>OV656742.1:12415000-13065403 GCA_927399415.1 Macaria notata
AAAGAGAGGGAAAAAGGAAGCGGAAAACACGGTTGCCACTCTCAATTTATTAAGTTTTAAATAACGGTCAAGTTATTTAATGTAACGATTCATTATTAACACAAACGACACATAAGACGAGAGTGAAAATTAAAACGATTGTGATAAGGAAAATTATGACGGTGCAATTTCCGCTTTAAAAGAATTGGTAATATATTTTTTATTTGTGAATTTTATATTAAAAAATATAAATAAAATTTGTTTTAGGATTTTATTGTCTGAGTGTACTTTTGGTGATCACTCACACAAATGCAAAGCTCAGCTTAGACCTCGCGGCCTGTACCTGTTGTTGCTTAGAGAATAACTTATGAGATCTAATAAATACACGTATCAATAAATGCTTTACCAGGTGGACGTACAAGGCAAGAAGCGTCGGGCTGATGAAAAGGATAGGAAGCATCCGCCCGGCAGCGCTACATGCATGGACGCGCAGCGAGCTCTGGATAAGCAGGACAAAGAACAGAGCAAACTTAAAGGTAACTTAATAAATTGAATGAGTCTAAAACAAGAACATTTTAATATTTTTAATTTGTTGTTCACGCTGTAACATGAAAGTATCGATGTTATTGGTTCTTAGAAAGTTTTAGTACTTACTAACTTTATATTTTACAATGTCAGCGATATCAAGAAATCATACTATTAAAACATCATCATAGCAATATCTGTTGAGAGAGTTACAAATAAGACTATAATAGAATTCAGCTCGCAGACTGACTAACTTATTCTTCTTATTTCGCAAGGCCACAGAAACCAGAGCGGCTGGTTAGTGCTGGCTGACAGCACGCAGTTCCTGTCAGCTCAACATTCGATGGCGTGCAAGAAGTTCCCACATGGATCTAGAGGCCACCAGGTATAATAACTGCTTTCATTTTATTTTAAGTGATAGCTATTAGTCATTTGTGAACGTTTCCCTGAAGATGACAATTTAATTAGCTTACTTATTTTAAGTTACTATAACCCTTTAACATATTTAAATTAACAACATGAAACAACAAAAACAATATACTTCGTTTACATTAAAAATATAAAAAAGTCATGGGCGTAATAATGAATTCAAGTGACTTCATTAATAGTAGTTTATGCAACTGTCATATAATGAAGTTTGTTTGTGTGAAGTGTTTTAATACCCGTGTTATATGCAGTTGCATACACTACTTTATCTTCACTAATGCAATTGATCAAACAACAAGAGTAAAAGCTGACAATAGTTAATTTTTCATACAATTTTTTAGATTTTTCTGGCAAAAGATTGTGAGTTCCAATTCTAGAATATCCGGAGGCGTACAAATATCATCGTCGCTATCCATTTTTAACTTTTAATTTGTATTTAAAAAACAAAACACATTGCGAAACATTAAATTCACGCGTACGTGTATTGTCACAGTAATTTTGCCGCCATTAAAATCTAACTATCTCTAAAGCGCGACCAACCTGATTGGCCCTGCAATCAGGTTGGTCGCGCTTTACCGATGTTATAATGAGCTATTACGATATCGATGTGGATATTATAGCATCATGTGAAATTGCTTAAATTGAGTGTTTTGTTGTCTGTGCTTATAACAGTAGTAATTATAAGTCAAGTATTGGAAACATAAGTAGAATGTTACAACATTAGTGTAGATAAAGTTTATTAATGTACCAATTAACATTGATTACACCCTGGCACGTGCTTCCCAGGCGGTGTCGTGCGCGGTGATGGCGGTGGCGATGTCCCGCGTGCAGGAGGTGTGCCGCTGGTGCTCGTCCACGCTGGACCAGGTGCTGGAGGCGGGCGACCAGCTTCACCAGGACAGCTACCTGCACTTCAAGCCCGACTCCAAGCTGCTGGCCATCGAGCAGGTGTGTGTGTGTGTGTGTGTGTGTACCAGGTGGTATCATGTGCGCTGGTGCTCGTCCACGCTGGACCAGGTGCTGGAGGCGGGCGACCAGCTGCACCAGGACAGCTACCTGCACTTCAAACCCGACTCCAAGCTGCTGGCCATCGAGCAGGTGTGTGTGTGTGTACCAGGTGGTATCATGTGCGCTGGTGCTCGTCCACGCTGGACCAGGTGCTGGAGGCGGGCGACCAGCTGCACCAGGACAGCTACCTGCACTTCAAGCCCGACTCCAAGCTGCTGGCCATCGAGCAGGTGTGTGTGTGTGTACCAGGTGGTATCATGTGCGCTGGTGCTCGTCCACGCTGGACCAGGTGCTGGAGGCGGGCGACCAGCTGCACCAGGACAGCTACCTGCACTTCAAGCCCGACTCCAAGCTGCTGGCCATCGAGCAGGTGTGTGTGTGTGTACCAGGTGGTATCATGTGCGCTGGTGCTCGTCCACGCTGGACCAGGTGCTGGAGGCGGGCGACCAGCTGCACCAGGACAGCTACCTGCACTTCAAGCCCGACTCCAAGCTGCTGGCCATCGAGCAGGTATACATCTAGTCAACCTAGCGACTAAGTGCGTTCTAACATGAACCGCAATTATTGCTTATCACCAGGCAATTGTGCTCAAGGATAAACTCCATCTAGATACAAAATCTAATTATAAATCATTCAAATAAGGTAATAAAGAAGATGGTGTGCGACCAAAGGTCGTGAAATGTTGAGGTTATTTTATTCGTGACGCTGATGAAAATCCAAAAAGGGCGTCATTAAAATGGCGGCAAAAATTCAAAATGGCTGCCAGTTCGTTGCAGTGATTTCAGATGTTAGTTAGGATTTTAATCCTTTTTACTGGTAACTAATATTTATCCTTTTAAGGGTGACCTTTGACACTATAATTTGTTGTTCGGTGCAGGTGCTGCGCAAGTTCTACACGCCGGGCAACTGCGCGTGCCGCGTGGTCGTGTACGAGCCCAGGCAGAAGGGGCGCGTCGACACCAACCTGCTCGAGAAGGTAACTGGAAGTTCAGAGGGAATAGTTGTCTGAGCAAGCGGGTTGCATTTAAGGGTACATACATATCAGACAGTCTGAGATAAAATGTAAATCTATCATGCGGTAAAAAGATGCACAGGTACTATTTATCACTATCCGACTTATCCGATTATTAAAGCGACAGTTTGTGCCAATTTGGTATAGAGATTGATTAGACTCTGGATTAACACATAAGCTACATTACTGCTGATGAAACCGTAGAGCGCCGCTAGTATGTTACTTTGTGGTTGTTTTTTGCAGGTGAAAGAGTTCTTCAGCGAGGAGAAGTCTGGTGTGCTTATTGCGGGGAATGGAGACTTTGCTGTCGCGCTCTTTAGAACTCCCAGAGGTAAATAGACACTGCTGGATCAAAATCTGGGATGGCTTATTAGATGGCTGTCCAAATAATATGTACTTACCTACATAAACAACGAAACTTCGAGCATGCAAAGTTTTTTGTGCTCTCAAATTACGAAAGGCGCTACGTATAACGCAAATTTAAACAACCACTAAAACAAACAAACATTTGCTGGAATGTAAAGCAATTCACGTAACATAAAAAAACATAAATAGAAAAAGCAATTCCAACTCCTACTTTGATTAAAAAAAATATGTAATTCGTTTATTTGACGTAAATATTGTTCAATAACGTGTGAATCCTCTGACCTCGTGGTAGCCGTTAGACTGTGTTACGAGGGCAGAGTCATCTCCCAATATATTACTAAGTACTTTTCGACTTCAACTAGCAAAGCGGCCTTATAGCTATTCCCACTGTATTGCAGGCTACTACATGTTCGACCCGGCAGACCGCGACCGCTACGGGCGCGCGGTGGCGCCCCCTTGCTCCGGCAAGGCGCGCGCTTGCTTCTCTAGGTATCCTAACGTAAGTATACTTTATTGTTACATAATATAGTTACTCCTATTAGTTTTGTGATAAATATAAATGAATATTAGCATGGTTAAATATAACAGGACTTTTTCAATTTTGTTGTAAGTTTGTTTTAGATTCACACAGGTGGTAACATTACCACCATTAGACTAAGTAGGTATTGTAAGATTATATGTGAACAAAAGCGTTTTTTAATCAGTTTGGACCTCTTTCACCTCTTATCGATATAAGATGATGAGAAACGGCGAATCATTTAGATTTTTGGTATGGTGATAGCATATGCTCCTTTAATAAATACACTGAAGTAGAACAGTAAATCTCTGCATCTTGTTCTATAACTGCTAGTGTCTATGGATATTTTTATGATAATGTTAATATAATATTAATAATCTTGTGTCCCCAGGTGGCGACTCTGGTGGAGAAGCTGGGCGCCAACATCCCGCCCGTGATGCACGGCGGGGAGGAGACCACGCTCACCAAGATATACAAGAAAGTGGTATGTAGCATGAATAGTTGAATCTAGCGATACTTGGCGGACATCCTTTCCAGCACTAGTTTATTTTAACTGCAGGGCAAGCACGGCACGGGGATAAATAGTCTTTCCACCATTTTATCCACCTGACAGTGTCATTTCCACCTTTCATAACATGACAACAGTGGAAAGAAATATAATTTATCCCATTGACAATTATGGTGCAATATTCATGAAAATTTCGTAACTATGGCAACGAAATAGGAATAAAATATTATAACGCTACTCTCGCCGTATATCTTTCGCGGTTTGACTTTTCACCGGCTACTCCGTGCTAAAATTGACAGCGGGGAAACAAAGTCTTTTCTTTCCCTCGGGATATATTGTCTTCTGCCCGTGCTAGCCCTGCAGCTATGCTCTATTATATTAAAGTTTTTTTTAAATAGTTCGGGTTTGCACTTGTCCGTAGTTTGCCTGATGGTTAGCAAAGGCTATGCCTAAGATGGAGCGTGCTTACCCGATAAGAACCGATGTATACAGTTTGGTGACTTTTTTGCAAGAAACGGTGGAATTATTCACTCCCATTACCTACTTTTTTCAGTCGTTCGATATTTCTATAATAACTTTCTCGGTCTACTGTATTGGCTTGTAAATAGGTATTAAAAATATGTTCGTGTCCAAAAAACTTGTCCACATAGATAATATCTTGCCGAGGTGGGCTGGAAAAAAATGATAATTTCTGGTATCTCGTCTACAATAAGGCCAATTATTTTTTATCTTGTATCAGGTTGGCGATACAGAAAGCGCAGCCGACTCTAATAAGGCGGACGTTGTGTTGGAGCAAACTGAGAAGGACACTGTGAGTATCTCTTATAGTATTTATGCCGACATGCACTTGGCCATTACTTTATTCTTAAAAAAAACTTTATTACTAGTAATAGTATAATAGTACTTGTTGTCAAGGAAAGTTTTGCTCAAAAGATGTTATACTTGTAAAAGCTGGCGGCTTTGCTCGCTTTGATTTTAGATTACAAGTAGCCTATGTCAATTTGAAGACCTTATACATCCAATATACAACAAACCATGACTATCGGTCGCTCCGTTGCAATAAAATTTACAAGAAAGTGAAAAACAAGCGTTCACATTATTTCATAAATGGTGAATTAAAGTTTTCAGTTGTATACCTATAAATTGCAAAATAGCTTTGTTACATTAGATTATCTCCCTTCGTAGGTCACATTTGAAGAACCGGCGTCTTTCGCTATATACGGTATGGAAGTCACCAGTCTACGCAGATTGAACCGACACGAGAAATGAACCTTAACTACAATAGCTTAAGGTTCAGTTTACCACGGCAATATACATGTACTTGTTACAATTTACCTTGCATAAAATCTTCTAGATGATGAAATAGGTAAATGTACAAGAAATCTTAAAGAACATAGTATTTAGGTAGTATATGAATTGTAAAATTGTCCAGTGAATATATTTTTTGTAAAAAAATGCCACATTTCGTCCCAAAAAAAATTGTAACAGATAATTTTGTAATAAAATGTCTTTAAAATATATTTAGTTAGTTTTTCAGTTGGTATGATTTTTAAGACAGATTTAGAATTAATTATGTAGGGAGACTCCAATATTTGCAATTTCTCCTATTAAATTTATTTACGACAAATACAATTTTTAAACGTAAGCATTTTTTGCGAAAAACAGTTCATATTCATGCTAGTTTTTAACTTCATTTGTTTACGGTGTAATTTAAATGAAAGAATCTACAGTTTGCCATAATCTGAGATTATCACATATGAAATTTTTAAATGTTATCAGTTAATATTAGTACTACATACTTATCAGTGTTATTCGAGTAAATCATATAATATGTTCGGTCAGCACATTCGGTCACGTCTATTTGATCGACTCACGCGCAGACTCGTACAGATGGCACAGAAAAAGGTTTTACACAGAAGCGTATCAACACACCTTGGATATATAGTAGGTAATATATTTTCGTTGTGCGATTGTTTTTCGTTTAAGTTCTAATGTATGTTTTTTTTAATAGTTGAGATTAGCTTTATAAATATTTAGCGAAATACTTAGAAAGAATAAGAATAAAATAAATTTATTGTCACATGAAACATAAAAATAGACACACAATAAGAAACAAGAGTAGGTACAATATAAGAATGTATTCAATGATTTTGAATAATAAATGAATACTTATATGGTACCCGGTACGCTATTGTAATATAAAAAAAATATCCTAACCGCGCACCTAATAAAATAGTTTTGTATTTTATAGGAGTTCCCAAATTTCCAAATTAAAACATTTGTGACTCTGACATTTTACTATTCCTTATTTCATCAACGTGCCTCGATGAACGCATCTATCTCAAATATTCTTTGACCAACATTGATCTCGCTGCTGCATATTTTATCTAATTTTTCTCATTATATTTTCCTGTGCATAGTTTTAATACACAGCAGTAGCTGGCAGAAAAGAAATACAATAAAAATAATTTATAAAGTACGTGTACCTACATAAATTATTATAAATATACAAAATATTCCTTTGAAACATTGTATTATGTGCATTGTAGTAATTAGATATTAGTGAAGATTATATAGTTTCATGTGAAAATGTATACAGAGTGGATAAGACAACTCGCAGTCGGTGACGTTGAGGAAGAGAGTAAGTAATTTAACTTTTTTTACTTTTCTATATCAAAACTCATAAGCGAGTGTGGCTCAGCGGTTTCAGTGTCTGCTTTTAATCTAGACGCACCCTCGTTTAAATCCGGTCCTACACCAATGAGCCAATGACTTGTATTTTGGAGTTGTGTGAATTTGCACTCGCTTAACGGTGAAGAAACACATCGTAAGGAAACCGACGTGTTTGAGCAGCACAATATCCGAGGACATGCGTCTCCCGTGCAAGGAGCTGGGCAGTGGGCGCCCACCACGATGTTTGTTTGTTTAAACTATGATTGTTGAATTACCATTGACTTAATATTAATATTAATAATTGACCTATAATTATGAAATTATGAATAAATGTATTGTATTGATGTATCTGCCCAAGAGAACTTAACTCATGAATGAATTCTGCGGGGGAGTCACGACCCAGTCATGAGAAAATACGACTCAAGAGAAGCAAAACTAAACAATTCTCTTTTATCTATTTTAGTATAATATGGGATAGAATGTGATATATCTGATGTACATGGCTCCATTTACATTTATTACTTTTATCCAGAAAAGAGACTAAATCATAAATGTAATTGTAGGTCTTGACTGCCATAGTATGGCAGTCGTAGAGCGATGCCATTTGGCTGGTTTAAAAACATTCGAAACCAAAGTAGGGCACTCCATTACGATCTTACTAGATCATAATGGAATAGCCTGTTTCCTGAAAATTATAACCCATGGGTCTTCAAATCCAGAGTAAATAGGTTTCGTCTTAAGCGTGCTACATCTTAGACTACAGTGGTGCTTAACATCAGGCCGGCTGTAGTCAAACGTAAGCCTTTTCTGTGCAAAAAATAATAGTAATCTTCTTCTTATCGAATGAGAGTAGCCAGCTCTGGTGTCGAGAGTTTATCAAGCCGCCCTAAGGGCCTCTGACGCGGCTTAACGACTGTCGTACTATGACAAACAGCTGGAACCTACATTTTAATGTGTCCGACCCACGGAAGCGCCCAAAATGGAATGCCACTTTTCGGTCACCCATCCAAGGACTGACCGCGTCGACCTTTGCTTAACATTGGTGATCGCATTCGATTGCCTCCACCAGCTGCTGTGCTACGGGCGTTTCAATCATAATAATAATAATATAATCTGTTACTTTTTCTATACAAAGCCATGGATCCTGCAGCCGCTATAGAAGCAGCGATGCTGTCCCGCCAGCAGGGGGCGCTGGCTGCGAGCGCGGGCGGAGGCTCGCTCATACAGAGCTACTACGCACACGCCACTGTCTTCATCACCGGTGGCTCGGGCTTCCTGGGCAAGCAGCTGCTCGACAAACTGTGCAGGTGAGCGGCTACCTACATGTAACCTTGTATAGATAGAAAGAAAGAAAGAAAACATTTCTGGGTGGGCTACATGTAACCTTGTATAGAAAGAAAGAAAAATATTTGTTAAGACAGATTGTACAACAACAGTTACATAAAGAAAAAACTTTTTACAAGTTTTCTTTTATTTATTTTTCATTAGGGGCTACATGTAACCTTGTATAGAAAGAAAGAAAAAGATTTGTTAGGACAGATTTAACAACAACAGTTACATAAAGAAATAAGTTTTCACAAGTTTTTTTTTTAATTGTATTTATTTCTGTGTTTCATGCGACAATAAATGTATTCTTATCCATGGAAGTAGATATGTACAAATCTGTCACAACACATCCCCAATAGAAATAAATATGGAATCAAATATTTTAGGATAAGCCATTTAAATGCTCATTATATTTTGCAGGGCATGTAACATCAAGAAAATATATTTGTTGATGAGGCCTAAAAAGGGAAGAGAGGTCCAGGAGCGCCTGAAAGAAATATTAGAAGACCCGGTAAGTAGCCTCATAAAACTTATTTTTTTATCCGAATGTAATTTTGTAATCAAGCTTGTCAAAATTGATTATAAAATTCTTTAATTTAAGGGGTGGGAACCAACCCCAAGCAAAATTAAGGCTAATTTAACCGACTTCAAAAAAGCAGGCCCTCAATTTTTTTAATTGTACATTATGTACTCCAGGTATACTCCCTGCTGCTCCAGCAGAAGCCTGACTTTGCGTCCAGGGTCACCTGCCTGCAGGGGGATGTGGCCGATATCAGGCTGGGACTCAGCCAGGAAGACTGGGACACCATCACTAAAGAGGTAGAGTTAATTGTTTTTTCATCGCCCAACATATTTGTATTTGCTGTTGGTAGGTATTTGTTATCTTGTCTAGGTATGTCGTTGTTGTTTCTGTTTAAAATACTTCAAATCTATGTACGTGCGTGACGTCCAGCGGAAGAACGGAAGACCAACGCTGTTTTTTTTTGTGAATACTTCTAACTCCCCATGTTAGACCAGCGCTAGTTGCTATGCAGCTAGCATTATGCTGGTTGGGGTTGTGGCAAATATGTATTTAATTTACGTGTTTTAAATATTTCTTCTGTGAACCTTCTTGTTTATTATTTGCTCCAATAAATTATTTTCTTACTATCTTTCTAAATTTATTTTTCTAATGTTAGGGTCTGCTACAAACTCTTCTTTATAACACCATAGTTACTACATACTACGTTTGTCGGACGACGGAATATCGCCGCATCTCAAACAAAACGTACAAACTTAAAAAAAAAACACGTTCAGCCGCTTGCTTATGTAGGATAATTAAATAACTTATGATAGAGGAGAGTATCTTCGTAAGTTTTATCTGCGATCTTTATCATTATATGGAACTTGTAGCTCTTACAGAAATGTTCCATTGCACCAAGTCTTCCTTCTTCTTCTATCTTTCTTCTGCCCTTCTTTTACTTTCTAGTAAAGCTGAAATTACAATATTGGAGGCTTCATTTCCTGGCTCATACCTATTTTATAAGTTTTGTATATTTTATTAGAGTAAAACCTGGTACATTAAATATTATTTTTATATTATCGGTTCTTACTGGGTATGCATATTCCATCCTAGACCGTAATGATTGCTTACCATCAAGCGAATTACGGTCAAATGCCAACCCAATCCTTTTAAAAAAGCTCCTTTATAACATGCCTCGTGTCCATTCCAGGTGGACATGATATTCCACGTGGCAGCCACGACCAGGTTCGACGAGAGTCTCCGCGTGGCCACACTCATTAACGTGCGCGGCACCAGGGAGACACTCGCGCTGGCCAGGGAGTGTAGCAACTTAAAGTAAGCATACAACAGATGTCTATAACTCGGCTGATAATCTAGGCACTCTATATATACTACTATAAATAAAAATAAATAAGTATTTTAAGACATATCACACTGTGCACTCTAGTCCCATAGTAAGCTTACGCTTGTATCATGGGTACTAGATAACGGATATAATACAAATATACTTTTCTATTGTAAATTATATTTGATATTTGGTCTAATCTATCTATAAATATAAATATTCCGGGACATTGCACACAGCGCCATCTAGCCCCACACTAAGCAAACGCTTGTATCGTGGGTACTAGATGACGGCATACATACATACAACAACACATAATTAATACATACTTATTATCTATAGAAACGACCAGACTCAACACAAATAACTACAAATAGTAATATTCATACCGCGGCTCGGCAAGCGTAGTGTAGGGCGCCCTGCCACAAGGTGGAGCGAGGACATCATGAAGATAGCAGGGAACAGGTGGAGACGAGAAGCACAAAGTCGGGCTGAGTGGCGTGCCTTGGGAGAGGCCTATGTCCAGAAGTGGACGACCGTGGGCTGATGATGATGATGAGTAATATTCATAATCACCTGTGTTAAGCGAGAATCGAAAACGCACCCCTAGATTATAAGACAGAGCCACTACCAACTAAAGAGCATTCACTATACACATACATATACGAGTTTATTATTATGAGCATGCATGACATATATAAAGATAACAATACCTATATCCTCCTACGTAAGGTTTCGATAAGACAACAGTTCAATGTTGAGTATTGATCTGGGACTGGACTATCTATGCTCCTAACAGATTTATTTGAAAGATAGAGAAATATAACTACATATTTATTTGACAAAAAAGACTAACAGACACAGTAAAGCACATACTAGGTACAATATGGACACATGTACAAAAGAAGTCAAATTTAAATATGTTTCTATATCACTACCTCATACAATCGTGTCAAACATAATATTATATTTCAGATCATTCGTATACGTATCGACTGCGTACTCGCACGCCACGGCAGACAAGATCAACAAGCCGGTGCATGAGCAGTTCTACCCAGCCCCCATACCACCTGACACCTTGATACGGATGGCAGAATCTATGCCCGGAAGTGTGTTGGACCTTCTAACTCCTAGGTAAGGAACTGTGGTCAGGTTCTCTCTGAGACTAAAAGTTTATGACACTAGAACTACCTACACTCATGTGAAATCATTATTTTGCCTTCGTTTAACTATTTATACTTAAACCAAATGTAAATATCAGCGGGCAGCGGCCCAGTCCAAGATGATAGAATAGAGTAGATAAAGTTCCTGGTACCATGTGTTGTGTTTTTGCCATTAAAGGGGCTTCTCGTCTTATCTTTATTTACCTTATTTCCTGTTTGTAATCTGCCAGCTTTTTATTTTCAGGTTGACAGAAGGTTGGCCCAACACGTACACGTTTGCGAAGGCAGTGGCGGAGGAGCAGGTGCGACTCTCGGCTGCAGGACTGCCGCTAGCCGTCGTCAGACCTTCCATTGGTAAGCAGCAACCACTCGTGAATAAATATAAAAAATAATTCATGCATCTAAATACAAAAAATGCGTGTTGAGAGATGTTGCTTTTAAAACCATGTTGGACCTTTCTTGAATCATTTTATTAATAAAGAATAACACACAGATGCTAACACTATGCACTTGCTGTCTGTAAGTTGCTTACCACGCAGGTTCAAGTTGATTTCCTCGTTTTATTTTCTTTCATATACCTACTGCCCTTTTACTAAAAACTGGCCACCTTGTTATACCCAGTACGTACCCATGTATCTACGTTACAGTAATATCTGCGCACTACGAGCCGGCGCCGGGGTGGCTGGACGTGAGTGCTGCGCGCTCCGCCAGCGGGGTGAGTACCATCACAACAAGAGAAAACTCTTGCTTACTTGACTTCTGGGCAGACTGTGTAAGAAATACAGTAATAAGGGCAAAACGCATTTTGTGACTACTCTCAGAAAAACATTTTATTGATATTAATTATATCATATTACATTTCAGCGATACGAAGTCATAACACAATTAAATTGTGAGTTTCTAGCTGTTCGTCACAGTACAGCGGTTGGTTAAGTCATGTTAGAGGTTCTTAGGGCGGCTTGATTTGCTTACTCTCGACACCAGAGTTGCCCCTGTCATCGATAAGAAGACGATTACACAATTATAAAAATGGCTGTCTAATAAAATTCCATTTAATCTATTATTTCTCCGTCAGTTCGTGGTAGGCTCCGGTCTGGGCCTCATCCACGTGATGCAGACCACCCCCTCCACGGACCTGAGCCTGGTGCCCGTCGACTACGTCAACAACGCCATACTGGCGGCGGGCTGGGCGGCGGGCGCGGGGCGGGACGGGGCCGGCGCGGAAGGAGGGATCAAGATATACAATGTTGTCATGTCGCAGCAGAACAAACTAACTTGGGGTGAGTTGTTATGCTACGTTAATCACGTCATATTAGCAGCTAAACTTTTAAGAATACCACCCCACCAAACATCTTGTCGACCCATCGCTCCGTTGCGGCGTAAAAGCAGAACAAACAGACACAAAACAAAACTCTTACGCATTTCATCATCATCATCAACAGCCCTTGGGATCCCACTGCTGGGTATAGGACTCCCTTTTTTATGTGCCATCTGCGTCGATCTTGTGCAGACCTTACGCATTTATATACCTACCTAATACTAGTGGGTCAACTCAGTTTCGCTTGTGCTAAGATGTATTATTAACTACGTATTAAAGGTTCCCAACCCTACCCTGCAACCATCGACTAAGGATTATCTTATTTCACCCCCTGAGAAAAAGATTTTTCAAAACTCCTTTCTCAGCGGATGCCTAATTCAGAGAAACTGCCTATCTATATGCAAAATTACAGCCCGATCGGTTTAGTTTTATCGTTATTTTACACCTATGAAACAGAGCGATTGCTTAGTTTGATACTTAAAAGGCACTAAGTGAAATATCCTGGAATGTCTTGAGTTACTTATTTCTTATTTATAAACTGTTTCTTCTTTCCAGAGTCCCTCCGCGGCTACTACATGTCCCTCCGCTCGGAGCTGGCGATGCCCTCCGCCGTGTACCTCGCCTACGTGTTCTGTGTGCCCTCGTACACTCTGTTCTTACTACTGAGCCTCTTTCTACACATCATACCTGCATACGTAGTGGATTTTCTTCTAGCGATAGTGGGAAAAGAACGAAGGTACGTATACACTGTGAGCATGGCCCATCATGACTCTAATTCCACTGTTTGCATGACTCCAATTCGACTGAAACATGACTCTAATTCGACTGTAACGTGACTCAACTGTATTATTAACTCAACTTTTACTGGCTATTCAAAATTTGTGACTTGACTCTACTTTTGTCTAGTACGGCAGTCGTTAAGCCATGTCAAAACTCTCGACACCAGAGTTGGCCACTCTCATTCGATAAGAAGAAGAAGCCTCTTTCTACACATCATACCAGCGTATGTAGTGGATTTAGTGTTAGCTGTGGTTGGCAGGGAACGAAGGTATGTGTAACTGCATGACTCCATTACCTACTATTGAATCATGATTATATTCCGGGTATCGAATTAGACAATAACAGATCAGAAGCAGACACGAGATATTGCAGAGCATCAGTTCAGTACCATAGCACCGTCCATATAATGATACTCTATAGTGATAGCGCAATTATAATATTGCTATATTGATTTGCTCAGGCTCTAATATGACGCACCGATGGTAACACCTTTGGTAACACTAATCAAGTAAATCAGTGATTACCTCTAGATCCATGCTCTTGGAAATAAATTTTGTTCCATTATTCCTCAATATGAAGCAAAATATCTTTATTTATTTTCGACATTCAACTATCATGTCTAAGATGATTAATATATCTAACAGTAGTAATGTAATCAACATCATATCAGCCCGTGTTCAACCACTCATGAGTATAGGCCTCCTCTCCAACGTGCCACATAGTACGGTCTCCAGCCTGTCTGATCTATTTCCTACTTACATGCTTAGAAATGCGGCTGTGGTATATGGAGGGACACACCCAAAAACTATCAAGTTTGTTGTTTGAAGGCGGTTAAGGAGCAGTTGCAGCGGAAAAACACTAAATATTTTCCAGTTTTATTTACAATGAATTTCCGCATAGTAACGCCTGATTCAATATCTTATGCTTAGAAATGACAAGAAATAATAAAATATGTACCTACCTTCTATCTTCATTACAGGTTCGTCAAAATCTACAAGAAGATCTTCAAGCTGTCAGTCTCTCTGTCTTACTTCCTGAACACTACGTACTACCTCGACGGAACCAACACGGAGCAACTATTTGACAAACTATCCTCGCTTGACAAACAAATATTCCACTTTGACATGCGAAATATAGACTGGTTCGAGTTTTGCAAAGTTTGGTGTATTGGAGTTAGGAAGTATTTGGTTAAAGATGGACTGAAAAACACTGATGTAGGAAAGAGAAAGCAGTTTTGGTTTCAGTACGTGAATTATGTAATGTTGTCGCTTTATATCTGTGTGCTGTGGTTTGTTGTTAGCAGTGTGTGGCAGTTGCTCTGGAGGGTATGATTTACGGGAGTTTTGTGAGGAAAACTTACATGTGTATGAATTATTTACTTATTTGATAGTTAATGGAATATTTGTTTATTTAATGTACGTTATGCGTTATATTTATCATCATCATCATAAATTTAAGGGCCGGGCCCTTGTCTGGGGAGCATGCGCCATCCTTCCCGATCTTCTGCCAATTCCTTGACCTCCTTATACGACATGACACTCGCCTTTTCTTTTATTTGGTCCATGTATGTTATATTTATAAGTAAAGTATATTATATATGTGCTAGGTGAACGTAAAATAATTGCAACAAATAGATTTTAATCATCGAACAAAGTTGTTTTAATTTCACAGCTAAACCTCATTTGAAAAATAGCAATGAATTCCTATCTAATATTTTGTTACGATGTTCTTAGGAAGGTTAGTAAATAAGTACCTGAGGCATACCTAGTTGTTGTCAATTTATATATTGGCACAATAATTAAGCATTGTTTAACTTAGTTGCATAAACGCAAGAGGGCGGGTTTTTTCGCCCTTCATATATCAATAACAACATAGGCACTGCTAATTTCATGAACTTGACTAGATTGCTGCCATTACTGTGCCCACATTTTGCTTTTTTTATTGATCACTTACAAACACTTTTAAACTTATTTATGTATTTGTATGTTTATGTATTTGTAATTTAGAAACTAAATATGCTTAACCCTGTTCAGGGCTCCGCAAGAGTTCATATATAGCATGTGCTGTAAGTATACTAATATAATATTATAAAGCTTAAGAGTTGAACGCGCTAATCTCAGAAACTACTAGTGCGATTTGAAAAATTCTTTGTTGAATTGACCATTTATCGAGGAAGGCTATATAACATCACGCTGCAACAAATACGTGCGAAGAAACAATGGAAAATGTGGAAAAAACGGGGAAAATTATTCATCGGGCTTCCGTTGCGTGCGCTGCGAAAACGGCTAACAGCTATAATTTATAAAGCTGAAAAGGTTGTTTGCGAAAATAAATATGATGCCCAAAATAACTATTCTACACAGATGAAGTCGCGGGCACAGCTAGTATTTAATATGTTATTGTAAAAAATAACATTTTATGGCGTTGTGCTAATTTTGCATATACTTAATTAATCAATGTATCTTTTAACCATATTCCTGATAACTTTAATAAACAAACAAAACAGGACTCACATATACAATTTGCCGGTGATAATGGTTAGTAATTAACAAAGGCATTGTCCTGTGACATACGCGCACGTCTCACGTCTGTTTGGTTGGGATGCGCGGCGCGTGCGCGGGCGCATGACGCGGCCTTGCGCCCTGACGTGGAGGTATAGAGTAACCTGAGAGCTAGTTGTAGTATTTTAGAAACGCTGTTAGTCGTATGGTATCGGTTAAATGGATTTTTGACCAAATTAAATGATAGGTTATCGTGTCTAAGCAATTCTCACAGTGAAAAGGTGGCATTTGCAAACGAAACCTTGGTTCTCGAATGATAAGAAGTAAGTAAGAATTGTATAGCTGTTATACAGTTGTTCATAAATGATATTTTACTACCTACATAGAAGCAAATGAGAACCTGGCACATGAGTAGGTAGGTATCTACTACAGCCGAACAAGTTATAATTTGTATCGAACTTTTTTATTAATCACGAAACAGGCTTACGTTTGACTCCAGCCTGCCCGATGTTAAGCACCACTGTAGTCTAAGAAGTAGCACGCTTGCCTAGAAGAAGCCTATTTACTTCCTAAGATTTATACGAGACTTTTGAAAAGGTGAAATGGTTTGAAATTCAAAACATAATATAGTGCATGTATCTCTCTTTGAGTCGTATTTCCTCATGACTGAGGGTCGTGACTCTCCCGCAGAATTAATTCGTTACGGGAGTTTTCTTGGGCAGATACATCGTGGTGGGCGCCCAGGTCCTTCCACGGAAGACGCATGTCCTCGGATATTGTGGTCCTCAAACATGTCGGTTTCCTCACGATGTTTTCCTTCACCGGTAAGCGAGTGAAAATCTACACATAACTTGAAAAATACAAGACATTGGTGTAGGGCGGATTCGAACCAGGGTATGTCTGGATGAAAAGCAGACACTGGAACCGCTGAGCCACACTCGCTTATATAGGCATGTGCATAGTGCATGTATAGGCAACAGTAATGTTAAACTAGCTAATCGCCTGTTTTATTCTAATCGTTAGTTAATCCACGGTGTAGTCAGCCTCGATGATTTATATCTTTTCATTCTGTATGCAGTTGGCTAACGTACGCGTACAAAATCTAATCAAGCGCTAAACTACTAACATTAAATATAACAAGCCAATTTAAACTCTATTTCAGTGAGTGTAAGGTTCAATAGTTACAAGAATAAAGTATAGTGAGCGTCGTTTTTTTTGTAGGAATGCTAATTTGACAGTGGTTTAGCTGCTACCGGTATTTATTTTTAAGATATGAGCTGGCATTACGCTAATATATATTATTTTAGATTTAATTGCCTTATATTAAGTTATCAAGAACAGCAAGTTCAAATCTAAGTGCCCCAGGGGCTTTTATTTGATTCATAGCTCCTTCCTAGTTGAGTAATATACCTGATTACTGAGGATTTTGACACTCGCAGAATCAATTTAAGTTCTAGATTTATTTATACATATCCATGCACACATCCGTTATGTAGTACCCACGACACAAGCGTTTGCTTAGTGTGGGGCGGAGTGCAATGTCCTGTTTTTTTTTAAATTTATATCACATGCAGCAGCGCAACAAGTTTTGTCCAAAGAAACGTGTAATACGGAGACATTCACGAATGTAAGCCGACACCTAGTGTGGGGTCACTGCACTATCAGGTCCTTGTGTGGAATCTAGGCCGCCTGCAGCCGCACTATACCTACTTGCAAGCCTAGGTCAGGGAGCCGGTCTGGAGTGACTAACTCAGGATTTATTTAAGTAACAGCAATACACAATTATAATTCGCAGTAAAATTGGAAAGGTAAGGAAGATTAAATAAACGCACAGACAAAAAAACACTTACTCTATTTCTCTTGAACATTAATTTGCCCACTTTTTTTACTTGATAGTAAGTAAAGTAAGCAATAGCTATGGCCTAAGGAGTGTACTTACCCAGTAAGAACAGGTTTACTCTAGCTTTGAAGATCGCTGGATTACAGTTTGTGGGGAACAGGGAGACCATATCCCTGGCTTATCTTTGTTTATGCTCTCGTACTTTGGATGGCACGTTATGACATCGGTCGGTAAATTATAACCACGTAAAAAGTCCAAAATGTCAACAGTGTATGGTAATGAAACGATTGTAATACAAGAGTAATTATTCAGCACTAGCTACAACATACTAGCTCCCAGATCAGTTAAGTTAATACTCAGCTCGCTAACAATAGGTGCTTAGTCTCAGGCTATTATTATTTTAAGACACTAGTACAATATAACATACATACACACACACACATTAAATTAATTAATTAATTATCACTTATTTTGAAGAATATATCCCTGCCAGATTGGTTGCCTGGAAGAGATCGCTCTTAGCGATAAGGCTGCCAATTAATACGCAAACTTTATTTTCTTTTTTTTGTATTGTTTTTTTATGTATGTGGTGTTTTAATAAATAATTTATTTATCTATCTATCTATCAATATTTGTTTTAATGGATACTTGCTGGCAATTAAGTTAATTAATATAGAAATGAAAAATAATTGAAATGACCCAAATTAATGATACAAGATATGTGATTTTCTGACATCTCTTTCTGATAAGCAAGTGTCTATGCGGTCAGTCCTTGGATGGGTTACCAAAGAGTAGTAGGTACTTACGCCATTTGTACGATTCCGTAGTTCGGATGACATGTTCAATTGCTGGTTCTGTCTTTGAATGTTGTTCCAGCTGTTTTTTAGTACGGCAGTCGTAAAGCCATGTCAAAGGTCCTCAGGGCGGCTTGATAAACTCTCGACACTAGAGTTGGCCACTCTCATTGGATAAGAAGAAGAATAATAATACATGATTATTACAACTAATCTTAAATAGCTTAGAAAGTATCTATTATATTATATAACACTGTTATCAGTTCTTAATCGTTATTTACAATACATAGAAATAAATTAGATTTAATAATGATAGCGCAACGGTATCATAAATAGTGAACTCTTAATTGTAGTGAAAAATCGTAAATGTATGTACCTATACAGGGTTATCTAAAACTACCAGCTGCCTCGCAAGACTAGTAACAGTGAAACCAAAATGTGTATAAATGAAACTAATTTCTAAATTATTTTTCTACAGTAATAAAAGTTATTACGCATAATGTCAAATTGTATAAGTACCTATAGTGAGCTAAAAATGTTTCGTAGACTTTTTTATTTCATCATCACGACACTGAAACTTGTAGTCGTCAGGAATTTCTTCCACACTAAGTAAATGTTCATTGCTCTCAGACAAAATGTATGGATAATCTACCATTTTTTTTACGAGTGTCCAAAAGTCGTAGAACAAAAGTATAACAAAAGTAGTTGCTTTTGATATACTAAAGCCACCCTTAAAAGGTTATGTTACGTTACTTACCAATAACCCAGTATTATTATAATATAGATATATATATATTATTCGGAGCGCTTGGTTGACGCGACGCGTGACCGAAATGCTGGCCTTTTTCTGGCTCAACGTATCAGCATTACCATCCAGCGTGGTAATGCGGCCAGTATGCTGGGCACGCTGCCCTCTGGTAGTGGGCTGGAGCACTTAGATTATCTTTAGGCTTTTCTAAAGATTTTCTAAGTGCCGTGCTCGTATGTTTAGTAGGTATGTTTAGTTTTTCTTCTTCGTTCTTGTTTTTATATTTTATTATTGTAAATAAAGTTATGATGTGAATATATATTTTTATTTACATATTATAGGTAGTGATATGACTAGATACGGTAGTGAGATGGCACTGCGCAGGTCAATAGTTCACTGGTGCGGAGTAAATATAAATAAAACCAATACCTACGCGTTTCTAACACGATCCAAATAGATGATATTGTCTATTATTATACAGGGCTATGTGTAATTATTTGTAGGTAAAGATTGCGAGTCACCAAATTTCACGAAAACTAATTTAACTATCAGTCATAAAACTTAAGTATAATGAAATTATAAAGAAATTGTTGCACGAATTAAAGCCTTTTATTATATAGACGTAAATATTAACGTTTACTATTTTGCTAACTACTCCACCACGTTCAAATAGCTGGACCGTTTTTTTTTTGAGATTTGGTAAGAAAAAAAATCGCTTATAGGTAATATTTCAACGGATAACCGAGGTGTATTAGGTATATTTTATTTAATATTTTTTTGTCTGCTGTATAGTTTAGCTCACTGATTACAAAAAAAATACAGTAGTAATTCATAAATAAAAATATGGCCGATTAACCTTGAAATAACTAGTTAAATGTAACCCTGTAAATAAAGCTTCAGTACTTCTGGCCAGATAGCACTACGACCCTAACATGAAAAACATCGTAAGTATAATAGGAAAAATATGTGTAATAACTATTCAGGGCTACTTGGAAACCATATATGTACTTGTCAAATGTATAATTCCTTATCATCAGTAAAACCCGCGGTCAAGTATGTGATGACAAGTTTTAGTCAAGCGTAAATCCACCATGAAATTATTTGATTAAAAAGTAAAACTCTGGGCGTAAGTATATTTTTGGTTTTTTTATGGCTATTTCCACGCAGCTGAATCCCATGTATTTCCCATGATAAAACTATTGATAAACCATTTTCCTATCGTTCCCCTAACGAATAAACTCTGGTCACTACCTCCAGTAATGAGGATATACGACTCAAACAGGAGGAGGGAAAGCGGATTCTACAAATATTTTGCTAGATATACCTATATATAAAGACGTATGTATGATAATGCACAACATTTAGCTATATGTATGTAATTATGTGTATTTAAACATGTACATCCTTCAATTTGGCATTGTGACAGATTTCAAGGCAACATATAAATATTATAGTTCCCGTAAGGCATGATTAAATTTAGTTGTATTAACCGGCTAGCACTTACGTCAAAAATTGTCTCACGCAGTGTACAGAAAGCCGACGCACACGGACAGATATTTAAGTGCTGATTCACATCACCATCCTTCGCAACTCGCATCTGTTCCTAGATCCCTCATAAACCGTGCGCTAAGTCTGTGTCACCCACAGTATATACATGCAGAGTTGGATCATGTTAGACGAGCACTGGAGAAGAATGGGTTCAGTTGGCGAAAATGTTTGCGCTTGGCGACAGGATCAGATCGCAAGAAACCGGTTGGAGTAGATCGGGCTCCGATTTATTTGCCGTTTGTCAAAGGCGTGACGGACAAGATTGGTATTTTCCTTAAAAGGAAATATAACTTGAAAACCATCTTTCGTCCACCTAGTCGTCTGAGGCAACTATTGCGATCACCTAAAGACAGCGAGCCGTTACATGCCCCAGGTGTTTATCGTATACCTTGCGACTGTGGTATGAGTTACATCGGAGAAACCCGCCGCAATATTTCTACGAGGGTGGCGGAACACATACGGTGTGTTAAAAACAGGGAGACTGTTAAATCCGCGTTGGCAGAACATGCTGAAGGGGTGAACCATTTCCTACGTTTCGATAAGGTGTCGGTCTTGGCCAAGGAGAAGTTCCTAGTACCAAGGAAAGTTCGGGAAGCAATAGAAATAGGTCGACATCCAAACTTTAATCGTGACCGAGGATGGACATTGGCACCTGCGTGGAGACCTGTTTTAAACTCTGGCCGGGAGGACGATGTAGCTGAACATCTGCCACTAGACACGGTCAGCATAGTGTGCGCGGACCCCAATATCTTGGTGCAACGGATCTCAAGCGATGAGGAAGAAATACACGATCCGCCGGTGGCGCCTCGATCGCCTATCCTCACCCGTCGCGGTGCGCGAGCGGTTGCGAGAGCGGAGCGGGCGCAGAAGCGGGGGGGGTGCGGCAGTGAGTCGGCGAACCAGTCTGGACGAGGCGGCCATCCGGGACGCGCGTGCTGACTCGTCCTCCTGATGATGGAAACCTCAGATTTCCGAAACTTGTCGAGCTAATTTTTCGACGTAATTTTTGACGTAAGTGCTAGCCGGTTAATACAACTAAACATATAAATATGTTTTAAAGAATCATTACTTAGAGTATTTTATTCTGCGTCGGCAATAAAAGTTCATAATGACAGTTACTGTGAGATTATCCTTGCTACATACATTAAACACGGCTAATACAAACATACCATTGTCAATATCTTTGTGCAGAATAAATAAATCAAATAAAAGGTGGGGCGGGGCTGTGGTATTATATATCTAATCTCAATCTAATTAAATGAAAGGTTAAGAATCTTAAAAAAAAACATATAATTGGGCCTAAAATAACAACCTTCTTTTAAGCAAGTATTACAAATAAGGATTTATTAATATTTAGTAAAATAATTTGTTTATTTCCTTGTACCCCTGTATAACTGCTATCTAAAAATCAACATTATTAAAACCAACTACAGTCAAAACAAAAACAATGGCGGTAGATAATGTATAATAGACGAATAATCTAATATCTATTATGAAAATCTATGTACTTATTAAAAAAACAATCTTTATCTTCACTAGCAATACGTCTCTGTCTTTACTTTGGCAATCACGTACGAATATTTAAATTAGCTACGCTGCGGGCGCTTCAGAATCTGAAAGTTGAACCCTTGAGCGGTACCTGTTAATGGTACTTACTTTTGTGATTTCTTTTTCATATATTTTTAGGTTCATTTTATCGCTTGGATGTGATAAGCAAAAAAAACATACAATGATTTCGTTTTTATAATATTGGTTTGGGATGTTACCATTTTTTGTATGATAACATGATTAACCCGATGTTATATTATATATACTTTGCGACACTAACATGATACTTTATGGTTTTAATTGTTTATGTTCAGTTGTCTGATTTTTTATTGATATTTAATTATTATTTTTTTACGTGGGATAAGTTTTCGTTTGACTACAGCCTGCCTGATGTTAAGCTTTGCTGCAGCCTAGGGTGTAACACGTTTACCTAGAAGAGGTTTGAAAACCCCTGGATTGTAGTTCGCAGGAAACATAGTTTCTAGTAAAGTGTTCCAAAGCTTTGCCGTCCGGCAATATATTTTTAACATACATTTACAGCTGTAGATACAATCTGATATGGAAATTGGCTTAATTCATGAATGATGATTATGAATATGCTCAGTAACTCTACGTTACTGGTCAAAAATGGAAACAAAACCTGAAATTCCTGAAATAGGTCTCATACCATGTTTTTTTTTTACTTTACTTTTTGTTTGTACATGCTTACGTTCTTATCATATCATTATATTTTTTATACTGCAGGTAAAATATTTCGTCACTTTTGTAGGTGTCCTTACTTTACGTAAGTAAATATCTACTTCCTGCTAAGGAATAGGATATTAAAATCCTATAAACGTCTGGTAAATGATAAATCAAAATAAACTACGCGAGAGTGACGTTAGCAACTTTATTACTTTAGGCACTGTAAATCACGAGTCCCCGGATTGTTTTAAATTAAGTTTATATTTAATGTATGTACCTATACTAATTAACTAACAATTGAAAGTTTGTGTGTTTGCTTGCATAATAAAAATAAATAATAGCAACATGAAATACATGAGTACCTGAAGCCCACCGTGAAGAAGGAAATTCAAAGACACAGCAAGAAATACAAAATGAGATTAGAGAGGCAACGAACTAGCAATAAATTTGCCAAAATACGTTAATAAGAAGGCTTAAGAGGCCCCAGATTGCTGATTTGACTTAAGAAGGGATGGGGGCACTGGACTCTAAACCTGAAAAGCCTGTCCCCAACACCAACCGCACTGCTTATGGCTCCCAACGTACTCAGGATATAATACACATATACCTACTTTTTTTCGTAAATACATACTTGATAGAAACAACCAGACTCAACACAAGTAATTACAAATTTTTAAAATTCTTAATTAGGTGTCATGCGGGAATCGAACCCGCACCCCTAGATTAGAAGGCAAAGCCACTACCAACTAAGCTAACGGAGCATTCAATAATCGATGCTCAAACACAAATTATTACTACGTATTTTTATTGACCCCAAAAAAATACGTAGTAATTATTTGTAGCATTTATCTCAGGATGCTAGGGCATGACATAAGGATTAAAGTACACAATGAGCGAACCTAAACACAGTTTATAGTAGGAGATTACTATCAGCAAAGGCCATGGATGACAGATGAATGCCTCATACATAAGGTTACAAGCATTCAGTATTTCGCAAGCGGCCGCGCGCGCCGCGCTTTACGAACGCACCTCTTTGCGCGGGAAATATGGAAAAACTTTTTTGAACTTTTCGTAATATTATATATATATTTTTTATTTTTTTTTATACAACTATTTGATTTTTTTAAACAACGAATTAGTGCGCGGGGCTCGTTTGCGGCCAGTGCGTGTTGTGATTTTTTGATGTTTGGCTGTGAATGTTAAGGTTTGTAATTTTTTTTTTTTTAAACTGCATAGACCATATAAATGAGTCAATTTTATAAATTCTATTTTTGTCACAAAGTTACGTATATTATATAATTATTTAATGACTTTCTAAATACAATTTTAAATACGTTACCATCTAAGGTCAGCGGTCAGATTTAAATAATTTCAATACCGTTTTATGCAATCTACGATTATAAGGTTGTAAGTAAATTAAAGAATTAATCAAATAAAATGGCGGATGCAAATGAACACATTCCGAGAACTTTATAAGAGCACTGTTAGATAAACAGTATCACCAAATTATTTTTTAAAGAGAAATACAAGTGCCCCATTTCTTCTTATCGAATGAGAGTGGCCAACTCTGGTGTCGAGAGATTATCAACCGCCCTAAGGGCCTCTGACATGGCTTAAGGACTGCTGTACTAGACAAACAGCCGGGACCCTACAATTTAATGTGTAATCCGACCCACGGAAACGCCCAAAATGGAATGGCCTATGAAGTGGCCTATATAAATACATATACGATATATCGTGTACCTAAATTTTTGTGCTTCGCCATCTAATGCCTGTCTAAATAATAACAATAAGCCAATTGATTAAAACTTATCACCCAAAATAACAAACTAACCGTCATTAAATATATACGAAGGTACTTAATGAGTTTTTAATCGCTACTAGATGCTTAAATATTAATTTGGCAATAAAATCAGCTTAGAGTTTAATTGAGTAGGTACAGATTGTAGTTAGGTAGCTGTTGCGAAAAAAAATTGTAATTTATCAAATAACGTAGAAATAAACCCAATTTAATAAATTATTATAACGCAAGCTGACCCACAGGACACGTTTAGTAAGTTTTATATTTTGTTGTAATTAAAGAACTGTAACATAAGAATTACTTCAATAGTAATTCAGAAACCTTGCTATTCAATTTCGTTCATAAATTTGTTTGCTTAGTTTCAACTTTTAGATGTAGTTTTTCGAAGAAACAAATACATAATTACATCGCACACTACACAAGACATCAATAGAATATTAGTGTCTGCTTTTCTTCCAAACGCACCCTGGTTCAAAGGCCTACACCAAATACTTGCATTTCCAAGTTATGCGAAGATATGCACTCGCTTTGCGGTGAAGGAAAACATCGTGAGGAAACCGTCATGTTTGGTGGGCTCCCATGTCTCTTCACGTAAGACACATTTCCTTGTTGTCTCACGATGTTTTCCTTCACCGCCAACTCAAAACTGGCATCGAATTTCGGTCGAGAAATTGTATGAAATTCAATTCAAAATTCATTTATTCAGTGATTGCTGTACATTATCCTTGGATATTGTTTCTCAAAAACAAAATGAAATTATATTTTGGCGCAACTTTCATTTGACTATTTAAAGATACAATTATATGTAGTTTTTAAGACCATTTACGAGTAGCAATAAAATATAGACCAAACGATACATCGCCAAAATAAATGAGTGTAAATTGTTTGCCAACCTGAATCGATGATTGGCCTGAATTCGTGCATCAATTGAACATCAATAAAATCTATTGAACCAACATTAGCGTCCTCTAGCGCTTTTAAAAGGAAGTTATAAGACTTGGTCACTAAATGGTATTTTACGAGGAAAACAAAGTCGAGTCCCGCTGTCTGTCCTATACCTATATGCTTATTATACCTTTAAAATTACGCAATTGATTTTGAGTTGGATTTTTGAATAGATAGTGTTTTAAGAGGAAGTATTGAAAATGTATATAGGTACTTATGTATCTTGCATATGGGACCGAGCAAAGCCGAGCTAGGTCGTTAGTAGGTAATTTCATATGTGTCACCTGAAGAAAGTAGGATGTTTTAATTTGGAAAGTTTTCATTCGAAAACGAAGCTCCAATGAAAATTTCCGGTTGACAGCTATCGTTTTTTGTACATAAGACATTTCAGACCTCATGCTACACTTTTGCATCTATTATTATATTTCTAATTAGTGATATTGATCCACGAAACATATTTAGAAATTACAAGAGCGAACAAATGATTGAATGGCGGTTCGTTTCTGAGTGAAATCTTTCCGAATTTGTGGAACACACACCTGTCATAAC
The DNA here is from genome assembly GCA_927399415.1 of Macaria notata. NCBI lineage: Eukaryota > Metazoa > Arthropoda > Insecta > Lepidoptera > Geometridae > Macaria > Macaria notata. The sequence goes on from OV656742.1 coordinate 12,441,407, forward strand.
ATCAACTCAAATTTTCTTGGCTTCTGCGACCTGCCATAACATAATAGTCTAAGTAAAATAAGACAATGTCACAGGTGCTATTCCATTTCTATTGTCTTATAATATCTTGATTTGTATGAACCACAATAAAGCATCTGCCGCTCAGCTGATTGAAGTATTCACTCAGACTAAGGAAACAAAGTATTCACCCGCGATGACCATGAAGCGCGGTTACTCTTTGGATGGGGAGCCAGAACAAAAAAATGCCTCTAAGGGTCGCAAAAATGCCGTTTCCTGGAACGAATGACATGTTTAATAACATGTTTTACTTATAGCAAATATCCAAAAACATGTATCCTCCGTGGATGCACCTTCATGCTGCGGGGGAGTCTTGACCCTCAGTATGTCTCCTTCCTAAAGTCGCCTAAAAGATATTACTCATGGCAGAGAGGTCACTGAATACAATATTTATTTTTAGGCACTGAATAACAAATAATAATTTAGCTAAGTAGTTCCATTATTTGTTAATTTTTTGCGAGTCACAAAGAAAAATTATGGTAGGTAATTATAGGTTAATAAACCTTATTGAAATAAAGCTTTTACGGATGAATTAAGAGTAAAATTAGACGTGTTGTTTATGTGCACGTAAAGTTTTATTTTTTATTAATGCGGATAAATGCGATTGCCACAGGTAAGAATCCCAAATATTAAAAATAGGATAAATTCAAATGTATTAATATTGTATGTGTAGTATTTTTGGCATACTCGTAAGTAAAACAAGTAAACATTAACAACCCCAAACTTGAATAAAAAATATATTCTTGATTTCGAGGCAAAAACATGTACCCTAAAAAGTCCAAATAAGCATGTTTATAAAATCACTAGCTGGTGCGCGCGACTTCGTCCGCGTGGAATAGTTATTAACATAAAAACGGTTCTAGTGAGTTAACCTTAAAAGATAGACATATACTGTTGCGGACATTTTGTTAGATCATTTCAAGAGGAATAATTCTTTCATATAATTAATCTACCGGATTGCACTGTTCACACACGAGCATCTGGAGATTTACCAACGCAGGGGTGTCCAGGGAACATGGGGATTGCGTAGCGACGTAAAAGCCGACCTACTTGTAACGCACATCGACTAGTGAAATCAGAGAGGATGGTATACATACTCGGGCCCGCGGTGTATAACCGGCTGCCCGCCACCGTGAGAGATGCACCCTCCACCGCATGCTTCAAAACCAGGATAAAAAAATGGCTGTTCGAGAAATTATTTTATGACTTAGACGACTACCTCAAACTTGACATTACATTAGTAACTAAACATACCTAATTCTTACAGCACGGACATATGAATAAGCTAAAGATTATTTTGACATATATTTGATATTATTGACATTTATAATTTTGACATAATCTTTATTGCATTGTATTTCATAATGAATTTTTCTTTATATAAGTACAATACTTTTAAATTTAAATTATTAAGTTTACTATTGTAAACAATACATGTACATGACGTATCTGACTTGTAACTATGGAGTTATAAATAAATAATTTGTATTTGTATTTGTATTTGTATACATTTTTTTGATACTTATCTTGAACCGTTTTCGCAGCGCACGCAACGGAAGCCCGCAAGGATGAATAATTTTCCCCCGTTTTTTTTCACATTTTCCATTGTTTCTTCGCTCCTTTTAGTTGCAGCGTCATGTTATATAGCTTAAAGCCTTCCTCGATAAATGGTCTATCCAACACAAAAATAATTTTTCAATTCGCACCAGTAGTTCCTGAGATTAGCGCGTTCAAACAAACAAACTCTTCAGCTTTATAATATTAGTATAGATAAAACAACATTTTGAAAGGTTTATTTAGATTTTTCTTCTACCTGATTTTTGTTACATTGAATCCTAAATTGGATGCCTAATTATATTAGGTCCCGAACACTCTTTTATTTTCTCAGGAACCTAAATTTAGGTAAAAAGTACAACCAGGTTTAAAAAATCTTTATTTCAGGGTTATATTACACACACATTTAAGGAATTAAAATTAAGGTAAATTTTTTTTTAGATACTTAGGTAATTCATCTATCATCAGGCAAATTGTGGTCAAGCAAAAAAACCGCGAGCATTAGGTAAACAAAAGAAACCTACAAATCGATGCTGACTACTTTTGTCCTAAAAATTTAAGAAATACTTTAAAAAACGTGAACATGCATAAATACTTACATAGTTCCCTAAAATCATCTCTCTCTCTCTCTCCCTCTCTCTCTCTCTCTCTTGTGTCGTATTTCCTCATGACTGAGGGTCGTGACTCCCCCACAGAATGAATTTGTTAGGTTCTCTGGGGCAGATACATCGTGGTGGGCGCTCAGGTCCTTCCACGGTAGACACATGTCCTTGGATATTGCGGTCCTCAAACATGTCGGTTTCCTCACGATGTTTTCCTTCACCGCTAAGCGAGTGCAACTAACTTGAAAATACAAGTCATTGGTGTAGGGCCAGATTCGAACCACGGTGCGGCTGGATGAAAAGCAAACTGTAACCGCTGAGCCACACTCGCTATACTATACTATACTAAAATCATAGATTACATAAAATATAAGTTGTTTTATATATAAGTTCCTGTATCACTTAAAATAAATAAAAATAAATAAATAAATATTTCGGGACATTGCACACAGCGCCATCTAGCCCCACACTAAGCAAACGCTTGTCTCGTGGGTACTAGATAACGGATATAATACTTATATACTTTTCTTTTGTAAATACATACTTATTATACATACAAACGACCAGACTCAACACAAGTAATTATACATTTTTTTTAAAGTACATAAATACTTGTGTCATGCGGGAATCGAACCCGCGACCTCTAGATTAGAAGGCAGAGCCACAACCAACTAAGCTAACAGGCCAGTCTAAACTTACTTAACTTGGTGGCGGATCATCATTATATTCGTTATGGACGTAGTATAGGATCCCGTTAGTCACATTAGCTAGTTTATACAGAATAGTGATTAGTAATCAGTAATCATTCATTTCATCGTCATGCTAGTTAGATATAGGTCACCTGTCAAGTTCACGTAGATACACTTGACATTGGTAAATGCATGCATACATTACATAACTGGTATTTTTGTAAATTCATTTAAACAAATGAATAATACATAAAACAGAGGCGTTTTCTAGATTGCAAAATAACTTGTAACAGAATTAACATAAATTAGCAAGCACACCATAGGTTAAAAATTAAAATTACTTATCTCTTTGTGTAATTTTGCTACTCACGCATAGTACCTAAATAAATTGAACTCATGTGTCAGAGTTTATTGAAGTTATTCATTTTAGCCATATTTCTTTTTGTAAGGTCGGTTCTCGATCTACTTGATTTGAAAAAATATCTTTTTAAATCGGTTCGTAAATAACGGAGTAATCGTGTAACATGCGCACAAAAACACTTTCAGAAGACTTGATCAATGATAACCTCCTTTTTTTGAAGTTATAAATAATTTTTACTTTACTCCATCAGACCTCCGAAGACTGTGTTTAACATAATCGAGACAATACTCTCCGATATTGATAACTAATTAAAATATCTTCATCTTTTTATCGAATGAGAGTGGCCAACTCTGGTGTCGAGAGTTAATCAATTCAAATAGGTATAAGAAGATCTAATGTAGGTAATGCTGCCAGTATGTTGGACACGCTGCCGTCTCGCAGTGGACTAGACCATCTTCAGGGTTTTCTAAAGGTTTTGTAACTACTAATTTTATTTTGTGGTAGCTAGAAGTAGGTATAAAGATATAATTCATAAATAACGGAGTAATCGTGTAACATACGTACAAAAAAACTTTCAGAAGACTTGATAAATGATAACCTCCTTGTTTTGAAGTCGGTTATAAATAATTTTTACTTTACTCCATCAGACCTCCGAAGACTGTGTTTAACATAATCTAGACAATACTCTCCGATATTGATAACTAATTAAAACATCGTCATCTTTTTATCGAATGAGAGTGGCCAACTCTGGTGTCGAGAGTTAATCAATTCAAATAGGTATAAGAAGATCTAATGTAGGTAATGCTGCCAGTATGTTGGACACGCTGCCGTCTCGCAGTGGACTAGACCATCTTCAGGGTTTTCTAAAGGTTTTGTAACTACTAATTTTATTTTGTTGTAGCTAGAAGTAGGTAGTGTTTAGGCTTTACTTCCTTGTTTTTCTTTATATAATCTTAATTATCGCGGTCCGTTTCGACGCGAAAGGCCTGATACGGAAAGTAAAACATGAAATCCTAACTACACCTACCTACTTAGGTACTACATACCTTATTAGATAATTGCAATCATCCTGGTATTTATAAATATATTTAAGAAACATGTGTGATGCAATAATTAACAAGAGGTCAATGATCATTTTAGATAACATACATTTCTTGTTATATAATTTAGTCAGGTATATAGATTTTTCTCGAAATATGATTGATATCATAATACATATATCTATATTATGTTATCATATTTGGAGAAAACATTATCTAGAGACATTATCATAAAGCCTGCTTGTTTGTATAACAAACCTCTGACCCTAACATACAAAAAATCAGAAAGATTCGTTGCTCCGTTGCGACGTGAAAAAGAAACAAATAACAAAGTCATTTTCGATTTTTTACACGGAATGGGTTTGCACATGACCATAATTCACTTGATAGAAAGCGATCATTACGTTTCGTTTATATATCTTCTGCTTATCGAATGAGAGTGGCCCACTCTGGTGTCGAGAGTTTAACAAACCGCCCTAAGGGCCTCTGACATGGCTTATTGACTGCCGAATTAGACAAACAGCCGGGACCCACAATATCTAATCTATAGGAAAGTGTGTAAGTAACTATATATTTTTTATCTAGGTACTGACACAGTACTGATACATTAATAGCTATTTTGGCTTCTATGCTATGTTACGAGATTTAAGTGTTATTTAATTTTCTCAAGCAGCTTGTATAAAGTAAAATCTAAGCTGAGCAAAACCAGTCCCACCGCAGTACAAGGCCGGCCGAAGTAAAATGAAGTTTTAAACACATATACACTTATATTGTATTTATATACTAGTGGATGTCTGTGACTTCACGTATTTTTTCGGGGTGCAATTTAGTTTATGCCCCTTATAAGGAAGGCACTACATTTCCTTTAAAAAAGCCATGATCGTAAGAATCAAAAGTTACGTGGTATAAACAAAAAATACTACCTACTTAAAGACTCACTACCAACATTTTCAATGTTGGTAACGTGTATACGAAATGGTCGGTATAAAGTAGTACTTATCGCTCTTAGCGATAAGGTCGCCAGTACACAGACTTAAGTTTTCATATTTTTTGTAAATTTCTGTGTTATGCTGGTGTTTGTAATAAAGCGTATATCTATCTATCTACTTATAAAACAAACAGAGGGGACCTAAAATTTACCGTGTTCTTCAATCAGCGGAATCGTCGAATTGTAGGTAAATTGCACTTGGTTTTTTTCTGAATGAACAAATACCGCAGTACGCTAAGCCACGGGCGATTAGAAAGGAATCGCACAATAATTATGTGCCTAAGTAGGTACATTATGTTATTATACTACGTCATAAGATTAAAATAATTAATTAAAATATGTACCTACGTAATTAATTTTTAGTTATAGTTTAAATGATGCATGGATTGTATTTTACAACTGGAAAAAGTTTATAGGTATAAGTATGTATTACAATACATAATTGTTTTTTATTTTGGATATTGTCAATTGTACTCCGTGGTTTTGTATTAATAAATTTCTCTCCTACATCATATACACTTTAGTTAATACGTAAACCTGACAAATCATTAATTTTAGCAAAATAACCTTAGGGCGGCTTGATAAACTCTCGACACCAGAGTTGGCCACTCACATTCGATAAGAAGAAGAAGCGAAAGATAGAGCAAAATTAATTAATGTAAAGACAATTGATGAAAAAAGAAACAAAACATTCTTAACCTGATTAAAAATCTTAACTTCTGCTTTTAGAAACAACGAGAAGCAAAAAACTAAAAATAGTACTTGATAACTATTACGATATAAAAACAGCACTAAAAAATCTTAACCAAACCTATTCCTAACGGCAAAAAGATTTTTAATACATGCCTAAATTACCTATATAAACTTGACTAATGCACCTAAATTGCTTGTTTCGCCTGTGAATGCATCTGAAGCATATCATTACAGAAGGATGCTGTAAAGGCCACGACTGAAAGGCTGCAATAAATGAGTAAACGGATTAGGAAGCAAATTAAAAACGAATACTGGGCAATTTAAATAAAAAAAATTTAAAGAGAGAAAAAAGTTTATGGTTAATTGGCTTTTAGGAAATAGGTAAACTTGTATCTAGCGGTCATTTTATTTTAAAATAGGATTACAAGTCATTTAAACACAACGTTTAAGGTCAATCTCAGTATAATAGAGTAACAAGTGTTGATTGACGACTAATGTACGTAAAAGCTTCGCTTCCCAATGTAGGTTTTAGAAAATACACAATTATGTAAAATGTCTGTAAGTTTATGTTATTTTATACAGCTATCATTTATAAAGCCTCGGTTTATTTATGACAATCTTAGTATAACTACTCGGTTTTCGTTGCATTTACCTAATTATTCTTTTGATTAATATTCGGCAAGATCACAGTCAAATCTTATACCAATAAAACAACTCTGCAAATCTTCTTACGAACGCCACTAGGAACTATGCCTCAAGTTTTTCAACTCATAGAGTAAAGCCTAGTGCATTGGAGATACATTGACCTACCGCTAATGGTCTCTGTAACCTAGATCTGACTTCGCAAGTTAGTGCCAACTCTAACTTGTGTACTTGACTCTTGACTCCAAGTCTCGTAATGTGACGGACGGAGTCATTTATCAACTTCTCTGAAAAAAGGTAAATACTCAATCGATTCGATTCAATTATACTGTCGGAATTAGATTAAATTAGAGCATGATGGATAATTTAAAAAGGCGTATGAACACGTGTTCACAATTTTCTAAATCGACTTCAAAAAAGTAAGTTTGTGTTTCTCTACTGATTTCTCGGGAACTGTAAGAGATATAGATATGATTTATTTTAGCATTAGAGCATAGTCTATGCTCTTATATCTACATCAGTTTAAGCATATCAGTGCTCCCCAGGGTGGGTGATAACTAGATTCCCGACTTCACCAATGAATGCTCTTCTATTTTCCATGTGCCTTTAGTAAATCTAAAAAAGCTGTCCGTTACATTTGAACATTCAAGCTTACAGGGTAGTATATACTTTATTTATGTGCTATTTGTTTTGTCGCCAAGTAGAGCAAACAAATATAAACAGTTTCAAGTGTGCCTGTATCAACAACATAACAGTTATTTTAAACCACTAATAATAAAATAGTGTATGGATTTGTGAACTCAGTAATATCCGTACTTACCTAAAAGTATTTATATTTAATTCCGAACTTAGCACGGGCGTTTACATTTAGCCTGTCAAGTGTATTTTACTTGCTCTAGATGAATGGCCTTGTCAAAATGTTAGTCAGATGCATGACACGGCCGATCTTGATGTTTCAAATCTAAATTTTATAACTATCAAGGCACTTAGAAAAGTTTGTTGACGAGTCAAATGTAAAAAATTGTATATAGGTATATACATATACATATTTTCGTTATTTGATTTATCAAGTCATGTTTCAAAGATAAAGTAAATACACATAGATGGAATATAAAGCCTATGGCACCATTTTATGTAGGTATATGTGACATAGTTTTAAGGCATTGATATTAGACGAAAACAGAGCATTTTGTTTCCTCTGTCATTAAGTGCAAGCAACTAAACCGATATTGATGAGCTTTGGTATGAAGATAGACTAGACTATAGATAAACACATATTATCATTATCTTATTAGAAACTAAGTCCGTTATAAATATTTCTCGCTTTTCTTCATAAAACATAATATTTGCTTTGTCTACAGATAGTCTAAACCAAAGTGCACCACCATGTCAGAAGAAGTGATCCTGCCTCCGACAGACAGCGAGACATCGTCCCGGACGTCCACCGCGTGCGCTGACAGTGACAGCGAGCGAGGCGGTGGCATTGACGTTGACAAATGTGACAGTGATGCGCTCAACTGCGTGGAGGTCACCAACTGCTGCGATGAGGAGGGCAAGAGGAAGAGCAGAGGGTGCTGTGGTAGGTATAAGGATTACGGTTTTATTTAAGTAATGCATGCTTAACAATTAAAGTTAATTTATTTATAAAAATATAAGTTCACATCATCTCGTTTATTACTTAGGTATAGTTATATATTTACAAAAAAATACAACTTAGTACCTACTTACCAAGTAGAAAAGTAAGTAACAATCCAGAATACTGGGTACGTAGGGTACTTGTAGCTTGTTGTGGGCTTCAAATGAAATTCTACGAGTTCTGGTTTAACTTCTGTATTGATTTAGCAACTATTTCACATTTTAATTTAATTATTTTCGGAGAGCGTGTAGGTGATTTTTACATTTTTACAAGAAGACAGACAAGATGTGCTGCAGTGGCGCCACGTCAAAAAACAACTGTCAATGACGTGACTTAACAACGATAAATTATTTAGGCTACAACTGTTAGGACCAAGCATACTTATTAGGTTTTTTAACAGTTGTAGCCCATTACAAATAAAACAATATAAGCAACTAAAAACAAGTACAAAACATATGTGCGTTGCTAACAGTACTGCTGTGGCAGTTCCAAGCGCCGACACATACCCAGAGGTAAGCATGTGAAATTCTCTTGTATCACGAACGAGCTTAAGTAGGACAGTCTGTCTGTCTGTTTCGGCAGTTAATTTGTTACCAGAATATTTTCCATCTTCTTCTATACCTATACCTACATTACCTACCTCTATAAACGGTTAACCATATTTTTTTCAATTATTACTATTGTAGGTAAGTACCTACCTACTTTGCAATCATTGGTTGTACGGACGGTATGTAACTACTAGTATGTAACATCGAAACTTAGACAATATTTTCCTCGTTCATTAAAAACAATAAAAACAATCCTTAATTGATTTAAAAAAATATTTCAATCAAAGCTTTATAACATCCACAAAAGAACCAAAACAATGCGAAAAAACTAAACATTATTAGAAAAATACCGTTATTCCAATACAGCGCCAAATTCGCATACAATAATAAACAAAAAAAAATACAATGTCAACAAAAAACTTGAGCACGCTCGCCTGAACGTGAATAAAAACATAATAAACAGAACATTGTAAACTTCACAGCACATTTGCATAATTACATATATCTAAACTGTTGTTCTTCATTCTAGCGCTATGCTATGTAGCGTGATCTCGCTTAGATCTTTTTCTTGGGACAAACAAGGACAATCGATCGATCCTTAATTTGTTAAAAAAATATTTTGGGAAGTTAGTTATCCAACTCTGGTGTCGACAGTTTTTAAAGGCCTCTGACTTGACTTATGATTTGTCGTAGGTACAAAGAGTCGGGCCTGCAATTTAATTTTTCATCCAACCCAAGAATAAATAAAATAGAACTACCATTCTTTGGTCACCTATCCAAAGACAATTATTGCTCAGACAATTGCTTAACATTAATAATAGCATGCGAATACCTCCTCCAGCCGAGGTTGAATGATTTGATGTCTTCTGTGTCTGACGTAAGTTCCTAGAGCCCCATGTTGATTTTCATAATTGTTCTTATTTTTGTCACAAGTATAAAAAAAACTTTTAAAACTATGATAGTGTCGCATCCTGAGATAGTTCGCGATGAGCGTACGATGCTCATAGTAGCCTTGTAGATTTTATTGACCTCCCTTTGATTAAGAAGTACGACTACGGTCAATAAATTTGGATATGGTATTTAAATGCTGGCTGCTGTCGATACAAATCAGAACAAGAGCTGTCAGTTCTTCATCTGGCAGAGAAAACTTATATGTATTGGATCGCTATGAAGTAAATTATAGGATGCTCTCGAAATAAAGATTCGCTTTTAATTACCAAAGATATTAACGTGTATAACATTTGTAGATGCAGCGGAACCTAACGTTATAAATGACAGTAGATAGATAGATAATTATTTACTGTCACACACAATTAAAACAAAAATAATAAAATAACAAACATAAACTACTCTAGTGCCACAAGTTGCGGCCTTATTGCTAAAAGCAATCTCTTCCAGGCAACGATTGTACATTAAATATTTGTATACCAAATTGATTAATACTATGTACTCTGTATTCTGTGACTATACAAAATTCAGTATCGTTTCTTTTACATAATTCAATTTCCTGTTAATCGGGTAGATTAGGTTAGGCGGGGAGGCTTTTATTAGGTAGGTAGGTATCAAAAAAAGGTACGGGGACGTGCTCCATTGGAATACTTACTTATCGTTGTTTAGTCCTTATAATTGGTAACTACTGCACGTTGCGTTGATTATTTATTAAAATATATTTTCTTCATCAGACGAATTTTAATCGTCTCATTTAAGCAGGAATTACAGCAAAATGTGCATTTGTGATCTATTTGTTTTAATAAAAGTTTAATAGAGCAGGTAGGTAGTCAAGATTTTGATAAGCAATTCGTATAAAGTTAACCATTTTAACAGATTTTTGTTTGAATGTATTTGACCTTATCTTTAAATATTGATGAATAGGAACGCAATTAATTTGTTATTTTTTTTATTGCACTACCGGTGTTATTTATGAAGATTTAACTTATGACAGGTGTTGCACTTTACAAAAAATATATTTCCTGGTACGTTACAAAGAGATATCTGAATAAAAAATTATGTTCGATTAATAAATATTTTATAATCTGCTGAAGCAGAAATATTAGTGTACTGAATATTTATACAACTAATTTAAGTAGGAATTTTGTTACAGAAAAACTGAAAGACTCTCTTTAGAACACAATTATAAAAAAACTTAAAGTAAGTGCCTACGTAAATATCTAACACAACATATATCTGATAAAAAATAATAAATAGAGACTACTCCAACATAAGTGAACAAGATATATCATTAAAATAATGTATTAACCAGGGTTTTTTGCCAAACTAACTGACGATTACGACAAAAAGATACAAAAACTAAAATCAATAAGTACCTTTTAAGTTTTTTTTTCTTATCTTATTAATTTTCTATTCACGTGTAGTATGGATAGTTAGTGTGTAAACAATGATGTATGCAGTCGTGACGTCAGATACAGTTCCTACTTGTGACGTCATCGTACAACCTTTTTGAGAACAAAGTGGTATACAGTTTGAAACTCTTTAGCTAATATTTATAAATACAGTTCACTACAACCAAAAAATACAAATCAACTAGTTTTACACTATTTTTACAATATGACTTTATTTTACACCAGAAAATATAAACATAAAACAATCAAAATAGACATAAGTTAACCTAGGTACATTAGACGGCTTTATCGCATAGAGCGATCTCTTTCAGTCAAAATCGAGAAGTGAAGAAGTAGATAGGTACATGTAGATGTGAGGGGCGAAGTGAGATATTAGTCAAAAGCATAAAATATTTTATCTACACTAATGTTGTAACATTCTACTTATGTTTCCAATACTTGACTTATAATTACTACTGTTATAGCACAGACAACAAAACACTCAATTTAAGCAATTTCACATGATGTTATAATATTCACATCGATATCGTAATAGCTCATTATAACATCGAAAAAGCGAGACCAACCTGATTGCAGGGCCAATCAGGTTGGTCGCGCTGCGCTCTCGTTGGTTAGATTTTAATGGCGGCAAAATCACTGTGACAATAATACACGTACGCGTGAATTTAATGTTACGCAATGTGTTTTGTTTTTTAAATACAAATTAAAAGTTAAAAATGGATAGCGACGATGATATTTGTACGCCTCCGGATATTCTAGAATTGGCAACAAAAGTAACTCACAATCTTTTGCCAGAAAAATCTAGAAAATTATATGAAAAATTAACTATTGTCAGCTTTTACTCTTGTTGTTTGATTAATTGCATTAGTGAAGATAAAGTAGTGTATGCAACGGCATATAACACGGGTATTAAAACACGAGTGTGAGTTTCATAATAGTAACGAGTGCCTAACGAATACCCTTCATTATATGACATTTGCATAAACTACTATTATTTTATCTTTTACACATTATAGATGAAATAAAGTATTCGCATCGGACCAATAAAGTTGTCACTGTTGTGTGAATATGGATGTACGTTTAACCACAGAATACATAATGTTTAACTAAGCTATTATTAATCATACATTACAGTTAACAGTCGTCTCAAGCCACAAAAAAATTTCAACATTTTTAAGTTGGTAAAGTATATTGTTGAGTAGTTAAGTATGCAATGTCATTAAAACATAATATATAAATGGATCCAGGAAGGAAAGTTACCCTTCATCTATGTTTAATTATTATTAATCTTTGTTACACATACTCAGATAAAAGTTTATTGACTGCCAAAACAAATAGAATAAAGTATATAAGATTACTATTTATATTTTATGTAGTTAGTAATTCTTGATTGGGTCAAATACATTGTCGATAAAACGATTTATTTATTTATTTATTTATTTATAACGGTACACATAACAGAATGAGTTCATATATAAGCCAAATACACATTCAAAACTGGTTTTGAACCAGAACAAATTCCTCAGGTGAGTGTACACAGCTTGAACAATATGAATTTGATTATTATTTTCAAAAACCTGTGTTAGACAGAGAATACAGTACCTAACTGGTACTGTATTCTCTGTCTAACAAACACACAAACAACAACGATAAACAAGGACAACATAATTACAGACTAAATTTTATCTTACAATTAGTGATCATGCATAGCTTTGCATTAAAATAGCTAGAATATTACGCTTGAATGTGGATAACACACAATTAAATACATCCTGTGACTGATGGTGGTTCGCTAGGATACTATTGTATTTACATTTTCCAATCCCAATTATTAGTCGTTTTAATCCACGAAATTATTGCAAGAAATCCTATAGCGGCACTAAAGAGAATGTAAGTTTTTGTTATGAGTTATTGTCAAGTGCTAAAACCGCACTATGGTTGTTCAACTTAAACTTTTATTGGAAACTAGTGAATAATATAATGAAAACGGGCAGGATTCGAACCTGCTTATTTCTGCTACCGCCAGAACGACGCTTATTTTCGCAAATTTTCCAATAGAAGTGTAAGCATATTTTTGTTTCGTATTATGTCAATATTTTATAATAATTGAAACACATGAAATCAACTGTCTTACTAGAGGTTTTTTTGCTCGTAAACTTATTCCGTCGTAAATCGCGACTTTAAGTTTAAGGTTGACATCGCTTAAATTGTATCTCTTCTGGCCGATGTTTTAATTCGTATTAAGTATAATGGGCGCAGTTTATTCTAAAGAGGTGCTATTATAAATTCTGTATAAAGACTAGGTAACGACAAACCTATTACGATCTCAAATAGACACATCATGGAGTATCTGTATGTACAGGGTTATTTGTTATGGGGCTTTCAAATTTGTATATAAGTAGGTACATATACATATGTAAGTATTAGATTTATTTCTAGAAGAAACTGTACCTACATTGTTTGATAGTAAGTATAGTAGTATTTTTAAGATAATTTTAGTATGTTTTCTTGTTAACGAATAAATAATTAACAAGATTCTGTTCTCGCAGGCATATCGTGTTGTTTTACAAGAATATTTCATGACATCACACAGCGCCATCTAGCTCCATACTAAGCTTACGCTTGTGTCATGGGTACTAGATAACGGATATAATACATACATTATGTACTTTTCTTTCGTAAATACATACTTATTATACCTACATAGAAACTACCAGACTAAACACAAGTTATTAGTCCTATATTATCAAGTATTTTTAACAGACGCATAACAAAGAACCGTTATAGTTTATGCTTTAGTTCTAAGTACCCCTGTATAGTGCAGACTAATTATATGCTAGAGCCTACTTATTATAATTCCGCGTGTGTGCGGTGTAACACTTCTAGGTCATTCATAGCGTTTTGAGTACTTAGTCTAGCTATAGGGTTGGTACACGAATGTGTTTAATATTGACTTAAACTTATTGTAAATTTTACGAAAATAATCACGACCGGCAGGATTCGAACCTGTGTAATTCTGCTACCGTCAGAACACCTTAACCAACTAGGCTACGGTCTACTTGGTGCCAGACGCGAAAATCCACATTCATTTCCATTTTTAATTTTGTTTGAAAAACTTGGGCTGCTTTTTTTTCATTAAGTTGTTAGAGCAGTAAATATATTATGTAAAATCAAACATGGCTACCTATATTTAGCCTTGTGTAGTGAACACCCATCAGAAAGCTCTCCGGCGAAAATACGCTTGCCGTAGCCAAAATCATCATCACGTATTTACTGATCAATGACCATCCAGGCGTCTTTGAAAAACTACCTAAGTACGTAATTGACAATTCATACATTATAATTTCGTATTGGAGTTTAAAGTATGCAAGTAATATTAATACTTTATAAATTATGGCGACACCCCTACCTCCTTTGTCGACATATTATTTATTTAAATGTAGATTGCACCGACCATCGCTCCCCTTATACGTGGTGGTAGAGGATAGAACCTGTGACTCTGGTCTATGAGATGTAGGAGGTTGATATAGATCTGACAATATATGTATATTGTGCATGGCAACAACTTGGCGGTCACCATAAGACTCTGTCGAGAATGTATAAATGGAGAGAATAAATCTAAAACGGGACAAACTACATTAAGAATCTTAAATCACCCCTTTTGTAGCGCACTAACTTACGAATGTTTATGGGTCCTATGTTCAGTTGACGAGCGTTTGTAAATGAAAAAGTACTTATTAAAATATATGTATTTAATAATGAATGAAAAGCAATTCACCTCCTACACAACCACGTGTATCTACATAAGTAAATACATACTATAGGCCACCTGCGTCTTAAAATAGTATAGCTTTGTAACCGTCAAGACATTGCCACTGATATGATTTGGAGGATGCTGTCCTCAAGAGAAACAAAACCAATTGTCACATATCCATGTATTTTTTCTTCTCTTATACTTTGTACCTACCTAGTAATCTTCTTTTTATTTTATTCAATTACAAATTAATTGTTCTTCTTCTTCCATTGAGGTTGGCTGTCAGCTCTGCGAACTTGTCCCTATCTTGTTCCTAGCGAAAAGGTTAGATAAAGCTGCGAATATGAAGAAGAAACAAATACATTATGCAGGCAAGTATCAAGTTCACTCAAAATTGAATTAATTATCAGTACGTTTTTACAATTTAAACGATTAAATTTATTGATATTTTAAATTGGATTGGATAGAATAAGATTTTTATGAATTAAAAACCCACCGAGGATCTACAAAATTACTCATCTAATGATTATTGTCTTAGTAGATAACAGGTTTTACAGGTTTCTGTGTTTAACATATTTATTATTTAAGTATATTACATACTTATATGGCGAATTTAAAGGATCATCAATCGTTATGTTTGGCGAACACAAGTTATTTTCATGGAGTGTGCGAATTAAAAATTTTTATGAACGCGGAAATCCTTCTCTAAGAATAACATTATTAAATTAACTAACTGTGCCAGCGACTTCGTCCGCATGGAATAGTTATTACCATTAAAACGGTTCTAGTGAGTTAATCTTAAAAGATAGACACATACTGTTGCAGACATTTTGTTAGATCATTTCAAGAGAAATAATCCTTTCATACATATTTTTTGATATCTTGAACCGTTTTCGCAGCACACGCAATGGAAGCCCTCAAAGATGAATAATTTTCCCCGTTTCTTTTTCACATTTTCCATTGTTTCTTCGCTCATATTAGTTGCAGCGTGATGTTATTATAGCCTAAAGCCTTCCTCGATAAATGGCCTATCCAACACATAAATAATTTTTCAATTCACACCAGTAGTTCCTGAGATTAGCGCGTTCAAACAAACAAACTCTTCAGCTTTATAATATTAGTATAGATTTAAAATATGGGTAAGCCAAATAAAATTGTAACCTGTTAGGTGACTTATTGATTAGTCACTATGGCAGCGTTGCTTCGAACTTTTTTATATTATATCATATAATATACAGCGATGCTAATTCAAGTATACGATTTACGTCAGAACCTAGCATAACATATAGCTGCCCCATAGCTTTTACGTTCTTACTGTAGTCTGAATATCCGTCAAATACAACAAGTATTTAGGAACTGTAATGCCTTTGTTAACCGCGCGCTCTCCGCCCTCTATCATAAAAAAGGTTCACCGTTTAAAAAAAAAAGTTAACAAATTTTCTAGAGAATTTTGTATTTACAATATTGATAATGAATACAAATAGCAAAAAACCCACAGGGAATGAGATATTTACCTTTGAAATTTAATAGTCGCGTACCTACACCTTACCATATGTAGGTTTTGAGATAACTTTTTGGGTGTCAATATACAAGTATTTACAGACTTACAGCTGGGTATCTCGAATTCCGAAGTTACTTACTATAATGACTGGACTAATAATAATGTCATAACAAGTAAATCTTTAGCAAACCACAGAGCGATATTTGTTAAGTTGTTTCTGCAAAAAATACGTAAGAACGTCGAGTACCTACATAAGTAAGTACATCAGTAAATATATCTCAATATATTTTTGAGAAATATTTATCTTCAACTCTATTTGAAAAATTATAAGAGAAACTTTTGTTTGGCTTCCCAAATAAAACTTAGATATTTGATTTCATCGAAAGCTGAGTAAAAATCTTTGATTTGGTTATTTTTAGATAGATCAGAAATCGTTTTACGTCTACATCTTAGACTACAGTGGTGCTTAACATCAGGCAGGCTGTTACAGCCTGCCTGATGTTAAGCCAATACTTACTACTTATAGCCTTATACTTTTTTTAACACGCTTACGTTTGACTACAGTAGTCAAACGTAAGCTTGTGCTTGTTGTATCGTTAGTTATGTAAGTGTTTTTTAAACAAAATGAATGTAAGTATGTAAATAAATATTTCAGGACATATCACACAGCGCCATCTAGCCCCATACTAAGCTTACGCTTGTATCATGGATAACGGATATAATATTAAAGTGCCCCGGCATAACTTTCTGAATGCTAAGCTAATACAGATACTGTTTGTCTCCGCAGGCAGCATCAGCCAGTGCGCGGGCGGGGTGCTCCTTATCATTATCTCCCTGGTGGGGCTAATCTTCACTCCACTCGACTTCCTGCTCTCGGAGAAACTCAACATGAGACCTGGTGGGTGAGCTGAACGCCACATAAGTAAAATACTGGTACATCTGGGAGTGGATAAAGTCACACTAATATTAAAAAGCGGAAAGTTTGTGCGTGTGTTAGTGTGTATGTTTGTTACCTCTTCACATTCAATCGGCTAAGCCAATTTATATGAAAATTGGTATGAAAGTAGATTAGACACTGGATCAATAGCAGCTATTAAGAAGATTAAGACTGCTTATTCCGGAATATAATTGTAGTAACTAATATGCAGCTCTGCTAGTTTAAATTTAACAGTGACAGCTTGATATGATCTGGAAGGTACTTATGTGGTAGGAGTGCTGTCAATATTGTGAAAACCTGGTGGCATGTATGTTAATGACTTGTCTATATATAGCTACTACCCTTGAAAAACTGGGCGCCTACCATGATGTTTCAGTCCTAGAATATCCCACACAAATAATGAATTGATCTTAAGGAGCCAAGGCCATAAATACTAAACCACTATCATCCGTACCGTTACCATCCGTGGTTTAGAGTTTAGACCATAAAGTGTAAACTAAACCGAAAGAATATGTAACTAGGTACCTATTTGAAAAAAAAAAAAAAAAAAACAAGTTATTTCATGACAATAGAAGTCGACAAAACAGTTAATAATTCACCTCTTCCCCAAGACGCGCACCAAAACAACAGATTAAAAAACAATAAACATCCGTTTCCGTCTCGTGTGAGATAAATTATAGGAAATGCTGGTCTAACTGCCTTGGCGCAAAGTGGTGGATGATTCATTTGATAACATTCATCTATGCACACAAATATTTTTATTTTTGGGATAGAAAACTGGAAAAATGTCTATGGTCTATATATATATTATCTTTAAGTTTATGGTGGAAGTTCCAAAGACGCTTTGCTTCTACCTTCATAGTAAGGACAGCGAAACTATGGAACTCTCTACCTGGAGCCCTGTTCCCAGAAAACTATAACCCAGGGGTCTTCAAATCTAGAGTAAATAGGTTTCTTCTAGGCAAGCGTGCTACATCTTAGACTATAGTGGTGCTTAACATCAGGCAGGCTATAGTCAAACGTAAGCCTATTTAGTGTAAAAAAAAAGTCGAGTCCAACTTTGGAAAAAAACTAGGTCTAACCATTGAGCTATAATGTACTTACGTACTAGAGGAGCTATCCAAGCCAAAAGTCATGCTCCATTTTGTTAAGAATTTCACCTAAAGTTCGCTTCAGCAATGAAACAATAATTGGTCGTCTAACCAGCCAGTATAAACACGCAGCGCTAGAACGCTTTAAGATTTAGTTTTCTTGCGACCAAAAGGTCGAAAGCGCCGTGATTTTTCAAGGCGCTTACGCGTTTCGTTCGATGTTTTGCATCAACTTGTGTATATTCTATGATGTTCACGCAATGGCGGCGCGTCGATGTAAACTCAAGCTTTGTCAAACAATAATCTTAAACCATTGAGGTTAATGTATCTTAAACAAATAAAATGATTACTTACCGATGATATGTTACACCGCTATCTTTGTTTTTTGTTCTCGAATGGTTTGTGCACGTTTTTAAGACACAGTTCGGCATTTTGATTGAAATTGCGTATTTGTATAACACGTTCGCGCGTCACAGGCGTTTGACCCGGACTAAGTTCACTGCAGTCACGTGGACTGCAAGGCGCCCCGCATATTATTACTTGGTGCTGTCATCTCTAGTACGTAAGTACATTATAGCTCAATGGGTCTAACTAGTAAAACTAGGTCTAACTAGTAAAACTAGGTCTAACTAGTAAAACTAGGTCTAACTAGTAAAACTAGGTCTAACTAGTAAAACTAGGTCTAACTAGTAAAACTAGGTCTAACTAGTAAAACTAGGTCTAACTAGTAAAACTAGGTCTAACTAGTAAAACTAGGTCTAACTAGTAAAACTAGGTCTAACTAGTAAAACTAGGTCTAACTAGTAAAACTAGGTCAAACTAGTAAAACTAGGTCTAACTAGTAAAACTAGGTCTAACTAGTAAAACGTAAAATGCGTCTGTCTCATTTATAACCTATGAACTATAGTTCACGCGCGTCTGTGACCGTTTTTATCTTATTTTACGTGGGATAGCTTTGCGTTTGATTACAGCCTGCCTGATGTATGTTAGTGTGGTCCCTACTAGTAGACTTCGCTCGCATTATTTCGGAATAAAAAGTACTACTTACTTAAAAAGGCTACTATTTGTTCCGATACGATACTATCTAAATACCAAAAATTATGATGATCCATTTAGGCGGTTTTGCGTGCGTGATTAAATAAACAGATAAACGGACAAAAAAATAAAAAAATCTACTGAAACGTGTTCTGTTATGGATTTAAATGATATTAGAAAGAAAATGGGTAGGTATACACCCATTTTCTTTTTAATATCATCATGTTATATTCTTCATCTTATGTAGGTAGGTACATATTTTTTTTATATTCTAGCTTTATTATATGTATGGATAGATACTTGTCCTTGATGTAAGTCATCACGCTTGGCTGTATATCTAATACTAGTTGCAGCGACACGATAGAGTTCGCATGTCTAACGAGCCAGTAAATATATTCATTTCGCAATGTATTTAAGGTATCTAAAAGGCTGTAAAAACATAAATTAAAAATTTACTTATCTGGAAAATAAAGTAACTGTCTAGCTCACTTTTAATGTTAAGTGCGCTAACTTAACAGCCTACCACAGTTAGAAACTAGTAAACTAAAATATGCCTATGTACAGACATATGTATCTATGTAATTATTTATCTACCAAAAAAGCTAAGCCAATCGTCGTGAAACTCGTCCGGAAGCTCACGTGCAATGCAGAACTGGTTCGCACCAACCTTGCTGGATTGAGCTACAACACGTGTTAAAGTTACGTAGCGAATAACTTAACACGTTACGACCTAAATAAATAAATATTCCGGGACATTGCACACAGCGCCATCTAGCCCCACACTAAGCAAACCCTTGTGTCGTGGGTACTAGGTAACGGATATAATACTTATATACTTTTTCTTTTGTAAATACATACTTATTATACATACAAACGACCAGACTCAACACAAGTAATAATATTTTTTTTTAAAGTACATAAATACGTGTGTCATGACACACGTATTTATGTACTCCATCACCTCAAGCATAACTTAGTTGTAAAATTAAGTAATACTTACTACATCTTATAATATTACAGTAATATTAAAGCAATTATTGTTGTTAGTCCGGTTCGCTTTGCCTTGAAAGAGAGAGAGAGCAATTTAATTGGTTTATGGGAATAGAGACTTGTTTAGGCAAGAAATATAAAATATGAAAGCGTTATTTTTGTGCGTGGGATAGGTTTACGTTTGACTATAGCTTGCCTGATGTTACGCATTGATGCATTCTAGGGTGAAACACGCTTATCTAGAAGATACCTATTAACTCTTAGTTTTGAGGACCCCTGGATTGTAGTTCGTAGGAAACACAGCAACACACATCTATTTCATATCTAAATAAATACACTGAATTCTATAAATAAAATTGTTGATTGGCTTCATCACCATCAGGTACAAATTTATACATCCCGTGGTCACTAAGTGACTTTATTAGCCCAGCTATTTAATGCTTAGTAGCAGCCTCTTAGCAGCCATCTAAAAACTGAAAAATAAAACTTGGTGAAGAATTGATAACCTTCTTTTATGAAGACGTTCGATCAACGCTACGCCCCATAAAGATCCATAATTCAGAGTTTGAAATCGTGCATCATCTCCGTACTTGTCTATATAATCTAAGCATTACATTAAAGCTATTTCTAAATCATAATTGGCCGCCGCTCATTATCACGACCTCTGACTGCTCCAGGGTCGACACTCTTCAATACTCACTGGTTGGAGTGAAGCGCATGTAGCTCAGCTAGTGCAGATATTCGCATGCGATTACTAATGCTAAGCAAGTTAGTCTTTGGATGGGTGGCCGAAAAATGGAATTCCATTATTATGCTTCATTGGGTCAGATAACATCTTTAATTGTTGGTAGGTACCGACTGCTTTGTTATAGTACCTACAGCAGTCGTCAGTCATGGCAGAGGCCCTTGGGGCGGTTTGGAAACTCACTCAACCACTCTCATATGACCTTACTTAAGTACATTAATTGGTATCTTGTTCTTACATATCTTACACTACATAATATACTGATTCCAAATGTTATTGAAATCAGTTGAACCGTTTTATTGAGGACCAGCCACATTCACCTTGATACTGTTGTAGCGGCAGTATAAATATATATGTCCCCTGATTTCTTCGCTGTGATAAGAACTCGCGTAGCCTCGTTTTGGCGGAGAATGCGCCGTTCCAACAACGAAATTCTCATGGCTGTGTCTGACGACTTTCGGAGTCCAGTGTATAGACGCTGGATCTCTGTCCACATGGACAAGAACAAGAAATGACCCACATGCACAATCTTGTGCATGCTATTTGTATATCTTTAAATTATAATATTTTTTTTAAATTGACAACACCCCTTTACAGTGTTCTATTAGTATTAAGTTCTGGGTTGAATATGCCTGAAATAAATGACTTTTATTTATTTTATTTATAAATACCTTCTTTAAATGCTGCACAATTCATCATGATTCGTCGCTCCGATCCAGCGTGATTGATAATACAAACAAACCAACTAAAACCAATGATATTCTATATAAACTAAAACACATTCGCTTTCATTATATATCTATCTATATGCTATTTAATGATTTTAATGATTTTAATAACAAAAATTTCATTATGACATTAATAAAATTGACATTGTAATTTCTAAAATTTTATAAAAACTACTTAAATGTTATAAATTCAATTTGACGAGATATTGTAATTTGTGTAGCATATTTTATGATATTAGTACTTATACCTATGTTACAACTTTACATTATCAATAAAGATTCTTTATCTTTATCTTTTATCTTCATAGGTACATATAATAAAGCTGAAGAGGGTCAAAAGTATGAACATTGAAGATTTTTTAAAAAAAGTTTGTAGTTACTTCTAACTGATAGCAGAACACGTTTCAACAGTTTCTAGAAATTTTGTCAATCTATGTCTCTGGTTGTCTGTTTATTAAACGCTCACCGCATCAACGGCTGAATGGATCAATATGATTTTTGGTATGTATGTAGTATGAGGTATGAGGTAGGTCTTAGGATTGTCATAGGCTACTTTTTATTCTGAAGCAATGCGAGCGAAGTCACGGATGTCCACTAATCTTACTATAATAGTCACTGCCAGGGAATCGAGCAAAGCTATTTTGCAAACGAGGCAGTCAACCTTGACAATAAGCCTCCTTGAACTTGATGACTAGAAAGCCACAAAATGCACATCTGTATAGTCTATGCATATTAGGTAAGCGAAGGTCATTGCAAGGTCATTGCCTTGCTCTTGGACCTCTACACACTGCTGGCTAATCTGTGGCGGTCATTTAGTGAGCTTGCTGAATGGACTAATCCTGCGAAACCAAAATACGGCAGGTGTTGTGGTGCTTAGCTAAATGGATGTACCTACCTAATGTAAACACTTTTGGCCCTATACTGGATTACTATTGATGATAGAAGCAATTTTTTTGTGCTTCATAATATCAAGTCTATTTTGTTTACTAATTCTGGGACTGACAAAGAAGACAATCTCTTGATTTGTTTCTTGTGCATTTTCAAATTGTCTTGCAACAAAAGTTGTTAGTCCGTATCAAGATTGAAAGTTACATGAAGTAACCCTGTATTCAGGCATATATTTTTTGCTCCCTTGTGTTGTAAAGAATTCACTATGAGCTCAATGCCAATATGTTACGAAAATGTATCGTTAAGTTGATAATCGTACGTATTAACACACATATGTATGCAAAAAGACATGATTATTTATTTTACAACTTAAATATTATAATAACATGCGTGACATCTGGAAAGGACCATAAAATTAACATCAAAAATAACTTTTAAAAAATAATTCTTCTTGATTTACATTTGTCTAAAAATATTTTGTCAAATGAGTTAGGTAGGTACGTAAAGTACCTACTTCTTCAACACTACATTTTGTTGAAGTAGTTAGCTTTTTTAACATATTAAAAACAAAGTTTGATTTCACCCTGTCTTTTTAGTAGCTGTTTGATTTTTCTGCAAGGCCAAAGTACAAAAGCATCTTTCCAGCAAGTTTCTTTTTCTTATTCTTTCTTGGCATTGTTCTGGGTTGCAGTCTCCCGGGACACAGTACCCTGGCTCACACGCATATGGCAATAGTACTTGAGATTCAATCTTAGTTTGAGTAATCTGTCGTCGCTTACTCTTCTTAAAAATTTGGGAACAAAAACACTTTATTCGACTTTTGGGGTTCCCCTCTTTTCGGTGTTTATATTTTTTCGTTTTACCTGTCTCTTTGTTCCGATATTTTAAGTTGTGTTCTCTATTTACGCCTAACTTAGATTCGTTGATAGCGTCATTATTGTCTGATCTATAAACTGGCGAATCCATATGTTTGTTGGTATCCGGGTAGTTTTTCTCTTTAAAGAATTCAATGTCAAACGTGAAGCTCGAGGAGATGCGGACAACTTGTCGCCCCGGAGCATTTGCAGAACTTCTAGACTTAGGAGGGTATGGTTCCTTTTCTTTTTTCACCTTCGATAAAGGCTTCTTGCTCTTAAGTTTTCGAGTTTGAACGCCTTTAGGAGGCTTAGTTTCCGATGCCGAAATTATTTTAACTTTTTTAGGAGCATCTGTACCCGTAGTAGAATATATATATTTCGAAGTTCGTGCCCTTATTCTTTCTTCACAAACCATAGGATCACACTCACCGGGTATGCAGAATAATGGCTCGCACTCGTAAGGTAATAATCTCACATCTCCTCCGTTTGATTGGCTGAAGGAAGTGTTAAACTTGGGGTCCTGCATTTGGTTTTCTGATAATTTCCTTTGCCTTCTTTCTTTATAACCTGCTGGTTGAAATTTCAAAGTGCAAAAACAACGTTCTAACTCTTTTTGTACGGCTTTAAACTTTTTAGCACGTGGCGAGGTATCTTTTGTAGCCGATTTAACTCTTGCAGGCTGAGTTGCAGCAACTGCTGAGGTTTTAATGTGTAAATCACATTCACACAGAACTTTTTGTACCCTGGGCTCTTTCATTTGTACCTTCTTTTCTTTTGTAACCATGTGTTTTTGATTGGTGTTTCCCTTTATTTGTAAAGTACAAAAGCATCGTTCTAGCGATGTGCCCGAGTTTCTCAGTAATATTTGAGCACATTCCTTGGGATCACATTCTCCCGGTACACACATGTAAGGATCACACTCTCTTGGGAATGGTTTCTTACCTATTTGTTTATCCGGGAGCGTGGTATGTTTGTTTTGCTTAGAAGAGACATTCGTTGAACTTGATTGTGTTTTTCCTTGATCAGTCATTGAAGAACTGGATTTCGACCCCTTATCTTTCTTTTGGATGTACTTTTCTTTGACAACTTTAGCCTTGATAACTTCTGTCTTTGTTTGACTTTCTGAAGATTTAATTACCTGAGTTTCTTCTGATGAAAGTAACTTTGTACAATCACAATTAACTTTTGTACTTTTAAGAATTATTTTTTTCTCTAAATCGAGAGTGCAAAAACAACGATCTGATTGATTTGCTCGTCGTGAATTTCGCTTTAATATCGCTGCACATTTCTTCGGGTCACATTCTCCTGGTACACACATAAATGGGTCACATTCTCTTGGAAAAGGTAAAGACGTTGCAACTTCTTTGATTTCTTTTGGCTTCGTTGATTTTGTTTTGGTTGTAATAGCATTTGTGTAACTTGTTATGTGTTTAGGTAATTCAGTGTTTGATGACGCATCTTTGGTACATTCGCATGCAACTACCAAATCTTTTGGCGGAAAATCCTTCTTTTGAACTTTTTTCTCTTTGACAACTTTTGTTTCTGTCATTTGTATATCTGTTTGACTTTCTAGGGATGATGTTTTAAGCTGAGTGTTAATATATTTTTGATTTTTACCACGTCTCTTTAAATCGAGAGTACAAAAACAGCGCTCTGATAGATATTTTTTTTCTGACCTATTTAATAATATATCAGCACATTTTTGTGGATCACATTCTCCAGGTACGCACATGTACGGATCGCATTCTCTTGGAAAAGGTAACGATTTTACACCTTTTCGGTTTACTGGCATTACTGTTGATTCGGTTTTAGTTACAACAATTTCTGTAGAACTAGCTTTGTTTTTCCGCATATCAGTCATAGACGCTATGGACTTGGAACATTCACAAAACATCTTGGATTTGGATTCTTTCTTCTGTGTTTTCTGTTCTTTGACTACTGTTGCCACCATTTCTTCCCGTTCTGTTTGACTTTCTGAAGGTTTTAAATCTGGGGAAACTGTAACTTTAGTAATAGGTTCCTTATTTTGAATTTTCTTTTCTTTGACTATAATTGCATCATGTTTGTCTACGTTTGTTTGACTTTCTGAATGTGATATTTTCGGAGGAGTTTTAATTTTAATAATGGGTTTAGAACACTCGCAAGCCACAGCACTGGATTTTTGTTTTAATTTCTTGGGTTTTTGTCGCTTCTTTAGATTTAGCGTACAAAAACAGCGATTTAGCATGTTTGTATTATCTGACCTATTTAATAATATATCAGCACATTTCTGTGGGTCACATTCTCCAGGTACGCACATATATGGATCACATTCTCTTGGAAAAGGTAACGATTTTACACCTTTTCTGTTTTCTTGCATCACTGTTGATTCAGTTTTAGTAACAGCAATATCGGTAGAACTAGCTTTATCTTTCCGCATATCAGTCATAGACGCTATGGACTTGGAACATTCACAAGAAACTCGAAGCACCTTTGATTTGGATTCTTTCTTCTGCGTTTTCTTCTCCTTGACTACGGTTGCCTCAATATTTTCCCTTCCTGTTTGACTTTCTGAATGTCTCAATTTTTGGGCTATTTTGACTTTATTAATAAGTTCCTTCTTTTGAATGTTTTCCTCTTTGACAAAATTTGCTTCTACCATTTCTAAATCTGTTCGACTCCTTAGAGATGATGTTTTAGGCTGAATTGTAATATATTTTTGTTTTTTACCACTTTTCTTTAATTCGAGAGTACAAAAACAGCGCTGTGATTGATGTTTTTCTTTAGATCTTTTCAATAATATTTCTGCGCATTTCTGTGGGTCGCATTCACCAGGTACGCACATGTACGGATCACATTCTCTAGGAAAGGGTAAAAATTTTACACCTTTTCTATTTACTTGCATTACTGTTGATTCTGTTTTAGAAACAGCAATTTCAGTAGAACTAGCTTTGTTTTTCCGTAATTCAGTCATAGACGCTATTGACTTGGAACATTCACAAAACACCTTGGATTTGGATTCTTTCTTCTGTGTTTTCTGTTCTTTGACTACTGTTGCCACAATTTTTTCCCGTTCTGTTTGACTTTCTGAAGGTCTTAAATTTGGGGAAACTGAAACTTTAGTAATAGGTTCATTCATCTGAATTTTCTTTTCTTTGACTATAATTGCATCATGTTTATCTATGTTTGTTTGACTCTCTGAATGTGATATTTTCGGAGGAGTTTTAATTTTAATAATGGGCTTAGAACACTCGCAAGCCACAGCACTCAATTTTTGTTTTAATTTCTTAGGTCTTTGTCGCTTCTTTAGATTTAGCGTACAAAAACAGCGATTTAGCATGTTTGTATTCTCTGACCTATTTAATAATATATCAGCACATTTTTGTGGATCACATTCTCCAGGTACGCACATATATGGATCACATTCTCTTGGAAAAGGTAAAGTTTTTACACCTTTTCTGTTTCCTTGCATCACTGTTGATTCAGTTTTAGTAACAGCAATATCAGTAGAACTAGCTTTATCTTTCCGCATATAAGTCATAGACGCTATGGACTTGGAACATTCACAAGAAACTCGAAGCACCTTTGATTTGGATTCTTTCTTCTGCGTTTTCTTCTCCTTGACTACTGTTGCTTCAATATTTTCCCTGCCTGTTTGACTTTCTGAATGTCTCAATTCTCGAACAATTTTAACTTTAGTAATAGGTTCCTTTTTTTGAACTTTTTTCTCTTTGGCAGCTTTTGTTTCTACCATTTCCATATCTGTTTGTCTCTTTAGGGTCGATATTTTAGGTTGAGTTTTTATGTATTTTTGTTTTTTACCACGTTTCTTTAATTCGAGAGTACAAAAACAGCGCTGTGATTGATGTTTTTCTTTAGATCTTTTCAATAATATTTCTGCGCATTTCTGTGGGTCGCATTCACCAGGTACGCACATGTGCGGATCACATTCTCTAGGAAAGGGTAAAGATTTTACACCTTTTCTGTTTACTTGCATTACTGTTGATTCCGTTTTAGAAACAGCAATTTCAGTAGAACTCGCTTTGTTTTTCCGTAATTCAGTCATAGACGCTATTGACTTGGAACATTCACAAAACACCTTGGATTTGGATTCTTCCTTCTGTGTTTTCTGTTCTTTGACTACTGTTGCCACCATTTCTTCCCGTTCTGTTTGACTTTCTGAAGGTTTTAAATCTGGGGAAACTGTAACTTTAGTAATAGGTTCCTTCTTTTGAATTTTCTTTTCTTTGACTATAATTACATCATGTGTGTCTATGTTTGTTTGACTCTCTGAATATGATATTTTCGGAGGAGTTTTAATTTTTATAATGGGTTTAGAGCACTCGCAATCCACAGCACTGGATTTTTGTTTTAAGTTCTTAGGTTTAGGTCGCTTTTTTAGATTTAGCGTACAAAAACAGCGATTTAGCATGTTTGTATTCTCTGACCTATTTAATAACATTTCTGAGCACTTCTGTGGGTCGCATTCTCCTGGTATGCACATATATGGATCGCATTCTTTAGGAAAAGGTAAAGATTTCACACCTGTTCTGTCTACTGGCATCACTGTTGATTCAGTTTTAGTAACAACAATATCAGTAGAACTAGCTTTGTTTTTTCGCAATTCAGTCATAGATGCTATAGATTTTAAACATTCGCAGGACACCTTAAGTTCCTTTGACTTGGACTGATTTTTCTGCATTTTTTTTTCTTTGACTAGTGTTGTCTCAATTTCTTCCTTTCTTGTTTGACTTTCAGAAAATCTTAATTCTGGGGAAATTTTAACTTTCGCAATTGATTCCTTTCTTTGCATTTTCTTTTCTTTGACTACGATTGCATTAAGTTTGTCTATGTTTGTTTGACTCTCGGAATATGATACTTTTGGAACAGTATTATCTTCAATAATGGGGCTTTTAAAGCATTCGCAAGTAACTGCGCTGGATTTTTGTTTTCGTATTTTATGTGTCCGATGCTTTTTTAGATTAAAGGTACAAAAGCAGCGGTCTGATTGATTAATTTTTTTAGACCTTCTTAACAGTATTTCAGCACATTTCTGAGGATCGCATTCTCCAGGTTTGCACATGTATGGGTCGCATTCCCTTGGAAACGGGAAAGGTGGCTGTTTATCTGTTGACATTGTAGATTGTGATTTAGTTACAGCTGTATTCGTTGCACTAGTTTTGTTTTTTCCTAGTGTAGTCATTGAATATGAAGACTTTGAACATCCGCAGGAAACTTTAACCTTCTTTGGTTCCTTTTTTTGTACTTTCTTTTCTTTAACTATAATTGTTGTAATTTCATCTATTTTTGATTCACTTCCAGAAGATGTCATTTTTATAAGAACTTTGGGGACAGGTTCCTTCTTTTGATTTTTCTTTTCTTTCACTACTACTGTTTGGATTTCTTCAATTACTGTTTCACTTGCTGCGGATATTATTTTTGGGGGAGATCTAATTATTTTCGAACTTGATTTTCGTTTTCGCATAAATCTTCGATGTTTTTTTAGATTCAGCGTACAAAAGCAACGATTTAACTTGTTTATATTTTGTGATCTTTTTAATAATATGTCGGCACAGATTTGTGGATTGCATTCTCCGGGTTCACACATATAAGGATCGCATTCTCTTGGAAACGGTAAAGACTGAATGTCTTTTCTTTTATCAATTAACATCGTTGATTCAGATTTTGCCATAGCTGTATTAGTAGAACTTCTTGTGTATTTGCCTGCTTGTGTTGAGGAGTACGTAGATCTTAAACATTCACAAGAAATGTTCACTCTTGGTTTCCTTGATTTTGGTTTCTTCTTTTGCGTTTTCTTTTCTTTGAGTACTGTAGTTTCAATTATTTCTTTTTCTGTTTGACTTTCTGAAGTTGTTAATTTTAGCGTAACTGGTTTCTTATTTTGTAGTTTCTTTCTTTTGCGAATTGTAGTTTCGATATTTTTTTCTTCTGTTTGTCCTCCAGAAGATGATAATTTTGGTGGAACTGGTTTCTCATTTTGAAGTTTCTTTTCATGGAGTACTATTAATTCACTTTCTTCTTTCTCTGTTTGACTTTTTGAAGATGATGTTAGTTTCAAAGTTTCATTTTTGATAGTTTCTAAACAATCACATTCAACTTGACTGGTTTTTTGTTTTGCCTTTTTATGTTTTAGATTCATTGTTTTAATTTTTTTACTTTTTTTGTGTTTATGCTTCTTTAAATCTAAAGTACAAAAACACCGCTCAATTTGATGTGCTCCTTCTGACATTTTCGATAATAACTTTGCACATTTCTTGGGCTCACACAAACCTGGCTTACACATAAAAGGCTCGCACGCTCTTGGAAAAGGCTGCTTGACCATATTTATTGCAGTGTTTGATGATGCATTCATTGAAAGATTCTTGCCTGCGTTACTAGTTTTACGTAATAAGGTTACATCAGTCATTGAAGATTTTGATACAGTACATTCACAAGTCACTTTTACTTTTTTAAATTTTTTTGAAGTATTCTGCCTTTTCATTTGTCCTTTTTTGTCTTTTAGAATAATTGTTTCATTTTTATCTATTTCCGTTTGAGTTTCCGACGGAGAGGTTTTTGGAAATATTTTAGTTTCTTTGTTTTTTCTTTCCTTTTTATGCTTTTTTATACCTAATGTGCAAAAACATGGTTCAAATTTATGAGTAGCTTGAGCGTTTTTTAATAATATCTCTGCACATACTGAAGGATTACAGTCACCTGGGTCACACATATATGGGACACACTTTCTTGGAAAGGGTAATCGTTTCTTATGTTGTTTTGTTTTTATCAATGATACAGTTGAAACCATCTGAGAAGACATTAATTTTGTTGAACTGGCATTAGCCATAGATATTTCGGTGTTAGAAGATGCGGACTTTAATAATAGCTTGCATTCACAGAAAATCATAGAAATTTTATTTTTTTCTTTTTTTGTTTTAGTAGCGCCTGTCTTTTTTATATTCACTTTTCTTTGTATGGTTTGATTTTTTTCTTTCCGAAAGTCTTCTGTTTTTTGTTCTATGTGTTTATTTTTATCACGGTCTGTGACTATATTTTTATTTTGACCGTTTTCTATCATTGTTTGGCTATACTCATCCCGGAATGTAACTACCCTGCTTCGATCGGGATCAGGTAGTTCATTTTTTAAGATTTCTTCATAACAATCTTCCGGCACACAATCATCAGGGTCACAGAAATCGGGTTCACATGTCCATTTCTTTTTCATTCTTTCTTTGTAGATTTCCAAAGAATCTTTTTTGTTATTAAACTCTTGTGTATTATATTTTGGAATTCTACGTCTTTTAAATTTGTGGCTTCGCACGCTGATGCTGGAACTAATGCGTTTCTTAAACTTTTTTGCATGTCTCAATTTGTTAGTACATTTGCAAATACGATTTTTCACATATTTTCCGTGATCATTTTTTTGCCTTTCAACTTTTCTTAAACTTTCTCCTCTCATGATCGGCTCTAAGTGTTTCTTTTCATATTTCCGTCTATTTTTTCTTAAACTGAGTTTTAGTGCGCATAAACAGGGATCGGATTTGAATTTACGTTTCTTATTATTTTTCTTCATATTTTGCTTGGATATATAGTCGTTTACAGCATCTGCACTTGGTACATGCATGTGTACTTTCGGTTGGACATATTTTGCTTGGCAACGGCAGCAAGAGCAACAAGCGCTGTGTAAGCTCACTGAAGAATTGAATGAAGGAAGTTCGCCCCGATCAACACGTCCGACGAATTCGTTGATAGCTTTGCTTTCTCTGTCAGTTAATCTATTATCATCATCTTCGCTGCTGCTAGAAAGAATTCTAGTTCGGATATCATCGTAGACTGCTCGAGTTCTGACCAGTTTTTCTAACAGTTTTCTTTCTCTTAAAGGCAAATACTTATCGTAATATAACCTGTCAATTCTGCTTCCGTATAGTAGTTTGTCATCAGATTTGGGCTTGTGAGGGCAATCCCTGCACAGGCAGGGTTTGGAGCCACTTACATGGTTCGGGTGAGGCATTGATGTCTTTTAAATTTCTGTTATCCGTTTCATCAGACTATTTATGATTGTTACGAGTATATTTTATGATTTTAAGATGTTTTTCTGAAACAAAAATGTTTAATGTACATCGTAACATCACAAGCAAACAGAGAAAATAGTATCAAAAACTCTATGTATCAGAAGAAAGGGTGAAGATCAAATCTGTAAGAATAAGCTCACTCCTTCAAAGTATTCACTAGACTTGTTAGTAGAATAGGCACTTACATCTTTGATAAGTTAAGTTTTTGATAGTTAGGGAATTGCCCCTTAAATAGGTTCATAGTGATTTTATTTACAATTCTGGTAATTGACACAAGTCGTTTTAAAAATAAATGCTTGTCGAAAAATGGTATTTGTAACATATTTTTAAATTTTACTATCATGAACCTCTGCCATGGTACAAATTTATAAACAATACAAATATATGACAGTGATTTTTTTAATAACCAGGTAAATAGAACGTCATAACTGTCAAATCCAGAACTTGGAACTTGGTACCACCTATGTAGGTGTGTAGCAGAAAAGGTAATATATGTTTGTTTATTGTTTACCTTCGGAACCATTAGTGCCCAATTAGGGTACTAATTTGTAGTTTTGTACGTTTCATTGTGTATTTGTTCTTGCAAGTTTTTTTACGTGGGATAGGTTTAACGTTTGACTACAGCATGCCTGTGTAACACGCTTACCTAGAAGACCTTTAGTATGACGAGATTTTATAATATGATACACACTGTACATAGGTATATTGTAGTATTCATTTTATATCATTAATAAATATCTTTATCTTTTATGTTGATGTTTTTAATAGAGTGTGTATCTATGTATCGTGTTGCAGGCTTGCCCCCGTTCGAGTGGTGGGCGGTGCCCCCGGACGAGGTGTTCCTGCGCGCGCACGTGTTCAACTACACCAACCACGCGCGCTTCCTAGCCGGTCTCGACCCCAAGCTGCGCGTGCAGGACCTGGGGCCTGTCGTCTACTTGTACGTACCTGCTTTATACATAAATAAATAAATATTCCGGGACATTGCACACAGCGCCATCTAGCGACACTAAGCAAACGCTTGTGTCGTGGGTACTAGATAACGGATGTACCTAATACTTATATACTTTTCTTTTGTAAATACATACTTTATACATAGAAACGACCAGACTCAACACAAGTCATAATAAATTTTAAAATTCATTAATACTTGGTGTCAAGCGGGAATCGAGCCCGCAAACCCTAGATTAGAAGGCAGAGGCACTACCAAGCTAACAGAGCAGTATGAGTATATATTCTTCTTATGGAATGAGAGTGGCCAAGTCTGGTGTCGAGTTTATCAAGCCGCCCTAAGGGCCTCTGACATGGCTTTACTACTGCCGTACTAGACCAACAACCGGGACCTACAATTTAACGTGTCATCCGGGCGCTTCGCTTCTTATGAGTACCTATCTATCTACCACGATATATCCTTTCGCCGTGCCGCGCTGAGACATAAGTATACCTTAGTCGGTATTAGACGATAGCAGCTGTATTATGTCACTTGCAATTGCTTAAATTCGCAAATGAAGTAGGTATTAGTAGTTTATGCAACTGTCATATAATGAAGGGTATTAAAACACGAATGTGAGTTTATGAAACGAGCGCAGCGAATTTCATAATAGTAACGAGTGTTTTAATACCCGTGTTATATGCAGTTGCATACACTACTTTATCTTCACTAATGCAATTGATCAAACAACAAGAGTAAAAGCTGACAACAGTTAATTTTTCATACAATTTTCTAGATTTTTCTGGCAAAAGATTGTGAGTTACTTTTGTTGCCAATGCTAGAATATCCGGAGGCGTACAAATATCATCGTCGCTATCCATTTTTACCTTTTAATTTGTATTTGAAAAACAAAACACATTGCGAAACATTAAATTCACGCGTACGTGTATTGCACAGAGTTTTGAAGTCCATGCTTGTCGCCCTGTCGCGCGCGGGGGCGATGTGGCCCGATCGTTGTTCTGTGGTGTATTGTCACAGTAATTTTGCCGCCATTAAAATCTAACTATCTCTAAAGCGCGACCAACCTGATTGGCCCTGCAATCAGGTTGGTCGCGCTTTACCGATGTTATAATGAGCTATTACGATATCGATGTGGATATTATAGCATCATGTGAAATTGCTTAAATTGAGTGTTTTGTTGTCTGTGCTATAACAGTAGTAATTATAAGTCAAGTATTGGAAACATAAGTAGAATGTTACAACATTAGTGTAGATAAAAGTATTTAGCACACTAGGTTTCCCTGTATCGTGAGAAATTGGCAAATCCTGGAAAAAATGTAGATCAGATGACACCATTTTCTTTATAGTTAAGTACGGTCGTACGGTGAAGATTTCACCGTGCTATGATCGAATAAAACTTGTTCCAGAGAGAAGCTGCAGCACTCCAACATAAAGTTCAACGACAACTCCACAATGACGTACACCGCGCGCCGCAACCCCCTCTACCTGCCCGAGCACAACCACCTCGACCTGAACGCTACCATCATAGTGCCCAATATGGCGGTGCTTGTAAGTCATAAATATTAAATATGTGCCCTATAGATTTTATAAGGATATAATTATAAAACTAATTAAAACTAAACCTAAACGTACCAAGCAACGGTCACACATAGCGTAGAATAGGTTCTAAAATCGTAATATTGTAGGTAGGTAAGTACCTACCTATGTGTATGTATTGCATTAAACAAATATAGTCAGTTTGATAAACTTGGAATTGGCTTGCACTTCACAATTCGCTTGAAGGTACTAAGCGATATTTACGGACCAGGGTGGAGCGGCCTACCCACTATGAACAGATTTACATTCGCTTGAAGATCACAAGGTTACAGTCCGCGAGGAACAAGGAGTCAGGCGGGGAGTTCCACAATTTAGCAGTTCGACAATACTTACAAGACAATCAAAGTTGAAGCAAAGCGCTTAAGCTTGGATTTCCTAGGAAAGCTGTTACGACATATAGCGGCCGTAATACAGCGGTGAATGAACGTTGTATATGTAAACGTAATGGCGCGGTTTCCTAGAGAGCGGTAACTTGCACCGTAATTTACTTAAATTATTTTTGCGTCCGTAATATTACAGCCGCTATATGAAGGCACCGCTGTCCTAGGAAACCAAAGCTTAAGTGTGTGATTAGTTATTTATGTAAATAAGTTCTTATGTACTAAAACTCTGATAAAATAGTCAGTTTCATTCTGTGACTAGTAATACCTAAGTAGGAAACACGTTGTTTATTAGAGATTACAGTACAATCTTCCTCGCGTCGTGTTCTACACATTACTGAGGATCGTGACCCCCCCTTTGGGGTAGTTTTCTTGGGCAAGTACATCGTGATGGAGGCCCATCCTTCCACGGCAATTTTTTCCCTTGTGGTCTTCATAAATGAGCAAATCCACACATAGCTTGAAAAACAATAATTGGTGTAGGGCCGATTTGAACCGCGATGGGCCAGAATGTAAAGCAGACGCTTATACCAACGAGCCACAACCGCTTCACACGGCAAAATACAATAAAAAAACTTAAGTAAGTACTACAAATTTACACTTTCCCGCGAAAACTTGTGAGGGAAACCTCTCAGGGGCAATTAACTTAACTACCTGTATTTTTAGCGTGTCATTTAAGTTTAAGTAACTTTATCGAAACTTTTTGAAAAGAATGTTGCAATATAATAATTATAAATTACCCTGAAATTAGGTAGTTCGTATATTTTATATGGTAAGCCAAAATAATTAGTGTCAATTGTATGTTTCATAAAATTAATTAATTAAACTGAGAGGCAACACATCAGGGAAATAATAACAACGGAGTTTTGCAAGTGTAACAATGAATGTCTCTAACAACATCATTGTCGAACTAACAATGGGCAAAATAGTTTTTACTAGTTACGTGGTGCTAGCAAATGTGTGTCATAAATTATGTTTTAACAAGGGCCACATCTTGTACCTGACGTATGCGTTACTTTGTACATATATTATGTTTTAACAAGGGCCACATCTTGTACCTGACGTATGCGTTACTTTGTACATATATTATGTTTTAACAAGGGCCACATCTTGTACCTGACGTATGCGTTACTTTGTACATATATTATGTTTTAACAAGGGCCACATCTTGT
Organism: Macaria notata; assembly: GCA_927399415.1. Classification (NCBI taxonomy): domain Eukaryota; kingdom Metazoa; phylum Arthropoda; class Insecta; order Lepidoptera; family Geometridae; genus Macaria; species Macaria notata. The sequence goes on from OV656742.1 coordinate 12,477,254, forward strand.
ACCTGACGTATGCGTTACTTTGTACATATATTATAGGTACATACATTTAAGCAGAGAATTAATCTATTCTTAAATGGGTTGAGTAGGTATATATACCTACTTACTTAACACCTAACAATTTTAGGATGTTAGTTACACAATCGTAAGTATTGGAAGTTGTAATGTAACTCTGCATGAATATTGGGCATACATTGATCGATCTTAATTTATTACCCTGCTCAATATTAATGACCATCAAGATTAACAATTTAAATACGTATTTAAAAAAACGTGTAGGGATCATCAGTAATAAAAAGCCGGTTTTTATGAATTAAAATAAACTCATGGTTTGACACGAATGTATGCAAAATTACTGTGTCAAGGAATACAGTTAAGACAAGATAATTCATTGTAATGATAGGCTTTTAGACGCAACATAATATTATAAAATACTTAAACATGTACATTTTATTGTAATTTCGTAGGTTTCAGTAGAATTATTGATATTTTGGTAGACTATTGTAATACAAAGGAACAATTTTTAGTAAATAATGGCCCCTAACAAAGTTATTCTGAATGTTTGACTTTGGCCCGTTGTGGCCGCTATGTGTCTTATCCTAAAATTAAACTTTATCTTTCCAGGGTTTGTCCTCCTACCTCCACAACGCACCATTCTTCGTGAAAACTGGATTCAATATCCTAGTTAATTCTCGTCAATCCCAACTGTTCGTGAAGAAAACCATTTACGAATATTTGTGGGACTTCCGAGACCCAGTGTTGGACCTGTCGAGGAGCTTGGTGCCTGGATTAGTGCCTGTTAATAATATGGGTATGCTTGCTAGGGTGAGTTAAATAAAGTAGCATATGTGTTATATAATATTTGCCCAATATCGACTTCATTTGAACGTTTATGTAACTATCACAAGAAATAATTTAAAAATATATATGTTTTCAGATATACGCTGATTTTTCTGACGAAATGACAGTGAAAATAGGCCAACAGTGGGGTCACCAGGAGTTTTTTGAGATTGACCGCTTCCGGGGACAGCCTCAACTTCCTGGATATGATCCCGATGTAAATACCTATGCCATTTTTCGAAACATGTATTCCATTAAAGATCTATTGTATTTCCCGAATCTAGATTGGTAACGCAGCAGGTTATCGATGATATTTGTCCGCACTATCAAAAAAAAAAAATATTTCTGGACGCATCATACAGCCCCATACTACAGCAAACTGATTACAAACTTTATACAACTCTTGTCTAAGGGTTTTGATGACTTATGTTTGACCTTATTACTAATACTGTTCCCTCCATAATTCCAGAGCTGTCCAGACCGGATATCGGGCTCCACGGAGGGTGTGATGTACCGCCAGCGGCTGCAGAAGGACGACGTGTTGCTGTACTGGAGGAAAACTGTTTGCAAGCTCATGCCGCTCTATTTTGACAGTGTGTTGGAATATTTTATTTATACAGCATTAATCATACTATCACATAATAAATGACTATTACTCCCTTTCTTCACACTTCAGAGAAATTTGTTACGTAGATAATAGACGATAGATGGTAGATGAATACATAGATTTCAGAACATAATTGTCCGCAGCATGGATCAATATTATAAACATAAATTGGAAGATACAGTAACTAGTTCCTGTATGAATTCCCAGATTTAATTTAAATATACAGTAGTATTTAGATGATCGGTTATTCTCATAAGATGAACAACATAAAGTAATTATTTACCTAAGTATTTGTTTTTTTTAGTTTATTTCTCAATGTTTTCCAGGTGAGCTACAAATCGACTCAGTGCCTCTATACCGCTACAACCTATCAGAGAGTGTGTTTGAGCGCATCACGAACCGCACTGACTGTTACGACACCGTCCCCAGCCTGCCCGAGGGCATTAGCGACGCTTCCCGCTGCTACTTCGGTAATTCAAATACAAGTACTCAGAAATGAAAAGCGCCTACTTAGTGTGGACTGTGGGGTATATAGTTCACATCTTTGGTCAACTGTTGAATAGTATATTCACGTACCTTGTATTGTAATGATAGACAAACGACGTATCCTATGATCAAGATTCCATTGTCACATTTTTTTAGTTTCATCACTAGTAACACCTCTGCACCTCTGTGCATAGAGTAATATAATATACCTACCAGGTACCTCTGTGATTCAGTAGTCGAAGTTGTAGTTAGATGTACATAACATGCCCGTGATGAAATAGATTCGCATGAGCTATGGTGCAATAGGCTTCGCTAAGCGTAAGACATAGGTAGATATTTTTATTGGGATTAGTAGATAAACACCAAACAGTCAATATTATATAACTTTCTTACTTTTATATAAAAATCCTGTACAGTATTTTGATTGCAGATTATCCAATGGTGGTGTCTTTCCCCCATTTCTACACGGGAGGAGTGCCGAAGGATCATTTCGTGACCGGACTTGAGCCTGACCGGGAGAAACATAACTCGTTCGTAATTGTTGAACCGGTAAGATATTTCTACTTTACCTACTTATACCTACTTCATGATATTTTATAAGTAAAAAAGTTATTGTAAATTGTCCAGTATAACAGCTCAATATATTCTTTTAATAATTAACTTTATATTAATGGAGATAGTCTCCATTGATTTAACGACAATAATATAATAAACAAGAATAAATATACTAAGAAAACTTTGGTTTGGTTGTGTATCTAGATGACCAAAATGATTTCTTTATAATACAAATTAGCCTGCTTATTTAATTATTTTCATTGCGATTTCCAGCTCACTGGCATCCCCTTCCACTCAGTGGCGCGGATGCAGAGCAACCTGCATATGTACGACGTGTCTGGGTTCGGCAGCTCCTATAGGAAACTATCCAACTTGGTGCTCCCTCTCTTCTGGGCGGAATATGTGAGTATGCCAATATATTATTATAAGGGTGCAAAATAATTATTAACATAGGATTTAGTTATATTGGGGATATGACGTCTTTGCTTATACTTCAGGGAACTTCAAACTAATTACATTAGTCATTAAACGCATTTCGTTTCCGACTTCAAAAATGATGATTTTCATGCATTTTCTTAGATAGCTAATTGCTACGAATATGTGGCAGAAATAATGTTCATCATTTTTTTCTTTGCAGAATCAAGAAGGCCTGCCATCGCATATAACATGGATGGTGTACATCACTGTAGTTATTTTGCCTCCTCTATCGAAAATAATTCTTGCTATATTCTTCATCCTAGGGTTTTATTTAATCACCAAAAATGTAATGTATCATACGAAAATACAAAACAACATCTTGAAAGCTATTTTGTTAGTAAAAAGCAAAAATGTTAATACTCTAACAAAAAATAAAATATTAGCTTATGAGAAAGAAGCGTTTTTGAAACGACCTAGCTAAATTATACCCACAGGAGAAATAGATCATTTTGGAATTAAAGACTGAATACTGTAGGTACATGTTTGTATACGACAAGTTTTATAAAAATGTACTCTAGTTATGTTTAATTTTAGGCTCAAAACACCGAATATAAAAATAAATATGAGTAGGTAAGTAGATATTATTTTCTAAAAAAAAAGTAGAAAGACATATGTAAAAACTTACCATTCATAATTTAAACACTATTGTTTGCATAAAATTGACAGGTTTCTTCTAGTCTAATCAAATTGATCATATGCATGTTAAAATAAAGTTTCATTTTCTTTATTATACACACAAAATACTTATGGGTGTCTGCTCATTAAATTAGGTTAATGTGGGAGGGCTTAGTTAGCGGCCATTATCGTTCCTAATATAAGTTAAAATTATACTTTACATTTGCTCATTCTTAGCTTTAATTTGTTCTTAGATAGTTGCTCTCCAAATAAAATATTAAAATAATATCTGCTGTTTTTATTTACCTGATATCTATGGGGATTTTTTCACACCTGGTATTAACATACGTTCCGTATCGTGGTATAATAGTATTATATTTTTTTGTCAATGGCTCGGAGGAAGGACAAGCCTGGAGACATAGTAATAAGTTGAAGTGTGGCGCACTATCGGAACCTCTCTTTTTAATGAATGTTTATAGTGTGCTAAAAAGAGACAACTATATACAATCTGTTCGGCCCTTTACGTTAGTGAAGCCGGTTTTTCTAGCTCGAGTAACCAATTTGGATACTAGCTGTGGATTTGTATTTTTGGCGAATATACCGTGAATCTTTGGAATATTTGGTTAAATGAGTTTGTTTGAGAAGTGTTTTCTACTGAAGAACAAATGGCGTGCGTTGCCTATGGCTGTAAGAGCCATGCTTCGAAGAAAAGTGACGAAATCCAGAGCTTGTCATTTCACTGGTTAGAGTTTTTTATCATTTTCCACAAAACAATACAAAACTGAATCAAAATATTAAAATATAACAAATTTCTACTCTTTTAGAACCTCATTTTGGAGGAAAACAATTAAATTTTGCCATTATGTTAAAAATACGCAAAGGTTTGGTTTATAGTGTTGTGCACAATTGTTTTGAATTCGGTTAAAATCGGGTCTCAAAATCGAACTTATATTTCAATATACTACCACAAGATAAAGTACGTATTTTTTTAAATAAAACTGTATTGTTTAAGGGTCAGTAAATAAAAACCTACAAAAGTTATCCGAGTTATTTTATTTATTTCGAACTACACAATCCTTTTCCAGGTTTTCTCACCTAGTTCTAACTATGCCTAAAAGATGGATTTTGAAAACATGTTACAATTACGTCACTTTAATATGGTTTAGTTAGCGAAACTACTAGAATAATCGTTAACGTGACAGAACAGAATGTATGTTTCGGTTCGGTTTCGGTTTTTTATTTCGTACGTCGTAGGCACATCACTAAATTGAGGTATTAAAAAACGGCTACACTGTCATTTGAAGGTGATCTATATAGTAACTAGTTATCTCTTTCTTCCGCGTTGGTGCGCACATAAGTCGAAAGAGTGCAGACATACAGAACACGTTCAATTTATTACTATGACTCCAGGCTTGTCCTTCCTCCGAGGTCAATGGTGATTTGATTTTTACACTAATAACGAAACGCAAATCAGCTACTTTTTATTTATGAGAGAAAGAGAAAAAACATAAGTCAAACTATGTTGTAGTAAACTCTTTTGACAACAAAACAAGTATATACAATAAATAAAGTACCTCTAAAACTACAGTTCGCGCAAAACTTTATGAGCTCTCTGAAGTTAGGCCCGAGAACGTAACCGCGCATGGTACAGCTGAGCGCACAATCATTATTGTAAGATTTAAAAAAAAACATAGTACATTTATGCCTATCACAAAGTATTTAGATTTTAGGTATTTTTACGTGCAGTAAGATATTAGAACAAACAGGTAGGTATTTATTTAAGTAAATTAAAAACTTTAATATAAAACTTGTGCATTTATTTATTTATGTTTGGCGACGTAGCACATTAAAGCGTCCGCGAGGCATATTTAATTAAACCAAAAAGTTCGATAACAGTAAGAAACCACAGTAATAGAACAAACAAATAACAAATACAATTTAACGGTGACAAAACTTAACAACAACATGTAGTGTGTAAGTAAAATGCTAAGTTAGCATTTTATTTACACACTACAAACAATAACAGAAACAAATAAAAATAACGAAAACAAATAACATTAAAAAAATTACAATAGGAATGAAAATTAATTGTTGCACTCGACTGCACTTTCGTCTACAACGTGCGCAAGTGTTATGTACGAACGTAGCACTCACACTAAGGCACGGCGCAACGGAACGCGAGCGGTGATACGGCGCGGGGCGCGGGGGCCGGTGCCCTCCCCGACGCCCTGTCCCGTCCCTCGGATACCTATAATATGCGTACTGCGCAGCCACTAGCGTGCGTGTTCCGAGAGCTCATAAAGTTTTGCGCGAACTGTACCTTTGTACCTACCTACTTTTTCTTCTTTTTTTCTTCTCTCAATTTTTTCACGCGACGCGAGTAGGAGGTAGGCAATAAAATATTCGATTTGCAAGTTATTTAGTGGCTATGAGTTGTGAATCTAGTAAGATATAAGTGTGTGTTCTTATTGCATTCAAATCGTAAGCCAGTTATTTAAATGGAGAGTGATATGTTTCTTCTATAAAAATACTTACTTAAATACATATTGACCAAAATGAATCCATGCAAGACCAACAATAATTGGATTCAGTGCCGGTCGAAAAGATTTTCTGGCAAAATATACTTTTTCAATATCTCAACAGGCGAAGCTGTGTGGTCTTGCGATGACACGGAGGTGAGTTTCACCCAGTTTTATCTGGCAAAGTATTTCGTTAAGCATTTGTTACTTTAAAACATGATTGGTATAAAATGACTTAACATTTATCTATGGGCTTCCCAAATATCTTATCAAAATGGTATCTTATCAAAGGTACATTCGTTGTTTAATTATGTCCACAATTCTTAATTTTATTAGAATATCCCTATATTGAAGATCCTGTGAGAGTCTACATAGCAAAAAGAGAAAAGCCTACCCACATTCATTTTATTGAAAACATAATTTAGTAATCAAATATAACTAGGTAGGGAATTGTTACTTATTTGCCTACAAACCTTTCAACATTTACATATTATTTTTATTTTATAAAATGTTCTATTCTAGAATGCAGATCCCAAATCTAATGATGAGGAGCAGGCTCACCCAGAGCCCCACAGTCCCCCAGGAAATTCACCACCTTGGAAGCCTGTGCAGAGAAATGTGAACCAGAATCCATTTGTTCTCACAAACCCTACTCTAAATAATGATATGGCTCTCAGTATGTATATGTCACCCTTTGACAATCCCTACATGAGACCTTACCCAATGCTCTATTTTCCAATGCTCAAGCCGCAGCCCATGTTCACACCCTATTTTGGACAGAACACAAATATGCTGCCAATGCGTACCATCCCTCAGAGGGAACTGTTTGAACAGAACAGAACATACCAGGATATGAGGGTCCACGCTGGCAGAGACCCAGTTATCAAATTCGAACCAGACAAATTTGTTGACCCACGAATGTATAACACATTTAACATGAACATTCCTGAGTTTGGTTGCAAGTCACCTAAAAATAGCCCTGTCTCGGATAAAAGTCAATCACCCTGTGAAACAAATATAAATCTGACTTCAGGCTCTATTACAATTGATAAAGTGAACAAAAAACTATCAAACGAAGCTGAGCCCAGAAATAACAATAATGGTAACAAATTCTTGAGTGATACCGGTAACACAATAGATGAAAACTTTAACCAGCAACAAACAAATCTGGAAACTTTAATTCAAAATAATGTATTTAAATCAAGTCAATTCAAAAATAACAAGCAGACTCAAACTAACCAGCACGTCTTTGAGGAGAGTTCAAAGTTTGATAAGACACCTTTGCAGAAAAATCAGTTGAAAAGTGGAATCACTGATCAAACACGTCATAGTCTGTCATACCACAATGCCGGAGAACAGAACATTTTTGGGGAATATATTCAAAGTCAAACAAGCAACGTTCTCTCTGAAAAAATGGAAGTCAAGACGAGGGTTTTACAACAACCCTCCTGTGAACAACATTACAATGATCAGAGTTTCACTATAACTTATAAAGGGGTATGGGCCAAACAAAACTTGGATGCAAGAGATCCAACAAAACAAATACAATCTGATCAGAAACTTAAAGCTAATGATTTGCGGGATTCCTTCGTTCAAACTGAAAGTGATGAAAAAGTTGTAGATGACAATCCATCTCTCTTTGATAATTTACTGGATGATTATGAACAAAGTTTGTTAGAGCAATGTGACAATGAAAAATCACCCTTAAAGCAAAAACCAAAGGAGTATGTTCCTGCTGAAACTACATTAGAAGATTCAAATTTTTTTGAAGATGGATATGGTGAAAATAAATCACCTACTAAAGAGGAAAATGGTGTAGAAGATGTGCCTCAAGATAAGCCACTTAATTTGGATGAACATGATTTGCGAAGATTATTGTTGGCCAAGAAAAGGAAGTTTGGGGAAGAAACTAGTTCTTCTTATAAAGAAAGTAAGTGTAGTCAAATATTGCATATATCTTTGCGCTATATACCTAATATGCAGTTGCTTGACGCAAATGTCTGTAATATGTATGCTTAGATCATCAAAACTACAACAGAAGATTCATATGTATAATAATGTGATGCCGCTGGCAAAGTAGTATACAATAGTATGATACTTTATATACCTACACTATTCTTTTAAGTAGTAATATATCTTATGTGTTGCAATAATTATCTAATTTATAGGTACAAAAATAAGGACCACAAGACAAGAAAATACAGAGAGAAGTGTTCCGAAGAAAAGAGTGACATTCAGCGATAACTTGGAAACTATGTTTGAAGACAGTGCAGAGAGCAGCGCCATTGTAAGTATTGACACAAACAAAGTAAAGTATAAAGTTGTTTATTGCATACATTCTTACTAAGGTACTTACATTTTGTGTTCACTAATGAAATAAATATTCCGGGACATTTGGCACACAGCGCCATCTAGTCCCACACTAAGCAAACACTTGTGTCGTGGGTACTAGATAGCGGATATAATACTTATATACTTTTATGTTGTAAATACATACTTATTATACCTACATAGAAACGACCAGACTCAAAACAAATAATTATTGATTTTAAAATTCAAAATTACTTGTTTCAAGCGGAAATCGAACCCGCAACCCTTAAATTAGAAGGCAGAGCCACTACCAACTAAGCTAACAGGCCAGTCAATTGTATTATATGTACATGTTTCGTAACATGGTAGGCCTCTGGGTCCTGCACTAGGCCTCCTTGCACAGCCTGTATAGCAGGACCTCAGATTCATCAAATCAAATCAAATCAATCAAATCAAATCATTTCATTTATTTTGCGAATATGCACAAATTGTAAAATAACAGCAGATGGAATGCTAAATGGAAGGTACACATATTCAGCCTCACGGCAAGCAAAACTTACATATCAAATATAGTCACGACTTACCTAATTACAATTAAAACTTTGGATAAAACACTGACCACCCACTATTTGACATACAAATTCCTAAAATAACAACAAATTCATCTAAAATCATTACAAAAACAAAAACTAAATAATATGTCATAGAGAATGTAAACATGTCAATAACAGATGTTTTAAAGCTTTATATTAACGGTCAGACTTTCAGGGAAAGAGTCAAGTGCTTAGTAAATGTTATTATAGGTACTCATATCATATTTATAGCGTCAAATCACAACAAAGAAACAAAACAAATTTCATATTATCAATTAAAAATATTAACAATAATAACCGAGATCCACGGAGGCCACGTTGGTTAGGAGGTGAGGTGTGGCGGTGGTATATGGAGGAACACACCTAAAAACCATCAAGTTTGTTGTTTGATGTCGGTTAAGGAGCAGTCGCAGCGGAAAAACACTACATATTTCTCCAGAGTTTCAGTAACAATGGATTTCCGCAAAGTAACGCCTGATTCAATATCTTAATTATATGGCTCAAAATCCCAGAAATTGATTTTGACACACTTTTAATAACGTGTGTGGACACGTCATCATATCCAGTACTTTTGGAATTCTTTAGATTCAAGATTATTTTGTGGATATCTATAGGTGTCGTCGGTGGCATAAATAGTGAATCAACGTTACAATATTCATAATTTATCGACTGATTACTATTAACTGCAGAGTTTTGATAGACAAAATAATTATTGAATAAATTGGCAACCTCTAATGGGTCATTAATTTTCCTATTATCGACTATGAGTTCAATGTTATCTCTTAAGTTCACGCTGTGTTTTTCATTTATAATTTCCCACATAGCTTTACTTTTATTAGTTGATTGTTTTATATGTTGAGCTGTTTGTGCCTTCTGAGTAAGATTTATTAGCCGTTTTAATCTTGATGAAAGCTCTTTGAAATTTGTCTTATTTTCTTGGGTTCTATGTTTACGGTATTTCCAAAGAAGCACTCTTTTTCGCTTACAGCATTTTTTTATTCCCTTTGTTAGCCATTTTGGCCTTTGAGTTGTAGAAACTCTGATCGTATATTTCGGAAAACAAAGATTATAAAATAGCAAAAATAACTCGTAAAAACTGTTGAAAGCGTCATTGGGGTTAGTTTTTTCGGTCACTTCAATAAAACTAAGTGATCTCAAGCATTCATCAAATTTGTCAATATTTGTTTGAGAGTAATCGCGTCTTGTAATATAATTATAATTTAATGTCAAGTACGGTTTAACTGGGCAAGTCAAGATTTGTGCTGCATGGTCAGATAAAGCGAGCTCAATCACTTCTCCTTTACTTCCTTTAACATTATACAATACCTATGTTATCCAGGCATTTACCACTCGCGAACCTTGTTGCTTCATTAATTGAAAGTTTTAAATTATAGTTGCTAACTATTTCTTTAAATTCAGTGGTCACATTGTTTTCACACAGAGTGTCAATGTTGAAATCACCACACAGTACAACTCTCTTTTTTCTCAAGCTCACATTTTTAAGTAACGCATCCAAGTTTTGAAAGAATATTCTAAAAAAGCTACGTATCTTTTTGGGCGATCTATATACACACAGTATTATAATATTGTGTTCAACTAATTCTACACCCGAGCATTCTACTATTCCTTCTACACAGTGTTCCTTTAAACTTGAAATTGATTTATATTTTTGTGTATTACGCACTAATATGCAAGATCCACCGTGACGGGTTCTCCTACAGCATGAAGACCCGATATTAAAATTCGGTATTTTAAGTAGACCAATATCATTTTCAACCATGTTGTGTTCTGTTATACATAAGACATCAACCTCGCACTTAACTTTTTGTATAGTTTCTAATTTCGTTACTAACAGTCCTGATTTACTAAAAAGACCATCTATGTTTTGGTGCAAAATTCTAATATGCTTACGTACGAAAAAGATTATTAGATGTGGTCGCTTCGTTAGTATTCGTAATGTATAGTCCGTCATCCGTTTGCGTACCTTTGTTTACATTGAGAGCATAGTCCTTTTGATTACTATTAACAGTTTGTATGAGCACATTAGCAGTGTTTGATCTTTGTACCAATGAGTTCTTTTTGCTTGTATTTACATATTTACACATATCATTCTTGTATGAGATACCAAGAATTTCTTTAAGCACACTCCTACATATATTGACACAAAAATTATATCTAGTTGGCCTATAAATGCTATACAACATATCTATGTACGTTACATGGGTGTATTGGTTGCATATGAGTTCCAGTTCGTAATTGAGTTTTTGTTCTCTTAGTTGTTTATTGTACAGAACTTCAGGTATTATTACGTTGGTGTGAGATAATAATTTCAACCACGAATGCAAACTGGACTGAAACTCATACGGAATCCCGTCATTCAATCCAGTTAGGAGAATAATACAATCATTATTTGTAAATGTATTAGTCTGGGATAGAGTAGATGCTATAATATCATGTAGACGCGCTCCTGGTTTCCACTGATTTTTTACTTCATATCCATTTCTCAGTAACTTCTGCAATGTTTGTCGGACATGCTGAGCTTGTTCATCTCCTAGAATAAGAATTTGCTTCAAGTTTTTTCCACAATTATCTGTTTTATAGTTTGTAATACTTCCAGGCTTAAGACCGTCTTGATGAGCTATTTTTTCTTGTTTTGCTGTCGCTTGATTCTTCTGTGCTTTTTGTACTATTTCTTTTCTCACTTTAGTATTTTTGTCTTGAGGCAGATCTGTTTTCTTGGCAACTTCTTTTCGACACGGTGTAGGTAAAACTCTACTCTGCTGCATAGGAATTCGATCATCTAGCATTAACATCTCCACTTTTTTTGAAGGCTCTTGTTGTCTTATAGGCGTAGCATAAATATCAGTATCGTCCTGTGTGTTTATGGCTGGTGGAGACACAGAATCAAGAGCTAACTTTGCTTGGCGGCACCTCTTTCTGGTCATGGGCCGGATCGGAGTGTTTTCAAAACCTAAGCTTTTGTATCTTTGTATAATACTCTTAAGTTTATCATTATCAGCCTTTAGTTGAAATTTTTCAGAACATAGATTTTCAATTTCTAGATGCGCCGAGTTTAATTAAATTGATAATATTGATGTTACTGAAACTTTGGAGAAATATGTAGTGTTTTTCCGCTGCGACTGCTCCTTAACCAACATCAAACAACAAACTTGATGGTTTTTAGGTCTTGATGATCTTGAGATCCACGGAGGCCACGTTGGTTAGGAGGTGAGGTGTGGCGGTGGTATATGGAGGAACACACCTAAAAACCATCAAGTTTGTTGTTTGATGTCGGTTAAGGAGCAGTCGCAGCGGAAAAACACTACATATTTCTCCAAAGTTTCAGTAACAATGGATTTCCGCAAAGTAACGCCTGATTCAATATCTTAATATTGATGTTCTCTTTTTTTACATTCTATGTGACTGCTGTTCAGCGTATTATCTGGTAGACTATTAATTGTGTTGTCTAACATTGTCGAATTTGAGGACAGGTTAACCAAAGAGATTGATCGTCTCATAGTAACGCGGTCTATGTCATTTGTTTCGTACTCCTTATCCATGTCGAACAAATCGTGTCGTGAATAGTGGCTTTAAAAGCGATAGTGATAGTGAAGAACACTCATTGTAATCATCAATGACTATAGTATCTGTTGCTGTCAATGTCAACAATATGTCAATGGCATCATCTGATCGATGACAATTGCAAATCTCTTCAACGTCACAAATTAGATTTGCAAATTCCAATGATAAAATTAATTACAATTATTGCCAAACTGTAAAATATTTTGCTGTGTCGTGGTATTCAAGTGTATAACGGTTTCTGTGGATTCATTCAATGTAAACACACGACTTTAATGGTTCAAATAGTGACTTGTCAAGCTCTTACCGGCGATGATAACAGCAGGCGTAATAATAATAATAATTTAAAACCACCGTACATATCGATATTTCACATAAAATTTCTCAGTTTGATGGCCTATCTTCCCACTTGACATTGGCAGAATTGCGAACTCATATATTCGCAAAAGCCATATCAAAAAAAAAAAAAAAAAAAACAGCAGGCGTCTATTGGAGGTTATGTATTTTCCACTTTTCACAATAGTAAACAGCACTATTTGATCTTTTTCCAATTTATTAACTCTGTTTTTATTTGTTTTCCTGGCCAGGGTTGCCAGGAAATTTCATACTAATACTATCTTAAATGGTTGTATTGTACATATAACTCTGTGAAGACACAAATTGTGTGTGTATATATTTGTTCCACCTGCACGCTATAGTAGAGGTGTAAAAGTAACGAGAAAAAGCAAACCCGTATGTATTCGGTACTTTACAAATCAGTACTCGTTACTTTCGTATCGTTACGTTACTCGTTGCTTTTGATACATCAGTATAACACAACGAAACGAATCGGTTCGTATGTTGTATGGTTTAGTACGCGTGTAGAACTCAACATGAACTATCTATCTGTTTGAGCCATTTCACAATCAAAATTTAGTTTTGTAGGTGTATGTGGATTCTGGTCCTTGATTTACTATATTTAATTCATTAAAAAAAAATATTAAATCACATAATTCTTATTGCACTCAACCGCACAAATCGAACAAGAAACTTTTGTTTCTTGTTTTAACTAACTATTAACTTCCACTAATAACAATCAAACAATTTTCTTTTGCAATTCCAACGGTTTACCGAAAAATTATAAGTATACCTTTTTACCGAAAAAGCGCGTCCAAGGCGCGCATGCGTAAAACTACAGAATACGTAAAACAAACATGCGATTAGCAAACGTTTTAATACACGTTACCATTTAACTGAACCCATCAAACAATAAATGCGAGGAACGAATTAGTGCGAAATAGTGCGAGTAACGAAATATATTTGAGAGTAACATTTACCTACTCGGTATCAGAGGGCGCACCCGTTACTCAGTACCGAATACATACGGTTTGTCACAGCTCTATTAAATAGCCGAACCAATTTTAATGGAGTTTGGTATGGTATGGAGATAGATCATAATCTGTACAAAAGTCATGAAAATCAAACACACACTTCTTATTACATACCTATATAGTGGTAAACACTTTACCAGAAGCTGTGTTTCCTGCCAACTACAATCCAGGGGTTTTTAAATCTAGAGTTAATAGGTATCTTCTAGGTAAACGTGTTACACCCTAGGCTGCAGCAATGCTTAACATCAGGCAGGCTGTAGTCAAACGTAAACCTACCAGAGGTAAAAAAAAAAAAAAAAAACGATCCCCACAACAAAAATCACAATCATATTATGAAAGCGAAAATGTAAGTGTATTGTGTGTTAGTTAGGTACTTATTCATGCTCAAACTGTGCCTCTACTCTGGTTTGGTTGAAATTTTGGTATGGAAATACCTAGTTTAGATTTCGGATCAACACATTGGGTACCTACTTCTTATCCCGGATAAAAGCTGTTGTAATCTGGTTTTATGTATATAAGTATAAACCAGAAAATTATAACATAGTAACAATACAATATGATTTATCTTGATCTTGTTATCATGCAAAATGTATAATAATAATAATAGCTTTCATGATAGCAATCCAAGACCAAGTTATTGACACCACGAACTACCAAAGACACATTATACGTCGACCCAATACAAATGACATTTGCAGAAGATGTAGTAGCAGCTCCGAAACCATACAACATATCACCGGTGCATGCAAGTCCATTGTTCAGACTGATTACAAACATAGACACGACCAGGTAGCGGCCACCATCCACCAACTACTTGCTCATAAATACAAACTCATAAATAAAATGACGCCCTACTACAATTACAAACCAGACTCCGTTCTTGAAAACCAACACTACAGGATAATAATAACAGATATACTGGGACAGGACAATAATAACCGACAAGACCATACACTTTAATAGACCGGACATCACAGTGTTAGATAAAAACAACAAGACTGCATACTTAATCGACATAGCTATCTGCAACACCCACAACCTACAAACTTCACACACAGAGAAGATAGCAAAATACACAGACTTATCAATAGAAATAAAAACACAGTGGCGCATTAACAACACAAGAACAGTACCTATAATAGTTTCGACCACAGGTGTGATACCCAAAAATCTACTTAAGAGCCTTGAGACACTTGACCTACCAACTTCAACATACAAACAACTTCAAAAAGCAGTCATATTAAACACATGTAGAATAGTTCGAAATTTTTTAACTCTATAGATATCAAAAGATTAACTAAAACGGTTTTCACTCACGTATAAATCGCGTAATTAATGGTTTTATGCGTTTCGGATGTCATGACACCCATCTTCAGAACGTTCGTCCTGGGCCGCGGCAACACGCAGACTGCGCGCCGCCGCGCGAGCGGCCCGCCGGGACACGGGCGCGGGGGCCTGTGGTGGTGGGGGTGGAGGCGAGACGATGTTACTACTCCCGGCCGCTTCGTCCTCGGGTCGCTCCACTGCTTCATCAGAGACAGCACCATCGACTGATGTACCGGCGCACACAAAACTGACCGTATCTTGATCCAAAGCTCCAATGATCCTTCTCTTCGTCATCGTATTAAGAGCTGGGACCCACGCCGGAGGAAGCGCCCATCCACGGTCTCGGTTGAAATTCGGGTGGCGGTTGATCTCTATAGCCTCTCGTACTTTCCGTGGAATAAAAGACTTCTCTCTCGCCAGCACAGAAGCTTGATCAAACCGAATGTAATGCTGTACATCCGAGAGCCGCGCATGTTCCGCTATTGCTGATCTGGCCGTGTCCCCGTCCCTGAAACTCCTAATATGCTCGGACAGTCTTGTGGTAATGTTGCGGCGAGTCTCCCCTATGTAACTCTTGCCACAATCACACGGGACTCTATACACGCCTGGTACATTTAGGTGGTCTCTATCCTTGGGTGAACGCAGCAACTGTCTTATTTGCCCCGGAGAACGGAAAAACGTCCTGATACCATATTTCCGTCGTAAAAGGTATCCGATTTTGTCCGTTACTCCTCTTACGAACGGCAGATATGCTGAAGCTCTTTCAACAGTTGGGATCCGCTTACGTTCACTCGAATGTGCGCTCCGCCAACATTGTCTCCATGTATAGCCATTATCCTCTAGTACCTTCCTCACGTGCTCTAACTCCTTCTCCACATACTGAGGATCACACAATCTCAAAGCACGGTTGATTAAGGATCTCGGTACTGAGGACAAATGTGCTGGATGGTGGTGTGAACTAGCATTTAAATATCGATCTGTGTGTGTCGGTTTACGATATACAGTACGTGACAAAGTGCCGTCTGAATTCCGAAACACATGTACATCCAAAAATGGAAGCGCTCCCTCTTTCTCCTGTTCCACGGTAATCGCAATCTTTGGATGTACTTCATTGAGATGCTTTGTAAATAATTCTATTCTATAGATATTCTATTTTATTCTATAGATATATTGTAAATATAAGATAGGTACTTATAAGAAAATTATTAGATTTAAGAAGCACTTGGCTCCGGCCCGTGCAACATGTACCTCCCATGGTGGTGGGATGTGTGGAGAGAACACCAAAGTGTACCAAATAAATAATAATAATAAGTGTTTATTTTACACAGAGTCCATTCATAACTAAAATATTATACACATCCAAATCTCGAATATCGCAAAAATGTCAAAAGAAATATTATTTGTAAATTTACACACTTAAAATTATAATTACAACAAAAATTGGAAACAAAACATTGTATCAAGTATTATATGAAGCACATCGCCGCAAAGGAAGCACATTCAGAAATGTTATACAAATGTTGTTTTTTAACTTTCAGGCGGCCGTCGATGAATATGAAGAGAAGAGTCAGAATAAGAAGTGGTATGTAGTGGCTGATACCGCGACTTTGCTCGAAGAATATGACGTTATTAAACGATATGTTACATCTGGTATGTGCATATAGCTATCGATTACACATTTTTTTTAACTAGATAGGCTCATGCTTGATTACAACTCGCCTGATGTTAAGCAACGTTATAATCTACGATATAGCGCGCTTGCCTAGAAGAAACTGATTTACTCTCGACTTGAAAACCGATAAATTATTCTCTGTTGTTTGATAACGTTCCTTTAAAGTTGAGCATAATATCGATTTGTTTTGGTGATATCTATGTATGTCTGTAGCTGCTAGAATTAAAAAATAATAAGGTATTTAAAAGGTGATGAGGCCCAAAATATTACGTAATTTTAATGCAACTTTCGGCACGATTATATTCTAGATGAAGTGTCATTTCTAAAACAATACATTACATGTAGCCACAGACATAGTTTGGTTCTTCAAAAGTTTATACCTTTATTTTAAATCACAGGTTTCGGTATTGTTTTCAGTAGAAGTTGATTTAATTATTTATTTATATATGCTGTACACAATACAAAATTACATTTTAGAACTTATTCTAAAAAAAAAATATTGTGTGACCCTGTTGCTTGTGTGAAGTTTAGGGCATTGCACTTTTCTTACAATATCAAGTTAAACACTATTTTAACACTATTTTACTTATACTTATACTAATTTAGTAACTTACATGATTTCTTACAGCCTATTTGCGTTTGTATCTCACTTTAAATTTACAATTCGTGAGGGCAGTTGACATTCGATCAGTCACACACAGTCATTCCCGCATATACCTTTTTTATTTAATTACCTGCGCTCACTAACTAGTTCGAGTCGGCGACTAGCGGAACCTTAAGGCCAGCTTTTATATACATACTAGCTGTGCCAGCGACTTCGTCCGCGTGGAATAGTTATTAACGGAACCCCTCAAAGAAGAATGATTTTCCCCATATTTTCCACATTTTCCATGGTTTCTTCGCTCCTATTAGTTGCAGCGTGATGTTATATAGCCTAAAGCTTTCCTCGATAAATGGTCTATTCAACACAAAAAGAATTATTCAAATCACAACAGTAGTTCCTGAGATTAGCGCGTTCAAACAAACAAACGCTTAAACAAACAAGCTCTTCAGCTTTATAATATTAGTATATATATGTAATATATGCAGTTGATTCTCTAGACACGAAATCTACATGCCTATATCTGTTATGTTACCTACAATTTTAGAAATAGGTAGTTTTCCTACTTTTTGACTCACCACCTTCGGTATTCAGTTTCAGTTTTCAAACAACTTTATTTCACTATAAAATATTTACAATTGGGTAACTATGCTAGTGTACATCTAAGAAATCCTAACAGAGCACATCATTAGTATTACTTACGTGTTGTTTTGGAGTATTCAACTCTAATAAAACACTTTCAGCTATCTAAATGTAAACAAATCAAATTAACTTTGATATTGAGGGTAGAAACTCATCATCTAATAATTTTATGCAAGCTTTAGAAACAGCTCATACATTTTACAAAATACATTTGAAAAGAAATAACCGGGATACATATTACATACCGGTGTAGTGATAATGAAGCAAGTAGGCATTGCGCGCGATGCGCTTCCACAACAAGCAATCGTGTAGGTACCTACTCGCGCGATGGCCGCGCGACCGACCGGCACCGCAACGCGCAAGCCAATTTGACCCGATACACCTTTGTAATACGAGTAATATTAGCTTACGCGTCGGGTCGTCCGATCGGGGCACGCGGGCGAAGCGTGAGTGACGTAGTCAGCCTATTCATTGCAATCCGAGAAAGTAGTGATGGGGTAACTTGTAAGTTTTATAAGTATCGATGAATGGGAGATTATTTTTTCGAGTTATTCAAAGGTTTTGTATTAATTTATTGTATAAGTGGATTTTTATTAGTGTGAAGATAGAATTTTTCTGCCAATTTGTAGATATAAATATCAATTGTAGGGAAGTGAATTTGAAGGTGTAATTTTTTTAGATTAGTGAAGAAGGGTGTATTGAATGCTGATTTTATAGCTTTGTTCTGAATTATCTGCAGCTTGTTTAGGTTGGAGCGACAAGTACTACTCCACACGGGACAAGCGTAGGTGAAGCAGGGTCGAACTAAGGTGCGATAAACTCGTAGCTTAGTATAGCTACTTAATTTAGCTTTTCGATTTAGTATAGGAGCTAATACGTTCAATGCTTTATGCCCTTTGAGGAGCAATTTTGATGTATTATCAGTCCAGTTAAGTTTTCTATCAAGTACCGTTCCCAGGTACTTAACAGAGCGACTCCATGTTATAGGTATGTTATCAACTTTAAGTTTACGTGTTGGGAGAGTACGTTTTCTGCTAAACATGATAGCCTCTGTTTTGGAAGCATTTATTTTTAGCTTCCACTCATTGAAATATTCGAACAGTAGGTCTATAGCTAGTTGCAGTCTGCCGATTATAATATCTTCATCATGAGAGGATGTATAGCACGTGGTATCATCGGCGAAACAGGCCAAGTTTGTGCGCGTCTGAGTCGGGATGTCATTTAAGAAGATAAGGAAAAGGTACGGTCCTAGAATAGATCCCTGTGGAACTCCTGCGGGGATCGGTACAGATGAAGATGAATTATTTTTAACATGGACTTGAAACATTCGACTCGATAGGTATGATTTTTGTGATTGATAGGGGCACTCCCAGTGTCATCAGCTTGTGCAGCAGCGCCTGATGCCAAACGCCGTCGAATGCTTTTTCTATATCTAAAAGGAACATTCCAGTAGATTGTTTCAGGTTTAGAGCAGTCGACACCGCCTCGGCGACCCTAGCAAGCTGCTGGATAGTGGAATGACCCTGTCTGAATCCGAACTGCTCATCAATAAGCCGATCGTATGACGCTAGTCGCAGTCTATGGTATATAACCTTTTCAAAAAGCTTTCCAATACTTGGTAAAAGGCTAATAGGACGATACGATATAGGATCAGACGGATCTTTTCCTGTTTTATGAATGGGAATGACCTTTGCTATTTTCCAAGTGGTTGGGAAGTAGTGGAGGAGCAAGCAAGAATTAAACAATTTTGTGAGAAAAACGATGCATTTATGTGGAATATTTTTGATTAATATGTTAGAAATTGAATCTAGTCCAGGAGCTTTACGTGGTTTGAGCTTGACTTAATATATATTTTCAATTCAGCTGGGCGAACTAATTGGGGTATTTCGGAGGGTAACGTAGCGTTTAGCATCGTAATAGATTTGTCAACATCTGGAGCTTTAGCACTAGGCCATTCTTTTGTTAAGGTCATATTGGCTAAGAAGCTTTTTGCCAGTATATCACACTGCTCTTGCTGCGTTGTGCTCAAAGAGTTATTTTCTAACCTAAGGGCTGGAATAACGTTAGATGAAGATGGGCGAAGACCTTTGGCTAGGCGCCATATGTCTGCGCTAGGATTATCTACCCTCTTCAACTTTTGATTCCAGACCTTATCATTATAACTCGCGATCGCTATTTTGTTTTTATGCTTAAGAAAATTAACATTACATAGCAAGCCATCACGAACTTTTTTATCGGTCTCAATAAGTGCGTACCTGCGTAACCGATTTTTAGCTTTAATGTGCCGTTTCACGCGTCTAGGTAGGGTTGTAGGGTTCCACGGTGTTACTGTTAAGGTGGGAACACAAGCGTCTCGACAATTGAGTAGGTTTTTTTGAAAAATATTAATTTGATCATCTATTTCGTTTGTACTTTTGTACATTCGAGGCGAAAGTATCGTACAAGAGTTGAGGAGTGTCCTAAATTTACACCAGTCGGCCTGAGCGTAATTTAATCTAGAGATGATTTTTCTTTGTAATGTAATAGAAAACTTTGCTAGCACGGGAAAGTGGTTAGATGATAAGGCCTGAATTGTTCGTAAATGGTCAAGGGTATGTACATTTTTTGAGAGTAGTATGTCAGGAATAGAGGGCTCATACTTGAAAACATAGTGCACAAGCGTACAGTCATTTGGAGCATGAATATCGTAATCGTGAGAGAGCATGTGGTTATATAAAATATTTCCGCGAGAGTTGGGTGTTCCTGCTGACCAAGATCTATGTTTAGCATTCAGATCTCCCATTATCAGAACCCTAGGGCCTGTCGACATCAGCCGATCTATGTCATCAGTGCTAAATGGTTGATTAGGGGACTGATAGACTGAAAATATGTTGATCTTATTATCTATTGATACCCCTATGGCTTCAAGATGAGCAGTTTTTGGTGAATCAATAAGGCAGTGATTAAGATCAGAGCGTACTAGAATAGCAACACCTTGCCCTGTTCCATCACTACGCTTGTCCATGCGGTGACAGAGGTAACCTGACAGGTGGAGGGCTAGTCTTTTTGTTAGTCTGGTTTCACAGATTGCAATGATATCCGCATTTAATTTACTCACCGCTAAGTCAGAAAGTTCACGTTGCTTGTTGTGGACGCCATCGGCATTCCAGTACAATAGACGTAGTTCTTGGGTCCTATACATAGTGTCCGAGATGGGTCAGTATCAAGATAACTTTGTCCATGAAAGTTACGCATTTCTTAAACTCTAGTTTGATTGACTGGATTGTAGAGAGAATCTCTAGCATTTCGCCAGTTTCAAAATCATGCGCGGTTTTACCGTCAGGGGCTCCAGATGTTAAAGGAGCTTTCTCTTGCCTTGTTGTATCGCGGCTACTTGTAGGTTTTTGGGTCTTGTTAAGAATTGTATCTTCTATAGAAGGTGTCTTAATGTTGGCTTCTGTAGATTTCAAGAGGCTGCTCACAGGAGTTGAGGGTGAAGGCTTATTCTTACCGACGTTGACTACTTGAGCCCATGTTTTCTGACCAGCAAGGGACACACCAGGCTTCTCAGTTATAACTTTACGAAGGGTATCCCTTTTCGTCTCTATCCGCTTCAGGTACTTAACACGTTCGTAGCATTGCGAAAAGTTTGCTGGGTGCTCTTGGAGACAGTTACAGCAACGAGCAGGCTCCGCTCTGTCTTTCTTGGGACATTCCCAAGTCGGATGAGGTTGGGCGCACTTCAAACACCGTGGTGGTCTATTGCAATTGCGTGACGCATGGCCAAAACCTTGGCACCGATAGCATTGAACACCAGGTTTCTTATTTGGCTTGTATCGTTCGATGTTGATAACACAGTTAAAGATATATTTTATCTGTTTGAACCGCGTCATGTTGGTTCCCTGTGGCAAGTGAACTAGTAGTGGAGGACATTCTGTGGTATGCATCGTCTTCATCTCAGCAATAGTGGCGTTTGCAAACCCTAGGGATTCAAGTTCTGCAGCAACATCGGAATGTAAAAATTTGGGTAAACCCTTGATCACTGCTTTTGGGCTTCTCTCATCTCTTCTGGTAAACGTATGGTATGGAACGTTTTCGTTACGGAGTCCATCTTTAAGTGATTGGTGGGTTTCTGAAGAGTAACACTGCACTCTTACTAACCTCCGTCCTCTGTATTGAAGATGAAAGTCCTTGATGTACTTCATCACGATGTCCCTTATATTTTGGATGGTATTGTCACCTTCCATTTCTATGATGATTGGTGGAGCATCGGCAACCTTCTTTCTGCTCGCATTTTTAAAAGGTTCAGTAACGGTATCGTCATCGTCTACCGGAAGTCCTTCGAATCTGTTGTCGATTGGCGTCTCGACGCCGTTAGCATTTTTCGTAGGATTCGCTACGAATTTCTTAGCTTTTCGCCATTCAGGGGACTTTTGTTCGTCTCTCTTCTTCCTCTTACCCGGAGAGCTGGTGTTGGAGCTATGATTTTTGATAAGAAACTTTTCCATGATGGACTAAGGGTCTATCGATGATTATCGATAAAACCCTAGCCCATCACTAGCTGGGGCGCGGTGAGGCGACGACGGTCTCTGGCTGGTTGTACGCGTGCGGTTGCTACGACAGCCGAGCGCTCACTGAATACCTTCGGTATTGAGGAATATGACTAAAGAGGAGGAGTCCGTTCCATCTAGCTCCTCACTAAGCAAACGTTTGTGTTATTGGTATACCACTTGTTACATAGTAAACTAGTGGGTGTTCACGGCTTCGATCGTATTAAGAAGTTAAACTTGCATCTCCTATTTCACCCCTTTAAGAGTGCCATTTCCAAAATCCTTTCTTGGCAGATGCCTACGTCATAACATCTACCTGCTGTGATCCAGAGGTTTGAGCTATGCTTTGACTGATCACTATGTCAGTCAGTCAGTCACCTTTGAGTTTTATATATTCAGATTTTATCAGTAGTACTTTTGTATTCATTAGTATTAGATACATGTGTTCTGTACAGTATTGTAACTCGGCCGTGTCCTTGAAATAAGTGCCTACGCGCGGTACGTAAACATGAGATAGGGCTGTCGCTGTCGCCCACCTACAGCGTATTACTTGCATCTGGCTACTTTGAGTTCCTATCTAGTTTTGAGATTGTAAATTTATTAATTTTTATTTATTTATTAGCACAGATACTTAGTAACACAATAAAATATTAATATTACCTACATAAAATACTTTGTGAATTGAATAGAAAGTGTTCAATAAAAATGCAAGTTGTTTTTTTAAATGATAGATTTAATTAAAAAACCATGATTATGTATGGGACTATAACAAATCAATCTTATAAATTTGCGAATGATAAATATTTTAATATATTTAAATGAAGTTCGGAATAGTTTTCTTCATTTTTCTATATATTCCACGAAATCATCGCCGGGTACAATTAAAAAAGTTAACGAAAAAAAAAGTGTAGGAGCTTTTTGTTAATCTTGAATCTCGTTCTGACCCTCTAAATCTCGTAACGGTACGAGATTTCTCGTACGTCTGGCAGCCCTAACCTGCCGCGCGCATGCCACGACCCGAGCGCGTAGGTATAGCTCGTGCGTCGTCCGTTTATATGAAGTTGGAATACTGTATGATTCTATTACCGTGCTAAAGTAGTATAATATAATTTGGTTTTGGCTTTTACAATTTTCAGATCCAAACTGTACCCTGGTGCTCCCAAACCGAGTGATGAGTGACACCGTGGCGCTGTCGCGGCGGCAGTATCCCGACACTCGGCTGGTGCTCCGCGCCAGACACTTGTTGCGTACACTGGACACTAACCGGCCGCATGTCATGTGTGAGTATACTGTACCCCGGTGCTACCACACCGATGGATAGATGGCGCCACTTGTGCTACTTGAATCACTGCATGGTCATTCAGAAATTTAATTTGAATTTCATTGTAAGTAAACGTTTTCACTGCATGAAACGGACAAAAGAGAGTGCATAAAAGATCGAAAGAAAAGGAAGAGGAAGCTGAACACATGGTTGCCACTCTCAATTTATTGAGCTTTAAATAATGGTCAAATTATTTAATAAAAACCGTTATTGTAGAAAAGTTTAAAGAAAAGTATTATGTTTAGATACTTTAGATAGGTATAGGAATATACTTTATATTGTATGTAATTTCTATAGCATACATACATGCATTTCTAGAATAAACACATTTTTCTTTAGAACCAAGTTAAAACAAAACGGTACTATAATACCATTGTTTCACTTCAGCCTGTGTTGCAAAATCTCCGCGAATCGTTTACAGCCCTCGCTAAATGGAGGCTTCACCCAGTGCGCGCGCCTCACAGTGGACTTGTCGAAACCCAGCTTCATGTCCACCAAGTAAGCTAGTACGATGCAAAGTATTGTACTCTCTTTCGCCGACAAGTCACATTCGAAAGAGTCATTCAGCAAACGGCAAAACGGGAACCAGTCATGAGTGTGTCCCGCTTTGGAAGATCGGTGCATGCGGTAGTGAGCATCGGCTAGCGCGCTGAGCGAGTCGAGGATGTTGTCGCGGCGCCAGTCCACGGACAGCAGCGCGTCGAACAGGCGGCCGGCCGGCACCTCGTACAGGTCCAGCACCTGGCGGAACAGGCGCGGCAGGTGCAGGCCGTGCCACTCCAGCAGCTGCACGCAAGCGCAGCGCAGCGCGCGCCGCGTGCGTGCGTCGTGCGTGCGCAGGTACGCGCCCACCGCCAGCGCGCACGCGCCCGCCAGCCGCGACTCGATCACCTCCACGAACCCGCACTTGGGCAGTTCGGTGCCCAAAGGAAACGGACACAACTTCACGTAGCTGTCGTGCGTTTCTATTTTTTTAAACGCGTTCAGAAACTGCGGTGTATTTTTGACCACCCTTCTCAGCATGAGCAGGGTGAAATACGTCACGTTCGCGTTCAAAATCTGGAAATTGCGTTCGTCGTATGCGCTTCTTAAATCGCGCATTAACTGGTCGATTTCGTTAAACACCTTCGAATTAGGAAGCCGACGCGGCTCGGCCGGAGGTTCGACGAGCTCTTTCTTGTCTGTTGTATCATCGGTCACAAAGTCATATGTCACAGTAAATATGTTTTTGTGTGGTTGTCCGAATTGTCTGGAATGTGTCAGTATGTACTCCATGGAGAGTCCTGGAGAAGTAGCGCTCACGCCGGAGTATGCGAGCAAGATGGCTTCAGCGTGGCCGAGATACTTTGACAGTCCGAAGCGGGCGTGCTTTTTCAACATGTTATCAATCTCCTCGTACACTATTGAATCATTTACCCAGGGACGTGGGTTTAATTTAAACATTTCATAACTACAAGTGTCATGGTTATTATATTGAATGACGTGTTGTAGATCTTCGTCGCTTACCAGCTCGTCCGGTGTTTCTTTGAGCGCAATCAAAAGTTTTTTCCTCTGTATTGATATGACCATAGGTTGCATTGCCAACTTTTCTTTTTCTTCTCGATCTAATTCCGCTAATAATTTCTCCATTGCCTCAGCATCCAGTGTACTCGTCCTGAAAATAGAAAAGGTGGATTGATAATATCTTAATGGATTAAGTTAGACTAGACGATGGGGGCAATGATAAAATGTACGTATGTATATGTATGTAACTAGAATTTTATTACATACCTACATCCGTTAATATTAGTTAGCATTGTTGCGTTAGTTTTTAGATCAATTCTTATCTACAACGATATATACCTTGGAATACAATAGTATGGATCAGCTATTATTTATACGTACACGTATAAAGATATTTGCGTTTATCCAGGGACTAATCTATCACTGGAGGACCTTGCCTTCTGCAACACAGTTGATGACTATAGCAGAAGGCAGTTCATTTTTATGTACCATGTAAAGTTTTGCAATAAATATATTTATGTGTACGTATATACATATATCTACATCTACAAGAATATATCTATATCTAAATATATAAAACTCAAAGGTGACTGACTGACTGATTGACTGACTGACTGATATAGTGATCTATCAACGCACAGCCGAAACCACTGGACGGTTTGGGCTGAAATTTGGAATGACGGTAGATGTTATGAAGTGGGCATCCGCTAATAAAGGATTTTTGGAAATGTCACTTATAAAGGGGTGAAATAGGGGATGCAAGTTTTACATCTTAATGCGAGCGAAGCCGCGAGCACCGACAAGTTGTAAATATATTACTAATTTCATATAAATTGGTTGTCGTTTATGCGCTAAGAACGAACCAACTAACTCGGAGTCATAGAGTTTCGCCTTTATAATATTAGCGGTATGCGGCGGAGTATAAGGGTCGGCACATATCTATGGAGGGGATTGCTGCGCATGTGTACTGTCGCGCACACAATACATTATATGTAACTATTATTTTGGACTCCAATATTATCTTTTTGTTAAATAGAATTATGCAAAATAAATAAAAAATAAACTCTTAATCAAAACTCAAATTTACAGTGTTGCGGTCCGAATGACTGAGTAAAGTATTTGTAACTTCGTGAATCTCAATTTTGATTTGTTTCGGAGAATCAATTAATTAGATAGATATACTTTTTCAAAAAAATCACGTCATTAAACATTTTCCTTGCCTGACTTTTCAAAACAGTATTTGTTCTTCTAATCAAGGTTCTTGCTGCTGCTGTTGCTGGTTCGATTCCCGCATAACACAAGAAATTATGCATATTAAAATTTGTAATTAGGTATTTCTTTTGAGTCTGGTCGTTTCTACCTAGTTCGGTCATAAATTCTGTCACATGTTTAATATAAAATAATTGAAACAACTTTATTCTTTATGTAACCATTTATATACCAAAATGAACTTAACAAAACATAGATTCTTATGACAATAAAGTTTATTCAAAATGACCTCCGTGATTTTGAATACAGGTCTTCAATCTGCGCGGCCAGTCGTCTATCGCTGCACGAACGAGGTCCATGTCAATATCGGTGGCTACCTTAATCAAGGATGTCTTGAGTGACTCCAAATTGGGATGAGGTTTTGAGCATGCCTTTTTCTCCAAGTGTTGCCATATCTTGTAATCTAACGGATTCAAATCTGGACTGGAGGAGGGCCAGTCTTCGTGCCGGATGAAGTCGATTTCACGCGCCGCCAGCCAGTCTTGTGTGCTCTTCGCTCTATGAGCTGGCGCCGAATCTTGTTGGAATACCCAGTGCTTGTTATTGAACATGATATGAGAAACAGGTTCCACAAGGTTCGTCAGGACTGTATTTTGATACACAACTGCATTCGTTTTTACACCTTTCTCACAAAAATGTACCTCTGTTAAGCCCCAATAAGAAACTCCCAACCATACCATGAGCGAGGATGGAAAATGACCTCGTTGGACACGCGGAATACGTTTGCTCGCTTCTTCACTACTGTGTGCGTACACCTTATCATTTTGTTTGTTGTAGCTCTCTTCTACGGTAAAAATTTTTTCATCCGAAAAAAAAAATTCCCGATATTTTTTTCCCGCGTACCGCTTCAACAAAGCGCGGCATCTCTTCAGTCTCAGGTCCATTAGACGAGCATTCAAACGATGTCCTGTTTTTCTTCGATATGCCCGAAGCCCTAAGTCTTCATTTAACACCCTTTTCACCGTGGTTCTGCTTAACCCCATCTGAAGGGCCAACAGTTTCTGCTTACGTTTGGGATTTCTTTAAATTCGCGCCTTCACAGCTTTTATCACTGCTGGAGTCCTAACAGACCGAGGGCGACCACTTCTTGACCTGTCATCTACACTAGAGTCTTCATTGTATCGTTTGATGGTACGATAAACGAATCTTTTGGTTATATTCAAATTTTTCAGTATGTCAAAAATTTGAATTGGCACGTAACCGCAACGATGCAATGCAATAACTGCAACACGGTCTTCTTTAAGCGTCCACTCCATATTTAAAAATGAGTAAAATTCTAAAAAGTATACATTTTTATTTTCATGAACAATTCGAAATTCGAATTCAATACTTAAACATTTTTGTGGCCAGCATTCTAAAAGAAAAGTTTTTACTGTGTGACAATACTTATGACCTGACTAGGTATGTATAATAAGTATGTATTTACAAAAAAAGTATTTACCTACGTATTATATCCGTTATGTAGTACCCATGATAAAAGCGTAAGCTTAGTATGGGGCATGATGGCGCTGAGTGATATGTCTTGAAATATTTATTTGTTTTATTTTAAAATTCTGCGCAATAACGGTCACCGCTAGAGTTAGTTGCCGACCCTTATACAACGTGGTTGCTATCAACGTATAAATGTATCGCTCGCTATCACGAACTCTATAAATCGAAAGTCGCTTGCTACAAGTCGGTAGTAGGTAGGTACTTTTATAATGTTTGTTAATATTTTATCAAGTGCAATAAAATTTAAAATTGAAAATAAGATTTCAATTTTCATTGTAAGAAAAAGATAGAAACTTACCTCTTATATATTCTTCTGTTTCTTTTTTCAATGTAGGTAAAAATATACAGAAATCAACTGCACTGGTCGAAGTCAAACTAAGCTTTGGCACAAGACTAGAAGTTATTGTAGTTAACTCCTCGTGTTACTTTTGTAATGTATTTTGAGTGTGTTTAGAAAATATTAAACAAAGTAGTGATACGTGTGCAATCACGATACGAACTACTTCACTACCATTACAGCAGTGTTGCCAAACACACTACGAAAAATCGTATTTTACCAAGAATTCTAGAAAAAAATGGTTTAAATAAATCAACAAAACTACAGCAAATTATTGAAATAAGAAAAGTAATTGTACTTTTTAATATAATGAAATACAAAGTTTAGATAGATAAAATTGATCTATTATAAATAAATCACTAATTAGTATACCTACATTTGGTATAGGTGATTATCGCACAGCAGTGCCATGTATGGATATAAATTAAAATACCAGTCGCTATCAGAGTCAATAGCAACATCAGAAGCACGAGTCGAACAATTTATTATTTTCTACTCAATTTTAATTTGCGCAACATGTCGCTGGATGGCTGGAAATCGATACATGATACTGTTGTGCAGCCAACGAAGTTCCATCTAATCTAATATTTGAAAAGATTGTATATTATAATAATATATAATAATAAACGTTTATTATGCTAAATATACAATGTATGTACATAAAAATACAATGAATCTTACATAAACTTACTTTAGGTAGTACATCTTCAGATGACTTCGCAGCACACTAAGTCTGTGGAGACCTGTGTTGTGCTGCGACAGGAATCTTTGAGACATTCTATCATTAGGTATATCACGAAATTCACAAAAGTAACACACTCTAATACCTCCTCTACACTACTCGCGAAGTTGAACGAGGTTAGACGAATAGAATAATGTAGAGAGGCAGTTTGGCTTACTTCGTCCAACTTTACCTCGCCTCGGCCGACTTCCGTTTGTTGTCGGTTTTTGCGCCCGAGTCAAAGGGCAAGAAGTTACCCGAAGTGCGTTCTCGAAGTACCTCTATACACTACTCGGCCGACTTCAGTACGCGTCAAGACGCCGTCGTGAACGCACGTGTGTTTAATAGATTTTTTCGTTGATGTGCGTGTGAGACTCTATTATGAGCGGCATACAGTGGTCACAGGAGCAAACTATGTTGTTCCTTGAAACACTTCAAGCAGAGCCTTTTATTTGGGACCCCAGTGGGAAAGGTCATAAGGACAAGAAAAAAGTAAATGATGCTTGGGTGCGTATTCGGGACGTTTTGGAAATACCAGTTGAAGAATTGAAGAAAAAAAGGATTCACTTTTTGCGACATACAGGGGCTACTACAGAAAAATGGAAGCTTCTCCTGATGGTTCTTGTATGAGTTCAAGAAATTGTTGTTCCATAGTACGTCTGTGGTGAAAAGTTAGAAGTAGTGGAACAATACACTTACCTTGGACACTGTTTGTCCTTTGGCAGAGAGCATAAACACAAGGAGATCAAAAGACGAATCCAACTCGGATGGGCGGCATTTAGCAAACTAAGCGATATTTTTAAAGACCGTAAAATGCCTCAATGCTTGAAGACACGACTCTACAACCAATGTGTTCTGCCCACAATGACGTATGCTGCCGAAACATGGACGCTCACCAAGGAAACCATCGAAAAGATGAGAGTCGCACAAAGAGCAATGGAACGGTCCATGTTAGGCATTGCGTTACGCGACAGGGTTCGTAATACTGAGATCCGAAAACGTACGAAGGTGGAAGACGTCGGGTCTCGTATTACGAAACTCAAGTGGCGATGGGCTGGACACTTGGCGAGACGTACTGACGGCAGATGGAGCAAAGCAATAACTGAATGGTACCCACGGCTAGGTAAGCGAAGTGTAGGAAGACCTGTGCAACGGTGGCTGGATGATGTAAGAAAGTTAGAAGGAAACATCTGGGCAAGAACAGCGCAAGACAGGGAGTATTGGCGTAAGAGGGTGGAGGCCTATGCCCTGCAGTGGGTCCCATTAGGCTGATGATGATGATGATGATGAGTACGTCTGTAAAAAAAAATACAGTTAATTAACTTGCCATGTAATGTACTTTAACTTATTAGAAATCCTAATTATTTAAATAAATATTACCTACCTAGTTCTGTTCCGATGCATTGCGATCATCCACCATCTTCTTTTTCTTCTTTTCTTTTTAGTCTTCTTCGTGAGATAAGTATGCACGTAGTTATAATACGCTAGAGAGCACATTGCTACGGCAGCTGCTACTTGAGCGTCCATTATAATAAACGTCCGCAGGGTTCCGGTAACGCTACACGAATGCGCTCCTCGCGAAGTTGAACGAGTGTGTAGTGTAGCACGCGGACTTCAGTCAACTTCGGCCGAGTACTTCGCCGAGGAACTTCGCGAGTAGTGTAGAGGAGGTATAAGATTATAAAACTTTGTTTTGGAGAATAATTTAATTATTACATAGGTACCATAGATAAAGGTTACGATACAAACAAAACTTTTTTTTTTTTTTTTTTTTCTGGCACCGTACTTTGCCTTATCTTATTGTAACTTCACAATTTTGTGTTACCAGATGCTTGTTGAAATTAACCATAGTAAAAAACAAATATAATTCGGATTTAAGTGTTACATACATTGAGATATTACTATGTAGTAATATACCTACATAGTTCAATGGTAAATATTAGTTTTAGTTTACAGTATTGGCTTTAGATTTTATTAAACTAAGAATTGCTTTAACATAGAATGCTGTTACTTTTATTGTGTTGTTGAATGTCTGAAAGTTAATTGTATGATTATGTGAGATGGATGGAGTAGGTATAGATATGTTTGTAGTGGAAGTGTGAGTGTGTTATGATAACGTATAGCTACAATCTACCGATTGCGCTCACGATCATATAATGTGATTTTGTGGAGTGAGCGGTGCAGGGAGGTGTGATAGTGTAACAGAGTGCTGTAGATGTAGTATGTGAGTAATGGGACTGACCTTGGATTAAAATGATTACATATAAACCTGAAGGGTACTATATTTAACCAAGTAGTCATGTGTAAAGTGTGTGGCTTGCATGATGTTAGGACAGTGTAATATAGATTTAGTTATAAAGTTTTTTCATCAGTGATTCAGTAGAAACATAACTGAGGTTTAATAAGTAGTTGGTGACTATATTGATACAGGAATTGCCATTTTGATTAACCATGTCAATATTTTTGCTAAGTGTATTATACAGTCTAGGACCTAAATTTTCAACAGCGTTGATACCGAAGTTTGTGCGAGATTTAGTAATTTTGAAGATGTTATTTTGTCTTCTACGGTTCCTGTTCTGCACATCGGGAGGAACGAGGCTATGTTGTATCTTTATTATAGATTTGATGAATAATTGTCGGACATTTAGGACGCCACATTCCTTGTATAGTGTATCAGTGTTATACAATATTTTGCGTACGATTATGAATTTACTGTCGTACATCGTACCAAAGCCAAAAAGGTCGTACAAATACGATTTAAATAGTACGGTTGGCAACACTGCATTACAGTCGGTGAGGCAAGCATAACAAAGCCGCAGGTTACTCCCTAGTCCCTATTATAAAATAGATACCTACCTAAATTACTTAAGCATTACTAGCAGTTATCCACTCGTCACGCAAAATGTAACTAGGTTGTAAATGTAAGACTTGTACTCATAGTGAAATACATTAGGTATTATCGAATCAAATATCTGTATCTATAGAACTCAAAGGTGACTGACTGATTGACTGACTGACTGATTAATATTTATTTATTAGTAGACGCCCGTGGCTTCGCTCGCATTATTTTGAGATAAAAATAGCCTATGACACTTCAAAGACCTCATACTACCTACATACAAAAAATCATGATGCTCCGTTGTTGCGTTAGGAGCGTTTAAATAAACAGACAAAAATTCCAAAAACTGCTGAAACGTTTTCTGTTATGAATTTATATTAATATCTTCTATGTTCAGAGTGTTGACCCTCTATTATATAAGGGCGCCTCTAAGACACGAGCCTCGGCTTGAGCTGCTGCCAGAGTAGCATATTAGTTTGTTGTAGCTCATTTTATAGTTGATACCGAGCCACGCGTCTAGCCTTACACAATAGAGCACCTAGACCAGTCTCAACTGTTCTATGTCGACGTACATAAGCATTGAGTCATGGTAAGATACGAGCTCGGAGCTCTATGCATTGAAATAAATTTAAATAATTTTGGTGATTTACACCACTATTTCAAAGCTCTCTGATAAATTTGACTTATCTACGAATTCCGGGAAAAAACAACAGATACCTAGTTGTTGAAGCTGTTTATTTAGGTATGTATAATAATAATAATAATAATAATAATTTATTTTGAGTCAAACACTTATGAACTATGACAATATGTTCACTGCACTCCACACTAGGATAACCTGTGTTGTGGAGGGCAGGCTATGTTATTTATAAATAAATGTACAGTTTACAAAAATACAAAATTATAAATTATAAATAAATGTACAGTTTACAGAAATTCAGGTTCCAATCCGGTAGTGATGATTTTTGATCATTTTCCAATGAAAAGTTTAAATTAAAAACACTTAAGCACTTGATAAATAACTTATAGCAATATTCATTATATGCCACGCCAAAATATTCAGGAACAGTAGAAACTTCTATGTGTGTAGGTAATGTTAAACATAGTCAATCTCAGATATGAATAGGGTAAGAGTTGCTTGATTTTAAAATTCCATGGTTGTTTGAATTTCTACAATACACTGGTATCAGGCAAGGAATGGCCTTTTAAAATACATTTTGCAAAAGTATTTTCTAGTTTTAGTTATATTCCTTAATTTAAAATCAGTACATTTATAAAGTACACAAGAGATATGATTCTATATCAGTACCTTAGTATCCAATATTGGTGGAGGTGTGCGCTGGGCTGTACACTAGGCTTGCCTGTGTCGTACAGCCCAATTGCACTAGTAACCACTAAAATACTCTAAAAATTAAACTTATTTTCTAGGTTTTGAAAAGGATTTGAATAAAAATTTGATACATAAACAGATTTCAAAGAAAAGTAAAACACTGTTAATGTCAAGTCATGGCTATGGAAACAAACATTTTGGCCGAACTCAGTGTTGTCATAGGAAAGTCCACAAAGTGCCCGTACTACTTGTTTGATGTGTGTTGTGTTCGTATGGGATGATTGTTTTTGTTGTTGTGTAGTGTGACTGGAGATAATGCAAAAGTGTGTGTATATATAAATATATATGTATATATGTCATTTTGTATTGTCGTTAGTGTTCTAGTTATGAATGGAAGAGGATGTCTCAACTATCAGTGGATTAGATATCTCCTATTAAAATTTAATTTTATGTTAATTTATATAGAAATAGGCCTAGTATTGTAAAATTACGGTATTGTTTCGGGCTATTTCTATTTTCATTTTTTTAACTAGGTATAGGTAATGCCCAATCGCTTCAAATATTTACTTGTTGTAAAGATTCGTTCCGTGTCATATAGACGAAAAGAAACATTGTAAGTACAAAAAAATGGTGAGACAAAATATCAATTGTTAACAAAGTTTGGGAAAAATATTGTAGAACCTAAATAAATACATCAAAACATATATTATGACATTTTGCTCCAGACAAGCGTAAGCTTAAATTAGTATGTGGCTAGATGGCGCTGTGTGATATGTCCTGAAATATATATATTTTTTTGATAAGTTTTTTGTAATAAGTTTTAATAAAAACATCTGTTTCCTTTGGACTATAATTTACTTGGTCTTCAAGGTTAATTTAAAAAACAGTATTTTCCAGACAAGCGCGCTAACTCGTTGATTACATAGTTGCTTACCATCAGCCGAGTCAAGCGTGAGCCTCTATATCTAATATAAAAGAAACCGTTTGTTTAATTATTAGCTTGTTAAAATTGAAAGAAAGTTTTTTAAAACCTCCCTAGGGGCCTCTGGCTTGGCTTAACGATTGTCGTACTATCTCCAACAGCCAGGACCTACAATCTAAGAATATTTTCTCAAATTGGATTGCCGCATGTTTGGTCCCCCATCCAAGTAGTGAGTTGTTTCAATGAGGGTTCATTCCTTGCAGTGCAAGCCAGCGAAGAGAAGTCCCCGAACTCGTCCGCCACCATGTCCATCCTGTGCTGCTGCCTGGACATCATGAAGAATTCACACCTTGTAAGTATTCATTAGTTTTAGACAACAAACACCTGTTTAAGAAAAAATGCAATCTAGTTGGGGCCAGATTATGACATGAAACAATAGCTTTTGTTTGTTTGTCCCCTTGCAGCAGTTGTTCCAATCCTTTAATTTGGTTTCAGATTCTAATCACAAACGATGGACTTCTCAGAGAGAAAGCCGAAACCATAGGAATCGATTGTTTCATTGCACAAGATATTAAATTCGCATTCACTCGAAATTATGAAAATGAGTACACAGATGAAAACGAGCAGCCAGAAACAAACCAAACACAACATGTGTCTGACGTCGGCAAATTAAATACAGCCTCTTTAAATATCATTGATCTAACAGAAGGTATCGAACAAACTAACTTCAAAACAAACACTATCTGGGAATCAATCGATACAAACAAACAATCAGTACAAATACAAATGAATAAAAAAGCCGAAAAAAATGCTTCCATATCTAAACATACCAGTAATGTAAGCGACCAATCACATAAACACTCTAAATATGAAACAGACAAATCTGAATTGAAAGTAAGAAAAACAGAAGAACATTCTATTCTCGAAAATCAAAGCAAACAAAGCGAAAACGGAAATAACAAGAAATCGATACGTGAAAATAATGAACTCGCACGAAATCAACAAAATATAACACATGATACTATTCTTGGAATAGAATGTAACTATAAACAAAAAAACATACAATCGCCAACCGAGGCAATAAATAAAGGGATTCAACAAAAGAATAAAAAAGCCGAAAAAAATGCTTCCATATCTAAACATACCAGTAATGTAAGCGACCAATCACATAAACACTCTAAATATGAAACAGACAAATCTGAATTGAAAGTAAGAAAAACAGAAGAACATTATATTCTCGAAAATCAAAGCAAACAAAGCGAAAACGGAAATAACAGGAAATCGATACGTGAAAATAATGAACTCGCACGAAATCAACAAAAACCACATGATACTATTCTGGGAATAGAATGTAACTATAAACAAAAAAACATACAATCGCCAACCGAGGCGATAAATAAAGGGATTCAACAAAAGGACACCAATTTTGATAAAACAAATACTGCAGATACCAACATAGATATAAAAAAGTTTTTAAACGAATTCTCAATTAAAAACATCGATTTAGATTACACGGATGACGAAAAGGTCGAAATAATCTGCAGCTTCAGGCAGATTATAGAAGATTTTTCTATGGAGGTATTGAAGGTCAGTAACAAGGTATATAATACCTATTTGTACCTATTTACCTTAAAACTCACGAGCACAACGAATCTTAAACACGTTTTGCCATATTAACGACGTTAATTGCGTTTAAGAATAGTTATGCAAACGGATCTCACCATTTTGCTCAAATAATTCATTCAAACGTAAGCTTTTACGATTTATTAAATTCATTGCGCAAAATAGTGAGATCACAACAGTACAGTAATGTACTAGGCGCAATATTTTGATAACTCTGCCTAAGAACGTAGCACGCTAATCGTATCTAGTAAAATTCCTGTTTAATGTAGGTAATATCGTTATGATATGAGTGAGGCATATTCAAGCGGGTGCCGGACCTCATGCAATATACCAGCTTAGATAATTAACCTGACAGGTTAATTATCTAAGTATACCAGATAAATTTGTTTCATTAATACTGCACACTCCGTCCTAGGCCTAAATTTGAACCATACCTAGAACAGTGTTTTTATTTCCAAACATCCACTTACTATGATTTTTTACACTTAGATTTAAGGTTAAAAGTGTAGGGGCCTCTCAGTTTTGGCTACGGCCCCACTGATGCCTTCTAAAATACCGGCCATACCGAGCTTGAACCGGAGAGTCTGTAGACATAAATATCGTAACGCACATAACGTCACGCGTAAGCTATTTAGTGCTTACTGTAGGTAATCTAAACTGTTTTGTTAGCTATTTAGTGCTTACTGAGGTAATCTAAACTGTTTTGTTAGCTATTTAGTACTTACTGAGGTAATCTAAACTGTTTTGTTTCTCAGAATCATAACAACATATTGGAAGCACACGGAATGCGGCCTCCGTTTTCGCTGGAAGAGAGCATCAATTGTTTGGGGCTGGTGTACGGGGAGCACGCGAGTGTGAGGGAGATAACCGATGTTCTGTCGAGCCTACTAGACGCTAATGGGGAAATCCCGCACAGCGAGGTGGTGCGGAGTTGCGCGTACGCCGTGGCGCTGGCACAGTGTTTCGAGGTCAGTGTGCGGCGGAGACAGGCTAATATTCTGGCTGGCGAGCTAGAAAGAGACAGCTGATGCTCATCATCATCATCCACAGCCCTTGGGATCCCACTGCTGGGTATAGGCCTCCCTTTGTATGTGCCATCTGCGTCGATCTTGTGCAGACCTCATCCAGGTTGGACCCTCGACTTTACTCGCTGATACTCATTAAAACCAAATATTGCTGCAATTAATGATAAGATGCTAACACGTCCACATTCCATCGCCTGACGCTGTTTCATATATCAGTTTCTATAAATGTCTTGTATTTATTAATTCACGTCACGGCCTTCTGTCATGAGGAAATACAGCCAAAGAGAGATTTAGATCCTGGCTATGTTATTTAAGTTTCTCCATTTAGCCATAACTTTTTTATTTGTAAGCAATAGAATATTTAAAATGTTATAAGTTATGGTTGATTGCTGGTCATAGCATGGTACCTACGGCAGTCGTTAAGGCACGCTAGGGGCCCTTAGCGCGGTTCGAAAACTCGCTGAGTTGGTCACATTCAAGATTACACTTTATTGATTTTTTATTTTTTTATTTTGATTTGAACATGATGACATTTTGATGGTCATTTTTGACGATTCAGCAAAATCGAATATATTTTTTGTCTGTAATCATTCTGTACATATTTGTATTAGGTATGTATATTCTTTGGCACAATAAAATACTTTTGTATTTTTACTCGTGCCAAGTAGAAGAATGTGATGTTGTTTGTGCAGAGTGTGCGCGGTGAGGGCGAGGCGGGCGCGGAGCTGGGCAGGCGGCTGCGCGCCGTGCTGGTGAGTGCGCGCGCGCCGCCTGCGCCGCTGCCGGACTGCGCCGCGTGCGCGCCGCCTGCGTCGCTGCCGGCCTGCGCCGCGGGCGCGCCGCCTGCGCCGGACAAGCCCGCACCCAGGAACAACAGTGAGTAATCTTGCAATTAATCTAAATATATAAAACTCAAAGGTGACTGGCTGACTGACTGACTGATAAATGAAATCGAATGAAAAATCTTTTTTTTGCGACAAGAAATTATGTACGATACGAACACATTGCCAAATGCTATGGCAATAAATATATGTAATAAATTACCTAACCAAATAAAAAATATTGACAAAACCAACATATTCGAGAACAAATTAAAAGAATTATTGATCCAAAAATGCTACTATAAGTTGACGAATATATTAATGACGATAATTTAAATGATGATTTTCTATACAAACACAATATAATAAAAAAACAAAAAGACCGGCCCGCACACAACAATTAAAATTATTTGTAAACACCCTTTGAGGGTATATTGTGTTCTTCATGTACCAAATTATGCATAAAAGATCTGCAACATTTTATTGAAAACACAATAGTACAATAAATGAAAAAAAAAATGATTCAAGGAAGTAATTAGACAAACACATTTTACACATACCTACACAATTTCCTGCCACAAGCCGGCCTCAACTCAGCATGTGCAGACTGCGAACAGTAAGCGCTGGTCTGACTGATTGACTGATATGATCTATCAACGCACAGCGCAAACCACTGGACGGATTGGGCTGATATTTGTAATGAAGGTTGATGTTATGACGTAGACATCCGCTAAAAAAGGATTTTTGGAAATGCCGTTTTAGGGGGTGAAATAGGGAATGCAAGTTTTATTTCTTAATGCGAGCGAAGCCGCGAGCACCCATTAGTTAATCAATGATCTTTCATCCTGTTTGTATTTCTATGTCTCTCTATTATGTATAAGGTTATATTTGCAATATTAAAATATCGAGTCCGACTCAAGTTCAGAATGCGTTTGCATAATTCTAATATAGGTACATAATTACATGTATTGTTTCAGTTACCAAGAGTCGATCGGATGTATTGCAATATCTGAAGAAAAACTTCACCGCCTGGGCTGATTATGATAAGAGTGCCAAGGAAAATAGCCCTGCGCCGACATCGGGCAAGGTAAAGTACCTCCATAAGAAAATATAGACGAAACTAGCGGTGCCCCGCGGTGTGACCCGCGCTAATCTGGTATAAAAAAGTAACCCATGTGTTGATGTTTTATGTTTTCCTCCATATCTAAATTTCTTTCGAATCGCATCAGCTGTTTGAATATGAAGGAGTAACACACATACACACCCAGAAACATTAATCCTTATGATATTAGTGTGATGAGATATAATATGGTATAGAGAGCAGTAAGAGACAAAACCAAAACATCTGGGCAAGAACAGGACAGGGATTATTGGCATAAGAGGGAGGAGGCCTATACCTTGCAATGCAAATTCAAATTCATTTATTCTAATTAGCACCGTTCACGATTTACACTAATGATAACATAGAAATAAATTTAATAATACAAACAAACACCACAATATTGCACATTAGTCAATGATCATGGGGTCTCATTAGGCTAATGATGATGATGATGATGAAAGAAACTTCACCTTACACAACCTCCAGTAAAAAACAGAATGCTTTCATAGATGTCATTTTAGATTTTGATTTTCGTTTTGAACGTCAAGCCTCAATCACATATCATAGATTGTACACATCGATTTATAGTTATATTGGTTTTTTTGTCAACGTTCGTTAAGTACCTTTTTTTTTTTTTTTTTTTTTTTTTTTTTTCTTGTCCAGGAAAACCTATTACAGGTACCACCCAAAAAAAACCCCGGGGAGGGCGGGTGGTTATGTGGGAGTCTCCGCCCCACTCTATAAGGGCGGCATACCCACTAAAAACCTGGGGTGTTCCATCTCCGCATCGTTGGTCCAGGGCCACGAGAGCGCGATGCATACATCCGCAGCCCTGGTGATGCTGGCCCGGTAACGGGCCCCGCCTCGGGGAGCTTCAGCTCAACCCTCAATGGATGACGTGTCAGAACACGGGACACGTCACGCATCCTGTGGGGACTCATTCCAGGGCAACAGGTTCCCCGACCTGCCACCCAGAGCCCCCAGGAGTCACGCAGTCGCACGCCAAAGCGACCGCCCTCCTCCAATGCGCCCTCTGCGCACGGAGTTCGGTTCCCGTGTCGCCGCTACTCGGCCGGTACACCGAACTCCTCTCGCCTCTCGGCGACCACCTCGGGTGCTCTTAAAGAGCACCCAGCTCCACCTACACCGCGAGGTGCGGCGAGCTCCCCGCCTCGAGCCCTTCAACCAGCCCTCTCGAAGGGGAGGTATAGGCGAGGGCCCCCACTCGATCGAACGTTTGGACACAGGCTAGCAAGATCCACCGGAAGGTGGAAGTTACTAACCTGTGGACGGGGTGCACCAGGTTTCCCCAACTAACCCCAAATCCCCATATGGAGAGATGAAATTAGTTGGGCTTACCCAACGTGAAGGTAGTCCGATCATCGCACCCCAAATCTTCGTTAAGTACCTACTGACTGATCATTTGGTGCTTAATTTGTCTTATCTTGTTTCATAGCCGTTTATAGTATTACAAGTAAACAATATTTTACATAGACTTAACCTTTGTTTTGATTTCCACCTATTTTCAGAGCTACAAAGAAAATATGGTCGTCCGCATGTATGGCAAAAATTTGGGCCAACTGACCTTAAACAATAGTAAATCAATGAGCTTAAATAATCCGAACACTGGCGATGGTGCTGCCACCTCCTCGCCTAAACAAGCCAAGGAAACTAACGCACTCACAATTATAAACATGACGCGAAGCCTGGACCCGAGAATATATACCAAACAAGATGCAGCCCTTGCCAAAATGCGGCAAAATTCGTCAGAAAAGCAAAATACGAAACAGAATGAAGAAAAACAGAGTCAACACCTTGACGACAATCAAATTGTGAAAGAGACAAAGACAGAACCAAAAGTCGTTCGACTTTTCAGCAATTATAACTTCAATAAAGACCCAAATGAAAAACCGAAACAAGCTTTAATAGACGATTTCGAAAAATACGGATACACTTCTGGATCTGTTTCCGAACACGGACCTAAGAAAGTCACAGACAAAAAGCCTATTAAACAATTCGAGGAGAACTTGAAGCATCGACCTTTAGAAGTGGACGACCTGGATTTCTCCACGGTATCCATTAATAGTTACGATGACCTTATGAAACAAATCAATATGAAGCGATCGCTCAATGCGTCCGAGCCACAAGCGAATACTTTGCCTTTAAACAATCATTCCGACAATAACAGCTACTCTATGAGCCTCGAAAACGCATCAATAGGCATTTGCCTATTAGACTCAAAAACCAATGCAGATATTGGCGATCCGAAAAATGATAACATGAATTCGAAAAACTTTGATAACTCCGAGCGGTATAATGGTGAGAAAAATGATATAATTGAGCAGAAAGATGATATGATTGTGTCGCAGAATGACGAGATTCCAGCCAGTGAGTATAAGAGCGAATATAGTTGTCGTTTAATATACACTTTACTGGCCGAATTAAAAGTAATTTTCTGTGCGATTGGCAAAATTATGTGAGTATACTTGTTAATGCATACCGTTTTAATTTAAAACTTATAAAATATGGTTTACCTAGTTTTCTCTATAAGCTTAAGGTAATTGAATCAGGCGCATTATTCTCTACCGTAGAGCTCAAATTAGCTCGTAACTAAGACACACTTGCCCCAAACAAGACTTTGCCAACACGCTGGTCAACTCAATTTTTAGCTTTATTTATTGTGCTTGCGAACTGATTCCTTATTTATTACTTTGATTGGTAAAGGAAAAAACAGATCTCGTAAAAATAATTAAATGGCAATATTTAGAAAATAACTTTCAGATGCCTTAATATAAAAATGGAATTTGCAAAAATGCATGATATATTTCTACAATAATGCTTGATAAGTTCCATCGTAGACCGTAATGATTGCTTACCATCAGGCGAATTACGGTCAAGTGCAAACCAATTCCTTGTAAAAAAATAAGAGTTGTTATTGTGTGTATGTTTGCAGAGCGTCGAGCGTGGTGGCGCTGCGCGGCGGTGCGAGCGCAGACCAGCGCCGGGCGATGCACGCGTGGGCGCGCCACTGGCAGTGCAGCCTCTATGCGATCATAACAAAACTCGACAAGTAAGCGTAACATACTTATGAACACCTGTTTTTTTATCACGCATTAGATCATTATGTCATCTTTACTTTCCGTGGAGGAAACGGGGGTAGTGGGGTATGTCGGGCTCGGAGCTAATGAGACTCCACTACCGACTAAAACCTACCACGACGGCCCTTCGTCCGTCTTGGATAGAGCGGGTTTCGCGGGAAAGCTAGCAATACTCCTCCGCAAACTATTATGTCACCTGGAGCGATACCCGCACAAGCGAACACTGTGATCCTAGGTGGTACATGCCTGTACTGGGTTGACAATTTGAAGATATTCGAAAAATGTTTAGGTATAGGTACTTCATATTGATGACAGAACACTTGACAATAGTTTAAAGAATGTTTGTCTGTGTATCTAACCGCGCATCGCGGAAAGGGCTCAACGGATCATCATGAGTTTTGGTATGGAGGGATGTCTTCGGAGGGACATAGACGAGGTTGATACAACTGGCTGTAAGAATCTTCGACATTGATCTGTTTTTGTGTATTTTGTGACGATATTTACACACGAATGAATACATCGCACGTCCCTATTATTTTGCAGGATAACATATAAAATGAGGGAGCTGGTGCAAGGAGGGAACCGCTCTCTGCAGGGGATCTTGTGTAAGGACAACCCGTTCATGAGGAATTACAGGTGATTTTTTTTAACTCAAACAGGTTTGCACTTGACCATAGTTTGCCCGATGGCAAGCAATAGCTATGGTCTGAGATGGCTCGTGCTTACCAGATAGGAACCGGTTACTGATTACTGACATTCAATCTTTATATAGAAATATTTTACTATACGGTACGAAACTTACTGACGGCCGATGGAGCAAAGCAATAACTGAATAGTAGTCGCGGCATAGTAAGCAAAGTGTAGGAAGACCTAGAGTGGTAGTAGCTCTGCCTTCTGATCTATGGGTTGCGGTTTCAATTCTCGCGTGACACAAGTATTTATGAATTTTAAAATTTATTATTACTGTACATAAGTATGTATTTTTTTTTTACATTAGATAGACTCACGCTTGACTACAACTTGCCTGATGTTAATCAACGTTGTAATCTACGATCTAGCGCGCTTGCCTAGAAGAAACCGGTTTACTCTCGACTTGAAGACCGACAAATTATAGTTCAAGGGGAATAGAGATTCGGGCAAGGAGTTCCACAGGAGTTCCGTTTTTCATTTACAAAAGAAAAGTATATAAGTATTATATCCGGTATCTAGTACCCACGACACAAGCGTTTGCTTAGTGTGGGGCTAGATGGCGCTGTGTGCAATGTCCGGAATATTTATTTATTTATTTATTTCTATGTGCAACGGCGGCTGGATGATACTTATTAGAAAGTTAGAAGACAGGGAGTATTGGCGTAAGAGGGAGGAGGCCTGTACCCTGCTGTGGGTCTCATTAAGCTGATGATGATGATTTTTACTATAAATAACTACATAATATACTCATATGTATGTACTAAAAACTCCAAGTGTGGCTCGCAGGCGTTAGTGTTTGCTCTACATACTGACGAACCCTCATTCGGCCCTACGCCAGTGATTTGTTCTACAAGTTATGTGTGGATTTGTACTCGCTTAACAGTGAAGGCAAACATTGTGAGGAAATTGACATGCTTAAAGACCACAACATCTGGGAACATGCGTCTTCCGTGGATGTACCTGGACGCCAACCACGATATACCTACCTACTTATCCAAGAAAACTTTCGTAATGAGTTTATGTTTGATAAATATTAAATATATTTACGCATCTCCCAAAATTATTGTACGTATTGAATTGAAAAGTAATAATTTAGTTCTGTAGAAACAACAAAATCTTTTATCTTTTATTTTACTGTTATCATAAAAGTTAAAGATCGACACGGTCAGTTCTTGGATGGGCGCTTCCGTGGGTCGGATGACACGTAAAATCGTAGGTCCCGGCTGTTAGGCTAGTACAGCAGTCGTTAAGCCATGTCAGAAGCCCTCAGGGCGGTTGGAAAACTCTCGAAACCAGAGTTGGCCACTCTCATTCAATAAGAAGAAGAAGAAGACTGTTATGATTGTTTATTACTTTCCGTTGTATTCCAGAGAAGCAATATCCCGGAGCGTGCAACAAGTGCTGTACCTCAACGAAGCCCTGAAGGTGTTGCAGCACCTCACCGCCCCCGCCCCCGCTCCCGCCCCCCATGCCAACGTACTAGCTGCTAGCTCCAGTGGAAGTGACTTTGGAATTTTTAATTAATTAATCATTATCTCTATAGGTAGGTACTCCGTCCACGCATTATTTTCAGCCACTTAAGAAAACAAGCGAAGAGTCGAGGCGGTGTGGCCACTTAAGAAAACAAGCGAAGAGTCGAGGCGGTGTGGCCACTTAAGAAAACAAGCGAAGAGTCGAGGCGGTGTGGCCACTTAAGAAATCAAGCAAAGAGTCGAGGCGGTTGTTAGGAGGCGAGTCTGCAGACGAGGCGAGACCATCGCATGAGACCGAGAGACGATAGTGTTCAATATAAAATATGTTTACAAATACCATATTGGGAACTACGCACCTTCATTGATATAACAAGCACAGAATATTGAGTCGTGTATTTATAAAAAAAACTATCAAATTTATCAGATAAAATATAACTTGACTACAACTGTTTGATTGTACTCAAATAGTTTATAGTTAGTATAAATTCTTCAGTGAGTTAAGAGTTCATAACCGCACTAGTATTACCTATCTACTAGTGTTTTTCGTAGCGCTATGATTCTAATTCATTAATAAATAACCAGCTTGCGTTACAAGTCAAGTACAGAGGTGTGTTGCAAAATAATAAACGCCTACTATGACTTCCTAATAG
This sequence comes from Macaria notata, assembly GCA_927399415.1. Classification (NCBI taxonomy): domain Eukaryota; kingdom Metazoa; phylum Arthropoda; class Insecta; order Lepidoptera; family Geometridae; genus Macaria; species Macaria notata. The sequence goes on from OV656742.1 coordinate 12,522,186, forward strand.
AATTAACTATGCCGTCCTTTGAATGCTAACTAACAGAAAACGAAGACAATTTTAGATTTAACAGATGTAATATATTTTAGATACGTCAGAGTTTGTCTTTTAACGATACATTAAATAAACTGATGCTTTTTAAGACTGAAGTAGAAAGGTTTCCGAAACCTAGTCCAAAGCTCCTGTGATGCTTATAACCATGTACAAGTTATAATATAGTCTATGGTAATTAGATGTAGGTAGCTAGTTGAAGTTGCTTCGCTGCATCAAATATACACAACGCGACACAAAATGTACAAAAATCAGAACGCACACAACGCGCAAAATATGCAACTCGCAAAATATACTTATCTCATACTACCTACATACCAAAAATCATGATGATCCGTTCAGCCGTTTTTACAAACAGACAAATATTCTAAAAACTGCTGAAACGTGTTCTGTTATAGATTTAAAGTAATACCCAAACATTTTTTCCTGGTATCTTCTGTGTTCAGATTTTTTTTACCCTCTTCAGCTTTATTATAGTATAGATAAGAGTTTTGGATTTCGATAATTTACGCCCAAGCTATTTTATTATTGAAGTTAATCACTAGGTCAAGTCATCGCTGAGACGTCCCGCTCCGCGCGAGAGGACGCTGGCTCAAACCTCGCAAGCCATGATTATTTTTGTGATATTTTGATTCATGATTTGGCTATACTCGTAATACTCGCCGAGACACTTTGTTCTGTTCCGAATCGGTCATAATACTGCTGTTTAAAGGTACGGCAAACCTACCTGTACAATAATGTATGTATACCGTGTCAGAGACCCTTAGGGCGGCTGAAAAAGCTCGACACTAGAGTTGGTCGCTTCACTTTCATTTGATAAGAAGAGCATACAAATTTTTAGTTGATTTCTTTTAGACAAATCTCAATAGTCTGTTATTGACAGCACCTCTTAGTTTTAAGGATGCCTAGTTTTTAGACTGGTCTTATGACTTAGTATTGCTTTCAAGGTTATAAAAACCTAGTGTTTATTTAAGTAATATCAAAATGTGCAATTGTTCTGATCTGTGTTACCACATAAGTTATTGTGTGCAAGTAAGTAGAACACTTTACGAGACTGTTTTAAGGTGTGTCAAATCAGCGTTATACACTTATTTACTACCCGCTATTTCCATTCCATTTAGTGAACCTGATCTTTCAACTTAAAGACACAAATATTACTTTAGAATAAGTTTATTTTCTCCTTTTTTGTATATAAGCATTGGTTTTTGACAAATGTAAGTTACCTGATTTTTGAGCATAGGAACACAAATACTGTTTTTCGAAAAAGTTGTATGCCTCCTTTTTTGTAATTGTTGATTTTTGACAAGTTTCATTAACTTTCTAACATCATTTAATATTAGTAACATGTTGACTATATCCTGGATCGTATTTTTTTATATTAGGTTTAGTAGTTTCTTTTTTAGTTTGTAAGAGTTGATTTTTGACAAGTTTATACTTCAATCAATATTAGGAATAAGTTTTTTTTGTTCTTGTTAACTATATAACATCATTTAATATTAGGAACATGTTGACCACATCCTGGATCTTTTTTCTTTAAGATAAATTTTATTCTTTCTTAGTTTGTAAGAGTATGTTTATTATTTATTATTTTTTTGTATATCTTTCTTTTTTTTCTGTCTATGACACGGTGTCGGGCTGGAGCGGCGGCTATTATTGCCGAGCATCACAAGAGACGCAAATATGCTAACCTCGGCCGAGGTTACATCTTTGAGCCTTTTGGAGTCGAGACTTTGGGGCCGTGGGGTCCGGGAGCCCATACTGTTTTCCAAAACCTCTCGAAGCGCTTGGTTGACGCGACGCATGACCAAAATGCTGGCCTTTTCTGGCTCAACGTATCAGCATTGCCATCCAGCGTGGTAATGCGGCCAGCATGCTGGGCACGCTGCCCTCTGGTAGTGGGCTGGAGCACTTAGATTATCTTTAGGCTTTTCTAAAGATTTTCTAAGTGCCCCTTTTTGTAGTAGTTAGAAGTAGTATGTTTAGTTTTCCTTCACTTGTTTTTATATTATATTATTGTAAGAGTTGATTTTTGACAAGTTTATATTTCTATCACTATTAGGAATAATTTTTTTTTTGGTACTTTTATCTTGACATAGTATTGTTTTGACATCAATAAACTGTAACTTTATGAATACAAACGCAAAATTATAAAAGGGCTCACATTACATTTGATACATCAATTAATATTCATACAATTAAAATGCTTTCTTGGCGTGTAACCCTGTACAGCATCGTTGACAACATGTTGATTATTTGTCATCAGTGATCATTTTACATAATGTAACTTAAAGTACTTCTTTGACATTAGTAGCTTATTCAGACATGTTAATAAGTAAATAAAAATAATTGAGATTTGTAATAACGTATTTTATTTTGGAATAATAACTTAAACCTATGTACACACATAATTTTATTGTTAGGTCTTGAAAAATAATTGGATACTAATTCTTACTTTATGGCTTTAATATTATTTTTTCTAACAGCATTAAAATCGAGTTCGGAAAATGTACCTATTATATAAATTGAATTAAAGTTATTTTTTCTGCCACATTTTTATATTATTTTCTCACGAACGAAATAAATATTAATAATATTTGTTTCTCAAGAACTGTTACTCAATAAGATTCATCTGATAAAACGAAGTAAACAGTGAAATACTCAAAATTATGAACTGTTACTCAATAAGATTCATCTGATAAAACGAAGTAAACAGTGAAATACTCAAAATTATGAACTGTTACTCAATAAGATTCATCTGATAAAACGAAGTAAACAGTGAAATACTCAAAATTATGAACTGTTACTCAATAAGATTCATCTGATAAAACGAAGTAAACAGTGAAATACTCAAAATTATGAACTGTTACTCAATAAGATTCATCTGATAAAACGAAGTAAACAGTGAAATACTCAAAATTATGAACTGTTACTCAATAAGATTCATCTGATAAAACGAAGTAAACAGTGAAATACTCAAAATTATTTTACATATCTCTTAAGTTTTTCTGGCATGAAAAATACTTGCCTACAAGTCGCTATTTGTAGTTCCTAATAACTATAAATATTGCCACGATAGAAATAGTAGAGATATCTATCTAAAATCTAACTGGATAACAAAAAGATAAGATTTGCAAGCCATGTTCAATAAAATACTAATGCAATTTAACAATATGAAGAATATTTGGACAGCAAGTATTGCTTTAAACAAATTGTTTGAAGATCCTTAGATTATACATAGATCCCAGTCTATATCTCTTAATCCATATACAGTAGATGAATATATCTAAACTATTTCCATCTCGGCAACACGTCATACATAAAACCCCTTATCCGACAGCAGCAAGCAGCAACTGCGCGACATCTTCCCGGGGCGACCTGGCTGCTAGCTTCATGGTGACTCCCGCGCCGGTGGTCGCCAGCTTGGCCAGCAGTATGAAGGGAGCTCCTCCGTCACGGAAGATACCACCAGCCCTGATCTCCTTCACAGCATCGCCTACTACAGCCTGTTTAGGCAAGCCCAGGTGGTCGCAGAAAGCCTTAGCTGCTTCGTTGACGTCGTTCTGGGGGAGTATGAACGTGTCTTGTACTTCGGGCACGTTGGCAGCTCGCTCCCATGATTGGTCGAAGTCCTCCCCGCCCGCGCGAGCTCGGATCTGGTCGGACACGTCGATGTCGAACTCTTCTAGCGGGTAGGTGTCTGCGTAGCCCTCGCCGGGGTCCGCTATGCCCGTGGTGGGGTCGCAGTCCTTCACAGTGAACTCCAGGGTCGCTCCAAACGTGCCGACACTGTCCAGACAGTTGCTCGGCATCTCTACTATGAGGAAGACGCTGCCAGTTTTGTTGTACACGAGCTCCGGGACAGGCACAATGGACTTGATCTCGTACTCCGGAGGACATTCCAGTCTGACGTGCACTTGTTCCAGTATCTGGTCGCTGAGCGTGTTGAGGCACTCAAACTGTAGCACGACATGTCTCGCGTAGACGTGTTTCAGCAGTCGCACTCGGTACTCTGTCTCGGCTTCCGTCAAGTCCTCTGGTTTATTAGTCTTGAAGAGTTGCCTCAATCGCTCGATGCCGGGTATCTTGGCCAACTGCTCGGAGTAAATCTCCTCCATCGACTGCTGAACTGGTTTCTTAACTTCCATCTCGACGACAGCTTCCTTACTCTCCTTCTTTTCTTCTTCTGTTGGGACGGTCGCGATGTTGAACTCTTCGCCTGGAGCGTTTGCAATATGGTCTTTCAGAGCACGTTCGAGTAATACGACATTGGGTTTTGGTACGTTGACAATAAAGTCGTTAATCAGTTGCTGGTCGCCCGTGTCCAGTATGGTGCTGTAGAACACGGCGCGATCGCGGACTTCGTCTTCCTCGTCCAGTTGACATCTCTGCAGCAGGACTCTGATGTTTGGAAGTAGCTCAGGTCTTTGAGCTCCGAACTGTGCGACGGCAGACACGGCGGCCGCACGCACTGGGCCTGACTCCAGAATAACTCTGTTGTAAATGAATCGGATGTAACGCGACGGTTGACGTGACTTGGGCCCTTCACGACCGAGCAGGTGCAAGATACGCACTGCCAGAGCAGTGTGCTCGCAGTCTTCGATAAACTCGCACAGGTGAGCCAAGCCAGTCTCCTTAGCCTCTGGATGTTCTTCCACCAAAGCTATGATAGCGTCTGCGATGGCCGCCTTGTACTCGAGCCCGCCCTCGTCGCGCAGCATTCCCGCGAGGAACGCGGCCAAGCTCTGATGCTTCCTCGGGAACTTGGAACACAGCTTCCTGATAGCCTTCACGACTATGATCTTGAATTCGTCAGATATTTCAGATACGAAGCTGGAGATCTGCTTCATAAGTCGATCGACGGAGCTCTCAGCGCCCGTGGCAAGTAGCGTGGTGACGGCTAAAGTAGCAACAGAGCGGTTTGGATCCGAAATCAAGTTTTCCAGGTCAACAGCACAGGCTGCGACTGCACTGGGATGCTTCGCCGTGAGCCTGGCCAGAGTCCTCGCTCCAGCCAGTCTTCTAGCAGCCGTGGAAGAGCCACAGAACAGCTGCAGCACCGACACAGCCGGCGCCAAGTCACGGGCCGTCTTCTTCAAGTTAATCAGCGCGTGCGCAGCCTCATAGATAACCATCTCGGACTTGTGTCTGAGACAACACTCGATAAACTCTGTGTAAGGTGCTGTGGCTTCAGAATCATCATCTTCAACCAGCTGTGCGGCCAGCCTGATCAGGAAGCAGATGGCATAGGGAGATTTAAGAGACATCTTGGAGAGGCGCGACACGAGCTTCATGGTGGACAGCTTGTCGACCTTACGTGCGCCTGCGACGACGCCCAGGGCGTGGTAGGATACCATGGCGTTGTCGGAGCTTATGGCTTCCTGGAAAACAAATAATTTAAGGTTTAAAAATCTAGCAGTCAAAGTAACTTATAACATGATTAGTTACAGTAATTTTTGATTGCATCACATAACTAATTTACACTTACACTAAGCTTAAGTTATTTTGGAGTTTTCTTGTGAAAATATCTATCTCTTTCAAGTCATTTACTAACAAAACACCTATCAAAACCTACAAATAGTATCCTTATCAATAGGAATACTTTCTTTTTGCCTCATCCCAAAACAAATTTGCTTAAGCATTCCCCTGTGTATCGGATCTGTGATTCATATAATAAAATTAGGAATGTATTAGATATTTTTCGTAACTTGTCCTTGACCCTTTTAAAACGAAAACTTTGTAAATTATTGTAAATAGTACCTAGTAGTTTTTTTTTATTTTTTAATATGTGCTGATAATGTGTTTTTTACTGTTGAGTTATGTGTTGTATTGATTTAGGGTAAATTACTACTTAATTTGTTATTTTTAATTGTACTTATAATGTTTGTTCCTCATGTTAGATAATATATTCCTATGTATATTTGAATTTGTATTGCATGCTTAGAAATTAGGGTATTTTTATTTGGTAGATTTAATTTGTATGTTAGGTTCACTTTTAGAAGGAAATGTATGTCCGTAAGTTTAGCTATGTTATTATTTTAAGTTAGTATTAGTACATTTTTAGTTTAGTGAACTTATAACAATAAATAAATAAATTAAAAAACAAACACATATTCATTTGTGACTATTAAAAATATAAGATTGAAACTATTGTAAATGAAACATCATATTTTTGATCATGGAGCAGGAAGAATTTCAAGCATATTTTATGTACTAGAATGAATTGGAGGGGAAAACTTAGAAAAATATCACTTAAATTTCATAGGGGTAGCTTTCAGTCTATAAGTACTATAAGATGTTACTATATCTTTTCAATTACCTTGAGCGAATCTAAATTTAAAGCAGTTATGAATTTTATATTTTTCTGTATGTATAGAAAATAAAAATAAAGTTTGAGAGTGGTCTCTCAAACTTTATTTTCATTTTAAACCTAAACCATTTGCAACCTGAATATCATTTGTAATTCTCGTCATTCTACAAGCAGACATTATATGTATATACTCGTACCTGCGCCTCATTGGTCCAGCGGCGCACAAGGTCGGGCGCGGTGGCAGACAGGTGCAGCGCCGACACCAGCGCCGCCGAGCTCACCGCCGGGTTCTTGTCCACTATCGCCTGCTTCATGTACCTGCAAAAAGAATAGGGTAGTTAGATGAATGTTTTAACTTAACTAATCTAACTAATCTTAACAACTCGTCTGATGTAAAAAACATGCAAAGTTGCATGCTTGCCTTGAAGAAACTGATTAACATAATCATAATTTATTTATAAACAAAGTTTATAAGTCAGATTTCAATAATATCAGTATACTACATAGTAGGTATATGTATTATAGGTTTTTACCTATGAAATTGACGTTTTTTTCTTACATTTTAATCTGTTTGTAATTTTTACGTACAGCTATATTTTTTCCAAATACAATTTTTTATCCTAAATAAGTTTTTACATAAAATATCCCAAAAAACACAAAGCCACCAACTTCCACTAATTCTGTCAATTTAATCTGTCTTCCTAGTTTTATATCATACCATCTAAAGATAGTAGTAAAAATTGAAGCTTCCATATATTTGTTGACAATAATTATGATAACAGCACAGTAAATAGTAAATAATCTTGATGTTTATAATGAACATCTTAAAATTGTAATTGGTGTACTTACAATAAAGTATTTTGATTTGATTTTGATTTTTATTAGTATATTGTTTATTTTTTTAATGGGAATAAAATATGTGAAATATTATAGATAACAAACACCTACCTATTTCACAACTGCAGTTCCATATTGACAAAACCTACACTCACCTCTCAATGGCCTGAAGCATGGTGCTGTCAGTGATACTGCACAGAGCCCGTATAGCAGCCGCCCTGTACAGGTCCTCTTTACCAGTCATGTCTTTAGTGAGCGAGGAGGTCACTATGATCACATCCTGGGCCAGAGTCGACAGCTCCTTGATGCACAGGTACACCATCCTTCGCAACATCACATCCTTGCTTTGGAACAGCTTGGTAGTAGCGAAGAACGCTTCCGTAGCCTCCTGTGTCGTCAACTTCTCCCCCTGGTTCAACATATACAAGATTTTCGTCAGGATCAAGCAGCATTTTCTCGGATTAACTGGAGTCTGGTTGAAGTATCGAGCCTCTTGAAGGACGATGGTTTTATCCAAGTTTTGGTAAACGTTGCCACCACTATCTTCCTCTTCTTTCTTGTCTCGCTTGAAAGAGCTCATTTTGAGCCTATTTTTCTGTTTTATTAAGAAATTGTGGGGTGCCGACGAATACAGTTTACAAGATTTCAGATTTTTACACGTCATTCACTTGTGTTGTTGTACAAACGTCATTGTCACTGTCAAATTGCATACGCATTAAACTTTTTTATTTTGTCTTCAAAAGGCCATCATCATCATCCTCTATTGGGATTTATATCCTCAGTATATTTCTTGCTTCTACATAGAAAAAATAATTTTATTCCCGTCTTTATTTTTTACATCATTGAAATTACTTTTATAAATAATGGATGTGATATATCTTGCATATGCTCCTTAGCTTTAGCCAAATGTTATAATAGCCAACATCCAATATTAATAGTAGTTTATGCAACTGTCATATAATGAAGTCAGATAATGTCAGATAATCAACACTCGTTACTATTATGAAACTCGCTGCGCTCGTTTCATAAACTCACACTCGTGTTTTAATACCCGTGTTATATGCAGTTGCATACACTACTTTATCTTCACTAATGCAATTAATCAAACAACAAAAGTAAAAGCTGACAATAGTTAATTTTTCATATAATTTTCTAGATTTTTCTGGCAAAAGATTGTGAGTTACTTTTGTTGCCAATTCTAGAATATCCGGATGCGTACAAATATCATCGTCGCTATCCATTTTTAACTTTTAATTTGTATTTAAAAAACAAAACACATTGCGAAACATTAAATTCACGCGTACGTATATTGTCACAGTGATTTTGCCGCCATTAAAATCTAACCAACGAGAGTGCAGCGCGACCAACCTGATTGGCCCTGCAATCAGGTTGGTCACGCTTTTTCGATGTTATAATGAGCTATTACGATATCGATATTATAACATCATGTGAAATTGCTTAAATTGAGTGTTTTGTTGTCTGTGCTATAACAGTAGTAATTATAAGTCAAGTATTGGAAACATAAGTAGAATGTTACAACATTAGTGTAGATAAAATTTGTTTCACCCTAATTTCAAACATGGGGTAATTTCATAAGGGTATAGCTTACAGTCTGTGAGTACCATAAGATGCTAGATATTATTTTGTAACCGTCTTGAGGGAATCTATATTCAAAGTAGTTATAAATTTTTTGTAGGTTCTTCTTTATGTACCTACTTACCTATGGAAAAATAAAAAAAATTGTTCACTTGTTTGGTTTATTATCAACAAATTTACAATTCTAGAATAAATAAATACCTAAAGATACAATACTTGTATAATGTCTGGTAGGTATACTTATTTGCATTGATCTACAATATGGCTACAGAATTACATTCTATTAGATGCACTATTTTAAGCATCAGTTATTTTTGGCATGGGCATATAAAGCTTGAATTACAATGAAAATATATTACGTTTCATGGATATACAAGAATATTTTTTACGGAAGGTATGGATTAGTAAGTACCACAGAGATCCCAAGGTTTTGATCTACAAAACTTTGTGCAGTACTGCACCATACCTCATCATTGTAACCCAAGGTTAAATGAATAATTTTATTGTCTGTTATTTTATTTTACCAAAATGAAGGTTGAATTTTGGACCAAAACTATGTATTATAATTATAAGCAAATGCAGGATAATTTCAAAATTTTTGATGAAATAGCAAACAAAGGTTAAAAGTAATTATATTACTTTTAAAACAAAATTCTGTAATAAATATCTCACTATTACGAGAACACATTTTCTTCTTACGCCAATTTTCTATTTACAAATATAGTTCATAACTAAAACAATGTTTTCGAAACATTTATGGGAAATTCGCGAATTTCGAAATTCGAAATTCGAGATTATATTATAAAATGACGAAGTAATAATATATAATTGTATATAATAATTATGAATTAATTTGGTGCCAAGTAAGTAAGGATAGTGAGTGCCTCTGTTAAAAATACAACATTTCGTTTTTGGAAGTAAAGATTAGTACTTTGGGAGTTCATTGAGCTTTAGAAAATAGTAGTAATTTAGTACTTGGTGTAAAAAATAAATCAAGAGTTTCAAGTTTCTCATAAGAACTTGGGCTAAGGTTAGATACATTCCTAGGTTGTAAAGCAGAAAGAGCATACATAACTCTTCCTTATTCACAACCAAACTACATAAATTAAGATGTTAATACATATCGAGGGTAGAAATACTGATCACTGATACAATGGTAACACAATTTCACACTTTTAAACAAACACGTTTGATTCTTCATTTTCTTCTAGCAGCGACCAATGTTGTGGATGATCGTGTCAACCACCTCAGAGGAGGAAGCAGTGCCTCCCAGGTCCGGAGTCATGACCCGGTCAGTGTTGATGGTCTTCTCCAGGGCCCTGCGGATGAGGTCGGCGTGGAAGTGGTGCCCTAGGTGCTCCAACATGTCCACAGATGCGTTGATCATTGCGATGGGGTTGGCAACGTTCTTGCCGGCGATCGCGGTACCTGGGCGTGGAATGATAATGTTAAGTTTGTTATAGTGTTATAGTACGTGTTTTTAGGACATCATAGGATGGCAATTTGAATTGATTGTAATGTGATATTCAGAGTCAGGGTCTTAGTAACCCGAAACATATGATTTTTCACAAAATTTGCACCCTGTTATGTATGCATGCATTTGATCACTGGCAGGGTGTGTTCACAAATTCGTTATCTTTTTACTCTATAACGAAACACATATCATAGAAGCCTCTGTCATTGTCAATATTTGTGAGTCAAGACTATTTTATTAGTGTAGCGCGCATCCCAAACGTTAGCCCCGCGCCCCGTCCCCCCGCTAGAGAGCGCATGCGACGCTCCGAGAGAATCAAGGAAAAACAGTCGCACGGGAACTCGTGAGCGCGCCGCCGCGCCGCCTGCGCTCTCCGCGGGGAGCAGTCATATAATATTTTGTACCTAAATCTTTGTGACTATGAAACGCACGGACTGTACTGTATTGTTTATTGAGACGCTTCCAAAAATAAATGTTTGTAGTGGGACCCGGTGTCTTTTCTTTTCTTATCATCGACGCCCCGCTATATAAGCTTTTATTTTCAAGCGAAAGGTTTCCTTATTCCTGAAACACTTGCTGAGCACCTAAAGCAACATTACTCATGCATTTTTCTACTAAAATCGAGTATATTAATTCAGTAATGAGTGGTCAGCTCTAGTGTCTCACCAGTGTTACGAGTGCCGGGCTCGAACACCGCGTAGTGGTCTCCGTAGTTCCTGCCGGAGAAGAGGCCGGCGCCGCCCATGAGGCCGCACACCACGTTCGACACGATGGAGCCGTACAGGTTGGTCATCAGCATCACGTCGAACTGGTGGGGCCTGGAAATTAAACAACATATCATTTAAAAAAAAATGGATCATTTATTACGGAAACATTTGACTTCTAATGAAGGACATGAGCACTCTCTTATCGATCTCGATTAACAAAACCCATTGACATTATGACATTGAGACATGGGGTAATGGACTTCCTCAGAACGACTTGAACCCACCACAACGAATGTAATATAAAATTGTATCCAAACTAAGAATCATCATAGCTGTGAAAATAAAACATGAAATTGGGTAAAAAAAAACTTTTAATAAATTTATTACATTAATAATTATAAGGTACAAGAGAAACCTAAAAAAGGTCCCATACACGTACACGGGATTAATAATTGTGGAGGAGGAAAAAAAAAAACACAACGAATCTCCCCAAGAAAACTCCCCTATATATCTATGGAGGAGTCACAACCCTCAGTAATGGGTAATACAGGTGAAGGAGGATGTACATACTTGGCGACGAGTTGCATGCAGCAGTTGTCGATGATCATGTCGTTGTGCTCGATCTCAGGGTACTCGGCGGCCATGCGGCGCGACGTCTCCAGGAACAGCCCGTCGGACAGCTTCATGATGTTCGCCTTGTGCACGGTCGTCACCTGGGGGGGGACATACATCAGTTCATAAATAAAGAAGATTTAAAATATAGAAAGAAAGTCCAGAGCACCTGTCATCTTACTGCTCGGTTTAAACACATTATGCAGCAGAAGTATAAAAGGGTTCAGAGATGATGATGTTTATACCATTAGATGTGAAAACAAGTTTGTTAGTTTGTATTTTCTTTACATGGAACTTCATAAGTTTAATATTAATTGTAATTAATATATTTTTTTTTATATGTGTACGTCCTATGTTTTCTTTATAACAAGTCGTCTATTGTGTGAGATGTTCTTAGTCCCTGCCCTACGTCTCTTTATACCTTCGACTATGACATGAGCCATAATGAATACAAAATCGACGTATACATACCTACGTAAATAAATTATTCAGCTTCAGGAACTTTATGATTATTAACTTTGAAATCTTAGAGGAAAGTTTGATGTAAGACGGAATGGATTACTTCCGCCTCATAATGAGGAGTTTATTAATATAGGATCATGTGATTACTATTAAGTAAAAGTGAAAGTTGGAATATAGTGAGTAGTTAATAGATAAATTTACGTAACGTAAGAAATCGTACAAAAGATACTAATAATCTAATTTTTTGTAGCCTCATTCGGGTTGTCTGTATGTATTATACTTCTTATAGGTATGTAACTATCTATGTATTTACAAACGAAAAGCATAATCAGAACATTTGTTATCTATTTTATTATTTTATTATAATTAATTTGTTTTAGTATAATGAATAACTACAATAAGTAGTAAACGACCTGTAATAATTTTACATTACCAATAAATGAGTATTTGAGTATTTGACTAGTTCCCATCACACAAACATTTTCTTAGTGAGGAGCTAAATGGCGCGTGTAAGCAATGAATCCCAAAACATTTAATGTAATTAATATATAATTACAATTATATATTAATTGTTTAAACAATTGTTTACGACCATCTTAATTATTAATAAATAAATAAAAAAGTTTAATAAGGTGAAGGAAGAAAGGTCTTTGAGGTTAGCCAGAGGCTACTTTATATCCCGAAACAAAATTGACAAAAATCACAAATCATTCAATAATAATACGAGTGCAGGTATTTCCGGTTAATACCTTCTTCCTATTATTCCTGCGTGCGAATTCGAAGGCGAAGCGCGCTACGCGGTCCGAGTTGGAGGCGGTCACCACCTTCATGGACTCGATGACCCCGTGCACTGACTCGTGCTCCAACATGGCGTATTCACCCTCTGTGTTCTGTCTGCAAATAAAAAAATATTCCGGGACATTGCACACAGCGCCATCTAGCCCCACACTAAGCAAACTCTTATGTCGTGGGTACTAGATGACGGATATAATACTTATATACTTTTCTTTTGTAAATACATACTTATTACACATACAAACAACTGGACTCAACACAGGTAGGTAATTAACATTTTAAAATTCATAAATAAGTACTTGTGTCAAGCGGGTATCGAACCCGCAACCTTAGATTAGAAGGCAAAGCCACTACCAACTAAGCTAACAGACCAGTCAAAAAGGACTATTAATATCACACTGTTCCTTAAATATGTATAACACAAGCTGATTAATCAATCCATGGTAGTGTAAAAAACAAACACTTTTCTGGACACAATTATTAGTTGGTCTCTTGTCTCTTTACTACTAATTCTTAAATGCTAAATGTAGACAGACTTACCTGATGATGCAGACATCGATATCCTTATGCCTGGTGGTGACTCCGGGGTATGACTTGCAGTGCATCACATACGCATACATATCCAGCTCGTTGCGGAGCGCCACATTGCGAGATGTCACGTACGACGCCTCGGACTTGGTCTCAATGTTACCCTGGGAAGAGCATTTTAGGTTAAAAATAAAATAATTACTTAATTTTTTTTGTTATTTTTCTGTGATCTGTTTTATATTATTACCAGACATTTTCTGTGTGGTCATGGTGGTTAAGATCATTAGACAGTGCTGTATGTCCTGCTTCTTCTATGTATTTATCTTCTATTTAATGTGTATCTATTGCAGTGGTCTAAAAACTAATTGTTTTATTGATGTTAACAAAAATGTAGCTAGTATAAATTACTGTTTCTGTGTCCAGCCAGAATGTTTGCCCGGAATCAATCTTGATAGGTACTGGTTGTATTCTTTTGTGTAGTAATAATAGCCTGGATTATAGTGTTTAACTATCTTTTTGTCTCTGTTTGTATTGTCTTGAGTATAGAATAAATATATTTTTTATTAACCTATACTGTTCCACTCCTGGGCCAAGGTCTCCCCCAACTCCCTCCATGCATCCCAGTCACAAGGTTTCTTACGCCAGGCACCCCGAAAGTATAGATATAGGACAATTTTTTTTAAGATATTGTACCTTGAGTCCAACACCGTTCCTCTTGATTGTGGTGATAGCGTACTGAACATCTTCATCATTGTCTACGTTGGGGTCAATGTCCACCACCTCAAAGTCTATGGGGGCACCAACATATCTGAAATTAAATAAAGTTAGATAAAGTGTTGTAAAAACTAACAATAGTTTTCTAAGTATTACAGATAGATACTTCAGTAATGATTATGATAATGTAAGACAATCAATTATCTAATTCAATATCTTTATTATTATAGGATTCAACTTAAGTAGGTAACATTGTCATAACAGTTGCAACAAATTATTAATTGCTTAAATTTTTTTTATTAAAATTTAAATATTAGTGAAGTGTTAAAAAAACACTTCACTAATTGAAGACAAAACTTAGGCAAAAGAGGCACAAAACAGGGAGTATTGGCATATGAGGGAGGAGGCTTATGCCCTGTAGTAGGCTCTCAAAGATAGCATCTAGTCATAGAAAATTATGACTTTTAACTGTATATGTTGTGATGCTCCCTCAGGACAGGATACATTATGGCATTGTGAGTGTTACAGAATTTCCTCTTCTCTATAATAATATTAGATTTTATCACCGAAAACAGAATGTACACATTATCCAGCATGAACTATATTGCCACATTGAGTTGAAATGCATGTGAGCCAGAATGACACCAGCATTCACAAGCTGGTTTCATATTGTGTTTTTTGTTTCTTTCGACCAAAATCTCATAAAAGCTTAAAATATGATTTCTCTTATCAAACAATGTGATCCTATAGCAATAAATGATTTAGATGATGTAATTTCAAAGACTGGTACAGACAATTTCATTTACAATATTTAAGCATAAAATTGTCCTGTTTATCAATGAAAGTAGACGGAGCAAACTTGAGATTTATAACGTACTTATCAGAGACGTCAGATAGTGTTCATTGAAGGTCAGAATCATCACCGACGACCATGGAATTCAGTATGCAACACTAATAGCAGCAGCATATAGGATCTATGCATATACTAGTATATCTATAGGTTATGTATAGCTCAAAACTTACTTGAAAATGTCCCGGACATGTCCCATACACTCGGGGCCGATGCCTCCACCAGGGAGCATGGTAACTGCGTGTCTTCCTCCATAATGAGCCACGGGAATGAGCTTCTGTTTTCTTATAACTGGAGTCTTATGCTGCTGGTCGAAATCTGACAGAGTGGCGGGTGCGGGTGTACTGAAAGCAGCCGCATTGCGCAATTCAGGCAGAGCCTTAATTTTGGACAGTAACCTCACAGCCATTATTGGATTTTTGCGCAAAAATCAGCTGTCGATGGTTGATTGAATAATCACAGGAAAAGGAAGACAGGAAAATCGTGAGTTTTCGAACGATTTTCCTTTCCACCGCTAGAGGGCGCTTAAACGTCAAAATTATTGACTTTGACAACAAAATGTTAATTCATTTGTTTCTTTGTATTGCCATAATGGGTCCGGTTATTGCACGTACCTGTATTCCACGTCCCTATATTGTACGGGAAGTATTCCGATGCCATTTGGCATCCAATTATTGGGGCGTACAATATTGGATGCGCATTATCGTGACGGCAATTATCGCCCCGAACCAAACCGGTACGGGCTATAATGCGCGACACAATATTGCACACCCCGATAATTCGATGCCATGTACATGAAATATTTGCCCGTGCTACACTTGCACTACAACAGGACTTGGCTCCTCCTCGCTTCGCTCGTCGTAGCATGTGCGTGGTAGAAAGCAACCTAACGAACCTAATCTACCTTCTGTCACAGACAAGTGACTTCGAGTCCAATACTTGCACTACAACAGGTTAGGTTAGGTTTAGCGTCCCGTAAAGTACACCCCAACCCTGTATTTCATGGCCCTGGATTGCACGCCCCAATAAAACGATGCCATGTACACCATTTATCGTGCTGTACAATACGGTGTCGTGCTTTATCGTCCGTACCAAGCTTGTACAGGCCTGTATTTCATGGCCCTGGATTGCACGCCCCAATAAAACGATGCCATGTACACCAATTATTTCCCGTACAATCCAGGACCGCGCAATATCGGGCCGCGCATTATTTGGACGTGCATTATTGCTTCCCGCCATAATTAACAAAGCGCTTTCAGCGGGAAATTTTAATTTAACCCCTTAGTGCATATGATGCAACATCTGGCATTGTCAATTGCGAATTATACATTTTCAATATTATTTTACCGGTGGTTTTATGCTGAAAATGGCAGATTTTTCAGGTTCTTGTTATAACTAGGTTATTGATTCGTTGTTATGTGAACGATGCTTGGTGAATACCCTAATAGATTTTCCAAAATAATGCTTTGTAGTCAGGCACCAAATATGGCATAGTATGCAGTTGGGAAAAAATCACGTAGACAAATATGGCATTACATGCAGAAAACCGTAAAAACATCTATTGACATATATGGCATTCCATGCAGTTGCGGAGTGCTAGATCATTGATTCAGGAAGCGCTTTTTCAAAAACTAAACTAAAGCCTTCTTGTTAAAATTATACCTATTACCTATGTATACCTACTTACACCAAATCTTGCTCATATGTGTATTATAGTACGTACCTGCCTTGCTACCTTCTGTTTGGGTTCCTTGTACGTAAAAAGGCATAAGGGATCAAGAATATTTTTTACGATACATGAATAAATATATGTACTATAGTTCCCGTAAGGCATGATTAAATTTAGTTGTATTTATCGTTCGACTATTGCATTTAATGACATATTTGGAAAACTCGAATAATTATCGACAACTGCATACAATGCCATATCTGACATTCAAGGTTTTTTATAAAAAAAAAATATATAAAAATATGGGGGTACCTAGTATTTTTTAAATAATTTTTTTTCAATGGCATACTATATCTAAATTTCGTGAAAATCAAGAACCCTATGCAGTAAGGGGTTAATAATATTATTTTTTGTGTGATAAGGGTTGGCTGGGAACTAAATGTACGCATTATAGGTAACAGTCAAATAAGGGTGAAACTATTCTATTAAATATAGTTTACGAATTACAAACAAGTGAAACCAAAATATACGACAAACATGCTGTAAAAAATTATGGCAAAATAAAAGTTTTAAGGGATTACTCACTTTTTATTTTCAAATTTACAATAGAACAATAATTGCCAGGAAAAGAACATAAATACATTTAACAAGTACAAAAGTGGGATCATCATTATTTCTCCACTTTTTGGTTTTGGTTTCATTCTCATAACTTTAAAAATGTTTTGAAACCTAAAGAAAAAGATAAAGAACGAATACAAAACTGTTTCCTCTTCTTGCTCCACACAGATAAAGTATAAATTTGTGGCGTGTTGGAGAACATACCTCTACATCTTTGGGCTACAACAATAAACAAAACTTAGGTACGTTATTTTGTATTGGCAACTTTAGAGTTAATTTTTTTATTGTTTGACGTTTCTCGCCTCTTTTCAAAGCTGCAAGGAGTTCTCTTGCAAGAGTGGTCGACGAGCGGGCGT
This sequence comes from Macaria notata, assembly GCA_927399415.1. Classification (NCBI taxonomy): domain Eukaryota; kingdom Metazoa; phylum Arthropoda; class Insecta; order Lepidoptera; family Geometridae; genus Macaria; species Macaria notata. The sequence continues at coordinate 12,539,753 of OV656742.1, forward strand.
CCATTTTGCATCGCCATATTGAATTTGGTCGGACATCTTTGGACGCCATGTTTAGTCGGACATATTTTATAAACATTTTCGCGTAAATTTCAAATATTTTTGGGCCTAAATAGCGAACTTTTTTTGCCTATATTCTGTTGCATAGTTTGGTGTGAAAATTGCGTCGGAAAATCGTGTGCCAATACCGTTGTCCATATTTGTCTCCTGGGGGCCGTCGGTGCTTTGTTACAAGATAAATAGAGGTAAATTATTTTCACCGAAAACTTCGTTCTTTTTGACGTACTGTAACAAGTGTTTCGTGATTTCTGTGAAATTACGGCGACGGGCGCGTTTCCCTGGACAAGAAAACGAAGGTCATTCTAGGAGAACCTAACGCGTGCATCGGTTAGCGTGGTCGTTTTATAATTATCTAAAAAATCGGCACGGAACGCTAACCGGGCCGGGCGGCTGGCGGCGCCCGTCGCCGCACCTGCCTATCAACATTGTTGTTTTCATCTACAACACCTACACTCACCTACACTACATGCCCCAATCTTTGCAGGGGGGCTCTCAATCTGTAATAAGTAGTTATTTATTCTAAAATAGAAGACGATATCACTTAGTGCCAGCTAATCAAATCCGTGACGCTCACAAATTACCATCTTTTACAAATCTTATCTTGAAATAGCACAAAACAATAACAATACAGTTCAACAGAATCGTTCAGTGAAATTATTTACATTCTTTATCATCATTGTCCTTGCACTGGAAATAAACAAGTTTTTTCGTTGTTTTATGTATTGTGACGTTATCATGGCTTCGGTAATATTGCATATTCAGCCACAGCACAGCATAAAAAATACGAATCGTTCTCATTTGATGTGTTTTTACACTTAACTACTAAGTTGTATGGTGTACCTACAACTGAATTTAATGGTACCTATCAATGGACAAGTAACCTGATATCCGTTTAGCAGATGAATGTCAGGTTTTGATAGATATCAGCAAAGACAAGAGTGTACATATGTTGTGAGCCTATACACATTTATAAAGGGTCATCTTATAAACAACTTTTATTCCCATAGGTCATGTGTTTATCATCATCATCGAGCAGTGTTGCATCTATAACTCTGTGTTGTGTTGTAGACCAATGTTAACAAGTTTATACACACCAATTGACAAAGACCTACCTTAAAAAGTCCTCCATACTTTTTAATTCACTGTCCAGGAGTATCATACAGTCACAATCAGGCAAATGTGAGTGATATTATTTATCAATATCTATTGTTTATTCTTTCCTGAGTGTTACATTGTTGACAACAGTGTTCTTTAGCATAGACAAGCTGCAGTCAATGAACTCATGCATAAGATACTATGTCCTGTACACACACTCTAAAAACAGACCTCCAACTGCCCACTCTATCAGTATCAAGATAGTAAACAGGGCTTTATTTGAATAACATTTAATTTGCTATCCTGTTAGTAGAGTGTATGTCTGTTTGCCAAGTGTGTTTAAGGGGCATTTTTTTTGTCACAAACACACACAGTTACCACTACCCCCTATTTACATCAAAAGAATTTAAATGTGTGTCTTGAAATAGTTGGCCATGGCTGTACTACTAACTATTGAGTTATTAACAAACTATCTTACCTAAGTTTGTATGCTAATGTTGATAAGTTTTATTATTGGTACTCAGATAGATGAGTATCCTATCATCATAACAATATATAACAGGGATTTTTGGTATAGATGTATAGGGTTCCAATAAGCACCAAACATAATAATACTACACCAATAGTGACATAGGCTACTATATATCTCCATAAATAAAAACAACAACACACAAAGCTTCCAATCTTAAAATACTTATTGTTGTTATTTCCAGAGCCCCAAGATGATGAACCAGGAGATAATGTGTGAGGTAGAGGTGGGCACACACGGCATGGTGGAGATAGACGATGGAGACCAGGTCGGAGTGAAGGTATTTCACACGCCCCATGTCTCTGGGACATTTGTTGGTCACCATCATCTCCATTGTTTTTGTTTTCACTAGTTGTTGTTGTTACTTGTTTTATCTAGCTTCAGCTATCACCATTTTAGTCAATGTATCATTTCTTTTTTACACATTTTTATTATAGTACTCAATCATGTGTAAAATTTTATGTGTGTATAAATTAATAGCTTATGATTTCTCCAGCAAAGAACTAGTTTTGCCAAATTGTGCACTTTTTTGTTATTTGCTTGTTAATATGAAGTTTAGTGGCTAATTCATTTTGCATTTTATCATTGACATAGTATTACCTATCATGCCTAATCTAAATTTAAATCATTGGAAAGTTTAGAAAATATATTTCTGCTTTCTCTACCCTCACAAAACAATGTGTAACAAAAACTGGATTTGGTCAGTTGAAGCATCTGAGGAATCTGGATTCTAAGAACATTGGAAGAATTTTAATTTATTTATTTATTTATTTATTTATTTATTTATTGTTCACTTGCCCACAGCACTTACAGTTTCCCAAAGCGTGCTGTGGGCCAACCTTAAAAAAATATACTTATATTAAAATTAATCCCTATACCTAGACTTATAGTAAATTTTCCTATTATTACAAATAAATATACTACAACATTGTAATATAAATTTAAATTTCGAATGGAATATATCAAGATCTGGCATCTGTGCAAGCATGTCGTTAAGCAGACTGACAGCATGTGTTGTGGGAGCGTACCGCGCCGTGGCGGTGCGCACCACCCCGCACGGCATAGCCAGCGGGCGGCGCGGGCAGCATGCGCGCGCCGCACGCGCTCCCGCCGCCAGCGACAACCGGGATAGAACACTAGGATCGTCGATGGATCCGCGCAAGAGCTGGAAGTAATGCGATAGCAAACTGCATTTTCGCCTTACTTCCAACGCATACATACCTACCATACCATAGACGAAGAGAGACGGATACAGAAAAGGGTAGAAGCCGTATAACTTTTTGTACAAATATCTAGCAAACTTTCTTTGTACTTTTTCAATCATTTCTTTGTACTTCTCTTCATGCGGATCCCAGATTAGGGCGTTATACTCTAGTTTACTGCGCACCAAAGAGTAATACAGTACCATTATAGCCCCTCTGTCATGAAATCGTCCTGTCTGCCGTATCACAAATCCAAGAGCTTTAAAAGCACTATTGCATATATTTTCAATATGTAGATTAAATTTAAGCTCTGTATCTAATGTCACACCGAGATCTCTTATTCGTGAGACACGCTCCAGACTGACACCAGACACACAGTAGTTGTAAGTGAGGGGATCACGTAGTCTAGTGAAAGTCATAGTCTTACACTTGGAACTATTGAATTCCAAGTAATTACTCTCGGCCCAACTCACAACCCTGTCAATGTCAGCCTGCAGCGCGTCACAGTCCTCAATGGCACCAATACTCCGGTATATCTTAAGGTCATCGGCGAAAAGAAGACACTCTGCTGACCTTATGACCTTTGGCAGGTCATTAATCATAATTAAAAACTGGGTCGGCCCCAAAGTACTACCTTGGCTGACCCCAGAAGTAGTAATATATGAATTTGACTGGACGCCAGCTAGACGCACATACTGAATCCTATTAGTGAAATAGCTCGCGAATAATTCCAGTAACCTAGGAGTGAACCCTACAGCAGCAAATTTTTTTAATAAAACATCATTGTGGACCCGATCGAACGCTTTTTTGTAATCAAAATAAGCCACATCTACCTGCTTTCTACAATCCATTTCCGTAACAGTATAATCGACGAAGTTTATTAAATTAGTGACTGTTGATTTGCCTACCCTGAACCCATGCTGACAGTCGGACAATTGAGACTTGACCTGCCTGGTAATATGTCGATTCAGGATAGACTCAAAAACTTTGGCAAATGCCGATAGAACAGCTATGGGTCTATAGTTTTCTACGTGCATGCTGTCGCCACCCTTAGGTATAGGAGTTACCCGCGAGGTTTTCCAGACATCAGGATACACGGCAGTATTCAGGGACAGATTTAGTATGTACATAAGAGGGACCATGATAACAGAAACACAATCTTTAACAAGAAAAGGTGGAATGCCATCAGGCCCAGCAGAAGAGTGTTGCTTCAAACGTCGAACAGCTAGTGAAATGTCAGCCGGAGTAACTTCCCTCAGCTCTATGCGGTACGAGCACAGCGAAGATGCAGCTTCCCGCTCCGCATCGACAGCAGATAACTTTGGACTCTGAGGCAAAAAAACGGAACTAAAATACCGCGCAAACGCGTTTGCGGCATCTATACCTGATACAGCTTGACCTTCATAAACAAATTCCGTACAAGTCCCGCTAGAACACTGCTGTTGCTCTTTTATAAAAGACCAAAAAGATTTTGGATCCCTTTTTATATTCGCCTCTGTTCGTCTTATGTAATTAGAATAAGCTAGATCAATTAGTAGCTTTGCACTTTGCCGATAATATTTAAATAATTCGCGATTAAATTCCAGTCCTAATTCCTTATATTTTTTAAGATGAAAGTGCTTATTTTTTAAAGTTATAATTATCTCAGACGTAAACCAAGTCGGATATTGATACGATGAATGTTTTAGTTTATTGTTTGTCCTGGGAACATTCCGATCAAGACATTTAGAAATTTTACTATAAAATAAATTTGCCGCCGAGTTTACGTCGGCCAGCAAAAATAAATCGTCCCATTTTAAAAGTTCTAATTCAGCATATAATAGGCTAAAATTAGCTTTACGAAAATTCCATTCACTGCGTGAATCATCGCCAGCGCCGGGCGCGGACGGCGAGGGCGCGGGGGGCGCGCGGCGCGGGGCGCGTCGCACGCACCGCAACGACACCTCCAGAGGAGGGTGGTACGCGTCCACCTTGTTCTTTACCATGGGCTCAGTGTCTCCGCTGACATCGATCCACCTATCGCCAAGGTTGCTCAAAACCAGATCCAAAATAACGCCATAATCATTGGTTATTACATTATGTTGCTTCAACTTACAAGTTTCTAAAAAACATTCATAGTGCATTAATACAGTTTCATTGCATGAATTCAAATTGAAATCGCCTAAAATCAAAACATCTAATTTATTATATTTGGATACTAAATTTTCTAGAACACTAAATGTATTACAATATTTTATTTCACTAGAGCGTGGTGGAATATACACGGCACAACATATTATTTTATTATATTTAAGAGTAACAAGTCCGGCAAGTACTTCAACATCGCAGTTGTAGCCATCTACATCTACTATCTCCCTGACGGCGTAGGGGTCGCGCACGGCAAGCAGCACGCCGCCCCAGCCGGCGTCGCGCGCGCGGTCTCGCCGCAGCACCGTGTAGCCGGGGGGAAACAACTCAGAGTCGTGTACAGAACTAATTAAAAATGTTTCCGTGAACACAAAAATATCCGCTGATTCGGCTATTATTGATTTTTTACATTCGTCCAATTTTGAACGCAGACCCCTAACATTTTGATAAAAAACTAAGTAAGTCTTATACGGATTACTGGCTCGCTTGTTGCATTGAGTTACGAAACCCACTACGCCACGGTTTAATGCATACATCTTCGGCCCAGTACTCAGATTTCATATAAGTTTCCACATTCTTAGTCGGTACGGTCAATTTAAACGAAGCATAATCGCCACGCGATTTTAAAGCCTCGGCAGAACATTTATCATTTGGGCAAATAGATTGTAAATGAGCTAATACTTCCTCCGCTGCAGTTCCGCTCTTCACGAAATAAAGATGGAGATATGTCTTCCTTTCGGCGGCAGATAGCGTACAAGCCGCCGAGCCAGGCGCGGCCGTACCGCGCGTGACGTTGGTCGGCGGCGAGCGGCGCACTCGGCGAGATACCTCCACCCAGCCATCATTGTCATCCTTTTGTTTACCAAGAATATCAGCTGATTGCGCGGTGACATTTACAGCAGGAACTTGCAGCGATAGCACTGGCGGATGCGAAACATTGTTCGTTGGATTTGGAACACTAGGTGTGCAAGGAGCGCTGCGACTCGGCGTGCACGGTTTCCCTGCGCGAGCGACAGGGACAGCAGGCGCTGCGTTCCGGCTCACCGTTGCTCCTTTATTTTTCCGTGTGTCCATGCGCAATGCTATCTGGGCACGAGCGCGGGCGCTCCGTATTGGCCGCTTGGCAGGTGGCACAGTGTCGTCATCATGTTTGCTCGCTTCCACATCGGTACGTGTCGATTTTGTCGAATCACCGACAGATTCGCGATTTTGGATGAGTATTTTTATTAATGCACTCTGTTCCAACACGGTTTCTTCCAGTGACACAATTTTGTTGTGCATAGAATGCACTACTTTCGTCAACTCCCGGATCGCAGTGTTATCAGATTCTGCTGACATTACGGATAATAAACAGTGCAAATATACGGAACAATACAAAAACACGTCCAACCTCGGCGAGCGCGCGGGGCGTATATGATTAATGTTAAAAATCTCCAACAAATGGTCTCCATAGACATGGGGTATATGGCTTGATCACTATAAGCTTGTTTTATTGAATATTTGGAGCTCCCAAGCTTATGGTGGATCAGCTATAACTTACTAACAATGGTATAAAATATATCTGGGTATTATAGTATTATTGGTATTGCTTACTAACCTGCATGTCTAATGCTTTGATTCCTTTAAAATCTGATAATGTAATAATCTTTATTAAGTATTACAAAATACAACATCAAGAAGCAAAAATCTCGAGCTTTCACCAATTCTGTATTTAATCACAAACAGGTTTTATTGATCCACTTATGTTGTTTGTCAAGTTAATTTAGCAATATTCTTTGATCTGATTTTATGTAGAAATATTTTTATATCTCCTTTTGTCTTCTAGCTTTACAGTACAGAAAAATAAACTTGAGATTTTGATAAAGATACTTCATGCATATAATTTATGTACAAGCTCTGAAATATGAGCAGTGTGATTGGCATTTCATATAGCCCTGAGATCAAGAAGTGGTATTCATATACATTCACAGACTCTTATTTATACCTGTATAATAAGGCAACCTTTGGTGAATGGTTTTTCTTACATATTTCTCATATTGCAGATACTAATAGTTTATCTGTTATTATAGTATGAAGAGATAGAAGCTGGCCAGTACGAGGAGTACATCACAGATGACCAGTATGAGGAGGTGGAGGAGCAGGTCATTGGTATGCAGCATCTGGAGGAAGGTAGATAACATCACCAGCTATTGTCATCTTCATGTCCATCCCACATCAGCATTATTCATTATTTTGTTTTATTTTAACTGATTTTCTACCAGAATCAAATTGGGAGCAACCTTTATTAACTGGGAACATTGAGAACATGGCTAAAAGGATCAATATCGTTTTAATTTTAATGTTGATTCATAGTTTTATTGTTGGATAATTAAAAAAAAAATAGTTTTTACTGAGTGGATTTTGTACTTCATCACAATTTCAATGATGCCATAAACAATATTGTGTACTACAATAGAGGTTGTTTAATCATTGGCAAACCATGAGTTCTTGTTTTTATTGAAACAGTTAAGGAGTCTGTTTCGTATCACTATCACAATATAATATAGCTGGGAACCAACTTCTTTATTTTATTGTTATTTTTTTTTCTTTATTGTACAGTTTGCTACTTTGCTTAACTTATCTAATATTGACTGTAGCACTGATTGACTTATGTAAAAAACGTAAAGACTGAATCAGAATCGAGACTCTGAATTAAGGGACTTTTTACTATTTGATAAGTTAAGCATATTTTATTCTCATATATCACCATCATTGTGTTTCAACCTTCTGTACCATATCGCTTTGCTGAGCGAGCATATCTGATATACTTAGTATAAATAAATAAATAAATATTTCGGGACATTGCACACAGCGCCATCTAGTCCCACACTAAGCAAACGCTTGTGTCGTGGGTACTAGCCCAGAATAAAGAAGTAGGTACTAGATAACGGATATAATTCTTATATACTTTTCTTTTGTGAATACATACTTATATATAGTATAGTTTTTTAATTTCTGCCAAATCAAGTATTAGACCGTGTAGCCAACCACATAAATTGAGAATGTGGCTAAGAGAAACAACAACATAATATTAGAACATTTTAAGATGTTTATTTATTAATTGTCAGATATGCTCTAGCCTCTAGTTCAGGGGTTCCCAATCTTTTGTAACCCGCGGCGCAGTTACAAGTTATATATTTTTTCTCGGCGCCCTGTCCTAGTTAACTATTTGAGGAAAATAGTCGAAAATAGGTACCTACAATAATAGAAGTTAGGTTAGGTTAATCGTAACGAAAATTAAAACACCTCAATATAAAATTCCCTTTTATAATCATAACAGAATCTAAACAGAAAACATCAAGAAAGACTTTAAGATAAATTTAAGATAAACAAAATTTAAATACGATATTTACTCAGTCAAATCAATGCGAAGGGTGAGCTTGGTGATCTCCACACAGTTTTTCAAAGCGGGGAATAAGGCTAGACACTGCTACTCTCATTTCTTGCTCCACGTTGATCTTTGAACGATATTTGTTCTTTAATACAGCTACAGCTGACAACCCAGCTTCACATAGATACGATGTTGCAAAGAGAATTAAAATTTTTAATGCTTTGGAAGTTAAATTTGAATATTAATATTGGATCGATAACCAAAATTCCACCAAATCTATTTTTAAGGCTGCGGTCGCAAGAGAGTTCAATGAGACTCTCTTCATCTTGGGAGGTAAATACTTGTGGACTTTGTGCATGGAAAGGGTCTTGGATCCACGCAAATTTTTCAACATCTTCATCATCTGCAAAGTACTTCGAAAACCATTCGGTTAGCTTCGCTAGGTGTTCCGTGAAAAGGGCGATCAAGTCTTGTGACACAACCAGTACATTTGACGCCGCATAGTTATGCAATTGCGGGAAGCAATCTTGACCGCTGCCTTCTTTCAACTTTGTTATCCACAACTGCAGTTTTTTTCTAAACGCCGCAATCCTCTCCGAAAGTTTCAGAATGTGCATGTTTTTGTCTTGCAAAGAAAGATTTAAATTCTTTAATTTCTCAAACACATCGCATAAATATGCTAGCTTTAGCAACAAATCAAGTTCAGTGAAATATGTAATTAGAGGATTGACTCACGGCGCCCCTCTTTACTTTCTACGGCGCCCCAGGGCGCCGCGGCGCACACTTTGGGAACCCCTGCTCTAGTTATATCATCACTCACCCCCATATATCACCATTCACCAACTTGTCAGCGCATCTGAGATCGTGCCATTTCCCAGTGGGCAGTGAGATGAGAAACTACATAAAAAATAATGAAACACTTTGATGCAACCTCTACTGCTATTCTTTTTTTTTACATGATATAGGCTTACGCTTGACTACAACTTGCCTGATGTTAAGCAACGTTATAATCTACGACCTATTCAATCTTCTATCAGCTAGGATGGTACTTCATTTATCATGTGAGGAATAATAATAAAAATATTTGGCATATATTATATACTTGCCATGTCAGATTTAAGGAAGTTGATCACATTTTTATAAATACAGTAAAGAGTATTTGATAATTAGCTGATAAAAACCATCACTTGATAAATTAATGATCCTTGCTAGTTGTATCACTGCTCACCCCCATATATCACCACCCACCCTCATATATCACCGCTCACCACCATATATCACCATTCACCAACTTGTCAGCGCGGCTGAGCTCGTGCCATTTCCCAGTGGGCAGCGAGGAGGTGATCCTGCCGGGGCTGACGGAGGACACCCGGCCGCCCAGCCCCTTCGATCCCATCTACACCAACACACCCTCTACTAGCCGGTGAGTACAGATACAAATAATTTATTCATTTAAGTTATTAGTTTAAATCAAGAAGTTAAAGTTAATGTTTATGTTTTGAAATGTGTATGGACTGAAGGTCTGAAATAAATGACATTTATTTTATTTTAATCATTAATAAAATAAATAAATAAAATTCATTTATTTCGGGTTACTGAGACCTATATCGGCAAAACGCATTACATTAATTATTGGTTTATTTACAACAACAAGCATTACCTGTCACATCTATTCCTACAGAATAACATAGGTTCTAAACTTTGTAGGTATAACTCAATAATTTAATACCTATTAATTTATATCTATATTGACTTTATTGAGCAAATCTAGGTTAGGATTGGTATAAATAAAAATAAATATTTCAGGACATATCACACAGCGCCATCTAGGCCCATAACTATTAAGCAAATGTGTACTAGAAAACGAACGTAATATTTATGTATATAGCACAAAACATGTCTTAGGTATTAATACAATGACTATTATCTTATGATGAAAATATGAACTGTCATCAGATATTAAATTGGAAAAATCTTGGCATGAGAAGTGTAAATAAGACAATTATTACATACTAGTGAACGCCCGCTTCGCTCGCATAATTTTGAGATAAAAAGTAGCCTATGACACTTCTAAGACCTCGTTCTACCTACATACCAAAAATCATCATGATCCGTTCAGCTGTTTTTGCGTTATTAGCGTAGAATAAATAAATATACAGACAAACTTTCTAAAAACTGCTGAAACGTGTTCTGTAATGGATTTAAAGTTTACCCAAACATTTATTTTTCTAAAATCTTCTATGTTCAGATTTTTGACCCTCTTCAGTTTCTTCTTCTCCTTAATATGTATATACTTGAAAAAGTCACTTTTAGTAGGCTCACACTTTAATAAAACTTTGTTTGATGTCAGTGTACATTTTCGTTACTTTTTGTTAATTTAGATGAAACTGGTAATTTCTGTTTGTTCGCTAATACATAGTGGTGAAATTTCAGAGGGCGCGGCAAGAGTCGCACCAGCAGTAACAACAACGCTAGCAACATACACCACTTGATGCCTATCGGTGAGTTGCACTTGCAAGTTATATAAACTAAATCTAGGATCTAATCCAATCACATCATTAGAACAATATATACAAAAAAATCATAAAGTACTGCATACATTTGTTCAAAAAAACTATTAAAAGGAATAAATAGATACAAAAGCCGCTACTGAGTACGTATACCAGTACATTACAAAGCACATACATATAGACAGATTGTAACGAATAATACTACACAAACAAAGGTCTTTTGTCCAGCAAGAGGAGGAAGAAATTACATTAAAAAATAAACAATATACCTAGTCAGGTCATAAGTATTGTCACACAGTAAAAACTTTTCTTTTAGAATGCTGGCCACAAAAAAGTTTATTGAATTCGAATATCGAATTGTTCATGAAAATAAAAATGTTTACGTTTTAGAATTTTACTCATTTTTAAATATGCAGTGGACGCTTAAAGAAGACCGTGTTGCAGTTATTGCATTGCATCGTTGCGGTTACGCGCCAATTCAAACTTTTGACATACTGAAAAATTTGAATATAACCAAAAGATTCGTTTATCGTACCATCAAACGATACAATGAAGACTAGTGTAGATGACAGGTCAAGAAGTGGTCGCCCTGGGTCTGTTAGGACTCCAGCAGTGATAAAAGCTGTGAAGGCGCGAATTCAAAGAAATCCCAAACGTAAGCAGAAACTGTTGGCCCTTCAGATGGGGTTAAGCAGAACCACGGTAAAAAGGGTGTTAATTGAAGACTTAGGGCTTCGGGCATATCGAAGAAAAACAGGAAATCGTTTGAATGCTCGTCTAATGGACCTGAGACTGAAGAGATGCCGCGCTTTGTTGAAGCGGTACGCGGGAAAAAAATATCGGGAAATTCTTTTTTCGGATGAAAAAATTTTTACCGTAGAAGAGAGCTACAACAAACAAAATGATAAGGTGTACGCACACAGTAGTGAAGAAGCGAGCAAACGTATTCCGCGTGTCCAACGAGGTCATTTTCCATCCTCGCTCATGGTATGGTTGGGAGTTTCTTATTGGGGCTTAACAGAGGTACATTTTTGTGAGAAAGGTGTAAAAACGAATGTAGTTGTGTATCAAAATACAGTCCTGACGAATCTTGTGGAACCTGTTTCTCATATCATGTTCAATAACAAGCACTGGGTATTCCAACAAGATTCGGCGCCAGCTCATAGAGCGAAGAGCACACAAGACTGGCTGGCGGCGCGTGAAATCGACTTCATTCGGCATGAAGACTGGCCCTCCTCCAGTCCAGATTTGAATCCGTTAGATTACAAGATATGGCAACACTTGGAGGAAAAGGCGTGCTCAAAGCCTCATCCCAATTTGGAGTCACTCAAGACATCCTTGATTATGGCAGCCGCCGATATTGACATGGACCTCGTTCGTGCAGCGATAGACGACTGGCCGCGCAGATTGAAGGCCTGTATTCAAAATCACGGAGGTCATTTTGAATAAACTTTATTGTCATAAGAATCTATGTTTTGTTAAGTTCATTTTGGTATATAAATGGTTACATAAAGAATAAAGTTGTTTCAATTATTTTATATTAAACATGTGACAGAATTTATGACCTGACTAGGTATACACTGTTCTGCATATAGCAGAATTCTTCTGTTACAAAAATACTTTTAGATTTTGTATAACTTTTTTTATACTTCTGGACAATACCAAGAGCCTTCTCTCTTTTCTCATTCACTCCTATGAATTTTTAATTAAAATTTCAATGGAAGTTCTCACTTTTATTCATTAAAATTGTTGTACCTCTTCGCCTTGTTCCCAATTTAGGTATAAAGTTAGTTCGGATCGTGAGCAGAATACTCGTTTTTACAGCTACATAGCTTACAGCATTGTTGCCTACAACCATGAAGGTATACACAAGTACCCTATATTGCAGGCGAGGTCCCGATGTCCCTGATGGAGGGCGGCGGGCGCGGCTGCGCGCGGCGCTGGGAGCAGAAGCAGGTGCAGATCAAGACCATGGAGGGGGAGTTCTCCGTCACCATGTGGGCCACCGGGGAGGATGATGGTAACACTTTATTTACACAATATACCTTTATAAATATCGATACTGCGGCTTTGCATCACAGGATCCCAGGATACCTAGCGCATAGCCCAGTAAAACCTACCTGGAGAAGCCAAGCGTAGACATTAAGTTTTTACATGAATAAACGATTATTTATGATAACACAATCCCACCAAAAACATTCTGTAAAAAAATTGCCAAGTCTCGATAGAGCTGCTTGTTTATCTCTAAAAAGTTAAATCTCTAGAATTAGTTAAGCCAAGTCTAAGGTTCCTTACTGCGATTTATTTATTATTATAGTTAATTTTACGTGACTCGGACTTCGGCCTCGCATCCCGCTCACTTTGACGTCGCATGTACTGCGTTGTCATATTTCTCGCAAAAACGCTAATAGTTTGGCTGTACTCTTACGTTTTCTCATCAGGGTCACCAGGTAGTTCAGATCTTCCATAAATCTTGTTTTGATAGTTTTTCCTTTATGTGGGCGCTAAAATCTACCTCTGTACCAAATTTCAGCTCTCTAGGTCTATGGGAAGTACTAGTTCTATTTTGATGATCAGTGAGTGAGTGAGTGAGTCATTGTCGAATATGCGAAACTTTGCATTAGCATAACTTCGGAACTAATTGATCCACCAACTTGAAATTCTGGATTTCAAGTGTGTTATTACGAATTTCTAGATGACGAAAATTTTAGTCCTATCCAGAGGTTCTCAAATAGGGGGCTGAAAATGCGGCGAAACGGTTGGAGAAAAGGATGGTACGGCAGTGTTTGCTTCGCGCTCGACTTTGCGGGGGCACTGCCGTGCCCCCAGATATAGTTACAAATTTTGCTATTTAATAGCATGGGTAAATCTTCTTATTGAATGAGAGTGGCCAACTTAGGTGTCAAGAGTTTATCAAGCCCTAAGGGCCTCCGACATGGCTTAACGACTGCCGTACTATGACAAACAGCCGGGTAAATAAATTATATATTCAGGTATAGATAGTAAGCAATGGGGGATACCGCGTGTGAGATCATTGCTAGCGGCGGTAGTGTAATGTGAGGTCTGCGAAATGTGCTCACAATCAGCAAACCTCACCAATTTACTTGCCAAACAGTAGCCTTCATTGACTATTGTAAAAGTGAAAATATATTACTTCGGCTTTTACGCCACAACGGTGCGAGGGTCATCACGAGTTATGGTGATTAGTGACCAGACACATAGCTAGGTACATTTTATCCCGAGACCACTCGAGCTAAGTTCCAGGTACCATCTAGTGCTCAATTAATTAATTTCATTTCTGTAGAATATATTATATCAGCTACAAATACTCGTATCTTATGTATCACATTGTACACTTCCAGATGACGGATCGAACCCCGAGCCAGACCCCGACTACACGGAGTATATGACGGGGAAGAAAACCATACTTGGCACCGAACCAATGCCAGGTAATTCAATCTGAATAATTAATAACTTATAGAAAAAGCGGCAGATCTTAAGAACATTCTGCCGCTTTGTTAAAATGTTGCTCATGTTTGAAGTTAAAAATAGTTGTAGTACAAAAGTTTTTTCATTTGACGTATTAAAATTAATCAAATTAATTAAAACCAACGCCAGTTCCATACTAATAACCTAGTCTATTCAACAACTGAAAATTATGCGATTCTTCAGAATCGCATATGAGAACTTCAAACATGATTGTTATGAAAACCATAAACATATTATCACCCTTTTCCTGCTATAATTATTAAATAATTTGTACTGCATTGTCCCAGGTCTGGACCTGTCCGACCCCAAGCAGCTGGCCGAGTTCGCGCGTCCCGGACACAAGATCCGGCTTAAGAAACCCATGCCAGAGTCCTCCGATAGAACTATAGGTAAATAAATAACTCCTTAACATACTTAGATATCAGAAAGTACAGATACTATAGGCGGGATTGTCAACCTTTATATCTTAGTTGTATATTGGTAAAAAGGCATTATGACCACTCTGTGAAATGACAAATTATTTTTGTAGTCTTAATATTGTGATAAATTTGCACTAAGAACAGTGTGTTTGGAGTTTTTTCCGTGTAAATTGGCTCTCCATTTAGTGTATATTACAAGTCTTGTTCTAGAATTAGGTCACTGTTAGGTATGGGTTGAAACCTCATAATGCTTCTCAAATGTTATTAACTGAAATAGAAGGATGCATGATTTGCATAATTGTAGATACAGATGTCTACCATCTATTTTTTTATTACATGAATTGTGATGTGTTTTGAGAAGCTAAGTATTTGTTGTTTTGTTTAATGTATGCGTGTATTATGTCGCAGCGTGTCCACACAAGGGCTGCACGAAGATGTTCCGCGACAACTCCGCGATGCGCAAGCACCTGCACACGCACGGGCCGCGCGTGCACGTCTGCGCGGAGTGCGGTAACTACCCACCACATTGTTTTAATTATAACACTATTAAAATCATTCTTACATGCAAATCTGCATGATAAAAATAATAATAATAATAATAGGTCTTTATTTCAGGCAGCAGGGTCCGTAGAAAGGTTCACACACAAAAGTACAGCACCCATCCATGCTTTGTCATTCTCTCCTCCAATTTTGCTATTAGTATACTGATGTGCTGGATTTTATCCAGCACATCAGTATACTGGTCTTCTTATTCTTTATCATCTTTTTTAAGAAGTAGAAGAATTCGTAATCATACACCTACTTTATATCTTTAGTAGTTTTTTTTAAAGTAATAAATTGTTTAAATAAGATAAGATGTCTAATGCACACCAAAAAAATTACATATTAGTACAATAAGGGCGGACTTATCGCCTTACGCAAATTTCTTCCAGACCACCTTTGGATGGACATTATAGGTTACAATTCAATTCACGTAAAAAGAACGCTGGGGGTTAGGCTGCGCAGTAGGCGATTTATCGGTCTGTTTGGTGGTATGAGGTGCGGGCGGGGGCGTACCGGTCACGCGCCGCTTGAATGCCGGAGCGCCATTGGTTCGTCAGTCGACCTGCGCCATCTGCACTGTGTTAACGCTACTTTTGCTCTCAAAATTCCATCGCGCACGAAAGTGTTTAGTTCGAAATGGTTTTACATAAAAGAGTGAGAAAAATGATCTATGACGTTTATTGTTTTATGAAGAAAGAGGCTGATGACAATGCAGTTGATCATTTAAAACAATGCATAGAACGGACCGCCGAGGCAACAAAATGTTCTGAGTCGACTGTAAGACGAATTTTAAAAGGCTCAAAGGATTCGGAATTTATTACTGTCTTCCGAACTCCCGGCAAAAATAAAAGACTCAAAGAAAAACCGATAACGGGCATTGACAGCTTTGACCAAGGTGTAATAAAAAGAATAATCCACAACTTCCACGTAACTGAGAAAGAATTGCCTACCTTAGGCAAATTCCTAAAGAAGCTACAGGATGACTTACATTTTCAAGGATCCGTCGCAAGTCTCAGGCGAATATTAATACAATTGGGCTTTAAGTGGAAAAGAACCGAAACGAACAGAAAAGTTTTGATTGAGCAGTCACAAATTAGATTCCAAAGAATTCAATATTTAAGAAAGATAAAAAAATACAGAGAGGAAGGAAGGCCTATCATTTATACTGATGAGTCATACATCGATAGTTCCCACCATTCTTGGACAGACGGTTCCACCACAGGCATTAAAAACCTATATCTAAAGGTAACCGCTTGATCATAGTGCACGCTGGTGGTGAAACAGGCTTTGTACCGAATGCATTGCTGACATTCAAAGCCGGTACAAAAAGCGGCTACTACCACAACAACATGAATTCGGAAAATTACGAGCGTTGGCTGCGTGCTCAACTCATACCGAATTTACCACGTAATTCAGTCGTAGTAGTGGACAATGCATCGTACCACAATAAACAATTAGACGCGGCACCATCGTCCAACACAAAGAAAGCAGACATGCAGGCCTGGCTTCGCCAAAAAGGAATTGAATACGAAGAAAACATGCTTAAGCCGGAGTTGTATCATTTAATTAAAATATACAAAAACCAATTTAAGAAATTTAATATCGAGGTGATATTAAACGAAGCTGGTCATTCAGTACTTCGTTTGCCGCCGTATCACCCGGACCTAAATCCGATAGAAATGGCCTGGTCTCAAACAAAGGGATGCATTGGAACCAAAAATGTAAAATGGAACCTTGCACAGATAAATAACCTGATTAATGAGAAAGTAAATTAAATGGTGCCGCAGAGCGGGGAAACTATGCGCTAAAGTAGAGGAAATAGAGGCCGGTTATTGTGAAAACGATCACGTAGTTGATGCAATGACCTAAACATTCATTATTCCCGTAGGGGATGATGATGATGACAGTGAATCAAGAGATGACAGTTACAGTAACGACAGCGACGACGATGAAACCGCAACTTCAACCTGCAACATGGCGTCTTCATCTGGTTTTCATGTCACCCAAGACGACTTAATGGATGGAATTTCACCCCTGCCTTAACTTTTACAATCCTTCTTTTTTAAATTGTTATTAATAAATAATTCATATTTATTCACTGAATTTTTATTTTATTTATTTCGGCTT
The DNA here is from genome assembly GCA_927399415.1 of Macaria notata. Classification (NCBI taxonomy): domain Eukaryota; kingdom Metazoa; phylum Arthropoda; class Insecta; order Lepidoptera; family Geometridae; genus Macaria; species Macaria notata. Next base: position 12,557,221 of record OV656742.1, read on the forward strand.
AACATTAATACAATTATCTTACACTAGTATTTTTATAATTAATAAGAATTAATTATGTTTTGATTATTTTCATTTAATAACATTCTATCAAATATACATATAACCATATATGTAGGTACCTAGCCATTACACGAATACAACCAATATTTATTATGAATATACGAAACTGCGTAGTAATTTTGTGCGTGATTGTACCCATGCACAAACATACCCCCTCTACTTTCGTCCAGCGTTCATTTTACGTGAAATGGGTTATAAATGTGTGTCATCTAAGTATATTTGCTGTACATTCCAGGCAAGGCGTTCGTGGAGAGTTCCAAGTTGAAGCGTCACCAGCTGGTGCACACCGGGGAGAAGCCCTTCCAGTGCACCTTCGAGGGCTGCGGGAAACGGTTCTCACTAGACTTTAACTTGAGGTAAATTGTTCTGCTTATTTTCCAGTCTAGTTACATAGGTTCTTGTCTGCTTACGTATTTTTTATATACCCAATGATAGTTTGACGGCCCGTTAGCTTAGTGGCTCTGCCTTCTAATCTAGGGGTGCGGGTTCGATTCCCGCATAACACGAGTAATTATGAATTTTAAAATAAATAACTACCTATGTGTGTTGAGTCTGGTCGTTCTATGTAAAATAAGTATGTATTTGCGAAAGAAAAGTATATATGTATTATATCCGTTATCTAGTACTCATGATACAAGCGTAAGCTTAGTATGGGGCTAGATGGCGCTGTGTGATATGTCCTAAAATGTTTAAAAAATATTCCTTTATACCTTATGAGAACTTCCCATAAATAAATAATTCCTCACAATACTCAATGATTAGTAGACTATGATATATCATGTCGTATCATATATCAAGCGAGTGTAACTCAGCGGTTTCAGTGTCTTTTCATCTAGACGCACCCTGGTTCGAATCCGGCCCTACACCAATGACTTGTATTTTCAAGCTATGTGTGGATGTGCTCTCGCTAAACGGTCAAGGAAAACATCGTGAGGAAACCGACATGTTTGAGGACCTCAAAATCCGAGGACATGTTTCTTCCGTGGTAGGACCTGAGCGCCCACCATGATTTATCTGCCCAAGAGAACTCCCTTAACGAATTGATTCTGCGGGAGTCACGACCCTCAGTCATGAGGAAATACGACTCAAGAGAAAGACAGTGAGAGATATCATTCTAGACAAGTGTCTAGAAAAAGTAAATAACAAATAAAAACGTTTATTGAACTCACAAATTCTTATGATTGTATTAACATTTATTAATAATGTAATAAAAAAGGGCATTTTAGAAAACAAAAGATATGTCGAGCAGCTGCTACGCTGAGAGACAGTGGTCTCTCGTGTTGTAGCAGCTGATTCCTTCAGGGAAACATTTTTTTAATAGGTTGGAAAACTCATCTTACAGAAAGAGTGTATAGTTAGTTACATATATCTGTGTCATGTCATTCCAGGACGCACGTGCGCATCCACACGGGCGACCGGCCGTACGTGTGTCCCTTCGACGGCTGCAACAAGAAGTTCGCGCAGTCCACCAACCTCAAGTCGCACATACTCACGCACGCCAAGGCTAAGTTAGTATCCATTTTTATCTTAGTGATCTCAATCACCTACTCTGTAAGAAATGTAATCGTAAAAAAATACCAAATTACTATATGATGTGTCTGCTTAAGTTGATGGGGCTTATGGCTGCATTCAATAAAATCAGCATCTTACGTTACTGCGGCCTGACAGAGGTACAACACAGCAGCCTCACTATCGCTTCAATATAAATAATTTTACCATAAACGTACACTAAATTAAAATCGTGACGATCCAATCCAAAAGAGGACATACTGTTGCTTTTGATATGACGTCACTAATCAATCAATTCCAATGTTTCCAGATCAAGAAACTCAGTATCAAGAAGTGGCAACAACACATACGAGTCAGCCCGAACCACTCCCCAGTACGTCCAGCTGGAGATGTCTCCGGACGACTCCAATCCACAGCTCATCTTCTACACGCACGAGTGAAACATGCAGCCAGCGGAGAGTGGACTGTTAGTGAAACAAAGTGAAAAGACTGTGAAACACAGATATGGACTGAGTCGGTTATCAAAGTGGACTGCTAAAGTGAGAAATTATCTTGGAAAGTGTTCACTGTATTATAAAAAACAAATTGCTGTGATTACTAATGATTTTACCTACACATGTGGCCTGTCAAGATAGAAAAGATTAGTTTTGTCCAATATTTTATTAATTTACTTCAGGACAATTCCTGAAGTAAATTAATAAAATATTGGCCAAAATTAACCTTTCCAAATGTTTGATCCACTTGAACCCAGTTTCTAGGAATAATAAGTTATGTATCCATCAAATTAACTGATTCACGGTGTGATTGCTAGTTGTCTATTAATATTCTAATCTAGAAAGTGATGGGAAGGCTTATTATTTTAGTTGGGCAATTAGAACAATTTTGTCAAGCAAATACAGTGGACCCTTATCTAAGAGAGACAATATGAAACAGTAGTGATATAGTTGGGTAGCGATGGAGTAAACACTATGAGTGTGAGTGGACGAGGATAATTACTTTATTAATACGCGAATTTACTAAAAAAGATAAATACATACAAATTCTACCTGGAGTGATAAATGAAAAACAGTGATCTTTCAAATTCTTATTGTTATTCGTTCTACGAGTTTTATATGTACAATTTAATAATTTTTAGCGTAGCGCCCGTAGCTCAGCTAGCGGAGGCAATCGCACGCGATTACCAATGTTAAGCAAAGGTAGACGCGGTCAGTACGCGGATGGGTGACCGAAAAGTGGCATTCCATTTTGGGCGCTTCCGTGGGTCGGATGTCACGTTAAATTTTAGGTTCCGGCTATTTGTCTAGTTCGGCAGTCGTTTAGCCATGTCAGAAGCCCTTAGGGCGGCGTGATAAACTCTCGACACCAGAGTTGGCCACTCTCATTCGATAAGAAAAATCATTATTTCTCAAACTTTCAACTTCAGTTGAAAATATATATAATCCTCAGCATGGATTATTGTAGTAATGTTTATTTATCTGGGTGATTTTTGTATGTGAAATATCCAAACTACTAAACCGATAACAACTTGTTATGTAGTATTGGTAAATATGATCTATTGATGGCCAACAATTTCACACAAGTAAATTAACAGATAAGCTCTTTAATCTTTTCCTTGCTGGTTGAATCCTTTGAAAAGAACTGATTGTAAAAACTGTTAGTTTTTAAAAAACCCTGTAGATAAACCTTCGTATACTGAAATCAAAGTTAATTTGTTGTGTGAAATGTTGAGCCAGTCATTGTAACTTTACGCTTGATAACATATTAATGTACACTTTGTACTGTAAATATGCCAAAAAGAGTTAATTTTAAGAAGATTTTTACCTATTTTATGTTTGTTTTAGCAAAAAAAACTATTTCTTGAGTGAAAAACAGCATAATTAAGATTTTCTTACTATAGTTTTAGTTTATAAATTACATAAAATACTTATTTGATTTCAAAATAAAGTCAAACAATAAAAAATACTAAATAATCAACTTATTGCAGTACAATGCTTATTTGGAGATTTTAACCAAGTAAAGAAATTCAAATATTAGAATGAGCTTTAATGTATTGTGATGTTATCTTTATCAAAATTGTTTATAAGTTGAAAAATGTTTGGTAAAAACATACAATTTATTAAGCAAGATCTAATAGTTCCTTGGAAATGGATTGTAATTTGCTATCTTAATTTTCAACTTGGCACATTATATTATTATAAATTATTTGACTTGTACACTATATCTTTTTGTTGAACCAAACACTTGAAATGTATCCACATGATGCATATTTATCTAATTTGGATTCGGGAAAATTCTGTTGATAAAGAGAAAACATTAAGCTGTGTCTTGAGCACATAGGCTGGTTTTAAAACTGGGTTCTAGAGTCCACCACTCACACCTATTTAAAATAGAAAATGGTCCATAAAAGTCAAATAAAATTAATATACACCAATTTTTCATTACTTTTGGCGTCACTTACATAATTTGCATTATTGTTTGAAATCTCATTTCATACCAACCCTATATACCTAAATGGTAGTACAAATACAAGATCCTCAGACAGGAGGGATACAATTCAAGGATGACTAATACAAGAGGAAGCACATACAGACATACTCTTGTTGGTACAGTGTGTTGTTGGACGTGTGTTTGCCAAACATGTGTATGGGGTATTTATGATCTATTGTGGTAGATTTTGTAAGTGATGTGGTAAATTTTTATTTTCCTAAAACTCTAGGTCTAGGAATGCATAAGCATTTGAAACAAATTAGGTTTTATAACGACTGAATTGTACATATTTTCCACAAAGGATTCCAACTATATTACTGTATTTGACGTGGTTTTCTCTTGTTTTGTATAATAAGTAGTGTAGGCTAAGTGAACGAAATGTGGCCGGGAAAAATCGAAGATTCATAATGAGATATTTTTCTTGACACGTTTTGGTCCGTGTAAAATCTACTGCCTCTAGTTTAAAACCATATTGTATTTTTGAAAAATAATTGTACCTTTAAATGGATCATTGATTGTAGTCAATATTTAAGTTAATTAATTAATTTACCATACAAACTCGTGGCAGTGGTTTTACAACTAGAAATTAATTGTTAGTTTGTGTTCTGTTCGTAAATCAGATGCAGCAATATAGTTGTTTGTGTCTCACAATCAAAGTATGAGATAACAAAATAAAGTGTAAATATTTATATACAAACTTGTTTCATTATTTTCTTACACAATAAATAGGATTATGGTAGTTGGTGCTACGCTGTCACTCTCTCTCGCCAGGTACAATACTTGGTCAATCACAAAATATGATGTTTTGATATCATCATGCTCAAATATGTTCCTATTCTTACAAATATCACACCGGTACAGGCACAGGGTACAGGCTGAATTGATAATCTCATTTTTCAAAGACTTATTTTTGCATAGGTACCCTCTTTTTTAAATAAGTTAAGTGTCAGGCAAACCAATAAGCCTTCCAGCATTCCTTACTCCTTCCACAGAAGAGAATACGATAAAATTGATTTCTGATTTGATGATTCAAAAATGCAGGTGACATGTTGAAGGATAAATAAAACCATCCATATTTAGGGGTCGATTAAATATATTTCAGATAAAAGTTGAATAAATACGATACGCGATCGACCTATCTAACACCTAACACCTGTTTCACTTCCAGCCAACTACATCATCTGCCGCAAAAATATTCAAAATAACATACAAAAAATCGTAATAATGAATAAGGAAGTGTAACATTTTTTTTTGTATTTTTATGTCATTTATTTAAGGTTCCACATAAAACATGAATGCCACTACATTCAAAATATTCAAGATAGAAATACAGTAAAATACAAAACTTATCACATAAGTAAAAAAGAAAAGCTCCGACAGTTAAACTCTCTTCAGGGATCAGTGAAACAGGCTTGATAACATTAAGTTACATTGATTAAGAATACGTATTACAAGTCAAATAAATATAATTCAAAAAACGTTACAAAATAAATGCGGAATTAGGGATTTAAGAATGTCTTAAATTTCTGAGAGAATCTGTGATGGCGATGCCGTTTTATGTCGTGTTTAATTTAATTCAACTTATTTTAGGCATTGATGAGACTAGTATAGTGTACGTGTGTGTTCTACTTGCGAAATTTATTTTATTTAAAAAAAAGTAGATACATACTCATTATTACCCATTTATTTTTTATACTGTCGATTCTAATACCTCAATTTGTTGTTGGGCATAATTAACTAGCAATATACTACCTACGTACATACATATGTTAAGGTAGTACAAATTATACACATGAACTTCATATATGTAGCAGCTGTTCATCACAAAATTACTACAAATCAATGCCTAAAATAAATTAGGTTTGCATTATAAATAATTTCAATAAATGTGGCAGTGGTTTCAGATTGCAAAATATCATTAATAATATAATCAGACTGGAATAACAGCACACTCCCACTCCAGCAGGGGAAGGTGTTTTGATTAATTTGTTTATAAACCGTTACACGTTAAATTACGAATGATATTTTAATTACAAATTATTCATTAATCATGCATTTATAAACCAGGAGAAAAACTGTGATAAACTAGTCCAATATAAGTACAAAAAATATACACAAACAATTTAATATTTTACGTCTTTCAATCAATTTAATTTTATAATGGCAAGAATAGGCAAAGGTGGAACTATTTAAGTATCAAGATTTATTTCGCCAGATACAATCAATTACCTATTTTGGCAATATTACAATTTTACGCAGCACCAATTTTGGCTTTCCTTAATTTTACGATCCCGATGCCAACAATATTGTCATAAATTGACATCGTGTATTCAAACAAGATATAACAAAGTCATGTGACATTTCAAATATTATTTATTGTTATGGCGCCGATTCAATGTTAATTGCTGTTAATTGGGATAAATTCTGAATATCCTTGATTTTTTTTGAACTTTCAGTTTTGACAACTCATGAATGATATAGCATGATTATTTTTAATTAAATAGTCGGCGCCACTACTGCAATAATCAAAGTTTTTAAAAATACATGTGACATAATAAATATTGAATGAGTGAACACAGCTGAGCTGTTATAAAATAAATACATACGAATATAATATGAACAATACTATTAAACAAATTAACAGATTCATTCCCATTCAATGAGATCATTATAAATACGTCAAAATCAGTCTATCTAAAAATGTCATAGAAATTAAATGTCAAAGTTCGTGGTCCACGTTTTTGGCTTACACGTTGTATAAATATTTATACTATACCTTGTCTATATTATCTCCATAATTTAGGCAAGGTTCGTGCACGGTATAGTACAGAGATATTATAAGCTCATCATAGAAAATATGTCTTTTGATACATTGTTTGAAAAATACTGTTATAAAATAACTTATAGACATGTTAGTTTTAGGTACTCATTTTTCTGTAATTTGTTTGTAACAATTTTCTTAAATATAACTATGTAATAACATTGCAATAATGCAAACAGTCTAAACATCTTCTAATTGTAAGTAACTGAAAGATGAATGAAACATTTACAAATGGAACCCAGCTTACTAATACTATACTGTTCCAAAAACATGGCCCTGAACCTCCAAAAACAACTAAACGAAACAAAAATCAGAAAACAAAACGAGGCAAAGAACCCCAACGGATAACAGTGTCTTTATTAAATAAAAACAAATCTAAAATAAAACTATTCAACCACCTTGAAATAACAGTTTTAATAATAAATGGCATCGACATCACAGACATTTTAAAATTAAAATTAGTCATTACTTTAAATAAAATCACAGGACTCATACAGATCTTTTCGCTTACAACTAAAACATTAATAATTCTGTTCATGACAAAACTTTGAGCTGTCAATTTCAGAAGTATAGGAATAAAACGTACGCCGGCCGACGTAGCGGTACAAATAATACTGTAAATCAGCTGCTTAAAATTATGGCTAAAATTAAAACGCTTAAAATTATATTGTGACGTAAACAAATCAGTACTGGAAAGCGGGTATACAGAACGTAGAGGTAACGGTGCGAACACACTGACACACAGATCGCGCTTACTAACTACACTAACACGGCTACGTGGGGAATGTGCGCGCCCGGGGCTTACTACACCTACAGAGACGAAACCGCGCCCAACTACTAGCGAATATAATATGCGCGCGGGGGAATTCAAATTTGACATGTTGACACTCTTCAACTCTTGGTGGGAATGTTCTAGCATCTTTAGCAAGATGTTCATCGATTTCAACTCCAGCAATAATGCTAACTTTTTGCTCAATATACTACGTTTATCCGATAAAGTGTCCGTCCTTTCTAGTTTCTCAAGCATTTGTGATAATACTGATATCTCTACTGCAACTGGTTTGTGCTGGTGATATGGATGTGGTTTGAGTTTTAATTCGTCTATGACAGTTCTTTGAAAAGATTTGATAGTTTCTGATTTTCTATAGATCTTGATAGATTTGCGTCTTTTCAGACGTACTATTATGGATCTATTTGTTAGTTCTCTACTTTTACTGTTTACTTTCTCCAAATTAAATCTGACGTCTTTATTTGGTGTAACTACATATGTGTTCGTGCAAAGTTTGATCGAATAACTATTTTGAGATCTCTCAGTCATAAAAAGCCTTAATGTTGGCAATGCAATGTCTTTTGTTTTGCTATTCTCTTTTATTTCGAGTGCATCTGTTCTATTTCTTTCATTTTTCATTTTCATAGTTGACTTACATTTCTTATCATTATTTCGTTCATCAATAGAGTACCATTTGATTCCATGCATCCTGAATGTGATAACGTCTTTTTTAATGGCTGGCAACAAATTTCTTAGAATTAATGTCTTTAATACCAAATTATCTAATTTCTTTGTCTGTAAATTCTTTTTCATCAAATTAATTGTTAAATTTAGCAACTTCAACACTTTTTCTTTAAATTCTACGTTTTGATGGGTATTCTTTGTAGATATACTTAGTTTTGAGATCATTCGTTTAAAATTTTTGTCAAGTAACTTTATGATTAATAACAATTTCAAGTTTGACATTTTGTTATTTTTCTGTATTATATTCCTAAACTTTAACAACACATTTTGCAAGTCTGATAAATACGCAGCATTAATTTCTGGCTTCATTCTTCTATTCCTCACAAATTTCTTATTCATGTCAGACGACATTACTTTTAACAATTTTATTAAATCTCTAAACTTCAAGTTAGTACACTTCACGCCAACCATCTTCAAACATTCCAACTGCAACTTCACGTCACGAAACTTTCTAAGTTTCAGCTTCAGTTTCTTGATGTCATTCATTTGCGTCAACATCTCCTTGTTGGTCAACATCATAATTCTATGTTTCAACATCATTCGTGTTAGCATTGACTTGTTGGTCAACAAGTTCTTCATCAACAACATCAAATTTGAATTCCTCACAAATTCTACAACTACGTAAATGTCAAAATGTATCCTAGAGACTAATACGACAACGAGGGGAGAGTACGGGCACGCGGGGAGACAGAGAGGGGGACACAGAGCGGTGTGGGCCGCCGCTTTACCGTACTGACGACACTGTGATGGTTAAGGATGGTGCTTTTTATTCGATTTCTTGACACCCTCCTCTTCGCCTTTGGAAACCTAGAAGGATTGACATATTATTAAAGTTTTTTTTTAATCTAACACTATTTCGATGAGAAACGGCTTGTGACCTGACCTCTGCTCAAGTATGGTGCAAAAGTAGAACTCTGCCAAGACAGCCAGTCATATGTGGATTTAATTCAGAAAAGAACGTGAGCAAATCGGCACGAAATCATCTGTGAAAAGGCACCAATGATAATAATATTGGGCTAATTTCCCAAGATAACTTTCCTGTTGATTCTGTGGGGAGAGAGTCACATCATAACATAACCCTCATTAACAAAGAATATGTTAGTATGAAAATAAAATAGTTAACATACCTCAGTATAGCGTTCGCCCTTGAGCGACACGATCTTGTTGTCGCGGTAGCGCACCAGCTTCTTGGGCGCGTGCTTCGGTGCCAGCGGCTTGTGCTCCTTCGACTCAGACTCGCGGTCCACGTAAGAGTAGCTGAGGAGGAAACATAACAGTTTCATTTCTAAACTTAATTCTATGGTATCAAAATAAATTCAAAATTCGTTTGTATTGATAGTTTAAATAAAAAAAACAGTAAGTATTACAATTTTAAATTTAATTTGTTGCCTGAGAAACTGGGGAAGTCATTGATATAGATCGTAAATAATCGTGGCGCCAAATGTGATCCTTGCGGTACACCTGATGGAACTTAGACATAGCAGATATTAACTAAGCAACATAAACTTAAATGATTATGTCAATAATAGAGACCTAGTTAGAAACAACCTGTGAGTTTGATAAAGATACTTTATTGCAAAGATACAGTTTCGGGGATAATTTCTCGTGATCAACCAGATCAAAAGCTAACCTAAGGTCAGTATAATAATGACGAGAGTAGCAACGCTTGTGAAGAGAAGTTCTTACGAAACATAATGCACCATTTAATAACCTCTTTGTGGCTGTAATATGACGAACTACCGCGATCTAGGACTCTAGGGTCCTATTAGATCCGGTAACGATGTTTTCACCCCTCACCTTCCAAAGATGATTTGTCGATTGTTACAGCCACTCTGTTAAGAGCGATCATCTGAACCGGTTCCTATCTGGTAAGCACGATCCATCTTAGACCATAGCTATTGCTTGCCATCGGGCAAAGTACAAACCTGTTTTAGTTTTTAAAAAAGGTGCTAAGCTATAATAAGCAGCAGCATGTGTGCTCTGCTATAAGAAGCAGCAGCATGTGTGCTCGGCCGAGGGTCCTGGTGGATTTTGAAGTCGCTTGTCACAGCAGAAGAGTGACCATTTAAGGTGTGTGTGAGGAGCAGCATGTGTGCTTACCGCTCGATGATGCGATGCTTGACCTGCGCGGTGTCGAGGGGCGCGCGGCGCGCGGCGCGGGCGCCCAGCGAGCCGCTGCTCAGCGCTAGCCCGTGCTCGCGCCGGTGCAGCAGCGTGGCCAGCGCGCGCTCCACGTCGCCCAGCGCGATCGTCACGCAGTGCTTCACCTAGACAACGAAAGTAAGTAGAGTTTAACACTTGAGATCAACGTAGAGCATATATATGTACTAAACTAGGATTGACTAAGAAAGCGACCGATTCATACTCCAGGTTGGATGGAAGAGTTCTATGAGAGAAATGTGTGAAAGTTACAAGCTTATAAACTTCCCAATCATCACAAAGAGGTATCTTTCCCAAGCAATTGGATAATATAGAGAGAAATGAAAAATATTACTAACAAAGTAAATCAAGTGTTTTCAAATCTAGAGTTACCTTATGTTACACCCTAGGCTACAGAAATGCTTAATATCAGGCAGGCTCGAGTTAAACGCGAACCTATACTAGGTAAAGTGATAAAACAACACAGATAGATAGATAAAACTCTTTATTGTAACACACTCAGAAAAAACAAACAGAAACACAAAAGACTAAAACAATAGTGTCAAAACTGGCGGCCTTATCGCTAACAGCGATTTCTTCCAGGCAACCACAGGATGGAGAGGATTCGATAGAAAAATAAAGGACGGGGTGTTCAAAACGAGAAAATATATACTTAACAATAACATATTAAATATTATATAATAACAAGTATCACATACTATATAGGTATAAGTGTAAATAACGATACATATATATCACATATACATATTACACCTACATACTGTAACATAGATAACTGACCTCCAGCGGCGAGGCGTCGGGGAACATCTCAGTGAGGAACTTGATGAGCGCCGTGTACTGGTAGGGCTCCGCGTTGGCCGGCAGCGACGCAGCCTGCTTCTTCGACGCCTGCAAGATAAACATAATAAACGAGGTCATTTATAGAATTCTATATTTACCACTAATATTATAAAGGCAAAATTGTATGCGTCTTAGTTAAATCTTCACTCTCAAACGGTCAGAAAAGGCTTCTGCAAAAATGCACTTACTTTGGCAATTTTAGACACACATAGCATTCTCAATTATTGCATAAACTTTTAGATACTCAAATATTGTTATTATTTTCTTTCCACATACATATTTTCAAGCTAGTATAATGTTAGAACGTTTATCTAAAAATGTTAAACAAAAAGTCTTGTTAATGAAGCTCTTACAAAATGCAATAGATGTACCTCGATAGCAGCCTCGAAGTCCTGTATCTGCTTGCGCGTGGGCATCTTCACCGCGCCCGGGACCTTGGCCTCGTCCTCGGAGGTAGAGTTGGAACTGAACATGGGGACACATCATAGTATATTGTTAAAGTCCAGTCTTAAACAGATTCAAATTCAATTACCTATTACTCTGATATTAAATGTAAGTACATAAACTCCTTAACTTATCTTAAATTTAGCTCTTATTAATGGAATTCAGTCCATATTTGCTATCTACAGTACATTTCATGAATGTGCTTCGCATCGCCTACACTGAGACCGAGACCTTGTGTTGTAGGCGAGTGCTTTCTCCTCAGGGTATATTATTATGTAACAGCTGTTTGTGTTTATAACCTGTGCTGAATATGCATCAAATGTGGTACAAGTTTGTTTACAGAGTTTAATTTTAAAATATTATATTAAATTTAATATTAGAAAGAATTTGGAAAGTAACTATTTTATCTGATCATGCAATGATGTAATCAAAAGTGAATAAGCTTCAAATTTAGCTGCACTAGTCATATCATAAATGATTATACAAGCGCGCGTGTTTGTTCGTTTGCAGACTGAATGAAGCGGCTGGTCATTGTGGTTGGTTGGACCGCGATGTACTTACCGGCTGCTAGCGTTGCTGGAAGACTTGCTGGCGGGCTCCTTGGGGATCTGGAAGCTCAGGATCTCCTTCTTCACCACCTCGTCCGGCTTGGCAGCTTCTACAAACAACATGCTTTCTAATAAGTATTCGTACCATATCTACATTACAAGTACCAGTATATGTTTAAGAATCTTTTTTTTTTCACTAAAACGGGTTTGCACTTGGCCATAGTTTACCTGATAGTAAGCAAAGGCTATGACCTAAGATGGAGCGTGCTTACTCGATAAGAACCGATTCACTCTCGCTTTGAAGATAGCTGCTCTGGATTATAGAGCGTAGGGAACAGGGAATCTTCAGAAATTAGGAGTTAGTTTGCATTGTACGTACAATCAAGCAAGCTTTTTGACTTTTTGCGTTCTGGTGACTATCGCGAATACACAAATCGGAAAGTTCCCCGTTTATTTAAGGAACCATTGAATTAATGAAATGATGGAAGAAATAAAGCTAGAAAGGACTAAGACGAGGAACAACGATACAAAAAAAAAAAGATAAGGGTCAAAAGATAGTCAATCGTCAGAAGAAGCACAAATGATAGTGGACTGCACTTTATCAAGTAAATAGTAGAAATAAAAATAAAAATACATTTATTGGGACACGAAACAAGAGATACAGAATGCAAGATATAAACAAGTAGGTACACACGTTTCATGTCACAATCCGGCCCCAACTCAGCATGTGCTGGATGCAAGCATCCAACGCTGGTCTTCCGTTGGAACCGGCAGGTGACGTCACGAACGTGACGAAAAGTATATATAATAAAGAGTGATTTGAACACAATAAAAATGTACAACATGTAGCAAACGTAGACAAACAAATAAACCACAGTACAAACATATAACACATAACAGACGGCGTAAAATATACATTAAACAATAGAACAACAAATAAAATGAAAGTATGGAGGTACATTAAAAATATAACATTAACAATAAATAAATTAAACGGCACTAGTGTCGTTCTTAAGCGGCGCTTGCATCTTTTGATGGTCAAAAATAAATGTCTTTAACTTTAACTTAAATCTAAATATACTTTGCGAGTTCCGAATCGGCGGAGGGATGTTATTCCAACATCTGGTTGCCGCTTAGCGGAAGCTACCCCTGAACCCCGCCGTGCCGTGACGCTCCGTGATGAGCTGCGCCGTGCACGGCCGAGAAAGTTGAAGCCTCGATTTCCAGCTAAGCTTTCAAATAAATAGCGTGGTTCTTTTAATTTGACTACCCCGAAAAGAAGAGCAGCCAGGTGTAGTTTGCGTCGGTGTAGCATTTTGAGGAGAGCATGTTTGTTCAAATAGGGCGTGACATGTGACCTCAACGGTATATCAAAACAGAATCTGGCACAGGCATTCTGAACGCGCTGGATCATCTGTTTAGTTTTCGACAATAGTCGTGGACGAAAAACAGCGTCCATATAATTTAATTTCGAAAGAACAAGTGACTCAACCAATTTTATACGAAGCGTTTCTTTCAGAAAAGGACGAGCCCTGTACAGAACTTTAAGTCTATAAAAGCAGTCGCGGATACAATTTTCTACGTGTTTTTGAAATCTGAGCTCATAGTCCATAATGAGACCTAGGTTTCGCGCTTCAAACACCCTCTCAATGGTTTCACCCATGAGCTCGACACTAACAGTGGGATAAATTCCCTCTAACTGGTGCCTGCTGCCAAATATTAAGAATTTAGTTTTCGTAGGATTTAATAATAAGCAATTATTTGTAGCCCATAGCGAAATCCTAACTAGATCGTCATTTAATTTGGTAATTGCGTCATCAATACTCTCAGGCTTGCAAGATATATATATTTGAAGGTCATCAGCATATAAATGATACCTACAATGTTTTATATGTGTAATTAGTATGTCCGCCGAATACAGTATACAGACCCTACTGATATAGCAAATTGTTTCAATGATTATTTCATTAACATGGCAACAGAAACTAGCAATAAAAACAATAGCTATCAGTCGTATTCGCAAGTGTCTCAAAATAACTCAATATTTTTTGTGCCTACAACCCCAGTAGAGATATACAACATAATAACCCACTTAAAGAACACTATTAGTGTTGGGACAGATGGTATTACTACGTCTGTTCTTAAAGACGTCAGTGCAGCTATAGCCTCAGTCCTAAGTTATATTATTGACAAGTGCATAGCAAAAGGAATATTTCCGAAGGATCTGAAAACATCGATTGTTAAACCAATTCATAAGAAAGGAGATATATCCATAGTAGGGAACTATCGCCCAGTAGCACTCATACCCGTACTGTCAAAAGTCTTTGAAAAAGTAATAAGCAACCGCTTATATAACTACTTCGAAAGTAAGGGCATTTTGGCACACAACCAGTATGGATTTAGAAAAAATAAGAGTATAAATATGGCAGTGTACAATTTTCTGAGTAAGGTCATGACAGCCCTAGACAAAAAAAGATGTGCAATAGCTATATATATGGACATGTCAAAAGCTTTTGACAAAGTCCATCACGGAATACTACTAGATAAACTGTGGAAATACGGCGTAAGAGGCAATGTACACACCCTTATAAAATCATACCTATGCAATCGGCTACAAGTTACAGAAATAAGTAGACTTTGTAATAAATCAATGAAAATAATGAAATTCAATTCAAATATACGCGAGGTGAAATATGGTGTTCCGCAAGGAAGTGTGCTGGGTCCGCTCTTGTTCCTCATATACATAAACGACTTACCAAATGTAACGAATCACCATTTGACATTGTTCGCCGATGACAGTACAATTCTGTTTACAAATTCAAATTTAAATGACATACAATCTGACATTAACGATACATTGACAACAGTAGTAACCTGGCTCAATAACAATAATTTAGAGATAAATATTGACAAAACCAAATTTATGTATTTTAGACTTAAACACAATGATACGGCTAATCTGGACATAGACTATAACGGACAGAAAGTAGAAGAAACCAATATGACACGATTCTTAGGCATCAATATTGACAACAAATTGGGTTGGAAGTATCATATTGAAGTTGTATGCAATCGGCTGCACCAAGCAGCGTATGCTTTGTATCAGATGCGTAAGGTAGTGAGCGAAAACACGATGTTAACTGCATACCATGGTCATGCTGCCTCAATCCTACGATATGGCATTATTTTTTGGGGCTACTCGACAAAAGAATTAAACTCAAAAGCGCTACTGGCGCAGAAACGTTGTATTCGCGCTATATGCGGCCTGAAAAAAACACAGTCATGTAAAAATCATTTTAGTAGATTAAAATTACTCACCGTCCCCGGAATATATATAAGTGAAGTTGCCATGTTCATAAAAACAAACCCTGACCTTTTCAAAATGACTGAAACGGGTAGTAGACGTGAGGGAATGATATATGCCCACAATAGAAGAACAGCCTCCTATAATAGAAGTGTGTTTGGTATTGCTCCTCTAATATACAACAAAATACCCATTGACATTAGATCACAAACCAATGTTAATATATTTAAAAGACAACTCAACGACTTTCTTGTAGGCAAAGCATATTATACGGTAGATGAATTTATTTCGGACAAAGATTTAGGTATTGATATAAGACTTTAATGATTGTAACATATAATTGACTGAATGCTCTGAATAAATTACCAGCTGAAATTTGCGATTGTGAAAATGTTATAAAATTTAAAAAACAATCTTAATGTTCTAAATGAAAGATTTCTTTTGTATTTTTTATATTTTTATTTTGTTGTCTGTAAATTGCGTGCCCTATGGGTGGGAGTATAGAGGTCCATTATGTAATATTTTAACAACTGTGTAACCTATATTCCGCAATATATATTTTGAATTTGAATTTGAATTTGAAAAGTATAAATAAATAGGGCCAAGGATAGATCCTTGAGGTACACCTCGGTCAACTCTGAGTTTGTTCGAAGTCACTGACGTGCCGTCACCTCGGACTATCTTAACTGATTGAGATCGATCCTGGAGGTAGAAATAGTCAAGTAGCCTGTGTTATCGAGTAAAAAAAATCGAATTATGAATCAATTATGGGTATTATTCATAGAACACAGGTACCTGGCAGATTCTCTTAAATAAGAAGATGTTCTTATCGGGTAAGCGCGTTCCATCTTAGGTCATAGCCATTACTTACCATCAGACAAACTATGGCCAAGAACAAACCCGTTTCAGTTTAAAAAAAGAAGAATAGTCTCACCATCCATATGAGGCTTCTGCTTCTTCTCGGCGAGCGTCCCCATGAGCTCCATGAGCCAGATGTAGACTGCATCGCGCTCGATCTTGTCGAACTCCGGCACGTACGCAGACAGGATCTCCACCAGCTCTGCAACAAGCGCTTCTAGGTAAGCGTACCCTAGGCTACAGGAGGTCTACTCCGAAGTGCCAAGCCGAAATTATCGGCCTAACATTCGGGCGTTTCCTACTACCTACGAACGTTGATATTTTCGTTCGGACTCGGATATTGGATTCGGACCGAACATTCGTTTGACGTTTATTGTATCGTAAACCCTACTCCGAACGCATAAAGGCCGACCGATAATTTGAGTTTGACATTAGTTTGATCGGTAGTTTTATGTCAAAATCCACGGTTTTTGGTGGAACCTAATTGTAATGGCTTTACGTATGCTCCTGGTGGAAGAGCGTTTGGAACGCAGAAGGAATCGCCGCTCAATTCGAGAGAGCTTAAACATCAATATAGTGCCTAACTGTAGATTAATGCTTTTTTAGACACACAAATAAAATAGAAAACAACACAAACAAGAGAAAATTTAAATCTTATGCCACAAATGGCGGCCTTATCGCGAAAAGCGATCTCTTACAGGCAACCGTAGAATGAAGAGAGCAAATAGTTCAATTATTAGAACAAAGATATTCTAATGACTTTGTTATTTTGTACTAATTATTGTCAATTATGCAGAAAATATGTACCTATAATTTATTATTCTATTTTAGAAAATTAAATAGTTTGTTTTGATTTAGTTATGTAAATTATTGAATTGTATTTTTACTGTAGTCAATATTTTATTATTAAGTACAGGTACTCTATTATATAGGCATGTAGCTTAACTAAAATACAAATGCTACCCTTGTATATATAATTTATTAATACATACTTACAAGAGGTAATAAAGCCTTGTAAAATTATTATACTACTTTTTTTATTAAATACCTACATATGTTTTCCTATATTTTTGTAATCCAAACCAATACAAATAAGTATTTAACTCTATATGTTTGTTAGGTACTTTTTTAACTATAATATGACTAAGTTGACCTAATAAGACAATCAATGCAGGTGAAACTGCATGGTGCGACATATATGTTTATTCATTTATAAATTCAGTTTATTTTATTATAAGAAAATGTCATTAATAGAAATTACCAAATCCAAACATATTATTATATACACATTTCAGATCTATCCTCAAAAATAGTAGTCAGATAACAAATTAAGTACATTCATAAATTCAATATACATTAAATGATACTCCTCTTTTTAAACTTAAAACTTATTATTACTTTCCTTTCAGACATACATACTTGAAAGGAAACTTGAGATGACCTACCTAAAACTAAAATACTTAACCAGCATGAAGACTTGCCGCCATCAATCTCATAGGAACTAGATACTAATACTAATAATACATAACTAAAGAGAAACTAATCTGTAACTATTGTCTTTCTATGAACAACTGCACAAGTCTGCATAACTCTACAATAGCCGTCCTTATGCCAGCTAATTCTGCATTTCTTTGTTCTTTTAGTTGAAAAAGCCTGTCCCGTACTGAGCTAGTTTGAACAAGTGCAGAACGCTGCCGAACTCTTCTTTGTTGTCGGCGGGTGGCTAAAATAACAAAAAGTACAATATAAATTAAAGTTGTTAATTTAAACACAGTAAACTGCATTGAAAACAAAAAAGAACAAGTTATATACTCATGCAGTAAATATCTCTAGTGCCTTATTAATTTATTTACCTACTAACAAACTTTATAAAAAAGTGTTGGTTTGATGTAATGTAAGAGTTTGTTATATTATTCAAGTTAAATGCTTACTGTTCATTGGGTTATGTGTGTGTGAGTCATTTCTGGCTGGTGTCATTTGACTAGGTTGTGTGCCTGGCTCTGTATGCTGGGTTTCTTCAGGCAAAGGATCTGCAAAGAATATGAAAAAGCATTGTAGGTATGTAATAATTATACACCATTGCATGTTACAATATTATTGTATAGCTATTTTAGCAAAACCAAAACAACCTATTTAAGATAACATAAGTGATTTAAAATAGAAGAATTCATAGAAAAATACCTATCACATACCCTTTAGTTGAACAATTGGTAGGTCATCATTTTCAGTAGAAGGACCTGGAGTTTCCTAAAAAGAAAAATAAACCTGTATAAGTACCTAATAAGTATGTATTTACAAGAAGAGATTAGAGATTATTTAATAAACAGGTACATAGACCTTCAAACAAAAAAGAATACTTACATGCTCAACAAAAGCTGGTACCCTTGCTCGATCCAAATCGCGATGCTCCTCAAGATAATTGAGCATAGCCTCAATTTGTGCTGCAGTCGGAGTGGACATGTCTTGTCGCGTAGAAAGATTTCTCTAAAATAAATATCTACCATTTCAAAAAGCGAACATGAGGAATCCACTTGATACGCTCTGTGGTGAAGTGGAGAGTAACTTACGAGTAGTGTTAACATTTTTTGTCTTCAACTTCCCATCTTGAACCACTTCTACACGATCATGAAGTACAAGCCGCGGCAACTAACTCTAGCGGTGACCGTTATTACACAGAAGTACAAAATAAGGTACCTGAGGGCGTGCGGAGCGCTGATTGGATCTCCAGTCGCTTTCCGTTCCCCGCGTACATACGACACCCCGCGCACATCCCGTGATACAGTTGCGTTATTAATTTTGCACAGATTCTCGGGCCTTACGCCCGGTATTTTTAAGGCATCAGTGGGGCCGTAGCCAACACTGAGAGGCCTTTTACAATATTATATTATATTTTATTGTTATTGCTGTTAATATTTGTTGTTTTTTGTTAACTTTGAATTTGTTTGTTAAGTTTAGACATTTAAGTTTAAGCTTACGCTTGTATCATGGGTACTCGATAACAATTATAATACATATATACTTTTTTTGTAAATACATACTTATTATAACATAGAAACGACCAAACTCAACACAAGTAATTACAAATGTTAATATGCATAATTACTTGTGTTATGCGGGAATCGAACCTGCACCCCTAGATTAGAAGAAGAAATACTGTTTTGAAAAGACAGGCAAGGAAAATGGTTAATGACGCGAATTGTTTTTAAAAAAAGGATTCTATCGAATTAATTGATTACATTTCAAAAGTGAGACTGACGAAGCTGCAAATACTTTACTCAGTCATTCGGACAGCAACACTGTGAATTTGAGTTTTTGATTAAAAGTTTATTTATTTTGCATAATTCTTATTTAACAAAAAGATACTGGAGTCCAAAATAATAGTTACATATTATGTATTGTGTGCGCGACAGTACACATGCGCAGCAATCCCCTCCACGTATCGGCCACTGCTAGAGTTACGTGCCGACCGCTATAAGCAGTTATCGAGGGTCGAGTTTTTTTGTTAATATGCACAAAAAACATTTTAAATTTAGTTTTTGCATTCAAGTTCAAGCTCCAAATATTTTTGTTTTCAATATCTTATCGTAAAATGACACAACTTCGATGCTTTGACAGTAACAAATTATTCCAAATGATTGAGAAATAAGTCACCGGTAAATTACCGGTAAGAAGTTCAACTTTAATTGTTCCGCGGGGTTATTACGTAAAAATTAGCAGGCAGCGATAGCTGCGCAGTAGTCGCGCAACCGGTCGCCAAACATCTAAATAAAACCGTATTACGTAAGCCTTTGCGTGGTCGTTGCTCATCGTCTGCTGAGTGCTCTGTTGTCGTGATGCACTTGGTTTTGTATGGAAAGCAGCGCCACTAACGATCGAACGGCAACTGGTGGTACTACGTATGCTTGTAAACAACAATCAAGCGTCTATTTTCCTTCAGTCATCACTATCAGTCCTCCTTCACACATCAATCTGCATTTCAAGAGAATATTATTCATTACTTAGTGTGAATCTTTATTGTTTTGAAAACAAGTAGGTACAAGTTTTTAGAGATACATATAATAAGTAAATACGTGAAAGATTTATTTGTTTCTTCACGAGATATTGTGAATTTTTAAGGTTTCGGCGTAACAGTGCAGTATCATGAGCTTGCTGTCTTTCATCACCGGCCTCGAGTGCCTCCATTAATAAAAATGCTCGTGACATAATATAGGTACCTACTTAAAACTGTAAATATAAGACAAATGCATTTTACCGATTAAATTATATTCGAAAAGCTTCTGTAGTATGAAAACAATCTGGTAACTTACCTACCGCAATTACGTTTTACATAAAACGTTAATTTACTTGCTATTTATAAAATAATATCACTTTTTTTATTTGTTTTCTAAATAAGTATTTATAATTGATGAATTTTCATAACATTTGACAGCAGCTATTGCACGATTTTCGGCTGTTGCTAACCGTCTGCAAGATAGGTAATAACCCCGCGAAATAAAGAAATCCGATGTTTGTTCGTTGTAGGGTAGGACAACATTCGAAACTTCGGTCGTGTATCGGTCGGGCCTGAACATTCGGATTAAATATTTTAATGAAACTCAATCTACTACTGAATCATGAGTACATATTTGATCGAAGCACCAACTTATATATGCATGATACATTAGTTTAGATGATAACTAAAACATGAAAATTGTAATGGGTAGGTCGAATTGTAAATAAACATATTAAAAAAATTAACTAGCCCTGTCAGGTCTTGGATGGGTAACCTTGTAACATTGAAATGAAACCAACATAGAAATAACTCTTATCGGTGTTTTCAAATTAAAAGTACTTTTCTGGGCTGCAATTCAATGATGGACGATACCTATATTTAATGTCTTTAAAACATTCGTACTAATCGTATCAAGTATCCAACTTGCAACACAAGCGTTTGCTTAATATCGAGCTAGATGGCGTCCTGTGAAACGTCCCGGGATATTTATATAGGTACATTATGTAATTACACGACCCCTTAACATTTAATTGAATATGGGCCTCACATTTCTGTCGGGCGGCGGACGAAATGTGGAGTAATTGGTCCGGTGTGCAATAAGTAGGGCGTGAAAAGGCAATGTTCACAGCCCGACGCGCGAACACCTCGCTCCCGTGGTCGAGTGCCCAAATGGGAATCAGACGTACATACCTACTTTTTAATCATTATGTGCGGATTTTTAGACTGTCGCTTGTGAAGATATCTATCGTTTCAGGGTACCGAAGTTAAAATGAGTTAAGTACAGTAGTTAACTACTACCACGGGGTTGCGGTAGCCTAAAGCGATGCGGGGTGCGATGATCGGAGGGGTGCGATGATCGGACTACCTTCACGTTGGGGGGGTGCGATGATCGGACTACCTTCACGTTGGGTAAGCTAGGGGTGCGATGATCGGACTACCTTCACGTTGGGTAAGCTCAACTAATTTCATCTCTCCATATGGGCTATAAATAAATAAATAAATAAATAAATAAATAAATGGGGATTTGGGGTTAGTTGGGGAAACCTGGTGCACCCCGTCCACAGGTTAGTAACTTCCACCTTCCGGTGGATCTTGCTAGCCTGTGTCCAAACGTTCGATCGAGTGGGGGCCCTCGCCTATACCTCCCCTTCGAGAGGGCTGGTTGTAGGGCCCGAGGCGTGGAGCTCGCTGCACCTCGCGGTGTAGGTGGAGCTGGGTGCTCTTCAAGAGCACCCGAGGTGGTCGCCGAGAGGCGAGAGGAGTTCGGTGTACCGGCCGAATAGCGGCGACCGGGGAACCGAACTCCGTGCGCAGAGGGCGCATTGGAGGAGGGCGGTCGCTTTGGCGTGCGACTGCCTGACTCCTGGGGGCTCTGGGTGGCAGGTCGGGGAACCTGTTGCCCTGGAATGAGTCCCCACAGGATGCACGACGTGTCCCGTGTTCTGACACGTCGTCCATTGAGGGTTGAGCTGAAGCTCCCCGAGGCGGGGCCCGTTACCGGGCCAGCATCACCAGGGCTGCGGATGTATGCATCGCGCTCTCGTGGCCCTGGACCAACGATGCGGAGATGGAACACCCCAGGTTTTTAGTGGGTATGCCGCCCTTATAGAGTGGGGCGGAGACTCCCACATAACCACCCGCCCTCCCCGGGGTTTTTTGGGTGGTACCTGTAATAGGGTTTCCTGGGCAACAAAAAAAAAAAAAAAAAAGCCTAAAGCGATGTCTGCATTAGGTACCGGATTAAACGAGGATGAAGCCTACGTACTTGAAGATAGATGGTACTGGTTCTCAATAAAGCTGTCTTCAAGGTGTTATGGGTTTTGTAGTTTTATCCAAAATAGGTTTTCATACAAAATTTAGTTTTTTTCACGAAATCTTCAAATCCATAAATCTATGTCTTTATTTTCTAAAGGCGAGATCTCTGTTAAGATATCAACAATTTAAGACATAAAATAAAACACCGGTCTATCTTTCTTAGTTTTTGGCTCTTACTTATATACTTATAACAGTTTGCATGGAAATAAAGCACTGACGGCACGTTAAAGAAAAGCTACGTTATTTTTTAAAGTAAAAATTAAAAATTCAACTTGTTAAATCAAATGTTTTGTGCAAGTTTTGCGTCAGCTGAAGATCACAAATACGTGTAGAGGCGGAGGTCACAACCAAAACTCCCCGGGGGTAGAGTACGGGGATGCGTTAATGCATTTCCTCGACGTGAAAAAAAAGGTCAGAGCCAAAACTGGTCTTTACCGAAATATATAAAATGGATAGCTTCCTCATACGAGCTACGATGACATTATGCGAGTTTTGAATTCCAAATCCCAGAGTAGCTATCACTACACGCCTATCACCTGAGACGTAGTATTGATATGAGGGTGTTATATTACGATGTTATGTTCAGTTATAATGCAAACAATGCCCGACTTGAAAACAACACATACTGTTTGTTTATAGTACCTAAGTAAGTAGAGTGTTTTAAATGAGTTTTCAACACGCTGGGAAAGAAGATAAGGCTAAAAGACTGACATAAATAAAGTACAATTCTATAACCTTGTATATCAATATCAAATACATCCATCAGTACCTAGTACACAAGATAGCGGCTAAAATCAATGCAGCATCCCCCCCCCCCTGCCTGGGATGCAGCGCGCATGTAGGCGTGACCTAGGCTGCAGCTAGGTAACCTAGGTAGCCTGGGGCACGCAGGTTACACAAAGGTATACGGCGTTCAAAGGGCATTACTAACTAGGCATGCTTTCACATCAAACACTGAATATAGAAAGGTTTTACCAAACCAACTGTAAGCTTACCATAGAGTTATATAAAGACAGCACTCCTTTTTACATTTTCTAACTTCCGAAGGCTGTATACTATTTAACTGACTTTGAAAAAGGAGGAGGTTTTAAATTCGTTTGTTTATTTTTTGTTCTCAATGTTCACTTGAAGACAGTAAACATAGTTTTTATACTGAGTCATATCTGTCTAGTAAGTTATCCAATTTGAGTGTAAATGGTTTTCTACATTACCAAAATACATATGTTCCTATTCTTTTTAGCACATTCGCAAAAGACCTTAACAAATACAAAAATTTTATTTGGAGATTACAAAAGCAGTTTGTGGACAATTTATTTAATAATTCCATGTTAAACTAAGTACTTGTCCTGTCCTTGCAAAGGACTTCTCAGAATCTATCCAGTCTAGACATTTCTAAAGGCCACAGAATAATAGCTAGGTTAGGATAGGACACGCGTGGGCGCGACAGACAAGCTACGCCTTTTATTGAGAGCTTTAGATAATGTTCTAGAAAAATATTATTATACTAAGAACTGGATAGGTCTGAATAGAAGACCTTGCCAGATATGGTTTCAGAATGGTGTTGTATTCTTAACACATCTCATACTTGTCTGTCAATTAGTTTGTACCTATCTCTTATTACTGGCTATCACTATCAATATGATATGTTATAAGATTGGTAAATAAGAATTATCTTTTACACATCTACTAACCACAACATAGATTCATTAATTTGAGGCAAAATAAGTAGAATTCTAAGCACAGCTGAATTTAGAAAATCAGTAGGTAGACATCTATGAGTGCTACTCTAGGTTTTTTTTTTCCTTGGTGATGTCATCTACCGAGCCCAACGGAAGACCAGGGCTGGATGCTTGCATCCAGCACAATATGCTGAGTTGGGGCAGGATTGTGGTACAAAACATGTATTAGGTATCTATTTACTTGTTTCTATTTTATTGTTCTGTTATTTGTGTTGTTTCATGTCTCAATAACCATATTTTATTCTTATTCATAGAAGGAGATTTTAGTGTAATTGTTTTAGTAAATAACTGAATAAACAAAATACCTACTTAATTGTAATACACTAATAAGTAAAAAACATATGGCATAATCAGTTGCTTAAATAGGATTTCGCATAGCAATGCCAAGCTTTGTTCCTATACCTACAGTATGAGATTTCATTTAGGTACCTACAATCTCTCAATACTTAGAACCTATTTTTGTTTATCCAACAGTTTGTATAAATTCCCTCCAGGGACTGCTTGATACTATAACATATAGATAGTTTATATATCAGCCTGTGGCAAACAGCAAATGGATTTCAAGAACTTAACCCCCACAGGCCCCGTGACAAAGTAATAGTCTGCTCTAAGTAGTGTAACATATCAGGTTCCTATAGAACCAAAAGATAATAAGGTTCATAAACAACTGATATGCTGCACACATGTATGTAGATACTTGTCACATAAGCATTCTTATTAAAGTAAGCACAGGATGTTTATGAAACCTGAGCTTTTGTTATTTTATATATAACATCAAAGGTGCTTTACTCCCACACTGATATAAAATTAAACAAGGAGTCTTTATTGACACAAAGGGAGTACACAATAAAGCAAACACTTTGTCCAACAGGCTAAGTAAATATTAGGGTGACAAACATACAGGGAGGTACCAAAAGTCATAATGTACTTATACAAGAAATAGAAACAATAAGAATCATGTTCTTATCATATAAGAGTGACTGTAATGTTGATAATTTTCAACAATAAGAGCAAAAATGAAACAATATAAAAGTAAAACAGAAACAAAATATGGCACACTCGAATGTTAGGTAGGTATCATGCAAAGGAATAAACTTAAAATAATATTATATGATGATTCTCTACAACATAAAAACAAACAAGTTTTCAATGAAAGGAGGCATGAAACAAAACTCTTTTGTCAAGGCGCTCTTGTGGCGCTTCGTTGAATGAAACTATGAAACCACTGACAAAAGAAGTAAGCTACAATATTATGAAAAAATTAATTAGGTCGTATAGGTAGTATCAGTGTGAAAAAACACCGTAATTTGCCGGTATTACAGTGTTTTATGAGCGTTAAGTAGAATGAATGAATAAATTAGCATTATTTACCGTTCACATGCACGTAGAAGTCTTCTGGGGCGCTGTCGACAGCATCTATCGCAGCGAACACATACGACACTATCACGTCGTCCACGGCTTCCAGGTCGGCCTTGGGGACTTGATTCGAGACAAATTCGCACAGGCTTTCTTTGATAATCTGCATCTTATCCTCAGATGCTGCTTCGGTATGCATCTTGAAGATAAAACAATGTATTTACTGAAGCACTGCAGAATGCGTTCCCGTAGCGGTCCTTACACGGCGAACTATGATCTATAACTGCCGCCCGGACCCAGTCGAGAGCTCGCCCTTTGATGAATTTCCAGGAAATTGAATCTCAGCGAGGTAAATAGGTATTTTAACGGGGAAAACTGGGATGGAGCTGAGAAAATCAATACAGCAGATGCAAACTTTTTTTTTATAAACAATTTTTTGCGTCTATGCCAGTGTGCCAGATGAGAAACGTCAAAAAAGTCGGTAGGTTTTTGAACGTAGCTAATGAATGTCGTTATTTTGGGTGAAAATCGTATCATATGTCTATGACCTTATCCCAAACATTATTTTCTTTAAATGAAAGTTATCGTAGTGTCTGTATATAATTTATGAGTAATTTACCACATACAATCAAGTTAGACAGATCGAGCTGCCAACTGATAAGTAATAAAAAAGTTTTTGAACTTATGTGTACTCAAAAACCCGGGAAAATTCAAATCATTTGCACCTATATTTTAAAAGTTTGTTTTTATTTAATTGCGCAAGGTCATATACTATTATTACAATTTAAAAAGTATATTATTATAATAATTGAATGATAATACTTTGTATGTTACATCAGCCTTCACTCATATTACTGGCCCCTGGTCCTGCGACCTGCAGCTGTATCGATTGCGTTCCGACGCACGCGTACCTACCTACAGCTTTGACTGAATCATGTAATAAATATAAGGAATCTGTCGAGCCCCGATAACGCATTTAGGTCATGCATGGGGGATGCAGTTTTTCCAACATTGGCTCCATGTTTAACCAATGTTTTTTTTCTTTATTCTTATGAAAGATACATGTTTGTGTTTAGATTTACTGTGTCCTTACGATTATACAGCAATTCAATAGGTACAGTTTAATACTATAGGCAAGTTTGCGGCAGTCGATATAATATGTCATCCAATCCATGGAAACGCTCAGTTGCTATTAGCGTTGATCCTCGACCAAATGAGAAATATTGACCCCCTGAAATACCTAATTGCTTGTATTAATTAATTATTAATTAGTTACCTATCAGAATCTCTGTCTTTTGGCTATATGTTACCTACTTTAAAAAAAAGTATATAATAACATCGTATTGCATTGCATCTTATTATCATAAATATAAATATTAAGCGCTTAAGATCACAGATTTATTACATTTAAAAAAATGTAGGCGTAATGAGATCAATAAAAATCTAAAATGAATAGAATGAAATGATTTCATTTAGACTATTCAAGATCCGAGGAATTATTGTCAGTAGTTCTATTACGATATTTGAATAATATATTTGACGAATATATTCGGTAAGTATAATTGATTTACTTGTCTCAACCAATATGCCAACTTCAACCAAACTTGGCCATCAAACTACTGAGAAACCTTTGAGAATCAGAGTAATACACAGTTGCGTTGCCATG
Source organism: Macaria notata (assembly GCA_927399415.1). Taxonomy (NCBI): domain Eukaryota; kingdom Metazoa; phylum Arthropoda; class Insecta; order Lepidoptera; family Geometridae; genus Macaria; species Macaria notata. Next base: position 12,584,833 of record OV656742.1, read on the forward strand.
TTATTTACCTGACCGGGCTTACTATTTGTAGAATAAAACATTATGGTTTTAATATTACTTTTGTATTACAATTATCTCAGGTAATTATCTTGTAGTAATTTTAATGAAACCTTATTTTAGTACTTATGTGATTAGTGTGTTTATGCCAACTGACGTTTTATGCAACCATATTGGGTATCAAAATAATTAATTTAGCCTGTGAGCATTGCAAAAATTACTCATAGTATGATCCTTTTATACATAAGTATTATAAGTACAAGCTTTGAGCCATAGAATATGTAGCAAGCCCCATGTAAGTTTGATATATAGTTACTATAGGTTACCTAGGTTGTACGCAGCTGCCGAATTATTGATCTAGGTTCTTAAGGCTACCTAGGCGTAGGTTGAATGCGCCCTATGCCATTGCAAGGCTGAATAGAAAATGTATTTTTAGTCTGATGTAAGTTATTTTATCTACACTAATGTTGTAACATTCTACTTATGTTTCCAATACTTGATTTATAATTACTACTGTTATAGCACAGACAACAAAACACTCAATTTAAGCAATTTCACATGATGTTATAATATCCACATAGATATCGTAATAGCTCATTATAACATCGAAAAAGCGTGACCAACCTGAGTTTAATTTAATAAATTATCAATGCATTAGTGAAGATAAAGTAGTGTATGCAACTGCATATAACACGGGTATTAAAACACTCGTTACTATTATGAAACTCGCTGCGCTCGTTTCATAAACTCACACTCGTGTTTTAAAACCCTTCATTATATGACAGTTGCATAAACTACTAATACGTACCTATAATGGTTGAAATGAAATGATCGTACTGTTCTTATGTCAATTTTATTTTACTCTTGTTTTTTTCGGAAGCCTGTAAAAATATGTGTGTACTTAGTAAAATTTATTGTGATCTATTTATTTTTCACTTTTTTATGTAGAGTAAGGAGTTTATTATAGTGATAGTGTTATAATTAATGTACTAATTTGTTAATGTACTAATAGTATTATGTACTTCAAATTAAAGTAACTGCTATTGTAGAATAAAATCAATGGCGTGGTTTAGTTTTCGTGAGTAGTTTTGATTTTTGTAAGAGGTTAAAATAAAACAATATTCCCAAATAAATAATTATATTTCAATTAAAACATTAAAATATAACGAACAATCATCATTTTATCCTATAAAGACCATTAACACAACGCGCAAATTCACAACTAGGAATATCTTCAATTTATTTTTTACTTTAACGACAAGATAAATCACAATAGGCTCAGCCTGAAATTAATAAAAAGGAATGCTTTCATTTTTGGAGAAACGTAAGATTCTTGCCGGACCACAATTATAAATAAAAACAATATATCTTCCCTAGTAGAGGATCCACAACACAATAAAGATTGAAGAAAAATCAGTAACATTTTATAATAATATAAATATGACCAGAATATAGTATCCTAATAGACTTTGTGCAATCTAACTACGATAGCTAGTTTTAATGTGAAAGAGATAGAAGATTGTCAATTTTGGGACGTTAGAGAGTGACAGGTACACCTAGAGAGTGTTTTAACACAATTTGGTTCGGAAATATTAAATATTTAAAATATAGTTTGTCTCTTTCAAATAATACGTAAATATCTTGGCAACTTTATATAACATTAACAGTAATGTCGCTATAAAGCTGTATTCTGTTAATTTTATATTAATATACATTTAATATGTCGTGGCCTTTTTTCAGCAAAATGACAATGTAGTTTATATACTGAACAATAGTATTAAATTTTGTTTGCAAATTTAAGTGTTTTTTTTTTATTTTCAGTTATTTTGCTGAAATACAGTCCATTTAATAGAGTATTTAATTTAGTAAAATGTGCAGGTACTTAAAGAGACACCATAAGATAATAATAAGTATATAAATATTTTTGAATATAATAATATGTATATCAGCAAATTTTGTAACAGTATTATTCGAAATAATTTACTGAAACTCTGGAGAAATATGTAGTGTTTTTCCGCTGCGACTGCTCCTTAACCGACATCAAACAACAAACTTGATGGTTTTTAGGTGTGTTCCTCCATATACCACCGCCACACCTCACCTCCTAACCAACGTGGCCTCCGTGGATCTCAAGATCTTCCCAACACCGCACCTTGTGTCTTGAAGCTTTGCTGTTCTTTTTCGGCAAGATATTCTAGTCGACACGTGTTTCGCCTCTCCACGAGTCATCCTCAGGACTCGTGTTGACTCTCCGAACGTCGGTCCGAAAGTCGGTTCGGAGAGTCAACACGAGTCCTGAGGATGCCTCGTTTGTTCCATCCACCATCAAGTTTGTTGTTTCATGTCGGTTAAGGAGCAGTCGCAGCGGAAAAACACTACATATTTCTCCAGAGTTTCAGTAACAATGGATTTCCGCAAAGTAACGCCTGATTCAATATCGAAATAATTTAATAAATAATTGGTACATATTGTACCATACATTTACAATAAAAAAATACTTTTACAAACTTTGCTGGTGTCATTATTAGTGCATAATATGTAATTATAATCACCACACACTGATACTCCTAACTAAAATTGTTCACTATCTAATCGTGCCTTAAAATTATAATTTATTACCAGTATTGATTAATTGTAAAAGATATATTTTCTAAATCATTAAAATTATAGGTTAAAGTAAAAAAAAACTCTTACAGATTAAATTAGTTATGAATGATGCTAAAATATATAAAATTTTATGCATATCAACTATAACAACTAATTTATTTGTATGTAATTGCTAATTCTGTGCACAAACTTAAATTAATTGCTGTTTTTGAGACATTTTACTGAAGATAATCATATATTTTACCTACAACTTTATGTCATAATCGTTTAATCATGTAAAAATAGGTCTTATAATGGATAGATTCTCTGATAGCAACAACAGTGATAGACTTTGAATAAGTTTTTAGATGATAATTTATAAAATAGAGCAATTTAGTTGATTAAATAATACTTATAGTTTCAAGTATAAATTAAATATAAGATTATTTCGTAAATATTGTATTCATAGGAAAATAAATTGGGTTGGTTTCATTGTTTTAAAAAGTAAAACATACAATTATTATTGTTTATTATGTGCCTTCGCCAAACTAGTGCATAATGTTATTATATGGTATTAGTTTGAAATATTTACGTGTTTTTATATTTTTAATTGACTATTTTAATGTACTCGTATTTGGCAGTTCGAGATATTTTATATTGGACTTACGAATATTAGTTAAACAATGATTTAATTTGAATATTATGATTAGTATATTAGCTCATCTGATGATAATATGGAAAATGTATTTCTAAGTAATATGCAGCACAAAGAAATAAATAACTTATATATTTAACTTTAGTCATGTTGGTTTCTACAGTTGGATCTACTGACTGCCAATTTAAGGTATATCTTTATTTTAAGCCCACTTGCATAATAATTGTTATGGAAGGGGACCGTGTCAGTATATGCTATTTTCATTAAAACACTTAAAGTAGTAAATAATATGTTTTTTAAATAAAAATTACTCAGTAATACATTTCCATAAAATAACGTCACTACATTAACAGTAATATAATGTTGTAAAACTTACAGCAAAACATTTAAGGTACAAGCTTATTAACACCATAGTCTCAAAAACGTCATAACCACCGAATATTTCCATGTAGTATATAATATATTACATCATATCAATATTCATTAGTATAATATTTATCTTATAATTCGTACAAAACCAAATTATCGTATAAAGCGTATGTTTTCAAAGGAATCATATCCTATAGTATAATACAACACACAATTATAATTTATAGATATGGACATTCCATTTGTTTGACAATTCCATTTTACATTCTTTTAAACGCTTGCTAAATATATAATTATAACTTAAATATGCCGAATTTATTCTTTAATGTTGGGTGTTTTTTTTAAGTAAAAAATAGCAGATGACTGCAAGAATGAAACTCATAATTTATAATAAGTATATAAGAAATACAAACATGGTATTAATTGTACACAAAAAAAATGTGAGCAGGGCTTGACATGTCTGTCTTTATTAAAAACTTCGTTCGATTTGTTCGATAAAAATATTTATTTTAGGTACGCATTCACATAATATTCAATATTCATATACAACAACAAATACTTTTATGTAAAAATATCGATATTTTTTTTAATTAGTCACACTTATTCGACACAGCATCAGTTATTGCTTGAAAATTATAATTTTGCACTCAACACAGATTAATGATAAGATAAACAATTAGAATATGAATGAGGATTCTTCAATATGCAACCCCATATACATAACCAATTACTTGAAAAAATATATATTCAAGGATTTCATTGAGAACTCATGCTAGTCAAAAACGCGGGAAGAAGTTTCTGTCAAATTTACAAAATGGCGGATTTTCGGCGGGAAAAGTTTTTAACTGTTGAAAATATAAAGTTTCCGTTTAAAATGTAACTAAACGCTTGATGTGGCTTGTTGGCTGCTGTGATCCGAGAGTATGGAGTTGAGGTCTGACTCGCGCAGCGTGGGGGGCGTGCTGAATGGAAAGTCCTGGAAAATATTCCCATATTTAAATTACCGTTGATTTTTGTAAATGTTATTAGTACCTACCTACATGTTATTAGTTCATAATGATGACAATAAATTAGGCATCAACGTGCAACTGTATAATACAGCTTCAAAGCGAGAGTGAATCGTTTCTCACTGGGCATGCACGCTCTACCCTATTCCATGGTAAAAACTTACTATCCGCGTAAGGTGGAAGCACATTTCGATAAACAAATATACAGTACCTACTAATAACAACTATGCACTCGCTCGCGCTGTTAATGGGACGCTTAATCCGAAGAGCTTGGAAATGAGTGTGGATATTCACGCTGGTAGGCAGCGTTCTAACGTGTAAACAGTAGGTACATTACCTGCAGCGGCGCATGCCTGGGCGCGGGCGGCGCGGGCGGCGGGTCGCGGGGGGCGCGGGGGGAGGCGCACTCCGCGCACTCCGCCCCGCCTGCGCCCGCGCCGCGCCCCGACCGACGAGACCACGACTCTGGCATGCAGCTGGACATATACAGGGTTACTGCTCACTAACGCAAACTTGTACCACAGAAATGTATACAAATTAATTGAAATTTGCAAAGAAATCTTTATCAAACTGTTACAAAATGTATGAGGGAGTGAACGTCATTAATCCACCATGATGTATGGATAGGTGTGAGGATTAAGAATTGAAGGTCACTAGTTCCAACGTACAAATTAGAAATTCGGTGAACTGGATAGTGTTGCTAGCTGAACTGAAAGCGGCCCACTATCTCTTAAGACGGCTTTGCAAGCTGTGTCCAATACATATCACTACATAGTAGGTACCTACCTATACAGTATACAGCAAAGTCGCCGACTGTCTATATGAGCGCAGGCAAAAGCTAGCTTAATTAGAACTCACTTTTTTGTAATTATTATTCACATTTAGATCAAGCTGCGCACACGTTTTGGAATTTGTTCAGGATCGAGACCAGCTTAAAATGTATATTCAGTTAATTTAAGAACATATTCTGTTTTGTGTGCCTTAGTAAAATAAATAAATAGGTCTCCAACTTGACATATTTAAAAAAATCTATGAATGAATTCATAGGTTTTAGTTAGACACTCACGCTAGATGCACAATGTGCGAGCAGGGCAGCGAGGCGAGCGGCTCGGGCTGCTCGGCCAGCGGGTCCCGGCAGCGCGCGCAGTGCGGCGCGGCCCAGGCGGCGGCGGCGCGGCGCTGGCGCGCGGCCGCCTTGTTGTCGCCCAGCGCCGCGTAGATCTCCGCCAGCCGCAGCCGCACGCGGCGGACTAGCATCTGCGACATGAGACGACAGTAGGGAAAACAGTCAATAGATGTCATGATATTATATTTAATACAATCAGACGAGCAAGAGTAAGATGATGGAATGATGGGAACCTCAGTACTGCACATTGCACATACAGTGACATGCCAAGTTTTCAATTCAAACTTCAGTGGGTTACTATGATCTCCGCGAGGGTAGTGCGATACTGACATTTCTATGTCCAGTAATTTGACCCGAAAACATTGGTTCTAGACCGAAAACAGAAATCAGTAAGTAGGTATAGTGTCTGCACATAAAAAGTCATGCGAATTCAAATTAGTAAATTAAAATCAATATTTCAAAATTAACTCGACCGTTCTAAAATAATTTTTAGTATATTTGAAATTGCACAACCTGTCTGTATCTCATGCTCTAACTAAAAGGTCACTCCTGCCTATCAAATCCTCCACTAAAAAGCTAAAAACCTATATAGTGTTTCTTCATACCTTGGCTCCGACCGAGGTGGCTACTTCCAGCAGGCGCGTGTTGAACTCGAGCGGGCGGCAGTTGCAGATGCGTCCTTGCAGCCGCAGCGCCTCCAGGCAGCGCGCCGCTCCGTCCATTGCTTCCATCTGCGCTAGGCGGTCGCCTAGCGCCTGCCCTGCTCCCATTGCTATCTCGTAATGCCTGGAATTATATAACAACACCATACAATTTGTAACTGATTTGTTTTCTGTTCTACCACCAAGTACATACCTCTAGTATCCTTGTACGGTCATAATCAGGAGTTTTGTGTGCAATCTCTTACTAGAGGTAGCACGTCTCGTATGTGCCCAAAAATGCGGTTTCCTTTTTACCTAAGTCCTATAAGGTCTAATGATAGACAATTACCTAAAACAAAGAGTCTGATTCAACTTCCGTTTCCAATCAGGTGAAGTAGAGTCAAATAATAACTGGGTTATTTAAGACATCTTACAAATATCTTAAAAAAATACGATGGAGTTCGTACCTGATAGCCTTCCCGATGTCACATTTCCGGCGGTACACGTCCCCCGCTATCCTGACGGCGCGCGCGTAGCAACCCTGATCACCAGCCACCGATGATAATCTCAGCGCCTCCTGGAACATTTAACATAGGTAGGTGTATTATATTGTATGAACTTGTAAAGAATTAAAAATAAAAATGGCCTAAAAATTGTAGCACCTGATGTGAAGGAAAGATGTAATCTATAAGAAGAAGCTGGCTTGTCCATTAGAAATCTAATCATTTTGGTAAGTAAAACCGTAAAGTGTCTCGACCAGACCGTAACAGACAAGACCATAAGGTATTGGGAGCCTCGTTTACTGGTATTTTTGATAATATCATTACTAATCAGCCCTCTTCCTTACTTCGTGTTCTTTACACTGGGGATCGTGAGCTCCTCTTTGGATCTTTCATGTAGGTCTTCAAGAAAGAAAGAAAACATTTATTATGGCAGATTTATCAGAGAAACAAACACAAGCAAGAGCATAATAAACAAAACTGCTGGTTGAGTGGAAGCAACCAGCGCTAATCTTCCGTTGGGGCTGGCTGTTGTACAATATTTCATCATTGTATCATTTTACCAATCACACTCACATTGCAATAATCATGTGCGTCTCCCAGCTCGCCCCTGGCCCGCAGCGCCGCAGCCATCTGCAGCAGCGCTATCCTGTGATGCCTGGTGTTGAGGTCGAGGGAGCGAGGTCCGCGGCCCAGGTCGCAGGCCCGCGCCGCGCACGCCACTGCTCGCTCAGCGTCGCGGAGTCTTCGCCAGAGCTCGGAGAGACCCACATACACCTGAAAGGGGAATATAGCTTATACTATAACTATATGTAGGTAGGTCCTGCTCAGATGAATCCTTTGATTAGCTAGGCTATAGACTAGTATAGACTAACTAAGCACTTCTAAATACTTAGATAGGAAACTGTCAAGAAAATAAGATAAGTCATTAAGAGGCACACGCCAATTTCTAAACCTAGTGTTTACAGCCCGAAGACTAGTGAGTAGCTTTTAAGGTGTAGTTCGAAGAAATAAAACTAAGGAGAATATGAAAATAAAAGAACGAACCAACATAACCCACAGGCTTTTAGTTTCTTATTTACACCTTTCCTGGTAATTTCCTGTGATTTGAGTAATCCTCCAATCTTCAAGCGTTTCAAACTTACTTGCAGCAGCAGCGTGTTATCAGGCTGCGCATGCGCCGCCGCAGCTGCTTTCTGGAAGCCGTCCATCGCCTTGGAGAAGGCGCCGAGCTCCATGCTGACCCCCGCTACTGTGAGGTGCACGCAGCCCGCAGTGGAGCCCCCGCCGCAGTCGTTGTATAGAGCGTGGCGGGCGTATGATAAAGCTCTAGGGAAAGAAAGCGTGTTTTAGTTAAAAAAAATAAGGATTTATTTTCGGAAGTTAACTCTGTATTCTGAGGATTTTATATGTTTCAAGTGTTTGTGTAGGTATCTGTTTATATACTTGTAAATCTGTGTCATAGAGTGTGTGGCTTACAGTGCCTGTGATGTGAGATTGTTGAAAAGAATTAATCAATCATTTTTTTCTTTTTGTAAAAAAGTTGTTTGACGTCAATAAATCCAAAGTAAATAGGTAATCTTCTTGGCAAGCTTGCTGTATCTTATCAAGCTATAGTGGCACCCAATACAATTAAGGAACATCTATCGTCAAAGTCAAGTCTAATTTCAACTTGGTCTAACCTTGTAGTATATCCTACTACCTACTATATTAAACTTACGTGATTTTTTACACGGAATAGGCCAACGTTTGACTACAGCCTGCCTGATGTTAAGCACCACTGTAATTGAGGATATATTCAAAACTATCAGTAACAGACTACGAAGATACCTGTCTAATCCTCCTAAGGTGTGGTGCGCTCTAGCCAGGTTGAGATAAGCCTCAGCTCTCATCGGTGCAGAGTCCAGCTCCTCGGAGATGCTGAGCTGCCGCAGAGCAAACTCTAGTGATTCCCTGGACAAGGAGAATGGCAACGTAAGTACAACATGGAACAGAAGAGTGTTAGATAGACATTTATTTACATTTATACAAAAAATACCCAGACAAACAAAAGAAAAAAACTTACAAAACACTTAAATATTAAAATAGGTTAGGTAGGTATTCAAAAATATAAAATTTTGCTATGCATGTTAAGTACACAGGCTCTTTGTCAATAGTGATATATATGTGAATGCGAGAATAGATACACTCAGATAGGCCCATATTATACAGATATTTCTCCACCATCCATAACAGGCATCCAGTCAAGTCTACTTATATCAAATGTCTTTTCCCCTGACGTCACTCACCTATACTTCCCGAAGTCGATGTGCGCCTGGTAGAGATGTCCCAACAGCGCGAACTTGTCGCTCCGGTGTCGCACCCCGCGCAGTGCTGACAGCCACACCTTCACCGCCTGCTTCTGCTCGTTCTGACTGTACAGCCGCACGCCACGCTCGATCTGAAAATACAAGTTCCTTTTGTCTTTTGTATAAAAGTGGCGAAGTCTGGTATCAAATTTTGTGCCCAGAGAATACTGGCTTGGTTTATACAGAAAATAGTCGGTAATACTTTGAGGGTACTCGATTACTATTACAAGGATTAAGGTCATAAGATAGAGGTCTAGCTATTCAGTGACAAATCAATGTAACCCTGTATAGGCATGCTCCGTCTTAGACCAAGGATTTCGTTTGTTAGTAGGTATATCGCTTCAAGTGACCAAGTGGTCGAATACCAGGCTATACAGTAAAAAACAGGTCTATAAAGGACCAAAGTGGAGCACCAGCTCTCCATTGTACTCGTAAAGTCTATTAACTCCTGGACTCACCTTCCTCCGCGCCAGGTACTGGTCGATCCTGGAGCGGCAGCCGCTGAAGCAGTCCAGCAGCCCCGCGGCCGGGCGGTGCGCGGGCCCGAAGCGCGAGCCCCAGCGAGGCGCTCCGTTGCGGGTCTCGCGCTCGCCTGCATTGTACTCCTCCGAGAATGGGTACACTTCTGGAAAACAAACATTTTTTATTGTTATTTTTTCACTGTTATTCTTTGTCAAAACTAAATTTATTTGAGAGAACCTCATGTTTGTAAGATTTGATTTTAGATCGAGAGCTAATGGTTATAAATGTGGTGGAACCTTGACCAGAATTGTTTTTTTTTTCAGGATAGGCTTTCTGTGTGAAATAATTACTTCAGTTGATTAAGTACCTTGCGTAGTGTCATCGATGTGGTGTCGCGACGGGTCAGGCGAGCTGAGCAGCCGCGTCGCCGACAGCTGGTGCGCCGGCACCCCGCTGCAAGTGTACAACAACTGTTTAGTGATCATCATAGTGAACCACCGATAGTGTGCTATCCACATTCAAGCGAAATGTTCTTGCTATTTTAAAGCAAAACTGTAAATAATCACTTAATTGTTACTTATCTTTATTTATCATTATTGTTATTAGGTATATGTAGCTATATTGTATTCTCTCTCTAACTCATATTTTTGTACTTAGGTATTAGTCTTCACATTTAGACCAAGCTGTGCGCGCACATGCCTTGGAATTTGTTCTGGATCGAAACCAGCTTAAGTTAATTTAAGAACATATTCTGTTTTGTGTGCCATAATCAATAAATAAATGCCTAATTCGAGGACTGGATCTTGACTTAGTATAACCCAACCACTTCACACACTTTTGCAATGATACCGATTACCGAGAACTGGAAACAGCCGGAATCTACAAGAGTAATTCAACTGACGTAAGTACCTAAATTACTGTATATGTTATTCAAAAGTTTATACTTAACAATAGGTTTAGCTAGTAATTCAGTTTGCTAGCTAATTAATTTAGCTACACTCTATGTTCAGGGTGCATGTCATGTATTCAGCAAGATATTGACGTAAACAAGTTTATAGTTATGATATATATCTAAGCAAGATATTGACGTAAACCAGTTTATAGTTAATATATAATATCTTGCTGAATAAATGAATACAGTATAAGAACTCACCCGAGGAAGTCCCGTGACTCGAGAGAGTCCCATGACATTGTCTGCGGGTGCAGGCGGCAGGGTCACCTGACCGCCGGCAGCACCGTCATCTCCGTCTCCCCCAGCTTGGAAACTCTCTGCCAAGTAGACAAATAAATGATTTTACGTATTAACATGTAAGTAAACCTGTATCTAAGTCAAAGCCGGCCACGCGTTGGTCGTGATTCAGTAAGAGTACTAATCTAAAGCTGAAGAGGGTCGAAAGTCTGAACATTGAAGATATTTAAAAAAATAAATGTTTGGAGATATTTCGAATTGATAGCATAGGTAATACGTTACAACAATTTCTAGAAATTTTGTCTATTTATCTGTGTTTATTTAAAGGCTCATCACGCAAAAACGGCTGAACGGAACATCATGATTTCTGGTGTGTAAGTAGTATGAGGTCTTACAAGTGTCATAGGCTACTTTTTATTCTGAAATATTGCCAGCGAAGCCGCGGCGTCCACTAGTTAACAATATTATTAGTCTTGGAGATAATGGGAAAAAATACTAGCAGACCAAACAAACATACACACACGACCCGAAACGCGTATTTACCGCGATTACAAAGAAACGTGTCAAATAGGTCGGAAAACCGCGTAGCTGACGCGTAGCGATTTTACGTAGGACTTCTAGAGTTCTACAGCAATATTTTTCATTGATCTTTGTAAATGATATGTGACGTGCTAAATATAGGCGGTTGTTTGATTATGTAAATATTTTTTTGTTGTTTTCGAATTACTGAAAATGTCATATTTTGATTCAACAAAAAAAATGTTTTGTATTTTTGACTAGTGGTTACTCATTACTAGGTTCATTATTATGTGAATGGTGAGCTCCAGATTTTGCTTTTCAAAAACAACTATCTTAAAATTGTATCGTTTTAGATGCTACCGTGAGTTATCTGACTTAAAGGGAATACATTTCAATCAATTCTTATACAAAGGATAAACTAATCAACTTAATAAATAGATGTATAGTGATGTGCTAAGATTGTTACCTTCACCCGCGCGTGCTTGCAACTCGACGCATCTCATGTTCGGGGCCCATCACTAGTGGTACGAAGATACACCATCTCTACCACCTGCAAATTATATTTTTAAATTTAATAATAATAAAATATCGTCACTCGCTGCCAAGCAAAGTCGCTTACCGTCATGCTAATTGGACGTGAGAAAATCTAATCAATATTTCTTGACAACCACAGAATGCTTGTACATAATATCGTTTCTGTTATCAGACTTTTTTAATTTTTTTACTTACCTATTTATGTACTTTAGTATCAATTTCGTTAACTTTAGCTCAACATAAAGCACGAAACGATTTGGCGACAATGTTCATACATGGGTTTGCAGTCCCATTAGGCAAAATTACATCAACTCCCTAAAAATACAATATTCAGTAATAGGTATGATTATGTTCAATCAACATCGTATCATCTTTAGAACGCTTTGACTATATACCCAGGGATATAGGGATAGATATTCAAAGTTAGAACGTTATACGCTAAGTAAGTACCTATAAACTTCATCTACACGAAGTCAAGTAGATTACTAGTTAAAGTAAAGTAATATATTTATTGCAAACTGTACAGAATATCTAATGTTGTTACAATATCTTCTATAGTCACAACAGTTTTGCTCTTCCGAACATGCAATAATGAAACTTAAAACTATCATTTAAATCATAATAAAATAAAGAAGTGGTTCTCAATGTACCCGTCAAAACCATAAACATTACCCCAACTCTACTTCCCTGTCCAACATCACGTCAAAAGTTGTGCCTCTACTTTATCTACGTACTAGAATACAATATCTCCGCCACCTTTTGTACGCCGGTACCTTTTGTGTGTATTATCACGGAGTACTGTCGGCAACACAAGGACAGTGAGGTGAATGAAATCTGTGTCTGACTGTACTTGTACTGTTGTCTGTGCTGTTGTACACCTCCACAATTCACTGCTAGAGACGCGATAGCAGCGACTGGAGTGCTTTGGCCGGAGATGACGGATATTTTGTTGGAATTAAGTTGTTGGCTTGTTCTTGGACACACATTTATTAGGACTTTGGATTTTGTTAAATTTACCTAGTCAGGTATATTTCGTTTCCCAAAAAATTATGACTTGAGATGAGTTGGTACGAAAAATATGAGTTATATATTTGTCAAGTGCTAAACCCACACTAGGTACCTATGTTTGTTTAACATATTTTTTATTGGAAATTGAGCGAATATAATCACGACCGGCAGGATTCGAAATTGCGTATTTCTGATTACAGTCCAAAACGACTTAACTGCTAGGCTGGACATAGGCATGCGACATATGGGGTATAAATAATAGATCGTGATTATTTTAGCTCATTTTCCAATAAAAGCTTAAGTATTAAAATTTGAGTCAGAGTGGTTAACCGCCCTAAGAGCCTCTGACATGACTTGGTAACTGCGAAAACAATTAATAATGCAATTCAATTAAAACTAATTACACCAACATTAAGTTGTAGTTAGTAGTCGAAAATTTCGAATACTTAATATTAAAAATCGGTAATACGGAATTAAATGAACACTCAATAAAGTGCTTGAAAATATGTTGTTTCAACTAGTGCCTACGTTAGAAAACTTACTTATATCCTGCTCCAAGCAATTTAATCAAAAACCTTGAAAAGTAGTATAATTAAATTTAAAAGTAGTTTCACATGATTTATCGCTTTTATCAATTTTACCTGTCAGCCATTTGTAGTACTTAACTAATAACTAATTAGCACTTACAAAAGCTTAATAATAATAAAATAAACTTTTTATAAATAGGATCAAATTAAATGAAAGAAGCTCACGTAAAAATAAAAGCCCTAAGATCACCGCAAAAAGGCTCCAGGTTTGTTTTTTATGAGCCATTTAGGTCGCTCGTCCAGTGTGACCTAGGTCGCCTAGGCACTGAAATAGGTCACTCGTTCGATTCACAACCGCATGCAACATTGCATTTTGCTGCATATTTTGATATGCAGCAAAATGCATGTTATTACAATTTTAATATTATTTTTTGTCAATTTTTACGTATTTTTTTAAGTATAAAATTTTGGTTTTCGCAATTTTTTATAACAAATAATAAAAATATACGATTATGGTGATACGGCGATAAATCAAATGTCTAATACAAAAAGAATACTATGCTGTCATTAACGTTTTGATTGATTAAATAATTAGTTTATTATTACAATAAAAAACTGTTAAATCCATCCAAGCCATCAAATTGTGGAACATGTTGCCATTGCCTGTTAGGCAAGCTAAGTCCATAAGTATTTTCCAAAAGCTAGTGTATCATCATTATTTATCATCCATATAGTATTATGTATTGTATTGCTTATTATTATTTATTAGTGTATTATCTGAGTTTGTATTGTGTTCTTTCACTTATATATTTATTTTACATATTCTTGTACACCGCCTATTTAAGATTCTAAATCCTGTCCATCCAAAGGTTGCCTGGAAGAAATCGCCTAAGGCGATAAGGCCGCCCAATGTGCATTAAATTAGTTTTTATATTTCTTTTTATATTGTAATTTCTTTGGTGTGCATTAAAGACATATCTTATCTTATCTTATCTTATCTTAAATTACATGATACAAATTTACATCGATATTTTTAGATTCTAAATATAAACTAACTAAATATAATATAATATAATCATACCAGCAACGTAACTTTTCTTGTATCAGTCATATATCACTACGTGGTACAAAATGTAATCATTTATTCACCCGACATAATCGAGTACGGTACAGACTTTGACGATAAATCTGACATCCAGTAACATTAGAATCGGTTATCGAACGAGCTATTTTCGTCAAATGTCATCAACACCCTTCAATAATCTCAAAATTTTAGCATCTCTGTCTTTTATAAGGCTATTTTCTTTCAAAAATGTTCAGCGGCCAAACCCCAATGAAGCTAAATTAATAAAATATAGATCACATAAACACAAAAATCATTACTTACTGTCAGAGATGTCTCTATATCGTAACCGCAAACTTTGGACCACTTTTTAACGGAATAACACACACAACACCTGCACGTTTATATTTTATTTATACGTGTTTAATACTTAAGAGTGGTTTTGTTTAGAAAAATAATGGTTTAAAGGTATAATAATGGGGCTAGGTCCTTCTGAAGATCACACCCCAATAGTCGGGGTTGACTTGAACGACTAAAGAAAGCAGTGGAGTCGCCGCCGAAGAAAAACAATTTTATTATTTAGTTTTTAGATATTAAATCAGATGGCAGGTTTTTATGATGAGAAAGGCTAAATAAAATGACATCCTTGTATTTCAGCTAAATCTCTCTTTTCTCTTCTCTTTGAGTCGTATTTCCTCATGACTGAGGGTCGTGACTCCCCCGCAGAATTAATTCGTTAGGGGAGTTTTCTTGGGCAGATACATCGTGGTGGGCGCCCAGGTCCTTCCACGGAAGACGCATGTCCTCGGATATTGTGGTCCTCAAACATGTCGGTTTCCTCACGATGTTTTCCTTCACCGCTAAGCGAGTGCAAATCTACACATAACTTGAAAAATACAAGTCATTGGTGTAGGGCGGATTTGAACCAGGGTACGTCTGGATGAAAAGCAGACACTGGAACCGCTGAGCCACACTCCCTAAACAGCCACACTTCAGCTAAATAATTACTATCTATTATTAAAGTTTCAAAATATGGTAAATTGAAAAAAAACACAACATCTGCTGATTTTTCTTTTTATTTCATAGTATCTGCAGATTCAATTTCCAACGGGATCGATTAAGAGTGGTTTAATTATTTTAATTGACTATAAGAATTTAATTTTATCTATTCATTTTATTACCACTTATAAGTATAATTTCAACTAATAATAGAATATACAGATTAATGTATAGTACTGACATCACGTTACGTTACTTAGAGTGAATGTTACTTCATTTTTGTCTTTCTATTAATTACTATCTATTAGTATACTTACCGAAATTTACCACTTAGACCAACTTACAAAATATTTTATACTAATATACTTTAAAGATAGAAGAATCACCACAAAGTGTGTCTAACGTCTAAGTTAAACCAAAAGTCTACAAAATATTTCCCAGCACATCGACTCCACGCCGCTCGTGTCCCACCCAGCATCCCTGGTCCAGCGCGCATGCCCGCGCCCGCGAGCCTGCTCGCTCGCCGACCAACCAGGGACCAGCTGACACAGGGGTTGCCAGATACAAATAATACTTACATTTATCCGGATAAAATACCGGCAATTTCAAACAAAAAAATTAAGGTGCAAAAATAGATACTTATTTAACATAGGACATAAAGATTACCATGAAACATCAACGAATCCATTATCAAGCAACAAGGAAGGAACCCAAGGATTTTCATCCCTCATATTGTAGTATGTATTCATATGATCAACGTACCTTATAATGCGCATATTTTTTTAGTTCTATACTGTCACAAACCATTAAACGATAAGTATTCTGAAGTAGGCATTATTACTGTCTGCAGGGACGCCTCAACATTCTGAGAAATACCATAAAGATGAAGATGAACGTTGCTTACAGTCGGACGGAACCTACAATTTGACGAATCAACCGAAGAACGGACGCGTCGAACACCACATTCATCACTCTTGGCATAAAAATGACACTTTTTAAAACAATAAGCTTTTTGATGACGCGTTTTAATTGTTGTGCCAGTTTCAGCTCCGTTTGAAAACATAAAGAATAGATATCATCTGCGTGGGAGGACCAGAGCTCGTTTCACTAAAGAGGCGCCATTATCACCTAAAAATAATATATCTTCACTGTAAAATGTTAGTTTCAAACTTGTCCATCGGACTTGTTTCGTGAAATGGTATCTATAATGCTTTTATTGTCACCGAAACTCAGGAATGAGGGAAACAAGGGCTCTTACACTGGATATATTTAATGGAGGAAATAGTATTGATGTTTGGATTGGAGCGGAAGATTCTGTATCGAGATTGTAGAAGTACTTTGTGGTAAAAAATATGAATGAGTGGGAACTGACAATTAAAATACATTAATTCATTTTCTCTTTTTGAATTGTAGACTATATTACCTATTCGTAACAAGTCTCCATAATTAAACTCAAATACGGTAGGTATTTGAGTTTAATACAGTAAAAAAGATTTTATAGAACGGAGCGTAGGCTTAAAAAATCAGATCCGAGGGCTATACAAATAGTAATGACGGTACAGAAAGACAAGTGTTTGTATCTTTGATCAATTCACACAGAACCCCAATAATATAAAATATCCCATAATCCTGTGATAAACGCCTCACTTCCAATTTATTACAGCGAAAAGCAACTCTGAAACGAGGCTCTGAAATATAAACGTCGCCGAGCTTTCGACGCAACAAATTTACAGGAAAAATATAGCCCGCATCAATTTCAATACAAACACTAATAAATTGGCATCTCTCAACGACGTTAGCCGACACAGCTAGACAGTTTATTAATAGCGGGGACATATTTTGTAAATCTCGACTGCGATCAACCCCTCCTGAATTCAGTGTCTTCGCCGCGTCGCCGCGCGGCGCCCGAAAAAAAAGTCAGAAAAAGTAATCTGTCAAATTTTTTGCTTGTCAAAATTACGCGGGAATGTGATCAATCAGATTTGCGCGCGAAAGTGATCTCACGAAAAAATCGCGGAGAAAATATTTAATAGCTTCGTATTCTTTTGTTTTGTTAGTGAAAATGAGTTACAGTGCTTTCGAGTTTAACAACAACAGTTTGAAAAAGAGTGACGAAGAGTGTTGTCCAGTGAAGAATGAGGCTAAGAATGTGGACCTTTCTGGAAGTTTCAGTTTAAATGACGTTGATAAAGAAGACGAGCACGTTCAGCATGTGCTGGGTCCCAGCCGGCGGTGCCTGGCCTGGGCGTGTAAAGCTTGCAAGCGGAAAACTGCGGCCGTCGACCGACGGAAGGCGGCCACGCTGCGCGAGCGCAGGCGGCTTAGGAAAGTACGTTGCATTGATTTTTGAAACCTTGCTTTTTTATAAACATTTATTTATTTCAGTAAGTAACTTATTTTGTAAGTGAAAATATAAATTCGCAAATAAATAGAAGCAAGTTGTTCAAGTCTCTAAATTCAAGTTCGCAGTCTTACACGAACATCCGCGGAGCGCTCACAAAAATGTAGAGTAGGTAGTTAGTTCAAAAGTCAAGGATTTGCATAAATTAAAAAACACAAAGAAACTAAGTAGTATTCTTTTGAAAACTTTTTACTAACTTATTGTATCAAACAAACTTAAACTCGTACCTTTACATACTTTAAGTACTACTATGGGTACTTAAACTAGGTAATCTAGTATTCCGTGTTTTTACGATATGCTGAACTTTTTGTAAATATCTGTTTTGTATAAGTTTTCTGTATTTTTAAGTCATTTTTGTATATACTTATGGTATATGTGTAAAAATTAGTTAGTTTTGATCAAAATAAGGGACATTCATCTTATTTTAGATTATTTTTAAGTGCATACATTCAGATATGTTTGTTGTTGTTGATAAAGTAACGTCATTTACTCGAATGATGAAATATCACCGGCATTTTCATACACAAAGCTAAACACAAAAAGTGTACTCCTCTTTTCATTTGCATAAATATTAAAGAAACCAATAACAATGTTAATGCACTTTTTACGATTAGATATCTTTACCTAGTTAAACATAAAACCACAAGACAAAGTATTAAATCCAACATGGCGTTCAAATATAACTCTTTAATCTTAATAAATAAGTTGTTACGCGACACTCACGCACACGGGATTAAAGGATTAAACGACACGAACGATACTCGGATTAAAGACGTACTATAAATAAATTTACTTAGCTTAAAGCTTTATGGACATGCTCACGGTGGAACTTATAGCTGGGAAATATACCGCTAATCGAATGAGCAAAGATATTATTTTATTGCCACACACAAAAGAAACAACTGAAAAGATGAAAAGTGTGGCATTAAAGTCTAAAGCGATTGAAACGTCCTTATATATAAAATACGTAATATGTACTTATTAACATGATGGAACATTGCAATATTCCTGACCGATACCTTTAAACATGTAGTTATTCACTTACCAACTACTAACTAATACTCTGTTTTCACTCAAATCTAACAAGAGTCGACGGAATGATGAATAGAAAAGTTGACTAACTCTATAATTTAGTAGGTAGTAGGTACTATTCTCACAAAACAACTCACCTGTGGAAACTGCCATTCATAAAAGTCTAAAATGTTGTACCAAATTAATATCTTCAATTTGTTTGATTAGCGGATACTTTTTACTACGAGAGGTTTTCATTATAGAAATCATTATTATCATAAATCAGTAGCTCATAATTATCCCTTTTCAGACCATATACCAATGTCCCGATTGCCTACAAACTCTGCCATTGTTTAGGCAATTAAATAAAGCCTACCTGAACGAAAAAAGTGAGTGTGGCTCAGCGGTTACAGTGTCTGCTTTTCATCCAGACGCACCCTGGTTCGAATCTGGCCCTACACCAATGACTTCTATTTTCAAGTTAAGTGTGGATTTGCACTCGCTTAGCGGTGAACAAAAACATCGCTGCATCGTGAGGAAACCGACATGTGAGGACCTAGACAAGATTTATCTTCCCAAGAGAACTCCCCTAACGATTTCATTCTGCGGGGGACTCACAACCCTCAGTCATGAGGAAATACGACTCAAAGGGAGAAGCCTGAACCAAAAATCCTAAACAGCCTAATCTATCTATCTTACACGTTACCTTGTCCTAAACGCCTGAGCAGTACCGCAGTGCGATGTCACGTTACCTTGTCCTAAACGCCTGAGCAGGACCGCAGTGCGATGTCAGAGTGAACGTGTAATCCTACAAACTCGCGAGCGCGTGCTTAATTGCCTTTCAAGTGGTTTTTTCCCGATTGCTCCCGGGGGATGGGCGCGTCACAACAAATTATCGACGCCCGCGTAGGGCTGCTGCTTGCTTGTTAAATATTTATACAAATTAAAATTTCTGCTGTTAGTTGTGAATTGTAGCTTATTCAAATTTTTATAATTTTACTTTACTAAGTAAGCAAATGAGTTTTGAGCTTCAGTAGAGTAATTAAAAATATGATGTAGGAAAATTAAATAACGAGATTAGTTTGATTTATATGATGATTTTTTTATGAACTGATTTTTATTAGATGCAGTTTTTTTTTGTTAAGTAGTTGGTGTTTCAGCTATAAGCAATACAACAAATATTGGAATTCAGACTTCATTTATGCTTTATCCTATCCTTTTTTTCGTCGGCGTAGCCGACGACGCCGAAGCTGTAGGTTAGGCTCGTACCCCATACGGTGTTAAGACTAACTAAATAAACAATCCTTTTTTTTTTAAAAAGACTGCATCTGTTTGTAAACTGCAATTATTGCTGCGTCACTGGACGATAAATACAAATAAGTGTGTTAAGTGTGTATCTGTACAATATAATATGGTAGGTACTTAAACAGTTGAATCTAGAGGCAGCCCTAGCGGCTGTCAGGCTGTAAAGTGAGTGTCCGTGTAAGCGCGCCGCCATTTATTTATAAAAGGTCTCCGATGTAAGCTACATTTTGAAACGTGCCACTTCACTCCGGCTATTTCTACTGAGCAAGCTTACAGCTTACATTGATCTAAGAAGAAGTTTCTGTTTTAGTGAAGTTATTCTTCTTATCGAATGAGAGTGGCCAACTCTGATGTCGAGATTTTCAAAATGCCTCTGACATGACTTAACGACCGCCGTGCCAGACAAACAGGTGGGACCTACAATTTAACGTGTCATCCGATCCGACCCACCGAAGTGCCCAATATCGGATGTCACTTTTCGGTCACCCATCCAAGGACTGACCGGCTCGACCTTTGCTTAACATTGGTAATCGCATGCGATATGCGTATAGGCACATGAAACAAACATATGTTACAAAACCACAAACTTCGGGGATATGGAATGGATGGACCTGAGCGCCCAGCACAATAGGAAAACTCGTAAAGAATCTTTTCTCCAGTGAAGGGACGACCCTCAAGTAATAAGGATAAAGGAAGGAGACTTCTTAAACCAAACTGGGACGAGATTATTTATTTAAAATATAAGAACGAAAAATTGTCGCATGCCCGAATGTCCATCTAGTTTCTAGGCGCTTTAGTGAACCAGATTTATAGTAAAGTATAACACAAGAATCCGCTTTTAATTGGAAACAAATAGTAAGTATGTACTTACTGAAATATGCACCCACGGCTGTTTGATATTTCCTGATATATTAACTAAAGATAAAAGATACTCATATAAAATATTTTTAATTGGAAACAGGTAAATGTGATAAACTTATGTAATAGGCAATGATTTATTTTTATGCACATTTAAAACAGCTTAGAAGAATAAACTAAATAAAAAAATACTCACATTAAATAGAAATGCCGTGAATTAGTCTTCATTACTTCTAAGTATACGTCTATAAAATAATAATTACGGCCGTAAAATCAGTGTACAAGATTTACAACTATAATAAAGTGAGTTTTTCTAGAATAATACACCAATTAGTCATAACGCAATATATCAAAGTGTTGTGCCTCTTTCATGTTGCGAGATGGAGGATAAATCAAACCATGTGGCGGGAGTGACGCGGGGACTAGGTGGCGGGTTCCGCATGCTAGTGGTTCTTTGAGAAGATGATAAAAATGTCTAAGTCCGAAACGGATATAACATAATAACATACGTGCTACATGTTATACCTAACGATACCGATGAAAATGGCTTCTTTATTCATGTTTACTACAACTTATAATCCTGCCTACAACTTAAATAATGCCTGATGTTAACAACGTTATAATCTACGATCTAGCGCGCTTGCCTGAAAGAAACCGGTTTACTCTCGGTTTATACGCAGATATACCGTGAATACCCATAATGCCCAAATCGTTACATGGAAGTCACATATCCGTGGATTTTTTGATCCACAAGCAGGTCGAGGAATGCTCCTCCCAAGCACCAGGAACCCTAAACCCAGCGAGTATTTTGGAGTTATCCAATCGGGTCGGTGAGTGCAAATGGGGCGTGCCTAATAAGTAGTGCCACGGCCCGGAGTAGCGGCTATTTATATGCTTGTACGTGCTTATAATTATTGGACACTATAAAGAATGGTAATTTTAGGGCGAAGGATGTGATAAATTTGATATCTTTGCCAAACAATATATTGGGTTCCAGAAAGGAGATTATTTATATGTAAATTAAACTTTTATTGGAAAATGAGCGAAAATAATCACGACCGGCAGGATTCGAACCTGCGTATTTCTGCTACCGTCAGAACGCCTTAACCACTAGGCTACGGTCTATCTACTAACTGCCAGGCGCGAAAATCCACACTCATTTCCATACACTTTCAGACTGAGCGGCTGAGTTTAATTTAAAACAACCATAGTGCAGGTTAGCACTTAATAAATTAACTCATATTTATATGTAGTTTATTTAACGCCTATGAGTTTTTAAAACATAAAGTATCTTTTTCAGTAAATAATAATTAAATTTTAGCTATGGTAGGTAATGCTGGTGGCTTATCGCTTTCCCTTTTATTTTCTCTTCTACGAAATTGGAAATTGAATTATGGAATTCCCTACCTGACTGCTCCCCATAAATTACAATCTAGCCATCTTAAAAAGAAAGAGCGAGAATTCATAAGTTCTTAATTCTTACTAAGTAAGCACACTCTATCATATATCGTAATGCTTACTTACTGTCAGGCAAAGTATATAAATTAAAGTAAAGAGGTAAAAGCATCCGGTCGCGCGATGTTACAAGTAAGTAATTATAGGAAAATCCTCCGAGCAAGCTGTGAACTGACGCACTAAGTAAAGGACTCAGACAATCCCCGTCTTATTAAAAGATCTGAGACAGACAGACAGATATAAATTAGCAATATTATTAACTACGTTCCACCATTAGCCGAGAAATGTCGCTCAAGTACTCAAAACAACTAAATAGTTGTTAAAACACGACTGTATGTTTGTATGTTTATTGTGCACTTAGTGTGGTCTTTGGGCGTTCTGGTTTCCCTTTTTGTTTGATAAAAGGAGTTTGTAATTTTACATCCAAAAGGATTAAAAGCATTGTAGTACTACTAGTTCATTAATGTTGTTGATATTTTCTCCTTTGACTTTATAAAAATACATATATAAAGTAGGATTGCAGGATTATTGCAATTTAGCATGTCACGACAGATAAATAAAAAAAACATCTGCTAAACCTCAATTTTGTAGGTACGAGCATTTGAGTTCAATTATTAAATTAAGTGTGCAACTAGCTTTACAATTGCGATCAAATCAAAACACCCATTGGCCATCTAAAATAGATCCCATCAGCTCAATAAAATCTCTAATTTACGGAGGACATCTTAATTCCACATAAAAACGAATTTACAACGTCCCTCTCAAAGATATTTATTTTTATTCTTTATGCTTGTATCGTTTTGTGTAAACCGTTAAATATTATGATCGCCATGTTGTAAATCTGTCAAGCGCAATGACAGTTTGTGTCGTGTCGCTTCACATTTTTGCCGGGAAAGAAAAGAATCCCCGTAATTTAGGGAGATTTTTTTTGCTGGTAACATTTTTATAGGGCTTTCTATTGGGTGATATTTATTGGGGACGGGGAATAAAAGATAAGAGTGAAATAAATTATTTTCGTCTCTAATATAGTGTGAAACTAGGAGGAGCGGTATTTCCGGATTGGATTGTTAAAAGTTGAGACACTTTGATTAGTCTGTCCTCAATACTAATTTTTGAACAGCTGTGTTATATTTTAATGTGTCTGTGAGGCAAGTAGGAAATAACGCAAGTTTTTAAAAATAAATAAATAAAAATAGGTATAACTACACTTTTTACTTCTTTAGTGCCACTAAGCTAAGCATAAGCTCCGACTCAATTCCGGCCCAAGAGCACCAATCTATACTAATCTATACTAATATTATAAAGCTGAAGAGTTTGTTTGTACGCGCTAACCTCACGAACTACTGGTGTGTATTGAAAAAATCTTCTTGTATTGAATAGACCATTTATCGAGGAAGGCTTTAGGCTATATAACATCACGCTGCAGCTAATAGGTGCGAAGAAACAAGGGAAAATCTGGAAAAAAACGGGGAAAATTATTCATCTTTGAGGGCTTCCGTTGCGTACACTGCGAAAACGATTCAAGTAATGGCTAAATTTATAAAGCTGAGGAGGTTGTTTGCACAAATAAATATGATGCCCAAAATAATTATTCCACGCGAACGAAGTCGCAGGCGCTAGTAGTAGTAAAGTACATAATTATGTAGATACATGATGTACCTTCACTTGACCCGACTTTGTTATCATTTTTATCGCTCGCAGTCTAGTAAACTGTGGTAAAAGTTACCAAGTTACTATTTATCGATACAAATAAGCCTAAAGTGTTCAAAACAATGATATTCTGCGCTTAATTTCAGGAGCTTTAGTATTCTTGTGCAAGAATCGAACGTATGCTGATTGATAATGAATAGCTCAGCATACCTAAATCTGCGTAGTTAGCACTCACACCTGATTTCTGAGGGCCTAATTTGCAGTGGCAAATGTTATTGTACCTAGTGAGGTACAATTTATAATATAAGATAGGAGATAAACTCTCCAATATCTTTTTGTTCCAGGTCAACGCAGCATTCGAAGAGCTAAGAATCCGCGCCCGAGCTGGCAGCGGGCGCCTCCCCAAGCTGGAGATACTGCGAGCTGCCATACAGCACATCGAGCGACTGCAGGCAGCATTACGGGCAGCGGCTGCGGTGAGACATTTCTCTTCTTCCTCTACTCTTCATCTTTTTATCGGTACCTATGTCTGTCTCTGAAGGATTCACGATCTTCTTTCGCGAATATACATTCGTAGTCGTAAAGTCGTAGAACAAAAGCTGTTGCTTTTGACCAAGGAATTTCATCCCTCTTTCTTTAGACTTACTGACACCACTCTTAAAAGGGTAAACCTGGGTCAATCTGATTATATCTGTCAGTAACAAAGCAAGCTTCGTCGATATTGACAACTTTACTCTACAACATTTGCATAACATTTTTGAGTAAGGAAATTTGGATAAACATAATTATGCTCCTAGAAATTGTTGTTAGTTAAACCGCAGAGCATTGAAAGTTCACTTCACAACTTGTACCATTAAAAAATATATATTATTATCGCTAAGAATATGTTGGTTGATAACACGATGAATGTTGGTTCAGCATATCCTTGCCGGTTAGGCGTGCGAACAGAAACAAGAACTCATATAATATACTATAGATAACTACTAATGCTTATTACAATTACTTCGAGCTTTATACTACGTACATAGGTACTTACACTGCAATAACTGCCGATTACCACTTTTTGATTAATAAAAAGGTTTTGATTAAAAAATTATCTACCTCCCATCTTGAGAGTTATATTCCGGCGTTCGTTATTAATAGCGCACGTTATTATACCGCGGCGACATATCTCGACAAATCAAGCGATGCGCGACACACACAGAAATACTCGCCAATGTTGCACCAGCGGCTTCATTCGAGGCATATTTCATTCAGGAATCATTATTATTCACTAGCGGGGACGCTGGATTTGCTCGAAGAAATATATATAATTCTCCAGCCGTTTGCAGCTACGGCGATCGTTTTCTGCACATTCAATTGTATGTTGTTAGAAAAAATTGTTAATGGAGCGTAGCTGGCTTGCTCTCGTGTGGCTTACATAGTCAACTTTGGCGACAAAAAAAAGATAAATAAGCAAGCTCTGTATTAGTGCGGTAAACTCTGGATTAGAAAGTATTGAATCCACACCGGATGAGAAAGGAGGGTGAATCCACCGTAGAGGGGTAAGACAAATGTATTAGTGTCATACAGGATTGTTGTTCTAGGATGTAATCAGTTAAGTATGTATAAGCTTGGCTATAAGGCTTTGTATCCAAGATACTACTCAAGTTTACAATTTGACCCACAAAAGTACCCCGATGATTATAGTGACAACATTTTAGAATACAGTGGTGCTTGACATCATGTAGGCTATGGTAAAACATTGCCCTATAACGTGTTAAGAAAATGCAGCCGGAACCACATACATATATAACGCTTCATACCAACGGCAGCGACTTAGTCAATGCAACTTAACTTTTTGCACTTGTATTATATTTGTATAAAAACAAGTTCAACTTCAGTTTCATAACTTTGTTAATCAATAAATAATCCTACAATCCACCGAACCAGGAGCTCGTGTTCTTGTCTCTCTTGAGTCGTATTTCCTCATGACTGAGGGTCGTGACTTCCCCGCAGAATAAATTCGTTAGGGGAGTTCTCTTGGGCAGATACATCGTGGTGGGCGCACAGGTCCTTCCATGGAAGACACAAATGTCCTCGGATATTGTGGTCCTCAAACATGTCGGTTTCTTCACAATGTTTTCCTTCACCGCTAATCGAGTGCAAATCCTCACATAACTTGAAAATACAAGTCATTGGTGTAGGGCTGGATTCGAACCAGGGTGCGTCTAGATGAAAAGCAGACACAGGAACCGCTGAGCCACACTCGCTACATGTGTACGTGTTCTTGTATGTGAGTATATTTCCGCGTATTCTATATCGCGCGCGTGTAGCAATAAATAATGCGGCGACGCGGATTGATCGCGAATTAAACAACACGACGCGTGCGCACACCACGTACTGATATATCTGTATTGAACTCGACGATATTATGTCTAACTCCTGCTTTCTAAGATTTAAAATCAATTATGTAGTTTAGGTAAGTTAATAAAGTATGAATGGTACCTATAAGATGGAAGATTAAATATTAAGCAATCAACAAATCAAATCAAAATATGTTTATGATGAGTTACTTAGACTCATATCGGTGGGCTTTCTGTATTCTGAGTCGGTGGGCATGTCGCAGTAAGATACCTAGATGAAGCCGTCATATAGTTATATACCTAGGGATATAATTATATAGCGTATCATAGTTATACGAAAGCGATTCATTATCTCACTAGGAATATAGTTATAAAACCGTCCAAGTTTAGTGATATACTTATATTACTAGATTAAGTTCAGTGTTATAAATATATTACTTGATTAAGCTTAGTGAAATAGAAATCTACCATATATAGTTAAATAAAACAATATTATATTGGTTTTATCTTTATTAAAAAATCAACTTTATGTATCCTGCAGTTAGTTACAATACTTTGTGACATGAACATATATTAAAGTAATTTCAATTATAATTAAAACGATCATATTTTTTGGAATTTAAACATTAACAATACAATTAAAACTAATCAAACATTAATTTTTTTTTAAAGCTAATCAACATTTTTGAGATGTCTTTACTTCTTATCAACTAAGTTGAGATCTTGGTTTCTTTAAAAGTATTTTTTAATTTTTGTTCAGACAAGAAGATCATGACATTTAGAATTACATAGCACTGAATGCTTCTTACAGGCACATCTATTAGTAGAACACTGTATATTCGATTTTTTACAGGAACATTTTAAATAACCTTGGCCACCAAAGCGCGACAATTTTTGGCATATTTCTCTCAGTGACAAGTTTTCATTTGGTATAGGATCATTCAAAGTAATGTTTGAAAGCTGTATTGCATTTCTGGGTAACCAGTCTTTCCGGATACCAACTGATGTTCCAATTTTATGACTTTCATTTTGCTTTTCTAAAACTTTTCCTAATACATGATTTGATCCAATGGTCCACGATCTAAGGGGAGCCCGTAAACACAACGAACCCCTCCCCCCTAGTGAGATAGTAATGAATCGCTTTCGTATAACTCTGTTACGGTATATAGTTATATCCCTAGGTATATAACTATATTACGGCTGCATCTATCTTACTGCGACAGGTAGGTACATACATACAATTAAAAAACTAAGAAACAGAAATTACAAGACTAAACATAAAATTGTTATTGTGTGTCCTTTAATGCAGGTATGCATGACATACATATAAGGTATTTCTAGTTTGGTCGGTATCTACTAATAGTTGTATTATTTATTCTGTGCTAATAGGTATATATAAATCTGACAAATTGTAAACTATTATTAGTTACAGTTGAAATGTTTATCTGTTTATCAAAGCTTAGCATAGTTTAGCGACTAATTACAAATCAATTAATTTTAAAATAGCTAACCCACTGTCTGATGCGGTTAGTTCTTAAATAGATGAACAATAGTGGCACATTAGGCGCTTTTAAGGGTGGATTGGTCCACCCTGCCAAATGTCTTTGGTTTGAAAACTCTCAACTTCAGCGCTGACTACTCCACTAACTTAAGCATGACCAGTATCACTAAATGATCTATTTTCCACCAGCAGCTGGAGTCAGACAGCTGCAAGGGCTACGTGGAGCCAGCCACCGCTCGCAGCTCTACTGATGGGAAGGACTCCAAGGCTGATAAGGAGAAACCATTTCTTAATAGTGAGTGTTACATCCTCTTTAAGATGTTTAAGATTTGTCATTACTTGTGTTGAGTCTGGTCGTGTCTATGTATAATAAGTATGTTTTTACAAAAGAAAAGTACATATATACGTATTACATATATCCGTTACATAGTTACCCACAACAAAAGCGTTTGCTTAGTGTGGGATGGCGCTGTGTGCAACGTCCCGGAATATTTATTTATTTATCTTTCTTAAGTCATATTCCTCTATACTGAGGATCGTGATTCCCTCGCAGGATTGAATCATTAGGGGCAGTTATATTGTACCTAGGATCGTTGTTGTGATGAGGATTTTAACATCCTCAGACATGTAAGGTCTCAAAGATGAGTGCTAAATTACTAAATGAAATAAACTAAAACCTACTTGGTTATTGCTAAAAGAAAACATTGTGGAGAAACTGAAAAGTTTGCTAACCATAAAATACGAGTAGGTAATAGAAGGCTGTGGATGATGTTGTTGATGAAAGATTTCGACAAGAAGTTCCAGTTTCTCAGTAACTATGATTAATAGCTCTGATTCTACCATGATTCGTAAATGATCACGATGTTGTTCCAGACGAGAGCGGCCCGTGCGGCGGGAACAGCCTGGCGCGCCTGCGTTGTATCGTGCAGGCGCTATCTGGGCAACACATCGCGCCCTGACCGATCTGGACGCAGATTGCGGTATTCTTAGACGAACAGAAGATTCTTTGATAGCCATGGCAACGAGTATTTTGCCACATAGACCAAAGAGAGGAATGCGAAATCCAATACAGAATTATTCTTCGAATAAGAAATTAATTAAAAACTTTTGTATTGTGTATTCTGTGTCTTAAGTAAACATAAATAGTTTTTTTTATGAGACAAGAGACGACAATATTAGGCTGTATCATGCAAGCGCTATTTGTTCAAAAAATCGCACCCTGACAGATCTGGATGGAAATTGTGATATTCTTAGACCCAGAAGACATTCTTTGATTTCCATAGCATATGTATAGCTATATGGTTAGCTGCGTGGAAAACAGCGAATGCAATGTGAATTACGATGATGTTTTCAAATCCAGCGTAAATAGGTTTTTTTAAGGCAAACGTGCTGCATTGTAGACAATACCTAGATAATGTGCGCCTGCGCTGAATTGTGCAAGCGTTTTCTGAACAACACATCGCACCCTGACTCATCTAATATCTGATCTACAGATTATGGTATCCTTAGAGGTAGAGACACTCCGATATCCCTGGCATAGGTGTAGCTATCTGTATGGTTAGCTACGGGCACATACGAGTATGTATAAAATCATACCATTGTAAATAATATTTTACGCCGCTACGGATCATCTTGAGTCTTGGCATGGTGTTAGGATAGGTGTTCCGTGAGTGACATAAGCTATTTTTTTATTCCGCGAGCAAACAATAGTTTTTATATAAACAAAGATACAACTGGATAGTGGCATCTCGGTCTGGTTATGCGTTAACATTTCTTAAGAAATTTACTATCAAGCTGTGAAAATTGTATGGAAGTTAGTGCGATTTTCAAGGAAAAATGTGTTGCTAGAATCGGTAACAAAGTTCCTTATTATCAAACAAAAATCTTTGTTTGATAATAATTAGGAATTAGTTTATATAATAAATTATATAAATAAGTATTTATAAATCTGTAATTTAGGTCTTGTAGGCAAATAAATAATGCTGTTTGATAAAGAGGTATTTTGTAATATAAATGTCATGAATTAAATGTTTAAAGAGACGATTTTCTGTTTTTCTATAATTATACCTTTTTAGCTTATCGAAAATGACAAAGTAAAATGTCCGGTTTCAATACACGAAGAATTTTTGAATACCTACAGCACAGGTAGGTATACTTTTTTTGTAGTTGATGCACAATTCCACAGGCGTGGTGACAAATTCTTTCTACTACCAGACCGAATTCTAATCATATCATTATCGGGTGTCTTTCACAACTCAGCAGAGCGATAGATCACCACGGTTTTTGTTGCATTATTATGATATAGGGTTCTTCGAACGAAGATGGAAGACGTCGGGTCTCGTATTACGAAACTCAAGTGGCGATGGGCGGCATTTGGCGAGATGGAGCACAACAACAATGATAGAAGATCATTGCACAACAATAACTGAATGGTACCCGCGGCTAGGTAAGCGAAGTGTAGACCTGTAGGTACAACGGTGGCTGGATGATATTAGAAGGAAATAATTGGGTAAAACAGCGCAAGACAGGGAGTATTGGCGTAAGAGGGAGGAGGCCTATTCCCTGCAGTGGGTCTCATTAGGCTGATGATAATGATGATGAGGGTCTTCAAATTGACATAAGCTACTTTTGATCCCATAACACCGCCAGCGAAGCCGCGGTCATCCACTAGGAGATAATATAATGAATAATCATACCACATAGTATGATAGCTATACTCGTATTTTCAAATAGATCTACGTATTTGTAACTCTTCAAATAGCCAGCAGGCGTGGTTTGGCAGAGCCTGCGCCCGCCTCCGCCGCGGCCGCCCACCACTCATTCATACACGCACGTTGTAAACGATTACCTACGCATTTATTTAGACATCGTTACATTGTAAACTAGTCACTAGTCTCCGACTTATCACATCACACTTAATACTCGTATTATAACGGCGAAAGTTTGTGCGTGAGTTTGTTACTTCTTTACGCTCAAACGACTGAACCGATATGGATGATATCTGGTACGGAGATAGAATAAATCCTGGATTAACACATAAGCTATAAGTTATGATTAAGGATTTGCGTCATGTTATCTTCAGGCGGTCCTATTTACTTACTGTCTACTTCTAGTAAATAAAACGCTGGGATTATCCAATAAGATGTATTGCACTCGGGAGTCTCTCATATTTTCTTTGTCGTAATTGTGAAAAAATCTCTTTTTAACAATTTTGGCGCTTAGAAATTACTTACTGCCATTTAAATAAATTGTGATGTATGCTGGTAATGATGTTGAATAATTAGTATACTTCTTAATTAAATTAATCACTGCTGTTAGCAGCTTTAAACTTTTGAATGGAACATGAAATATATTATATCTAACAAATAAAACAGTCAAGTGTTTTAAAAACATTGTAATTAATCAAAAATGTAACATTTTACAAAAATATATTTACATGTATACGTGTAATAATTATGTATAATCACATAACCAAGTACATTCAGCTACATAAATATGGAACTATAATAATGATAATTATTATCAACCCGTTACTCTTACTTGTAAATAATAAAACAAATATGGCGGATATTAAACAATGAATATCATGAATTAACATACAAAGTTAACGCTATTATTTTGATATAATGTATGTTTGACTGTATTTTACATTGTTGTCAAGCTAAATATCATAATAAAGTGTTACTAGAAACAAACAAACAGTAATTTTGCTATTTTATATCATAAGTATAGTTCAAGTTTACACTATTACCTATAAATATTAAAATGATAGTTCTTGAAAGCGCGTGTGTTTAAATATATAAAATTTGTATAAAAAGCTAGAAGTGACGGCATCGGTTTCTATAACTACAGTCAAGTTTAAAATACAATTACAAAGGCGTTACTACTATTTATTAGACAATATTAATATTGGGGCAAATCTAGTTTTACATATTGATTGATAAATGAAATTTTACTTTTAAATTAACAGTTAATTGCTAGTAGGTGTGATATTTTTACTACATTAACTAGACAGAGATAAATACATATGTTCAAGATACAATTCATCGTTTGTGTTCAAGACAGTATAAAATAATAATATCACATATTTATGACGCTGGCTGTACACAATAACGTTATTAAATAATAATTAAATCTTAAAACAAATTAAAGTAGCATTTACACTTAGTTTGATGTGACAGATATATTGAAATATGTTTTTAACAAATCTATGAGATACATGTTATACACCCGGTTAAATTAAATTATTTTTACACATAAATTCAACTTTGAAAATACTAAGCTTTAGGCGTAAAGTTCTGGCCTTTTATTTACTGAAATCTAGTCTGGCTAAGTAAAAATTAATTTAACGTATTTTTGCCACAGCAATTTCAATGATTACCTTCAGTTAAGTTATACTTAAAGTAATTAAGTAATATGTTATATACCATCACAGCGCTTATTCACTAATATATTTATAAATAAGGCGTTATATACAGACATGTTCTAAAAATATTTATCATTCGGAATGGAAGATTGCTAAAATTATAAACTAAATATCTATTTGCAAAATATTGACACCATTGGGAAGGTATTTTACAGTTTTAATTTTACAGTTTTTAAACGTTAAACAAATTTTGTTTATTAACATTCATTTATTCAATAAAAATAAAATATCCAATTCACATTGTAATATAATTAGCACTTGTTAATTAATTTTGAGTATTTATCTCCAAATGTTTGATTAAACTTAAAGTTAACTTTAACGCCTAATATTGTGATCGCCCATACATACGCTATTTTCATAAATTATTTATTTATTCATAACAGAACGGCAGCGGAAGTCGAAACAATAAAATTTCTGTAAACATGTCTCTTTTCTAAAACAAAATGGTGTTTCAAATACAAATTAACAAGTTACAAATCATAGAGTAAGGCAAAAAATTCAAGTTAAAAGTGTTAAAACCCAATAAATAGTTTTGCTAAAACAAAAATTAAATGTAGCTTACAATTGTATATCATTAAATTTCAGGCCAACCATAATAATTGACAAAGCTTATTATTTTAATACTTTAACTGGGATAAGTTAACTGTATCAGTACGATTCATGGATATAAAGTAACAAACTGATATCCTCAAGTTCACGTGAGGAATGTGATCCGCCAATCAAAATAACCCTAAATGATACCACATCCTCAATGACACCACTTAGGGCTTATATGATTGGCGG
This sequence comes from Macaria notata, assembly GCA_927399415.1. NCBI lineage: Eukaryota > Metazoa > Arthropoda > Insecta > Lepidoptera > Geometridae > Macaria > Macaria notata. Next base: position 12,618,098 of record OV656742.1, read on the forward strand.
ATACAATAAGATTTTGCCGAGACAATATCCCTGCGTTGCGCCTTCGCCGCTAAATTCGGTATCAATCTTCGTCTGAGTTATCATTATTCATTATTTTAGTTTTATGTTATCTACAAATGATTAGAACGTCAATGAGTAAGTATTACAGTCTCACTTAACACACCTGTGAAATAGTCTTCTTCTTCTTATCGAATGAGATTGGCTACCTCTGGTGTCGAGAGTTTTTCAAGCCACCCTAAGGGCCTCTGACATGGCTTAACGACTGCCGTACTAGACAAACCGCCGGGACCTACAATTTAACGTGTCATCCGACCCACGGAAGCTTTCAAAATGGAATGCCACTTTTCGGTCACCCATCCAAAGACTGACCAATAGTTCACAATGTGTTGCATTCTTAGATATTTTTCCCATTTGTTAACACATAGACAAATAAATTTACTAACATAAGATTGTTGGCTAATTCACGTTTGAAAGCAAGATTTAAGACAAATTTCAGCTATCTGTATCTAAAATAAAATAACTATGTAATGAGATCGTAGAACATTTTTCTTCCCTCCACATATCAACATAGAGAGAAGAAAGCATCAATGATTAAGTTACAAAATTAAGTAATAAGTGTTGCCGTTCACCATTTCACAGATAAGCTAAGTTAGACTGCATGTGTATGTATAAGACTAAGTTACTAATATCACTTTTGTTGTTCACGCCGCCAGCAGCTCGCTGCAACAACAATTAATTTTTTAACATGTTATACAAAACAATACCATAAATAAATGCGAACAAGTTTATTGGTCTGTTTTTCCTCTTTTAATCGAAAGGCGGACCGTCGCAATTTTTGGTTTGGAGATAGTATAGGGTCTTGAGAGTGACATAGGCTACGTGTTGTATACCTTCAGTACCAATTAGTATTATCCACTATAATATATCAAACGTGATATCTTTACATTGTGACGGAAATAATTCCATCCTTCTCACACAATATTACTTCCTACATTTATAGATATCGCGTTTAAAAAATGCTGACAATCAGTGTATATGTATATATATATACTCACTTGGCCAGTTCCCTGGTGGTGATGGGTCCGGTGAGGCCGGAGCGGGAGCGCGACCGAGACAGCTGCGCGCGCCGCTCAGCTATAAAAAATACTTATTAAAACGAGCAATAAATTTAGATTTTATTTTAAATAGCTAGTACTTGGGCCTTAGATGGACTTATTATCTTGGAGAAGATTAAATCAAATTAGTCTATCTATGTTACTATAAAATCACACTCACAACATCAAAAGCTTTAGGGCACTAACTGTTGGAATATGCTATATGATTAGTATAAACATTAAGCTATAACCGGAAGATAAAACGAAGAAAAATAAAATGAACTCTCCTGGCCATCCATTGGCTAGAAATTGCACAAGACAGAGATGGGAAATGTCTTACATTAGCTGTCAAAGTGTTAGACAGAGAGAAGAGGAATTGGGAGTCCATTCATATTAGAGGTCTACATCCAGATTTGGTTCATTTGCTGCGGTAGTAAGTATTCAATATTATACTGCTTAGTTTAGAGATAATTAATTGTCCAGTAAAAGAACAGGCGGAAGTATATAGTCCAACATCGAAAGCATGTAGTATATTATTTTTTAATATATATTTATACTGTGTGTGTTGGACTTGTCTGTAGGTCCCCGGCGTGCTGTCAGCCAGCCGCCGACCGCACTGCCACGCGGACACGCCATCTATTCAATGTTTATTGTACTAATTGTATAAAAGTGTGTATGTAAATGAAATGAAATGAAATGAAATGAAATGAAATGTTTATTTGCTTAAGAATGTAGGTTACAGAGATGACAGGTACATATTTATGCAATTTGACGTTCCGTACATTCGACCAATAGCTGGCGTGCAAATGTAAGTGTGGGTATGTTGTTTCTTTACGCTCAAACGAAAGATTTTGATGAAGTTTAGTATACAAAGTTGTTCAAATTAGGTCGCCGCTAGTTTAAGCATATTGTCACTGTTTCTATGCACTCGTTAGTCGACAACTGTTTCAGATCTTTTCAACCGATCAATTCTTATATTAATGTAAAGAAACACAGATCCCTAATGAAACTATTTTTTAATCAAGAGCAATATACTATTTATTTAGTGCTTTTGGAGATGGCATTTAAAGCAACAAAATGATACGGAAAACAAATAAAAAATACCAAATAAAAACTAATTATAAAAACAGTTTTGCTGATGTAGTGTGGCATGACACATACCTTCGATGCGGTGCAGTATTGCATGAACTAGTCCATCCTCATCCGAGAAATCCTCTACTACAGGGTGCGTGGAAATTATAGCAAACTTGTGTTGAGAAAACAACAGTAAAACTACACTAATATTGCATTTCAGATGGTACAGGCCGCGAGGTCTAAGCTGAGCTTTGCATTTGTGTGAGTGATCACCAAAAGTAAACTCAGACAATAAAATCCTAAAAAAAAAATTATTTATATTTTTTAATATAAAATTCACAAATAAAAAATATATTACCAATTCTTTTACAGCGGAAATTGCACCGTCATAATTTTCCTTATCACAATCGTTTTAATTTTCACTCTCGTCTTATGTGTCGTTTGTGTTAATAATGAATCGTTACATTATTATTATTAACAGCGGCGTCGTATCCATGAAACTTTTTTTCCTTCTCTTATTGCGTGGTCACATACATATTTCCATTCTTCTATAGTGATAGTTTCATTTATTTTTCTTTCGCTAACCTCATTATTGTACGTTTTTTTCGCTTCGTATTGAATTTATATTTTTTTGACTTTTATTTTGTTTAAATATTTAAAATGAAACACGTAACGGTGCTATCAGTACAAGAGGTGAAGTATGGCAGGTGGGCGGGGTAGTGAGATGGCGCCGCGCTTTAAGCCGGTTGACAAAAAACAGTAAAAACCGGTTTAAACCAAACTAAGGTGGCGCCGCGGTCTAAGCCGGTTGTCTCACCTACACTATCTATGTACACCCACACAAATGCAAAGCTCAGCTTACGCCTTCTTAACTGTACCTATTTGATAGCGCTAAATCGTGTGTGATGTCGAAGGCATAATTTGATCATGAAAGTGATTTATATGCAGGTACTAAAGGTAGTTTGACTAAAACTAGTAAGAATGCGTCCTAGTGTTTATCTGTAGATATTTCATATTAATGCTTCATCCAGACAAAAGAAACGTCCATTGACCAAGAAATCATCACAACCGCTAAACTCGTAAAAGTTTTTTTTTACTATGAATGGGTTTGCACTTGACCGTAATTCGCCTGATGGTAAGCAATCATTACGGTCTAGGATGGAACGTGCTTACCCAGTAAGAACCATTTACCAGCTGATTAAATAATGTTTTATCTTATTCACGTGATACAAAAACTATCATCACTCTGTTTAATCACAGATTGTATTTTTCCTAAGGGTGTATTGTATGTGTTGTACAAATGTATTTAATGAAGATTTGATGATAAACAGAGATACTAATATCTGTGGTCGAGTAAGTAAGTACATTACATAGTATACAATATGTTTACCTCCAGCCACTCTCGGGTTAGCTTTCTTCCTGGGCCGCTCTCTACTGAACGCAGATCCACTCTGTAGCGCCTCCATCAAACTGAAACACAAAATGCATCATTAGAAGACTTTATAAAATAGTGCCAGTAATCTTAATTTTAAAAATACAGATTTTGGCGACAAATGAAGCGCGGAAATACTCGTGAATAAATCACAATAGGTCTGGCAAGAAATTCTTCGCAAATACTCTTTAATGTATTTGCATATCCTACATCACATAAAATAGGTAAGTACGTTTTACATATGTATTTTTTGACCAATAAACTATTTGTATTGTATTTATATTCTTATCTTATGATAGTGTAGCCAACTCAATATTAGAACTACGCTTATGTCCTTTGATCTTAGTTTAACGCCCGCCTTTCCATAACTAATAATGAATATGCAATTAAGCCACGAATGCGCTCTAATGGAATGCCATATTTTTGGTCACCCATCAAAGAACTGACCGCATCGACAGTTATACATGTTAAAATATTAAATGAAACTCTGACAAAAAAAACCGCAAACAACGCCTGATTCAATATCTTATTTGTTATAAATTTGGCGAATACCTCCGCTAGCTAAGCACTTCCAGGCGTGATGGCGCTATGATGGCACAAATATTTCGGGACATTGCAAACAGCGCCATCTAGTTACATTATAAGTAATCGCTGGTTTTATGAGTACTTTATATCGGACTAATGGGTGCTCGCGGCTTTGCTCGCATCAAGAAGTAAAACTTGCATCCCCTATTTCACCCTTTTAAAAGTGGCAAAATTTCCAAAAATCCTTTCTTAGCGGATGCCTACGTCATAACACCTACTTTCAATCAAAATTTCAGCTTAATCCGTCCAGTGGTTTGGGCTGTGCGTTGATAGATCACTATATCAGTCAGTCAGTCAGTCACCTTTAGGTTTTATTTATTTAGCTACAACTCTTGTATTTTTTTTACATGGGATAGGGTTACGTTTGACTCCAGCCTGCCTGATGTTAAGCATTGCTGCAGCCTAGGATGTAACATGTTTACCTAGAAGATGCCTATTAACTCTAGATTTGAAGACCCCTGGATTGGTTAGTTAGTTACCCCATTTAGTCACTCACCTGTCCATGACCCCGTCCTGTGCGCTCTCCATGTCTACGAACTGCTTGTACCGGTGCTGTCGGTCGCGGCGCTCCTTCTCGGCGAGCGCGCGCGCCTCCTTGGCTCGCCGCGCGCGCTCCTCCGTCTCGCGGGCCACCACGTTCTCTTGGTGCGCCGCCTGCGGGTAGGAATAAAGACTTCAGATTTCCGAATATACCAACAAATAATATACGTATATAGTAGATTAGAACAACATTCATTGTGATAGATTGTTGTGTGTGTGAGTGAGAGAAAAAGAGAAAGAATATACTCTTGGATAATCTGCCACAACAGAGCCCCAACTCAGCGTAATGCTGATTACTTGAGAACGATCGGCGGTCTTTCGTTGGGGCTGGCTGTGACGTCACGTACGAGAGACAAGGTAATACATAGACAAGAGATTTTAGTTGATTTTCCAGAGAAGAATTAGCAGTAGGAATAAACCTATGGTAGATAGATATGCAGATTAAATTTATCTGTGAAACTTTACTCAAAGGGTTTCCGAAAATCATTTTACGCCACAAGAACCGCATAGCAATGTCATAGAAAACACATGGTGGGGATGTTTAAGTGGCCAGTAATGTAGGTTATACGTGTATGGGTAAGTGTGTAAGCCAAAAAAAGAGAGAGAAAGAGAGAAAAAAATAATTACGTTAAAAAGAGAGTGATTGCAGGAATTACACTTGCCGGTGCAACTTAAATTAGCATATTTTTTTTATAAACATTTATATAATTTAAATGACACAGGCACTCACAGTGAAAGAGTCCTTGAACGTCTTGACGTCGTTGAAGAACTCGTCGAGCGTGTACTTGCGCGCGTCGAACACGTAGTACTCGGCCAGCTCGCCGTACAGCGCCTCCATCTTCTTGTACATCGAGTGTAGCAAGTCGCACTGCGCGCGCGCCTCCGCAGCGAACGACTGGCTTATGTTGGTTAGGGAAATGTCATTAGGGAAATGTAATTTATCATTTTTTGTGATTTGTTTCCAAGGACGAGCAACATTAAAGCAATACAACGGAAGCTATTTTTTTTATTTAAAAAACCCCCCCGTACGCCAAGGGTTATATTGGCTTTTACGTCAGAGGCAAGGAAACATCTGGGCAAGAACAGCGCAAGACAGGGAGTATTGGCGTAAGAGGGAGGAGGCCTATAACCCTGCAGTGGGTCTCATTGGGCTGATGATGATGATGACGTCAGAGGCCAGATGCTTTCAATTAAAGCATGATTCGAACTCGTTCCTTAATGCCAGAGCAGTAGATCTCGAAATTATCTTATTATGATGTTTCCAGTTCTTTAAGTAGCTTTAAAAATCCTTGTACATTCGGTACCAAGATTTATCAATTCTATAGTTTATTGTGAACAATATTTGTGACACATATTGTTAGCTGTAATTAGACAGGGCTTGGCTTCTATATGATGTACAAAAGGATACGCTCATAGTCTCGTGGAAGGTGTCCCCCGGCGCTTGCGGCACGCGCGAGTTGTTGAGGTCGGTCTCGAGCGCGCGGATGTCGTTCTCCATCTTCTTGAGAGCTTTCTGTAAGCTCTCCATTGATACTCGGGCCGCTCTGTGATGTAATAATAAAAGGATTTGAAAAGAGAAATGGTTCACTTAATTCTGACGCTCTCAAAATTTAGAAAAGGGTTTAATCAAATCGAATTAATAAATATTTGTTTACTGGATATCCAGGTGTATTTATTTCTTAACTTTACTAATAATACACTGGAATTCAGACATTTACTTTACTTGAACCCGAGAAAACGTGGCTCACTCTTTTTACATCGTGCTTATAATAATGAATGAATATAAAGCAAAACTGTTCGTTCCAGTTCCCTAGATACAGAATTATACAGATAAACTTTTGGGTCAGCTAAACAATAATCTATAATTTCCAACAAATTTGTTTTCTTGTGACGAACTAGTCTTTAAAAAGCATTTGATAGGTGTGGCCTATAGTTTGAATTATAAACCCTGAAGTACCTAGCCTAGTGATAGCACCTTAGCTGGCTCTCCGGTCGCAAGCAAGCTTTATATGCGAGCGGTGTGTGAGAAAGATTTGGATAAATGGAAGCATATTCGACGTGACATTTGTTTAAGTTACTCTTCTATTGCCTGGAAGAGATTGCTTTTAGCAATAAGGCCGCCACTTGTGGCACTAGTATAAGTATTTTTTTCTTCTTTCTTTTTAATTTTATCGTGTGTTACAATAAAGAATTTACTATCTATATAAGCGCTATTCGTAATACCAACCATTTTTATCAAAATGTATATAAATTATCAACGTATCAGCATTGCCATCCAGCGTGGCGTGGCGGCCAGTATGCTGGGCACGCTGCCCTCTGGTAGTGGGCTGGAGCACTTAGACTATCTTTAGGCTTTTGTAAAGATTTTCTAAGTGCCCCTTTTTTATGTTGTAGTTAGAAGTAGTATGTTTAGTTTTTTTCCCTTGTTTTTATATATTATTATTGTAAAGATAAATAAAATGTATTAAAACACGTTACCTGTCGACGTGAGGCATCTCCTCGGCGAAGTTGAGTGCGTCGGGGAACTTGTTCTCGATGGTCTCCACCAGGTAGTGCAGCAGGGTCTGCTTGTTCTCCAGGTCTTTGGTGGCTGTCAGCTGGAACAATACATAGGTATTCAATATTTAGTTTTATCTTCCGATCTGTTGAGAGAGTTGTGTTTACTTGACGTGCCCCTTTTTCTATGGATCATGGTCTATTGAGAATAGAAACTGAAAGGTGACTGACTGACTGATATAGTGATCTATCAACACACAGCCCAAACCACTGGACGTATTGGGCTGAAATTTAAAATGAAGGTAGATGTTATGACGTAAGCATCCGCTAAGAAAGAATTTTTGGAAATGCCACTTTATAAGGGGTAAAATTAAGGGATGCAAGTTTTACTTCTAAATGCGAGCAAAGCCGCGAGCACCCACTAGTTGAAAATAGATCTGCTGATCAGCTGTTTGTCACAATACGGCAGTCTTTGAGCATGTGGCTTAAATGCTCACAAAAAAGTCATAATCAGATCATACTACAACCCAAAAGCATAATACAAAGTCATCAATAATAATGATTGTATGTGTCACCTTGGTGAGGAAGCTGATCTCGAAGCCGTACGCGCCGGCGTTGTTGGAGCCGGTGTTCATGTAGTTGCCCAGCAGCAGCAGCAGCTCCAGGATGCGCGCGAACTTGCCGCTCGCGCGCACCTCCTCGCACGCCGCCGTGCCGGACACTATGTCCTGCAACGTGGACCACGTACATGTTACAAACAACAAGTCAACTGTTAGATGTACAATTAATAGGCAGTAAACTAAAACATGTACCACATATATGTTACAATCAACAATAAACAAGTCATCTTGTTCAAACATAACTAGCTCGTTTAGATTGGAAACAATGTATAAGTTTGCTGTCAGATAATTCACTGGTTTATCAACGAATAACCGATGGCGTCGAAAAGGTTACAGAACAAGTATTATTGCTTATTCACATAAAGCTCAATGGTATGACCGCGAACAACTCACTGGATTGACCATGAACAACACACCGGTTTTCCATCATCAATCAAGGAATATTTTATCAAACCATTCCTTGATTTGATCTCGAAAAATTCTGCAGATTGAGTTTAAAAATTTCATCGGTTTGACTTGCAACAAGTCACTAGTTAGACCTTGAACAACTCACTAGTTTAACCTCGATCAAGTAACTAATTTGCCATTGAACTATTCACTAGTTTGACCTTGAACAACGCACTAGTTTAACCTTGAACATTTCACTAATTAAACCTTGAACAACTCACTAGTTTGCCCTCAACTCACCGGTTTGACCTCGGAGATGATCTCGGGGTAGTGTTCTCTGAAGGCGAGGCTGCGCAGGCGCGGCACGAGGCGCTTGATATCAGCCACACACACCGCGAACTGCTCCGCCTCTGTCAGCTCGTCGCGGTTGCATTGTAGCTCTGCTAGCTTCTTTAACTGGTCGGCTGGAGGTAGGTACTGGGGATAAAATATAATAAGCATTTTGTATGTTGACTGTTAAAACCTACTCGATACAAAACCTTATTTTTCACATATCAGCTCACGCTTGACCATAAACCGGTTGATGTTACACGAAAGGTTTAAGGAAAAAAGGGTCTTGGTAAAGAGTTTAGACAGTTTAGATCAACATTTATACGACAATTTATAATGCGCTTGCCGACTTACTCGTATGTGACTGCATTTTATTACATGAAGAAAAATGTCAGATTTTGTAAGTTTTTAAAGTTTTTTTTGTATCAATTTATTCATTGGCATTTTTTTGTATTTTTTTTTATTAATAAATGGCTCTGTCTGTGTGTACCTGTATGAGCAGGTCGAGCACGTTCCCGGTGAGCACGGTGGTGTCGCATTTGAGGATGCAGGCGCGGATCTGCTCGTACGACATGTGCTTGAGCGAGCCGCCCAGCAAGATGGACAGGTTCTGCGCCGCCTTACTGTCCAGCACCTTCAGGTCCTTCACCTTCTTCAGCGTGTGGGACCTGGAATGTCAATGATAACTGTTTCAGCAACATATAGAATAATAATGAAGAAGATTTTAGCTTCCCGACATAATTCCACCGTTTCATGGTGGAAGTGCCGAAGTGTCGAACACAGCGCTTTGCCACTACGTTTATTGTACGGACAGCAAAAATTTGGAACACTTTACCGGAAGCCATGTTTCCTGCGAACTACAATCCAGGGGTCTTCAAATCTAGAGTTAATAGGTATCTTCGAGGTAAGCGTATTACATCCTAGGCAGCAGCAATGCTTAACATCAGGCAGGCTGTAGTCAAACGTAAACCTATCCCACGTAAAAATAAAAGAAATAATTAACAACAAATCTTCGCGATTTGGCTGGTGTTATTTCGAGATCATTATCATTTTCAAGATAATGATCTCGAAATAACTGTCTGTCTACTGCAGGGGGGTGAAACTTGGAACAGAATGTAAATACGGAAATACAGTGCTGCTAATCTATATTTCTTGACCGCAAACGAAATAGTAATCATACAAAGTTAAGGCCAAAGACGAAAAAAAAACCAATGACACTGATTGACGTTTGAAAAAATTACACAATGAAAATTTCAGTTGAAAAATCCGAGATCTTGTGTGAATTTATTTGTGTTTTATTTTGTGATTTCTTCATGTCTATATCAACAATGAGTGTCCTACAGGATACAGTAGGACACTAATTAAAAGATATTTTAATGTGATAATATACAGTTGGTGTCCAGTGTTAGCCGGGAAAATACTATAATGTGATGGTGACGATACAATCAAAATGTCGGTGCAAAATTAATATAACAGACATAAATATTACAAAATAGTAAAACAATATTCTGCGTTTTATTTTAACTTCTAACATACCTATATATGTAAGGAGCAAGCTGTAGGTAGGTGTTGTATTTATATTTTAGGCTATAAGATGTATACGTATATGGTACAATATTATTTTTGGTCAAGAAATGCAGAGGGCGCTTCAATTTGATTGGCATTAAAATTACACAAGATGGCTCTCTATTCCTGGTATATTATATTACTCTATGGTCTACTGTCATTATACCGAAAAATACGATGATTCATCGCACCGACAGACCGACCAACCATAGTTGTGTCATGGAAAAATCCACCCAAACCCTGATTAAAGCATACTCGCAAAGGTGACCTGGTGAAACTAATGATCGATTTAAGTTAAAGAACAGATAAAATTATACGTACCTATCTACATTATCCTCGTTCTTCTTGGCCATAGGTTTACTTGAGAACTTCAGCGCCAGCCCGCTCAGGATATCCGGCGACGCCATCTTTTCTTCTTGTACCTATAAAACACACACTTTACAAATACTCGTGTAAACTGAAAAACTTGTAACAAACAATTAAGATAGACACGACCTTTTCATTTTCACCATTTTCCCAGAATGTGTAACTATACACGTGATGTTCAAAAGCTTAAATATTGACTAATAAAAAGCTCTAACCTGGACGAGGTCTACACTCAGCAGTGGGATCCCAAGGGCTGTGGATGATGATGATGAATAAAAAGCTCACCTTAACCCAGAAAGCCTTCTCAGACATCTTCTGCGGCACGATGGTCTTCCAGTTGGCGCGCTTCAGTGGCCCTTCCACCTCCCACTTCCTCTTGGGCTTCAGGCCGTAAGGTAGTATGTCTGGTTGCGGCTGGAATGTAGTGAATGTAAATCAATTATTAATTCGTATGGGTAAAAAGATAGAAGAGTGAAATCAGTGGAGTCTGTCAAAATTAGTAAGTATTGCGATATATTTTGTCCCCGTAATTAAAATGATAAGAAATAAAAGTTTTTTCCTTAATCTGATAGTAATAGGAGCATAGTCTGGACAGTTTTGTCACACCCACATGCCATTTCCTCTCCAGTATAGCTTTATCTTTTCTATGAATCTCTAAATACAAAAAAATATTACTTTCTCAAGTAAAATTTAAATAACTCACCATCCTAGGCGCCATGAACCCTCCAGGCGGCGGGGGCGGTCGCGGGCCTCCCATACCGGGCATGGGGGGCGGGGGTGGACCCCCCATGCCGGGCATAGGGGGCGGAGGGGGCCCGCGCGGCCCGCCCGGAAGCGGGGGAGGGGGCGGGGGACCGCCTGCTGCAGGGAACAAGGGTTGAATAAGAACAATTTATATCGGGATATAAAACTTAGAAAAACCTATGTATGTACATATATGAAAACCAATAAAGATAAAAAAGTACATAATGTACTTCTGATTCTTTTGCACGAAGTTTGCGCTGTCGCATCAGATTTCAATGGAATTCGGTATAAATGTATGTATATATAGAGATAAATTAGAACTTTATGCGGCAGTTAATTCCGCCGGCGATAAGGCCGCCCAATGTGCATTAAATTATTTTTAAAATTTCTTTCATTATGTAATTCTATTTTTGGTGTGCATTCACTTCGGTGATCGTGAATGGATACCGCTGATTTCCGAGTTCATAAGGAGATCAATCAGATCAAGCCTTTAAAAAATTAGTAACGAAAGTACTATGTATGAAAAGCGTTGTATTTATTATGTTATGTAATAGGTTCGAACCTGCACCAGGCATGGGAGGCGGCGGCGGGGCACCACCTACAAGTACACATAAAGGATGCAATATTAGTATTAGTACTCATGCATATACAAAAACAAGTGGTTTTAGCATTTTATTTAATATCGAAGGACATACAATTTTTCTTGCTTTCTTGATAGCAAGTATTATGTTGGATATTCTAGCTTCAGTAAAATTTCATGCATTATTGATATATCAAATCGCAGCGAATCATTGCACTCTGGACATCACTGCGAGGCAATTTTTATAATTTTATCGTAATGTACCCATTTTTTTTACAAAAAATACATCGCAGAATAAAAAAATAGATAGTAATTTTCGTTTGAACACTATGTACTAGTGAATTGAAAATATCATCGCTAAAGTATTACAATTGTATGTATTTAATTTAAATTGTGTAAAAAGTTTATTATGCAATGCATGCAAAAATAAGTAAATAATAAAAATAACCCAGAATATAAATAAATATATCTACCAACCTTGTCCAGGCATGGGCGGCGGCGGCGGCGCGCCTGACCCTACAAACACCAGAAGGAGATAGATATGGCGTGTGCGCATGCGGGTGAGGTTTGCAAGTGCTTCCTTATAAATATGTCATGCTTTTCGTTTATCATTATAAGTACTTTAGAACCATTTAAGAGCAAAGAAAATTAAAACAATTTATATATTAGCTACCAAATATTGCAGAAACCAAAATAGAGAAGAAAATATTATATTGTATGGTTTTGTTTTGTATGTACAGGCTTACTATTATTATTATTATTACTGGCTTTTTCTACAAGAATAACATTCTCTTTAACCGACTTCAAAAAAGGAGGTTGTCAATTCTTCTGAAAGTCTTTTTACTAGCTAGTATGTTAATTTTGATTCATGCATAAACTAAAGTCACGTAATACGAAGAATTTCCGACGTCGTTGTGTATATCTGTCTCGCTCTTGCGTAAATTTTTGCATTTTTTATGAGAACAACATAGACAACCATACACAATAGGTCGACGTTGTAAATTCTCCGTGCATCGCGACCGGAAACAACCTTTACCATACTACTACACTTTGTGAATTTTGTACCTTTTCTATGTTTTTTTTTATCTTTAAGTATGACTACTACACTTTGTGAATTTTGTACCTTTTCTATGTTTTTTTTTATCTATAAGTATGTAATATTAAAATGATACTAACCTGCCCCAGGCATGGGCGGCGGCGGTGGCGCCATTGCTCCTAGAAATATAGTGCGTTACATGCTTTTAGTAGGTATACCCATGTGAACATGTATATAGTGGAGTGCACATAAGTGTATAAAGTTATTTATAGAATGTGTAAAGTATAGATATAAAAATGTGTTAACCTTTTATAGATGTAGCTATACAAGATTACAGCCCCCGTAGACAAAAGGCGTATTGTAGTGAGCGTACTGACGCATACTTATGGAATAGACAGACCAATGTATGGGATTAACATCACGATGCGCTCCGCGGGGGGAATGTTTTACGAAATTCTAGTTCTAAGTATGCGTCAGTACGCTCACTATAATACGCCTCCTGTCTAAGGGGGCTGGTTACTAACGCATAAACTTTTCAAAACGGCTTTAGTCAGTCAAAAGCAACTACTTTTTTCGACCGAAATTCGCGAAATCAATGTTGGTTTTCTACATATTTATCGGGCACGATCATCTTTTTGTATGGAACGTCTGATTTTATTCGCGAACTTTTAAAAGTAGCAGAACATTTTTGAAAGTGTTTGATGAACTAAAACCGTCCTTATAAGAAGGTTATACATTACTTTTTTAACCGGTAATCGAGTATGGACTGAGTATATAAATTGAAATTTAATTAATTTATTTAGATTAAACATGCAAACACTAAATTAGGCCTATACCGTGTCTTATAGTGGGCGTGATATCATGCTATATTTGAAAAAGTGTGATTCAATCTGATTGTTATTATAATATATAATATACTGATACGTACCTCCAGGCATAGGTGGCGGAGGCGGCGGCCCTCCAGGGCTGCCGATCGTCTGAAAAATACATAATTAACTGGTTTAATATATTATATCTAAAAAGCGGTCAAAACATGTTTTTTTACAAGGAATGGTTTTGCACTTGACCATAATCACGTGTTGCGTAATTCAAGTCGAAATACGCGACACGTTTATTACTTTTTCTAAATGGGTTATTTCTTCCTAATTATATTTTAAAAAGTTTACCAAACTCTCACCAACTCTAACTCTATTAATAGTATCAGTATTATTAATTCGGGTAACTGTATGTTATTACATAATCTAGCGTTAAAAAGTAAAAGTTTCTTTAAGTACGTCGGTTGTATACTGATATTTGCGCTAGGTATCCTAAACACCCTGTGATACAGAACTCCAGCAAACTTTTACTATACTATACGTATGTACATGTAACATTAATTCATATTACCTGTGCAATAAGTGCAATGTTGTTGTGCGAGACGCCCCCGGGGCCCGTGGGCGAGGCCTTGAGTCTCTCCTCCAGATGAGCAGCCTTGGCCTCCGCCTCGTGTCTCGCTGCGATGGCAGCTTCTAGCTTACTGTTCAACTCTTCGATCTTGCGCTCCTCTTCCGCTCGGGATTTTTCTGGAAAAGAAATTAGAATATATTTAACGTCTGTGAGTGACTGCCTACATTGCTTGCCTACACTGTTTGTTGTCATACCACTTGAATTTATACACAAATTGAGGGTAGTTAGATATTAAAACAAAATAAAAAAATTGTTTGTGTAACCTAGCTCATAAGACGTTATTATAATTAAATTATGAACATACTGGGAGATGACTCTGGCCTCGTAACACAGCCTAACGGCTACCACGAGGTCAGAGGATTCAAAAACATTTTGTGAAAAATATCTTTAAAAAAATAAATGATTTTGTATTTTGTATTTGTATTTGTATTTGTCTATTACGAGGCTTAAATACTTTTAAAATGTATATTTTAATATCAAAACTGCGGAATAATAAATTGTTTTCACTGTCAGCTGTTTCGTAAAAAACTTTTTAATTCAATTTGATGTTATATTGTAAATAAATTTTGTATTTGTAGAAAATTTTGCACAGTTTTGTTAACACAGATTCTTTATCTTTAGGGTCATGAGTAGACATGAACATCAGAGACAGCAATACAATAATCCGTTTACTTTTGTATTGCTGTCTCTGTTGTTCTTGTCGAAAACACTTGCATTCCAAGACCAGATTTTAGCACAACCAAACTTTACTAAAGAATTTGATAGACATTGAAGTGAGCTAGCCTAGAAGACTGACCGATAAGTCCGTCGATGAGCGGCTGTACGTCGATGTTGAAGCGCTGCGTGAGTCTGAAGTCGGGGTCGTAGCCGTGCTTGTGCAGCACTATCTGCGTTATACACTCCTCTATCAACTTGTAGTACGCTGGCCTGGAATATTATATCAATACTCATTCATTTATTGAAGAATTTATTGTTTTAGGTGGCTTGTATCTCTACCCAACAGAACTCCCCTAACGAATTAATTTTGCGGGGGAGTCAAGACCCTCATTCATAAGGAAATACGGCTCGAAAGAAAGAGGTGGCTTCAGATAACAAACTAATTTGTTTGTTTTAGATGTGTTTCTTCACCACCACACCTAAAACAAACAAATTTGTTGTCTGAAATCGCATTTATTTCCATTAAATACATTGTAAGATATTCGTTGTGCTCGGTTTTGCGACTGCTTCTTACCGATTCCAGACAACAAACAATATGTTTTGTTTTTAGGTGTATATCACCACACCAAACAAATGTGTTTGTTGTGGAATCTCTTAAAGCAGCGTTTGTTGGGCACTTTCGTGGGACGGAAGACAGGTTTTTTTTTTCTCGAATCACTCGTTCTACTAATGAATTAGTTTTAGTATACACACCTAATGAGCTCGTCGTCCCTGATGAAGAGCAGGTGCTGCAGTATGGAGAGCAGGTAGGGCTCGGCCGGCGTGTCCAGCGCCAGGTTCTTCACCAGCTCGAAGCACTCGTTGGGGTCGTGGAAGTCAACTCTGCAATTATGGAAATAGTAAAAAATGAGATATGGTTGAAATGACTGAGATTTAGCTGTAAATAATAAGATTTCACTGACATTCGGCTGATTCGAATAACTTTACTTATATTTTTATGACGGCTCTTTATACAAGCATTCCAATAACCAACAATACAATTTGAAGTAGGTCAATTAACATGCTAACATCAACAAGAGTCGATAACAAAATGCCTATAATGGTAACCAGTTACCGTCGTTATGGACGCTTGTGATGCGAGAGGCGTCGCAGTGTTCTGCCAGCTGTTTTGCTGCTGTTGTCATAATACTAAATCCGGCGCTAAAACTTTATCATAAGGTAAAAATAACCCTGTATATGTATTTATATATGTACCTGACGTCATCGAACTTGGCCAGGAACTCGTCCTGGTCGGCGGCGGCGTGCTGGTCGAACACTGTCATCTGGATCTGCCGCGCGCCCTCCGCGCCCGCGCGGAGATCCTCTGCAATACAATAGCGGTTTATGTTACAACTACTCTTTTCCGTGGAAGGAGCTGGGCGCCCACCACGATGTATCTGCCCAAAAGAACTCCCCTAACGAATTTATTTTGCGGGGGAGTCACGACCCTCAGCCATGAGGAAATACGACTCAAGATAGAGATGTTACAACTACTCTACTGATTGATGATTATCTTATTTTAGTTTCTTTTTAACGGGTTAGTACAATAAGTTAAGGGGATTTTGCGCTGTGCATTAGAAAGTCAGACATTTGACCAGCTACGTGTTTCACAAGTTCTGAATACATATTTTAGGTCAAAAACAAAACGCTAATCAAAGTTATCTAAATTCATACATTTTATTAACCAATCATAGAAGTTCCAAGAGCCTAAATGTTTGGCGTAAACTTAAAAAAGTGAAATACCTTCCTGTTACCCTGTAACGACACCAGCACAAGTGATGCACGTCTGAGCATACCCTTACTGGAATCGACTTATTCATATTTATTTATCAACTTCTTCTTATCGAATGAGAGTGGCCAACTCTGGTGTCAAGTTTTCAAACCGCCCTAATTATCAACTAATCTATGAGTAAGTTTATTCTTTGTACACGAGATATAAGAAGATGATATAAGAAGAAAAGAGAAATGATATTTACCGATGAGATCATACAGCCCGGTCCGCATGAACTCGCTGCGCAGATGCAGCCTGAACTCCAGCTCTTCGGGCTCTGTGATGATGGCGTTCATCAGCTGCATGCAGCCGTTCTACAACACAAACATAATTATATTAGTGTTTAAACAATATGTGTGGATTTATACTAGCTTGAAAACATATTGAGCAAACTGTAATTTCAAAATCCTAGGAGATTGTTGTTCACTTCTATTCACAAACGTTCCGAATTTGTAAAACACCCTGCAGGAATACATCCTGGTATATGCGAAATATGATGAAAAAAAACAACCCCAATTAATAAATGTTGCGAGGTGCGTTTTCTCTCTTATTTCATCGTCTCTACACTTTACTGGCCAAAAGACGAGAACAACTCAGTTATTGTTTTGCTCCATCTGCTGTCAGTTCGTCACGCCAAGTGAATCAAGGCCACTTAAGTTTTGTAAAACAAATCCCGCATCTTCCTTCGTTCGTTTTCAGAAATTAAAGAATGGAATTATACCACCTTAGGCCATAGCTTTTGCATCCCATCGTGCAATATGTTCAAGTGCAAATCCGTTTTAGTTAAATGAAAATCACGTATGTTAAGAAACAAGGTATAGCGTCATACCTTCAAGCTCTCATTAGCCTTGTGGTCGAGTCCCTCCAGTATGGGCAGGAAGCGAGGCTTGCGGCTCGACTCGCCCGCCATTGTGATCGCTTCTAGGACCTTCTCGTGCCCGTTGGGGATCAGGCAGATGGCTGCTAGGACCTGGAATGTACACATTTAACTATAATTTGTCGGTTTTCAAGTCGAAACCTGATCGTTTTCTTCTATTTGCTATTGTGCTTTTTTCACGTTTTAGTCTGCCGACTTCGATCGACTCGAGGAAATGGTTCCGATCGATTCGAAATATGCGTCTTATTAATCGATGCCATAAATCATATAAGTTTCGACCGTGATACAATGATATTGAGAAGAATTATCGTCTATATTTTACATTACTACCAAGTGTAAAACTTATTGAGCGAAACTTCAAAGTCTTGAACACCTCCGCAAAGTTGCCAGTTTATCGGTTTTCTATCTAAGCAAACTATGACCGAGTGCAAACCCGTTCTAGTTTAAAAAAAAGTGTCTAGTGCATACCTTGGAGGCCTCGAGCGCGCAGGTGGGCTTCCTGGCGTCCAGACTCCGGGCTAGCACGGGCAGCGCCTCGCGGCACTCGAACATGGTGCGGATGCCCACCGTGTTGTTGAGGATGGACGACAGGCAGCGGATGCACTCGTACTGCACGCGGTCGTAACGGGAGTCACTGCAACCACGGACCATTATTATAATTATATATGGACAGAGGGTTAACTGTATGTGTCGAGTATAGGCAGAAATTGTTATAGGTACACCAATTAGGGATGAGTTTATACTGAGCAAGGAATGACAATGATTCGACTCTGCCTGCCTGCATAGGAGGTATAGGTATAGGACTTGTCTCTAGAAACGACTCGCGCGACCATCTCAGAGCTCATCAGGTATGAGCGAGATGGAGAGATGAATAGGAACTAAATTTGTATAGAAATATAGTCTGGATTAACAGGGAGGCTACTTTTTACACCGAGTCTACGCGGGTGAAACCGCGTGGTGTAGAGTAAATAAACAGTTCCACACAATAGCAGCTAAAAATAGGCAATTTTGTCTTTATTCGTAATTTTAATTGTATTAACAGTGATAACTACATACCCGAAAAATCCACGTCCACTGACAGCATGAGAAGAAAGATACATTATTTTAACACAAATCACCAAAATAATATTTAGATAATTTGCCTTGACTTCTACACCAAATGTAATTACATGAACTCCTGTATCACTTAAAGTAAGTTGTAAGATCGAAATATATTAGTTTTCTTTACAAAACCCAATATGTACCATATTGCAATATGGTATTGTAATAAGAACTTACTTAGAATAACATAAATTGAGCGTAGTGAGTAGACTCTCAATCCCTTTGGTTCCGAACTCCTCTATCCACGATAGCGGGTTGTTAGTGAGAGATATCCTCAGGTTTTCGAGACAACTGTGCAGTTTGCCGACAGAGAGCTCCGGCTGGTTGAGGTAGGTCACGTAGTCTGATGGCTTCTCGAACTTAGATCTGCCTTCCTGGAAACATTATAGAAGAGGAATGAGATACATCATCATCATCATCATGTTCATGTATTTCCAATACATAAACATGTTAGAAAAGTTTCGACAAAAAGGAATATTGGTATGTTTGGAAAGACTTGAAAATAGTGGAAAAACAAAATGAGGTATCTTATAGCAGACTACTGTGTGAGATTATTAGGTCACCAGAAGCCAGATCCGTACAAGAGATAATGTCGTTGAAGGTGTTAAGTACGCGTATGCTGGTTTGTAGCTAGCTAGCTGAACGAAACTGGTGGAACACGCCGTTTGATGCCTGGCAGATTTAACAATTGAAGGGGGGTATAAGTGTTCCTAGCCAGAATACAGCCACATCACCAGCAGAGAGTAGCAAATAAAGTTAATTAATTTCAATCAAGTAAGAGAAGTAAGAAGAGGGTAAGAGTTAGTACCTGAGCCTTATCGGTGACGAAGCGGTACTGCACCAACATCTTCTTCTGCTGGTCGCGCGAGTACTTGCGAAGCGGCTCCTTCTTCGCCTCGCTGAGATTCATGTCCGACTGAAATAGTATAAAAAACATCACTTAAATAACTTCTCGCAATATTAAGGTTTTCAAAAGTAATGTAGATTAACATCAGTCATTTAAAATAAAAACAGTCTAGGTTCGTGCCGTAGCTATTTCAGGTGCACCTAAATGGTTGTAGAAGATCCTAAAATATTCCTGTTTCTTAGAACTTACCTGGACGGGTCATGAGGTCCGTATGAACCCTGATCAGTGGGCCGGGATAGGGACATATTGAGAACTCCAGGAAAGACGTGACAGAGGAGACCTAAAACCCGTTGGCGTCTAGGTCTTGAGCGGTTCGGGGTTGCCTGGCGTGATGAGGCTATCGACAGGGACACGTGGAAGGAGCGAGACTTGCCCAGGAGTGGGATGGGACATATAGGTTAGTATTGAGACGTACCAGCATCTCCTCAAACCGCCGCTGCAGCTGTGCATCATCCAGCGCATCTATCTTGTTTGTATACTCCTCGTCATCCTCCGCGCGTGGCTCGGCGCCGCGCGGCACCGTGTCGTAGCCACGCTCGATCTGGCTGCCCGCCTTCTTGGGCCGCCCGAACCATGTGTCGAGCTGCAACAAGGGAATATACGCTTTAGTACCAGGGAAACATTAAAAGGCTAGAGAATAATGCCATTTATAAAATGAGTAACGATTATATGGCCTCAGACCATAGAGAGTATGTTTACAAGGAAAGAGGCGTTTTCTCAGCAGGCGGCGATAACTGGCTGATGCTGATGCTTAGGAAAATAAACTAAACAAACAATTACTTATACAGACACAACCTATGTACATACAGACCCAAAGCTGACTTATAAATTTCGTTATCTAGTATATCAGATTTAACTGGCTTGGCAGCAAAGATAGCTACCGTCATTATAGAGAAGAATCAACTGGTTTATAAAATACCCTTCAGGAGTTTATTATAATTTGTACAACCCCGCTCTGCTCTAGGCAAACAGGACTAAGAGATCTTAATTACTAAAATGCAGGTATGTGTGTCATGTCGATCACAGACGCCACAATGCATTGATTACACAACCCGGCGTGCGGCGTGCTCCGCACCACCAACAATCGTAAATCAATTAGCCTCGTCATTGGTTGGGAGGCCCTTTTACGAAGCACAATGAATGATACAATCGACTGGTTGAGGTTTGGCAGGGTGCGTAATGATAATATTATACGACCTAGAAAGTGTGCGACCTATGTATTTTTTTAATGAACATTTCACACAGCCCATCTAGCCCCATACTAAGCAAAAGATTGTGTCATGGATATTTAGATAACGGTTGTAATAATTAATTTATTAATGAGCCTGCACTTGACCATAATTTGCCAGATGGTAAGCGATCTATATTATGGTCTAAGGTGAAGCGAAGAATATAGTCCGCGGGGAACAAGGTGTCAGGCAACAAGTTTCACTGTCAATTTCGGAGTATGTGTTCTGTAGCAATAGATATACAATTGTGGTTTATAATATACGACGGATGTATTAGCAATTGGAAAGTCATCCTGGTTTTCATTTTATGACTACTCAGAAAAATTACTAAATCATGTGACGACGAGGAAAACCTAACGTGTATTTTCTCAAACAGTAATTATTAACGTCATAATAAGCCATTAGGGATAGAATTTGGTGATACGTAAAGGAAAATACCTGTCATAACATTTACCAGTGCATCATATGGTTTGTATTAGTCAATTGGCAGAAGGTGTAAGGTCTGTTAAGATTCAGGCCCGCTTGCACAAGAGTCCTTAAACATTAGCCTTATTTTGGGGTTTATAAATGAATTATAAAAACAGACCGGTAGCCTTATCAATTTCACTGGAACCACGGGATGATCATCACAACAAAAAGTAGGGTTCCTTTATCATAATTTCATCAGATACGATCACAGATTCGCAATACATTGTACCACTAGATATATACTCATATTTATGTATATCTAGTGTAGTCCGCAAGGTCGAGTGATGTGTGTTGAATCATCGCAGCACTTGCATTGCGTCAACCGCACTGTCACCGGAATACTAAGCACAAGTTGTAACTTGCCAAAATATATGATGTTAGGACACACGGAGAGTCTCGTATGATTGTTATAATGTTAGACACGCAACGTTACGCGAGTATCGTAGATCTAGCTGGTGCGCGCAACTTCGTCCGCGTGGAATAGTTATTACCCTAAAAACGGTTCTAACGGTTTTTGACTGGCCTGTTAGCTTAGTTGGTAGTAGCTCTGCCTTCTAATCTAGGGGTTGTGGGTTCGATTCCCGCGTGACACAAGTATTTATGCATTACAAAAATGTATAATTATTTGTGTTGAGTCTGGTCGTTTGTATGTATAATAAGTATGTATTTACAAAAGAAAAGTATATAAGTATTATATCCGTTATCTAGTACCCACGACACAAGCGTTTGCTTAGTGTGGGGCTAGATGGCGCTGTGTGCATTGTCCCGGAATATTTATTTATTTTTATTATTTAGTGAGTTAACCTTAAAAGATAGACATTTACTGTTGTGGACATATTGTTAGATCATTTCAAGAGGAATAATTTTTTCATACACATTTTTTTTGATATCTTGAACCGTTTTCGTAGCGCACGCAACGGAAGCCCTCAGAGATGAATATTTTTCCTCGTTTTTTCTACATTTTCTATTGTTTCTTCGCTCCTATTAGTTGCAGCGTGATGTTATATAGCCTAAAGCCTTCCTCGATAAATGGTCTCTTCAACACAAAAATATTTTTTCAAATCGGACCAGTAGTTCTTGAGATTAGCGCGTTCAAACAAACAAACAAACCCTTCAGCTTTTTAATATTAGTATAGATTAATTCCGCAGAGAGGATCGCGACCGCGACCCTCATGAATGAGAAATACGACTCAGAAATATCGCAAACTAGTTTAGTTCTTAATTCGTCTAATTAAATGGTCATTAAGAAGAAACAATAACTTGTTTGCCGGCTTGGGTTAATTGGTAAAGATATTGATACAGGTCACAAACATGTGACCACTTATGTGATTTTTGATCAGAGATAACACACAAATCGATGACAAAACTTGACAATAATAATAAAAAACGTTTGATAATTTTGACAATGTAGTTTCTGGACCAATTTTTCTATAAGCATGAATAAAACAACACTAAAAAGAATCAATGACGACCCCAAAGTATTAGTTTAAATATTCGACTCAAAGATTCATAATCCTAATATTTATTTATAGGTAAACAAAATTACGTACCGAAAATGGCGATTTTTCGCGCACGTACTCCCCAACTACTTTTATAGTTTCCATGACACTTAACAAGACAGTCACAATCAATGAACGATATCACTGCTTCTTAAACACAGCTGAAAATAATTCTAGAGAATATTGTGTTCTGAGTTTCTTTTTCCAAACAAAATGCAATTTAATAGTTTAGTCTGAAATCGCTCGCGAAATTCGCATCACCGACCGTACCGATAGCTTTCAAAAAGTGACTGAAGGCCTGCCTGCACCATATTAAGTTTGCACACCTTAAGATAATCGCTAAAAATAATCCGCAGAGAATCGACCGAAATAAGAAACATGTGACGCTAAAATCTAGATTTATTTTTAAGCACTTCTTAAAAAGATATGACATACTCGTATTTACAACGGCCGTGGCATAGGTACTTAAACACTATTTTAAGTGGTTTTTGAGAATAAAACGTAAAAACGTAAAAAAAGAAACTCAGAACACAATATTCTCTAGAATTATTTTCAGCTGTGTTTAAGAAGCAGTGATATCGTTCATTGATTGTGACTGTCTTGTTAAGTGTCATGGAAACTATAAAAGTAGTTGGGGAGTACGTGCGCGAAAAATCGCCATTTTCGGTACGTAATTTTGTTTACCTATAAATAAATATTAGGATTATGAATCTTTGAGTCGAATATTTAAACTAATACTTTGGGGTCGTCATTGATTCTTTTTAGTGTTGTTTTATTCATGCTTATAGAAATTTTGACAATGTAGTTTCTGGACCAATTTTTCTATAAGCATGAATAAAACAACACTAAAAAGAATCAATGACGACCCCAAAGTATTAGTTTAAATATTCGACTCAAAGATTCATAATCCTAATATTTATTTATAGGTAAACAAAATTACGTACCGAAAATGGCGATTTTTCGCGCACGTACTCCCCAACTACTTTTATAGTTTCCATGACACTTAACAAGACAGTCACAATCAATGAACGATATCACTGCTTCTTAAACACAGCTGAAAATAATTCTAGAGAATATTGTGTTCTGAGTTTCTTTTTCCAAACAAAATGCAATTTAATAGTTTAGTCTGAAATCGCTCGCGAAATTCGCATCACCGACCGTACCGATAGCTTTCAAAAAGTGACTGAAGGCCTGCCTGCACCATATTAAGTTTGCACACCTTAAGATAATCGCTAAAAATAATCCGCAGAGAATCGACCGAAATAAGAAACATGTGACGCTAAAATCTAGATTTATTTTTAAGCACTTCTTAAAAAGATATGACATACTCGTATTTACAACGGCCGTGGCATAGGTACTTAAACACTATTTTAAGTGGTTTTTGAGAATAAAACGTAAAAACAATAACATATACTGAGATATATATTTTTGGTTAATAATCTCTAAATATATAAATATTTGCATGTAACTCAAATAAACCATACCTTACAAAGATTTATAAAAAGTTTTTAGCACCCTTGGACCTTGAAATGTCTTCATGAATGTTTATTAGATGCCTACAGTATGCACACATACATGAAGAACTGATGATAGATACAGATGGCAGGAAAACATCCGAGATGGTGGTGGTCGCGACCCTCAGACATGAGGAATACGGCCTACAATGAAAATAAAAACATCCGAGATGGTGGTGGTCGCGACCCTCAGACATGAGGAATACGGCCTACAGTAAAAATAAAAACATCAGAGATGGTGGTGGTCGCGACCCTCAGACATGAGGAATACGGCCTACAATGAAAATAAAAACATCCGAGATGGTGGTGGTCGCGACCCTCAGACATGAGGAATACGGCCTACAATGAAAATAAAAACATCCGAGATGGTGGTGGTCGCGACCCTCAGACATGAGGAATACGGCCTACAATGAAAATAAAAACATCCGAGATGGTGGTGGTCGCGACCCTCAGACATGAGGAATACGGCCTACAATGAAAATAAAAACATCCGAGATGGTGGTGGTCGCGACCCTCAGACATGAGGAATACGGCCTACAGTAAAAATAAAAACATCCGAGATGGTGGTGGTCGCGACCCTCAGACATGAGGAATACGGCCTACAATGAAAATAAAAACATCCGAGATGGTGGTGGTCGCGACCCTCAGACATGAGGAATACGGCCTACAGTAAAAATAAAAACATCCGAGATGGTGGTGGTCGCGACCCTCAGACATGAGGAATACGGCCTACAGTAAAAATAAAAACATCCGAGATGGTGGTGGTCGCGACCCTCAGACATGAGGAATACGGCCTACAATAAAAATAAAAACATCCGAGATGGTGGTGGTCGCGACCCTCAGACATGAGGAATACGGCCTACAGTAAAAATAAAAACATCCGAGATGGTGGTGGTCGCGACCCTCAGACATGAGGAATACGGCCTACAATAAAAATAAAAACATCCGAGATGGTGGTGGTCGCGACCCTCAGACATGAGGAATACGGCCTACAGTAAAAATAAAAACATCAGAGATGGTGGTGGTCGCGACCCTCAGACATGAGGAATACGGCCTACAATAAAAATAAAAACATCAGAGATGGTGGTGGTCGCGACCCTCAGACATGAGGAATACGGCCTACAATAAAAATAAAAACATCCGAGATGGTGGTGGTCGCGACCCTCAGACATGAGGAATACGGCCTACAATAAAAATAAAAACATCCGAGATGGTGGTGGTCGCGACCCTCAGACATGAGGAATACGGCCTACAATAAAAATAAAAACACTTAAAAAATAATCATCATTTTCTGTATCGCCCGCAATATTTATAGCATGATACGCGCTTTATATTGAGCCCTTCTGTTCTGTAAATACGCTGTTTATTTACAGACTTTACGCCGGCGACTGAATGACAGTCGCAAGGCTAGGCTGTTGCCCTGAAGTGCCCAAATTATATTTAGTTTACATAGACGTGTCACCATTGTAAACACCTGTGCCATTGTTTTGTTGTTTGTGTCTTCGTGAATGAACATTTACCAATTTAGGGGGATAATTTAGGGGCTTTCAACGTAGGGGGATTTGTAAAAACATGAACATTTTGTTTCTTCTAGGTTTTATATTTATCGTGTGAGATCGGTGAACTATGATGGCGCAAGTTTTCGTTCCACTAAAAAGCCTTTAACACGGCTATAATGACGACTGCACTTAGCTCATATAGGCACAGTCAAGTTAATAATTCGGTCAAGATCAAAACTCCATATCATCAGATTGAGGAAGATATAAAGAAATAGTGGTTAATTCTTCTCTTTTTATGACACTAACAAACATTAGTGACTATCCTATCTCGCTCTAGAGCGTAAGCTCATTCGAAGAAATATCCTACATATAGGTCAAGAACATTCAACCAGCTTGCATATAAAAAGACATTTTCATTCATTCTTCTCTTCATATAAGTATTATGGATCAATTACTGATGCCTAGTATTCCAGGCTAGGGTGTAAGCTCAGTCGATGAAATAGCTTAAATGATATAGGTCAAGTTCACACCGCACCAGCAGCATGAGTACGGTAAAGGTTAGAGCACACGAGAGCCGGCGGATGACGTCAGCAATCCGCGGCGCCTTGTAAACAGACGAGTTATGAGATCATAATCTTTGTGCAGTGATATCAGTTAACCATGTATGATTTATTATTATATTATTTGATAAGAAAGGAAGAAACTGTAAAAGAGGACAAGAAAAAGTTCTACGTATTTCGATGTCAGTCTCAATGGAATATGGGGCATATTTTTGTGTCCTAAAATGCAATCAATTACACACATTATATCAATGCAGGTACATATGTACATAAATCATATCACATTTGGATAGATTATTATTGAATTTAATATACCTATACAAACAACAATACAAAATCTATAAAACAACACATATCGTCATCTTTAGGTTCAGGAAAACATTATATCTAACTACATTTCAAAGTTTAGTGGAAATTTCCTTTTAAGAATAAGAAGAATTTACATATTTTCTGATCGGCTATACTGTTTGTTTCTATAAGTATGTAGCCTGGCAGATCGCCAGCGAGGTGTAAGGAAGGTAATTACGGCTGATTACGTTGTTTGTTTACTCTTTAATGTAAATTGTAATAATCGATGATGATTGCTTCTACGGCTACGGCTAAATGGGGGCCAATTTCCTTGTTTAGAAGGAAATATCTCTATTGGAAAGCCATAAGTATTCACAAAGATAACGTTTGTCGAGTTTCAGCTTTATTATTCTGTTGTTGAATGCTTTAAATCTTTTTAAACAATAATTTCGATTCGTAACTTCCATAAATTCGAAGCGAATTTTTTTTTCAGTTCTAACTTAACATAGGCAAATAGAGACAATTCGTGTATCTCTAAAAAAATACGGGTTCATTGTCATATAACTAAATTCTAGAGGTAAGTTTGTAAATTCACCCGCACGACGCCGGGGTAGAAAAATTTAAACAACTAGTACATTGTGTTCCTGCCACTTGTCTAAGCTTACTTGAGTGAAATAGTAATTTGGAAATATCAGTACAAAACGCTTCCTGCCACATTCCCTTTCCAGTAATTACAGTAATGAACCAGCAGGAACCCGCGGGACTCTGCTGAATTAGTTAATTAGAACTCACTCACAATGCAACACGGTAAGGGAACTGTTGGCCTAGTTAAAAGGTTTTATTATGTGTAACAGAAATTAACAGTTACAAAAATTATAAGTAATCGTTGAAGTGTTTTTAATAAATTCATAAATTAGATATTCAATTTTCAAGCTGCTTGTTTAAATAAAAGGCTGTAAAAGAGATAAATTCTCAATACATTGAATACATACCATTTTGGCACTGTATATGACACTTTTCACAATCGAATCAAATCACTACGAAAATTATCTTTTTAACTTTTTAGAACACATTTTATATCACAAAACACAAAATTTCTAAAACAACAATCAATTACAAAAAACACTACTCAGCGAGTACTTAGGCACGAAACAATGATAATTGTGCAATTGCAACAATTATAAACAAGTAATTTTTAGATCATCACCAGATAATAAGCACCAAAAAGGATAATGTCAAATACTTCGTTGACCGCTCCTGTATTGATGGTGCACGCTAACGACGCGACTCCCGCGCGGACAATAATTCTATTAATATCTGTGAACACCATTATTTGCCTTTGCCGAAGTATTGAAACAGATGAACCACAGAATGTGTAAGTAGTGCCTGTGACTAAGTACAGAGATTACTATATGTCTAGAAATGGAAAAAATCGTAACTCCTTTTTTCAATACAAAACTTAAAAAAAACTTACCTTTTTATAGATTACAAGTATCAAGGAATCTCGTGATAATAATTACAGTGTAATCGTTAGGAAAAGAACAAACAGAACAAGACACATTGAACAATTAATACTACAAGTGGTACCATATTATGTATTCTTTTTAGTTTGGGTATACGACATATGTACTTACTTTCAATATTATTATATTTAATCTAGTACCCACGACACAAGCGTTTGCTTAGTGTGGGGCTAGATGGCGCTGTGTGTGTGTGTTTTATTATTATTATTTACAGATTTCTGTTATGTGTTGTTGACAAGGATAATGGTTAGGAAGATTTCATAATAAACATGCAACCAGATTGATTGAAGTCCATTCCTTAAATTCAATTTCACATTTTGAATATCAGAGAACGGATGGTTAATGTGTGTGTGTGTTACAATTTAATGCGTACATTTCTCAACTTGCAGTGACAATAAAGAATCATTATCTTTATCATAACATATTTTATTATTGAGAATATATACTTGTTCCTTTATTGAGAACAATGTACCTAAGTATTTTGTAAGAATGTATGTGACATCCATATGATCAAAATATCACAATGTTTATGCATTATGCAACACTATGATTTCTTGTTTATTTTTAATTAAAGCGGTAACAACCAATTACAAATTATCAACACGCTTACGAAGCAAATTAATAAGATATCTATAAAATTTATAAGTATCATTACGTTCACAAAAACAGGCAATGTATGTATATGATTTCAATAAAGTATTCCTTTCTTTCGTTCATATTCCCACAATTCTATAATCTAAGCAAGTTACTACGGTAGTAAGCGCGGAATGCGTGCTCGCGCACATCGTTCGTCCACAGACAGAGACAATCGGAATTCTCCGCGAGCCTCGGATATTTTGTGGTATTATCAAATTAGTGGGACGTGGTATAAATAATATGGGATTGGATACAAGTCACGAGATATACAACATACAGTAAATAAGTTAGTTTACAGTAAGTATTAGTACTTTTTTAGGCCAATTAAAGTACACTTGTTTTTCAATTATGAACGGAATCTATATGTGTGCATTTAGCAAGTTATTAACGACATTATTAGCCGAGATAAATGTACATTCCGACATAAATATTATATAAAATACAAGTAAAAACGCAGTTTTGAAACTGTAACTGTAATCAATTACAGTGCATATATTTATTTTCCAAATTTACTATTTAAAATAAACCCATCTGCATCAACGAAGCCCGCTCACACTGTGGCCCCACCTTACTACATTAAACACTCGCGTTCAGTGCGCCCACACCTCGTTATCGCATCGTGACCGGTATAAGGTCAAGCACTAACGGAACTACGCTATTGAGAGCGACCCAAGCTTTATTGGACCCTATGCTATAGTTGCAAGTTTATATGAGAGTGGTTGACTCTGGAGTCAAGATTTTACAAACAAAAAAGCCTGGTCTGGTCAAGACCCCTGGGAGAACTATACTATTAAAAGCGATACAAGCTTTATTGGTATCCCTATCCTTACAGCACAAGTAGCAAGTTTGTATGAAAGTGGTTGACTCTAAAGTCAAGCAGTTTCGAACAGCAAGGCTTCTAGCCTGGTTATTAGAAGCATCTAAAGCCTCTGATATGGTTTGACCACTACTGTACTAAACCAAAGAGCCAAGACATACAATTTTACGTATTTTTATTTCTGATGTAACCACATACCCTCGCTTTCTGAAATGACAATCAAGTTAATTCTTTCATCAAATCAATTTCTACGCGCTTTCCTTAGTGGAGTTAAAATTTTCAGCGTAGAATTTGCTTTGATAGTGTATTAAACTGATCGTCGTTCTAGAAACCGGGGGTAATTTATTTTGGGCGGTAAAACATTTATTGACGGACCGCATCGTCAGTTAGACAGACTAACTTTGGTGAACACGAACGAACACCGCATAAGCAGTACCTTCCGTGCATATAGGTAAGTGTGTTGGCTGCAAACTGGTTCTCTTGATAGCTCTATCATTTCGCTTTCTCAACATAAAGGGCAGCTATGATATACTTTAATAGAAAATTATAATTGCAAATTGTTGACTTCAAGCCTACAGAAGCTACATTAGTGTATTTAATATGATAATATTTAGTTACGTGCGTTTTAGCTCGGGTGAGGAAGTTTCTAATTATTATTTGTATATCAAACTAGACTGCCCGTAGTTTTACCTGCGTTGTTTAGTAGAAGTAGACTAACACTCTACCCTCAATAATGAGGTCTACGACTAAGGAGGAGGAGCCCAACACTGACAGGGCCGTATCCTTGCTTTTTTTTACATGAGATAAGCTCACGATTGACTACAGCTTGCCTGATGTTAAGCAACGTTATAATCTACGATGTAGCGCGCTTGCCTAGAAGAAACGACAGCTTACGATGTTCCTTCGCTCATGACCTTCAATTGGAACAAACAGGCTGAGAAGTCCACAAATTAACTTTCGCTTTTATGTACATAAGTACTAGTAGTATCTGCCTGTCTGTCTATATTAACTGTTACTGGCATCTTTTTATTGTTATGAATGAGAGTGGCCAACTCTGGTGTCAAAAGATATTTAAGTCGTCTCAAGAGCCTGGCCTATACTAGAATATGTTTAAACATTGTTACAGTGATACAGTGCACAGCAATCAAACGAACCAGTGTACAATAAAGCTCTCTTAATAAGGAACAATAGTATCAATGCCCTAGGAATGCCTGCCCCAGATCTATGCCCTTAGCACCGACACTATGAATTGAATTGTCAATTTCTAATACAATTCTACCAGAGAGACAGACAAAACAGATTTTAAATTTTCAAACTGTATGTCTATTTGTAAACTAAAGTAAAATTGGAATTAGGAAACGAAATAGTTTCAAATAATTCTATTGTTTTTTTTAAACGGTTATAAACATTTAATACGAAGTTCTGTCTCTATCGGATCATTTTTTTTTTAATTTGTCTGGAAATATATCTCCACAGACAGGCATATGTACAACCGCAAAACTCAAACTTAGGAGACTCTCTTTAAGTGTTGGCTAGGTATTTGATAGTTATTTGATCGTGATTCATATGTAGGTAAGGTCGCCCAATGTCCCTGATTACTTTCCACCTTTATGTTAATAATGTTCCTTTATCTACACTAATGTTGTAACATTCTACTTATGTTTCCAATACTTGACTTATAATTACTACTGTTATAGCACAGACAACAAAACACTCAATTTAAGCAATTTCACATGATGGTATAATATCCACATCGATATCGTAATAGCTCATTATATCATCAATAAAACGCGACCAACCTGATTGCAGGGCCAATCAGGTTGGTCGTGCTTTATATTTGGTTAGATTTTAATGGCGGCAAAATCACTGTGACAATACACGTACGCGTGAATGTAATGTTTCGCAATGTGTTTTGTTTTTTAAATACAAATTAAAAGTTAAAAATGGATAGCGACGATGATATTTGTACGCCTCCGGATATTCTAGAATTGGCAACAAAAGTAACTCACAACCTTTTGCCAGAAAAATCTAGAAAATTATATGAAAAATTAACTATTGTCATCTTTTACTCTTGTTGTTTGATTAATTGCATTAGTGAAGATAAAGTAGTGTATGCAACTGCATATATATGGGTATTAAAACACTCGTTACTATTATGAAACTCACACTCGTGTTTTAATTCCCCTCATTATATGACAGTTTCATAAACTACTATTTTTGGTGTACAATAAAGTATATTTGATTGATTGATTGATCTAGAACTGACAATACAATCCAAGAGTGCTAGTGCTAATACACCGAGCTGCCTTGTCCTGATTGACGACCAGATGGGATCATGTATTATGGATTCAGTGTGGGAATTGTTGATATTATTACCAACTAGTGGCGCCACACATTGCTGGCCCAAATCAATCTGAGATTAAAATAAACCTGAGTTTAAACTTTGTAATCGGCTTCAAAAAGGGTGATAATGAACTAAATGTTTTTTTTACAAAATATCATAAATGGTTCAGCTGTTCCCGAGGAGTCTGTCTCTATATATATACTATGTATACATACGCCACCTAAATGATTAAGTAAATCAATTATAAACACAGAAACAACACACTCGCCCATACCAGGTGCAATGATAAAGTATGACACTAGGGCTCGCCACTCAACCTTGGTGATGGTAGTAAATGCAGTGCATCGAGCCAAGTTCTGAGTATCTTTATTACCTATACAATTCACACGGTGATATCATGCTCTTGTGAAATCGCTCGGGTCATTGTCGACATGTCCTTTACTACAGGTGTTAATTTTATAACATTTTTAATATCTTTGTATAAATTTTGCTGACAACATATCAATAAAGAAACGATTCAATTAATGTCTCTTTGATGGAAGCTTTTTATGTGATTACCAAAGTCGATCTATTAATCGACATGGAATGTTCGTGGATGGGTGACCAAAAAGGTACCTTTCCATCAGGCCGCTTCTGGGAGCCGATTGATACGTTGCGTTGCGATGCGTAGGTCCCAGCTGTTTGTCATAGTAGGGTAGACGTTAAGGCATGACAAAGGCCCTTAGGGAAGTGTGAAAACTCTTGACAGAGCTAGCAATTTATTCTCATACTAACTTACATTGCTACTCCCAAACCGTTTGAACTGCTTATACGTTATAGAATAACACAAACAAACAAACAAAATTGGTATCGAAATAATATCGAAAATCTTATTTAATATCGTGAAGATCGACGGAAAATCAGTTTTGTAATGTCTCATCTATCGCACAATGTCTTTTCAATTTATTGGTTGAGTTCTGGTATGCAGATCGGAAACATGTCGGACAACTCGCTAGAAAGTGGCCCATACACCACCCGGTTTACATAAACATACTAAACATTTCGATTATATTTCCGCATTTTCTTACTAATTTGACCGGTTTAATTTTACAATTTAGCGTTTGATATGATATTTTTGTAGGGAATGTTAGATGGCGTTTTATAAGTTTAGACAAAGAGATATTTCTGAATGTATAGCAACGCCTGTTGACCGTCTTTGTTGAGTAGAAGAAATCATTTTGATAACTCGTCGGTTCAGCCGTAGTCTTCGTTAATAAGGGTTGGGGACTCCCCCGCTAAATCAATTCGTTATAGGAGTTGATAATTAAGTAACTTATACGGTTATTGTAACCCTTTTGATCAAATAGCAAACACAAAAATCGATTCAACCCTTTTCGTTTTCAATAAAACACATGGCAAGCTTATAAATCGAACAAAAATGTTCACAACACTACCACCCAACTTTCCAGACACGAAGAAACGAAAAAACTACAAAACCCTTAAACTTACCCCTTTTTTCTTCCAAGTGTCCCGTCTCCTGAGTCGCGGGAGACTCGCGTATTTCTTATCAGCCATATTCACTGTCACTCTATCACTATCACTTTGAAGAAGTGAACTTTCACTGCACTAAGTTAAGGTCATAATATCACTTGAAGTCATTTCTTGCATTCACGTTATCACACTATCAGTTCATTTTATCAAAGATATATAGTTCACAAGTTTGTTTTCTTTTTGAGACTGTTTTTTCTTTAAAATAGAGTCAATAGTAACATGTAAATATATATAAAAGTTATGATTACATAATTTTACACATTTTTTTCTAAGCTGATTCTTGATCCCACTCAATTATTGAATGGACAAACTAAAGTAATTTAATCTAGTTTAGGTTGTAAAACAATACTACAAAAAGAAATGTTCCTTTCAATCCCAATAAACTGTAACTAGTGACTCGATATTAGCAGATACTGTTATCTGTGTATTTCATGTATTTTGGACTATCATATCATATCAGTTTGATATCGTTGTGGCCGATTTTATACGGATTCAATATATTTAGGTTGCATTGCATTTGTTGTTTTGAGAGTTCAGAGAGTAAGTATAGATCTGATTTAGGTATTCGTGATAAGATAAGAGAGGAATTCAGATAAAACCATTTATTTGTTATTTTTTAAAACACCTTTTCATTACTCATACTCTGAAAGTAGGTCTGAAGTTGCCTGAGGAGCGGGTTGAAAGTAGTACTTTTCATCCCTAGGGAGAATCGCTTTCAACTGACAGCTGTCAAATTATAAAAAAATAGTTCATTTTGACATATCTCTTGAACCATGTTCCAACTTTCTATACAGCCACGATGTAAAATTAAAATAACTTAAAGTTAAGTATTGATTACAGAATATATATTTTTTAAATAACTTTATTATAATTTAGTTTCAACAATTTCTTTAAAATAACTTAGATTCCGGTAAAATATTTACCGTTTTTTCAATGATGAAAATAAAAAATAATGGCTAAAAAAATGAAAAGCTGGCCGGCCATAGAAAAAAAACAAAATAGGCGGGAAAGCGGTAGTTCGATTTTTTTTCTTAGGCCATAACTTTGTATTGTGCCATTATTTTTTCGATTTGAAGACTTTTGTTTATACGTATACCTAGCAGAGATTTGTACCTATAAAATGAGTTCATCTAATTCTGATATGAATTTAACGCTTGATTTTATAAGAGAAGAGGCTAAAGCGGCAGTGGAAAATCGTCATACGATTTTAGGTTTATTTGTTTTGATTTTCTTTAGCTAATTCATGTTTTTATTTTATACTTTCCTTGTATTTGTAATGAAAAGCACAGTGTTTACCTCGGGTTAAAGACTTATTTAGTCCCTCGAACTATTAGCGCCCTCACTACGTTCGGGCGCCAAACCCAGTCTCGGGACTAAATAAGTTACTTTCACCCCTAGGGTAACAATGTACTAATGTTGCGCCGCGGCTCTCGAAATATTTATCCCATAATAACTAAACATCCATGTCATACTCAATTAGAAATTACACACAACTAAACATTGTAATACTTTTGTATTAAAAAAGATGAAGCGTTCACGCCGCAACAGAGCGACGGATCAGCGCTAATTTTGGCATGGTGATAGTTCATAATATGATCCTAAGAATTACATAGTAGACTACTTTTAATACCGAAACAAAGCGGGCGGAACCGCGGGCATTCTCTAGAAGAGACTAAAAATGAAATCATCCACTTTATCATCTACTAAATTTAATATTTTACGAATAATTTACAATGTGACAAGTACTCTGCCAGTTGCTATGTATGTTTTGTAAACACACTACATGTTATTTCTCTATAATATAATGGGTTACTTTAGAAATGAGTGAAAAATATCAGCTGTTCCATACAAAAATCCATCGCCCCTGACAACATGGATGGAAAACTAAATATATTTTTATCCGCGAGTTTCTTAAAGTCGTAGAACAAAACTTGT
Organism: Macaria notata; assembly: GCA_927399415.1. Taxonomy (NCBI): domain Eukaryota; kingdom Metazoa; phylum Arthropoda; class Insecta; order Lepidoptera; family Geometridae; genus Macaria; species Macaria notata. The sequence continues at coordinate 12,653,588 of OV656742.1, forward strand.
TGCTTTTAATGTACTAAAGCCACCCTTAAAATATACTTCAGTTACCAGCAACCCTGTACAGGCTGAGCATGCGTGAGATCATCATGACTGCATCTTGTAGGAAGTGCAACGCAGATGTATGTAGCTTTGACTTTGAAATGATGCATGAAACTAATTTAATGCATTGTATTTCATAATGATTTTGTCTTTATATACAATACTTTTAAATTTTTATTAAGTTTACTATTGTAATCAATACATGTACATGTATTCTGACTTGTAACTATGGAGTTATAAATAAATAATTGTATTTGTATTTGAAACATACTCTCTTAGCTACTCGTATTAGAGCAATATTTCACAGGCGTTATTACAGCGATATGTATTATCTATTTGAAATTATATATATTAGAATATAAGGACATACCTATATATGATAAAATATAGTTATATTTTACATACGTTAATATACAAATATGTGTGTATATCTATGGTTCACAGAAGGCTATTGATTTTTGTAATATATCCTTATGTGCCAAAGTTTATTTTCGTATGAAAGTATAGTTACTAACACTTTTTTTGGACAACTTTAAAAATATAATACATGGCCACTCTATTATGTAAGAAAAGTCTTTTCTATGTACGTGTATTAAGTATGTATTTACAAAAGAAAAGTATATAAGTATTATATCCGCTATCTAGTACCCGCGACACAAGCGTTTGCTTAGTGTGCGGCTAGATGGCGCTGTGTGCAATGTCCCGGAATATTTATTTATTTATTAGGTGTAACAAGCAAGTGCGTCATTTGATGGTAAATGCTCACCGTCTTTAAATACGTTGGTCACTGTTTCAGCGCTGTTTGTTTATTGGTGCGTCTGAGGAGACGAGACGAGAGAGACTCTCAATCTCAACTCTATTACCCTTCTCTTGCTATTATAACAGCGAGTGTGGCGCAGTGGTTGGAGCGTCTGTTTTATAATCTGGCACATAATTGTTTGAAGCTCGCTTTAAATCAATGACATGTTTTGAAAGTTACGCGTGGATTTATCAGGAGCCCAAAGTGCGTAAATATGTGTCTTCGATGGAAGGACTTGGACGCCCGAATCAATTCTGCGGAGGATTCACGACCCTCAGTAGTGAGGAATACGACACGAATAGGACCCTTCTATCGAAGCAGTCCCATCCCACATAAAAGCTGACATGTTGAAAGTTTTCTAAGCACCCTATGGGCCTCCGACTTTAGCAAACGATGTTATGCAGAATATGCAGATAGACTATTGAGCCAGGCCCATATAAAAGTTCACGGTCATATTATATGAACTGTGATTCACTCAGCCGCCAAACATAATATATTTAAGAACTATGATGAAGACAATGCTTATATTAAAAGTTTTGTTTGCACAGATGTTCGGAACATAGACGTAGAGAGTATAGATGAGACCTTGATTATTATATCTTGATTGAGTGCACGGTTTTAGATGTTTAGTCTGCCTGCGATTCTTTAGACGAAAATTTGTCCTGTAAAACAACAGGTAATTTGTTTTTTTTTTTTAAGATTTCATTTCATTGACGCCCTTATTTACCATAGCTCAAAAACTACTGAACCGGTTTTGATTAAACTTGCACTGTTCTTTAAGTAGAAAAATACTTTAGCTTACACAAAAATATCATATTGATAACACTCATAGTTTCTGAGAAATGCGTGGACTAACGCACATCCATACAATATAAACACTCGAGAAATCTAAAATTATGTCTGAACTATTTACACTAAAACGCAATGTATTTGAAAAAATAACTGCGCCGTTAAAGTTCAAAAATATGAATAGCAGCTGCCAGTCAGGCGAGCCCGGCCCGACATGCTGGCGTTTGTTTATTTCATTACGTTATCTAGTACATAAAGGCGCGCCGTGATAATAGCCCGGTTATGACAAGGTCGACGCAGGTTCATTTACTAACCACACATACCTTTGATAAACTTGAGTTTATTTTAGTTTTATAATGTTGTTAAATTTCCTGTGAGTTAAATAGGGTCATAGATATCAGGTAAACTGTAAACAAATGCGTAACTGTTTTAGTTTTAAAAAAGAGTGGTAACTTACCACTCTTTTTATTGACCTCACCACTGGTGATTTTGGGGGTTTTCAAACGCTGTAAGGGCCTCTAGTGTTCATAAGCTATTGTGTTTAAATATTTTACGGATTCATTAGATCTCGAAACCAATTACAACATATTTCGCAGCAGTAATTAAGTATAGGAATTGGAATCGGTATATAAGAATGTACGGGACATGGTTGAAAACTTACTATCAGTGAATAATTACCATGTTTTCTGGAATATTTGTTATAATAATGGTAAACCTTCCACATAACACATATGTATGGAAGTGGCATGGGGCTATTAAGTATATGATTATGTACATATTTTTACGATTAAGGAAAAGATACTAGTAGCTAGTAATTCTTTTAGGTAGGATATTATTTTTTTATCAGAAGTAAATATGACACATTAGGTTTAATCTATCTACATAGGTATAATTTTTACATACCAATGCGAACACATATACAAATTATATCAACATCTTTAAAGCACTTCTAGTGGTGTTAGCCGGTTAATTCAAGAGTCTAAATCTATCCACAGCAAATATCATCCAAATCGATTTAGCCGTTTAATCGTAAAGAGGGAACAGACACACGTCCACACTAACAAACTTACGCTATATAATAGTCATGTGATAGATAGAAGAACAAATGTAAAGAAAATAGGTTTGTTATACACAGGTTACTTTAAATATTGGTAAATTGTAACAATTGCAAGAAAAAATACTATATCCAATCACCGGTGCACAAGAAAAACTGCAGTCTTTTCACACTCGTGAAAAATCGCTGGAATGCTTATGAATTATTTTTCCACGAAAAACACTAACTTTTGTGTAAACAATCCTTTCAACACGAAAACTATCGATTTAGGCATCAAATTGTCGCGTTTAATCGCGGAAATCGCGAGATTTTGAGAAGAAAATCGTCCCGGTTTGTGCGACACAGCCGCTCGACCAAGTACAATGTGAAAACTGAGTGAAAAATCGTAAAGATAACGTTATCGCATTGTTACACTGACACGTAAGCTAGTACCGACTGCAGACACAGTCGACATTTTTTTTAAGTTCAAACTTCTTACGTATTTCAGATGGAAGCCGGAAAAAAGATGCATTCTTTTGAAATTCAAAGAGGTGTAACATAAGTAAAATAAACTCTATTTTAGATAAATAAAATCAAATTTATGTCATTCAATCGCTCTTCAATTGGTCCCATTCTTTGGTCTCATGAAATGGCACTATTATAGTGTTAGTTACAGTAGAAGATTTTTTTCTAATCTAATCAAAACTTAAAACACCGTAACAAGAAGCAGAGTACTTTAATCTTGAAACCCAAAAAAAAAATATTTTAGGAGTCAGGATATATCACGCTTCATACTAAACAAAAGCTTGTGTCATGTGTGGTACAAGAAAAAAAATAACTATGATTAATAACATAATGTTGAATCAAAGCAGCATTATTTGTATGCAGTCTGTACTAGAATCCTTTATCTACCATTGTCACGACAGCGCCCCGCCTGAGGCACGCTAATTACTTACACTTACAGACACATTGCGGTGGTGTATACAATATACAGTCCGCACTCATACAATTACGCCCAATGGTATGGGGGAATTTTCATACTAAGGAATTGTATAGCATGACTCAAAAAAATATTAAAAAACCTATCGAACCAAATCAAAAAAATGGGTCCATACATACATACAGCATAAACAACTATAGGTATAATCCGCAATGATTGCTTAACATCAGATGAATTAAAGTCAGGTGCAAACCCATTCCTTGTTAAAAAAAACAGTTCATAACTAGCCAAGTACCTAATAACACAACATATTTTTGAATTGAAAACCTCTTTCTTTTTTAAAGTTGATTAAAATATATAAACAAATAGATTAACACTTACCTACTTGGATACTTAACAAACGACTAGAAACATAGTGGCCTTATTACTGAGAGTGCCATATTATAGGCAACCAAATGATGGTGATGATAGATGTCTTCATGTAGCAGTGTGGTTGGACAGGCCAGTAATCAATAATACAAATATACATAACAGAGTATGTAATTCTACAAAAACTAAAAAATCATTTACCCTCTATATAGTATATACTTAAGTATTTTTTACATGGGAAATCAGACAGGCATTTGAAAACTAGATCTTTTAAAACAATACCCAAACAAGCAAGAACTGTGGCTCAAAATGGAGCATGCCTGAGATTGGAACTGGCTCTCAAATTAGGCTGACATATTATATAATGAAACTCTGGAAATATATCTAGTGTAATTGTTAGTTAGCAACAGACTTGTTTGTTTAGTGATTTGTTGTTTAAAGCCGGCGAGAAGCAGTCACAGCAGAACAACACTATATATTTTTTCCAGAGCATCATCTGCAATGGTAAGTAAGTAAGCCCTTCATAGTAAGGACAGCAAGACTATGGAACTCTCTACCTGGAGCCCTGTTCCCAGAAAATTATAACCCAGGGGTCTTCAAATCTAGAGTAACATATATGTTGACATATATTTGATATTATTGACATTTATAATTTTGACATAATCTTTATTGCATTGTATTTCATAATGATTTTTTCTTTATATATACAATACTTTTAAATTTTTATTAAGTTTACTATTGTAATCAATACATGTACATGTATTCTGACTTGTAACTATGGAGTTATAAATAAATAATTTGTATTTGTAAATAGGTTTCTTCTAGGCAAGTGTGCTACATCTTAGACTGTAGTGGTGCTTAACATCAGGCAGGCTATAGTCAAACGCAAGCCTATTTAGTGTTAAAAAAAATTGATTTCAGCAAAGTTACACCAGATTCAATATCTTTTAATATGTAATGTTAAAATACTTACAAAGCCACTTTTAGCTTTCTCATGGCGGGACATCTTTCTTGCCTTGACATTCGAGAGGACCATTCTGTAATAGAAAACAAATTATAGAGGATATAGACAGAAATCAAGCATCACATTAACTTCAATTCAATTATTCATTAAATTCAATTCATATACACTATAATAAAACTTAACAGTGAATGTACACCAAATCATTACCCTTTAAATTCTATCTAAATATATAAAACTCAAAGGTGACTGACTGACTGATATAGTGATCTATCAATGCACAGCCCAAACCACTGGACGGATTGGGCTCAAATTTGGAATAAGGTAGAGTTTATGACGTAGGCATCCACTAAAAAAGGAGTTTTGGAAATGCCACTTTTAAAAAGGTGAAATAGGGTGCATCCCCTATTTCATATTTTTAAAAGTGGCATTTCCAGAAATCCTAGTTTAGTAGTTTTACTTCTTAATGCGATTGAAGCCGCAAACACCCACTAGTTAAACATAAGTACTTAATAAGCTTACATTAGGGCTCAACACATAGTCTGCCCATGATGCAACTGCATGTTTTTGATGATATAATGATAAGCTTGTTATGCAAGTGTGTATTTCTATATGCTTTAAACATCAAAAAGGGGATACATGTACAAATTTATTCTCCATAAAACATGGGCATGTGATAAGCAAAACATACATATTTATATATTACTCTCAACTTCTATTTTATTTTTAACATTTTTGTATGTCTATATTCTTCATATTTATCTGAATTATAAATTACATAAAGCATATTAATGTAATTTAGTAATACTAATACAAGTACACTGCAAAACTTTTTAAGATATAATAGCTAAGTTCTCTTAATAAAGTTACTAGCTGGTTCCCGCGACTTCGTCCGCGTGGAATAGTTATTACCATAAAAACGGGTAACTCAATAGGAGTTAACCTTAAAAGATAGACATATACTGTTGCAGACATTGTGTTAGATCTTTTCAAGAGAAATAATTCTTTATCACATATTTTTTTGATATCTTGAACCGTTTTTGCAGCGCACACAACAGAAGCCCTCAAAAATGAATATTTTTTTCCGTTTTTCCACATTTTCCATTATTTCTTCGCTCAGATTAGTTGTAGCGTGATGTTATATAGCCTAAAGCCTTCCTCGATGAATCGTCTATCAAACACAAAAACAATTTTTCAAATCGGACCAGTACTTCCTGAGATTAGCATGTTCAAACAAACATACAAACAAACAAACTCTTCAGCTTTATACATATATTAGTATAGATTATAAAATAATAGAAATAACTTACTTAGATCAATATAGCTTTCCTATATGTAAAATGTCCTAGTAAATGCACCTAGTCAGATTCAATGCCACTAAGACGCAGGCGTGTCTTTTCTCCGCCAAAAAGAGGCCATTCCACCTGGCCCCTACTTTCCGGAATGTCTCGATTCCAATCACAAACCAGCTAGACCTACTTGGAGTCTCCCTTACCTCGTCATTAAATTTTGGGTCCTATATTGAGTCAAAGGCTCAATTGGCTGCCAAAAAGCTTGGTATCCTCTCGAAGGTGCGTCGGTACTTCCATCCGGAACAGCTGCTTACCTTGTATAAAGCACAAGTTCGGTCGTGCATGGAGTACTGCTCGCATCTTTGGGATGGATCAGCAAAATACCAGCTAGAGGCGTTGGATTCGATTGAAACGCGAGCTAAGAGGTTAGTAGGTAAAACCACCATTAAGAAGGCAAAACTCCAAAGTTTGGAACATCGCCGCAAGGTGGCCAGTCTGTCGGTCTTTTATCGAATACATTTCGGAGAGTGTGCAGAGGAGCTACATAAACTGATTCCCTCAGCTCCCTTTTATAACCGAACAAGCAGAAAGTCCGCAGGTAGACATCGTTTTATGGTGGAAGTGCCGAAGTGTCGAACGCAGCGCTTTGCTTCTACGTTTATTGTACGGACGGCAAAGCTCTGGAACACTTTACCAGAAGCTGTGTTTCCTGCGAACTACAATCCAGGGGTTTTCAAATCTAGAGTTAATAGGTATCTTCTAGGTAAACGTGTTACACCCTAGGCTGCAGCAATGCTTAACATCAGGCAGGCTGTAGTCAAACGTAAACCTATCACACGTAAAAAAAAAAAAAAAAAAAATGTAGAAGACTGAAATAAGTAAAGATCTCTTATAAAAATTGACATACTATAGTAGTCATTAAGGTATGTCAGATGCCCTTGAGTTTTTTGAAAACACTCTACACCATAGTAATTCACTCTTATAGAAACTTAACACTTATATTCATGCATTAACACATTATTATAATGAATTTCTTTTAGTGTTAGGCATTTATAAAAAGTAGTACAGTAATACAGTAAAAGACTGCATTAAAGTAAAAATTACGAAATCTCCTTCTTGAATTATTTATCCCAAGTAAAAATATCTTACTTGCTAGGCATCATTATGAGTATTTCAAATATAAACATTAATTTGAGTAACTTATTTGGTATTAGTTTTTGATAACACAAACTTGAGCCTGAATTTAAGTAAATAATGTTCAGCATATACTTTTTGGCAATAAGTATAAGAAATTCAAATTAAATTCAATGCAATTCAAGCCAAGCGGCGAAAATATACATCATTATCGACTGATTATATTTTCGTACCGCTTGGCTTCGAAACTTTTGGTCCGTGGGGAAAAAGCACGAAGTCTTTTATAAAAAAATTAAATAAAATGTTGATTGACATCACTAGAGACAAGAACGCTGGCTGGTTCCTTGCGCAAAGGATTTCTATAGCAATCCAGCGTGGGAATGCAGCCAGCGTTCTTGGCTCCATACCACATGTAGATTGTTTAAATTTAGTTTAGATGTAAATACTCTTTTTAGTTCTATTAGTGTTAATATGTGTAAGTATTGTTTCTTATTATTTTAATAAATAATATAATTCAATGCACATGAATGTAACATTGTATAACAAATCTAGTCACAGTTATGGTAAAGAAAGCAAAGTGTATTTATACAGGCATATCTATGTCCAATCAAAGGGTATTCAATTTTTCATACCTTGGCTGTTTATTTACTCTTTAAATATAAAAACAATAGTGTATACAATGACTCCAAGATCAAATTCTTCAAACAAACTTTGGAAAACTTTTGATATTTAATAAAATGTATTATTTACATGTTTTTAGCGCCGCGGAAGGCCGTTTGACGGAGAAACATAAACATTTAGGTCATCGAGCTGAGGAAATCGCGGTTGAAAAAAGTTTCAAGTAATTTTGACAAGTCTCATTAGCAAACTTTGTTCTGCTGTATTTCTTCTATTTCTAAATAAATTACTCAAGAAAACAATAATAACGTTTTGCAATGCGGGCATTTTATCGTTTATCAACCTCGTCCACACAACAAAGCGCGTTTTTCTATCATAAAAATGCGAAAACATGAGATGGATGATCTCAACGGCCGAGGCCTAGCATAACCTAGCGGTACTGGCGAAAACACTCCAATACTCAAACTAAACTTTGTAGATAAGATAGGAAATGTACTTTACCACTAAATAAACGTAGATTTAACACAAAACAATATCACATTCATCACTATTTTGATAAAAACATGAAAGATAACACACACAAGACATCACCACACATAAGCAATACAATAGTGAAGCGGTAAGCGATAAATTCGTTTAACTCTCAATTTAATCGAGTTGATAATAGGGTCGTGAAAATTCACGATTGAAATATACTGTTGTTACAATGACATCTATTATTCGTTATGTAAATCAGTAAGGTTTATAACAGCCATCAGATGGCGCTTAAATAATGTTTCTAATAAATTCAAATGAGGTGGATAATCAAAATTTAATGAAACCTCTATTGTAAAACTCAACAATGCTGGCCAACTTCTTCCTCTAAATTCAAATTCTTCTTTTTCCAGCACGTATGTATCATCAATTGTTTTTTTACCATTTTTCTTCTGACACAAAGTTGTCAGCACAGTTTTTTCCATAGCCCATTTTTTATACATTTTCCCCTGTTTTTCTTTTAAAAATATAAAAATTCTAAAGTTTCATAATGGAAAAGGAGCAACCTAAAAAATGTTTTTGCGCACGATGTTTCCTTCCAATCGATGAAGAGGACAAAGTGGATATTGGAGGGCAGAACTTCCATAGGATGTGTAGTACTTGCTGTAAGTATTCTTCTACTGCATTTTTTTTAAATATACCTCTCTTCCTCACGTCATGTTCCTCATTACTCGAGTGGTGACTGCCGCACAAATTTCACTCGCTGGGCAAGTTTTTCTGGGCAAGTACCTACACCATGGTGGGCGCACCAGATCCCTTTCGCGGGAAACGTATGTTCTCGAGATTATGTAGTCTTCAAAGCTGCCGGGTCCTTTACGGTGTTTTCTTGGATTTGAACCAAGGCAAGGTGCGTCACCGCGCCACAATTTTATTTATACACTACTACCTTGTTTAGTTTTTTCAGTTAATATTCACTAACTTATTATCACAGTGTAATGAAAGAATCATTTCCAGGCGTGTGCCGACAAATTCCGAAGGACATAAAAATGTTCTACGGGCATGTATTCTGCGCGGATTGCTTCAAGGCGCACGTGCTGGGCCAGTTCCGTGGAGAAACGCCCATGATGCACTCTTGCAGCTGGTGGTCGCAATGGGCGCCCGGCAACCCCTGCAACCCCTGTATGACGCACGATAATAAGAACGAAAAGGAGGGTAGGTGTAGCCAGTGTAGCTTCATCTGTTGTCAGTCAGATGTGAGCTGATCACTGTTTTTAGTTTACCTTTTCAAATTAGTATATTTAAAAAAAAGCTGGTTGAGTATATTGTCGACTGTGAACTGAAGTAACATAGAAATAGCTGAAATAGCTTATAATTTTTTTCTACACAAGTCGTATGTTGACACTTGACACCCATATTCCGATATTTTTACCTGATAATCGGCAGGAATAGGCAATTTTGATGAAGTACCTACTTCAAGTGGCACCCCAACAGTTTGTTAACTTCACGCGACTTGTTTTCCAGGTGAAAGCTGCAAGTCCTGCAGCAATGACGAGCCCTGCAAGAAATGCATCTGCTCGCGCTGCCTGCAACCTGTCGATGACAAGGAGAAGGTGGATATTGGAGGCCAGCACTTCCACCCACAGTGCGCTAGATGCTGTAAGTTCTTTTTCTTAAAGTTGTCACTTTCGGCCCGGAGGTGAGAAATATACTATTTCATGATACCTTTGAAGTCAATTTTTGAAAACTGGTTTTAATAGCCTATATTAAATGGCTTTTAATACAGCTGTAAACTACTTATTAAAAATAAAAGGTCCGAGATCTTGCAATAAATATTACTTGGTCAGCCATATCTACATACTTATATGGAGCTTATAACATAATTACCTATATTAACTGTGTTTTGTGGCAGGCTATGCTTGCAGGGGCCGAGGTCACCTTCAGTATCATGGACTGTTATCTAAACAAGCTAATTTTAACCAATATCCTGACCTGGAGAGTGAACCCAAGGATTTACTGGCTCTCGAAGGTGGTTCCAATCAATGCCACGCTCATAACCATAATATGCAACACTGTACAGCACATATGAATGGCTGTAAGCAATTTCCTGGCCAAGAGAATAGTCCTCATTGCCACAGCCATAACCATGAACACAATATGAAGCCGTGTCCTGGTCACGTCCATGGTTCTAAGCAATGTTGTTCTGGACACGAGCATAATATGAAACACTGTCACGGCAATCATCAATGTGCTGCCCATCATAATGATGCTAACCAGCAACCTAACACCGAGGGAGGTTCCCATCAATGCCATGGTCATGACCATGGAATCAGACATTGTCCTGCCCACATATGTGGATTCAACCCTTGCCATGCACATGGCAATAGCCATGCCCATGATCATAACATGAATCAACTATCTGGCCTAGAAAGTAATCTCAAACAACTTGAGTACAATGATGTAAAACAAGTTCTAGCGTTGGAAGATAAGCCCGGCGAACGCCCAACACACGAACGCGATGTGCTACCATTTCCGGCACTGGAGGATGGTTCCAAACAAAACCTTGGACACGATCATGCAATGAAGCCGATCCCAGCCCTTCTGAGTGTTTCAAAACAGTTCACTTCTCAAGAGCCTGACTCCAAGAATAATTACGTGTTTCGACCCAAGCATGCCTTCGTGGGGCCCAAGATCCCACCCGTTTCGAAGCAATACGAACATGAGGTGCTGCCGTTTCCAGCGCTGGAGGGTGGTTCCAAACAAAACCTTGGACGTGATCATGCAATGAAGCCGATTCCAGCCCTTCTGAGTGCTTCTAAACAGTACACTGCTCAAGAACCTGACTGCGAGGATGCTTACGTGTTTCGACCCAAGCATGCCTTCGTGGGGCCCAAGATCCCACCCATTTTCAAGCAACACACTAAACTTGAAAGTAGTTCCAAGCAGGGTGCTCCCTTCAAGCTTATTTCCAAGCAATAGTGCACCTTCTACATAGTGTGGGTGAGTAGCTGAACGCTTACTTACCCACACTATAGTAGGTAAGCCAAAAACACGTATAACGTTATAACTTGACTTCTTTTGTTTCAGATTTCTGCAATAAGATCCCGAAAGATAATCTTAAGATTTATTATGGACAAGTGTTTTGTGAGGAGTGCTTCCATCGCCATGTTTTGAACCGTAATAAGGATAACCCGTCAGGTACCTACATCAGTTTTTATTTAGTTTTTGCCCTTAACGTTATAAACTATCATCTTTTCATTACCTAAATGAAATCTTCGCGAGAACTTTAAATATTTTTGTCTCTATAGAGTTCTTCAAGACCTGCTTCGAGCAGTGGCAGAACGTTCAGTTTGCTGAAGGAATGCGTCAGTTCATGGGGTGTAACAACAAGGATGGAAACCCGCCGCCTTTTGTATTCTGTCGCTGCGCCGGAGCAGACTGGAACAACGCCCAACCACAACCCGATGCTAGGAAATGTGAGTAATAATTCGGTCTACATTACTCAAATACTCAAATACTCATTTATTGGTAATGTAAAATTATTACAGGTCGTTTACTACTTATTGTAGTTATTCATTATACTAATTATTATAATTAAATAATAAAATAGAATTACAGGTAATGTCACAATTCAAACATTTAAATTATACATAACATTTTATACATTAAGTCATATCAACGTTTTTTAACGTTTTTTTTGGCATATTTTAAGTCGCAAAATTGTTTGAAACTATAGAATGATTGCTCAATAAGCCAGCGCTTGAGGCGCAACATGAATATGGCTAGCGACGGTGCTTCTGTGACCTGGTCAGGAAGTCTGTTATAGACGGTAGGTGTCATCACGTGCGTGGACTTAGCGTTCCGCGCCAGACTGCGGGGCTCCTCCGCGAGCTTGCCCCTCCTGCTTGTGGGGTACGAGTGGCCGCCACCCACGAGTACATATGAGGCTAGATTTCCCCGAGCGTATACGGCAACCTGGTATATCACCAGGGACGGTAATGTTAATATTCTCAGCCGCTTGAAATGCGGACGTGCAGTTTCATCCTGTGGAACTTTGGCAATAGCTCGTATCGCGCGCTTCTGGATCCTAAACGCTCGCTCCCACTCCGCAGCCCTGCCGTATAGTTCCGCGCCGTACTGTAGTATGGAGTGCACGGTGGCAAAGTAGCATGTCCTCACTACTTCCGGGGACACTACTTTGGCGATTCTGCTCAGAGCAAAGCAAGCGCTGCTCAACTTACCACACACTTTGTCAATATGGCTTTCCCATGTCAGGCTACGGTCGATCTCAAAGCCAAGGAAGGTTGTCGTTGGCACTTGATCTAACCTTGTGCCTTCCACGGTCACAGTCAATGGTCTGGTGTGGTGACCTGCCAAGTTAAAGTGGACAAAGTGTGTTTTGGTTAGGTTAAGAGCCAGTCCATTCATCCTAAACCATCTAGCCAATTGAGTGGTTGTGATATTGAGTTTCTGTTCAAGCAGGTCAATTCCAGGTGCTGACACTACGCCTGCAACATCATCTGCATATAAATAGATCTCTGCAGCACTTACAAACTCAGGCAGGTCGTTAAGGAGCAGCGAGAAAAGGATATTGGAAACGGAAGACCCCTGGGCTACTCCCATAACGGAGTCCAACGGGTCCGATCTTTCCGTTCTGCCACACGCAACGACAGTCTGTGATCTGTTCTGCATGAGATCTGTCAGCAGCTTGTAGGATGCGCCTCTCACACCGTAGTGCTGCAGTTTGACAGCAAGCACTTTGGGATCAGCTACGTCGAAAGCTTTGGACAAATCACAGCAGACCATCGCCACCTGCTGTTTCCCTTCACGAGCATTCAGTACACGACGAACCACCTCTCGCGCCAGGGTCGTGGTCGAGTGACCCTCACGGTACGCGTGCTGACGGTCGGACAGCGTGTCCGTTTCCGACAGGAAACCCGTAAGGCGCGTGCTGAGACCGTTCTCGAACACCTTCGCCACCGCAGGTATTAGCGATACAGGCCGGTAACTGTCGATACTTTCCCGCTTCCCCTTGCCCTTGTACAATGGAGACACTTTACTAGCTTTCATTGCCGTCGGGTAGGATCCTTCCTTAATACACCTATTAAAACACTCGGTAAGGATCGGTGCCAGCGAGTATATAGAACTCCATACCAACTTCATTGACAAACCGTTTAAGTCTTTGGATGTCTTCGCGGGGATTCTTGTGGTCACTATGCGCAGCACTTCCTCGGCGGTGAAAGGGCGCAGGCGCAGCGAGCGGTCGGCGGGCGGTCGCGCCGCGCGCAGCGCCTCACTGACGCGAGTGACGTCAGCGCGCGGCGCGCCGCACGCCGCTGCTGCATTATTATCGGATATTTATGGTTCATCCAGCAACTTACGTCTTCAGTTTGAAAATGCTACAAGTTATGATCAGGTACAAATAAGTCCTGGATATCTTATGAGCAAAGTACAAAATCTATCTCTATGGGCTATGTAGATACCTCTAGTATTCAAACGTAACGGAACTATAAAATTTTACTAGCCTGTTCCTACGGTCGCTAGCGCTGACGAATACTTTATTGATAGATTTTGTATTTGGCCCACAGGTGAAGAAGAGGAGCAAAATAAGCAGAAAGCGAAAAATGAATTGAAGAATTTGTACAAGCAGTGTGCTAGTCGCAACCAGTGGCAATTTGCAGAGGCCATGTTGCGCCAGATGGAGGCCAACATGGCGGGCCAGTGCAGGCCCCCAGTGCATGCCACTGGACCCAAGATATTCTAATCTTTTTCGTTGTTTGACTTTTGCATCCGATCCCGCTTAATATTCTGCCTAAAATGGATAAAAACTAGGTTAGTGTTCTAACTAGTTCGATGGTTGCAGATCTTACATCCACCATAAAATTAGCTTCAATTAACCCCGCCATAATGCCTTACACGCTTTTTATCCTCCAGGTGCGTAAAACATCAAAAATTTTCGCAGCTGTGTCGCCGCCTCCTGCGCCGTCCATACCTGAGGATGCGTCAGCGGAAGACCTCTACTGCGAGTATCGAACAGAGATGTCGGATTTTCCAGAAACTTTCTTAGAACCGTTAGAGCCTTTCGAACCGCCAACGGTGTTCACAGCTGCTGAAAAAATCGAAAAACTAACCAAGTATCTTCAAGAAAACCCGACAAGAGCAAAGTCTGCCAAAAAATGGAAAAATTTGGAGGAACCTGTTAAAATTTCGGACACTTCCAGCAGGTGGGTCGATTTGCAGGACGCTGAGGTTGACAAAAGATTGGATTGTCCTAAGTGTTTGTGGCAATGTGGACCCATTTACGTGCCGCGTGACTTGTACGATAGAAATGTTTGTGCACATGTTTGGCAATAAAATGTGGTGTTTATTTTTGAATTTGTATTTTATTACAATCCTACATGCACTATATCAGGCTGTTATGTGGTTAGGCTAGTTAGCTAGGTAGGGACCATCTCTTAATGTGTAGTACTTAGTATCTTAACGTAAGCAAAGCAACTCGTGTGGCTTGATAAAAATAAAGTACCTAATTAGACCCCTAGATTGCTGGATTTTTAAATTGTTTCAGAGAATTGGCTAAAATGATAAATCATGCCATGGCTTGCGGGCGGGTAAGACTGAATATCAATGTCTGATCTACACAATGTTGATTTCACGCTCACGGAAAAATGAAAACTAAAAGATTTTTTTTCTGTGAAACCAACACACTGACTGCCGTACTGCTGTCCCTAGGTCCAGCGAACGCATACCAGAAAAACTCTCTTGCACTGTGGAGGATGAATAAAATTTTACCTGAATTAGACGAGACCTTTGCTCAGGCCGGAGTGGGACAACCACTCCGGCCTGAGCAAAGGTCTCGTCTAATTCCCTCCATGAGTTACAATAAATTATCAAAAAAATGTTTCTAAAAAGTTTTATTTTAGCGATACACAGTAAGAAACCTGTTAGTATATGACCAGCTACTGTACGAACACAACTGCACAATTTTTAGTAAGTATTAATAATTTTGGTATGAAATATTTAGGTATAATTTTCATTGAAATATTTTAGCTTGAGTCAAAGCCTAGTAGTTGATTTAACTGTTCCATATATTTCGTTAGATCTTCGTAACTGAAACTCTTGATTTCTCCGTTAGGAGCAGTCCAAATGTATTTTTGGAAACATTTGACGCAAAATAGGTGGCCATAGTATTTTTTTGAATGTTGTGGAGTTTTGCGACAAACACCTGCAAGGAGAAGTAGATAATATTATGATAATGATTAGAAAACCGAGAATAACCTACATAATCGAAAAATGTATGAGAGAAAATCTGCGTTAGAAAATAATTGTCGGCACTTACAGGTTGTCAAAATGTCTAGAAATAGTAATTTCTAGAATATCTTTACCTTTGTAGCAAAAGGAAAAAAACTAAGCAAGAGCTACAAGTGGCGTCCTCATTATTTTCAAACTTGCCACCATAAAGTAATCTATGCTATTTGGATGAGAGAAAAACATCTTCCTATGTGCAATATTGACTCAAAGACGTAATAATTAAAATGTTCTATTCTGTGAACATCTACTTACAACAGAGTCCGAAGAGTTTTCTGGACCCCTTGCCACTAGAGCATCTTAAACTATTAGATCGAGGCAAACTTTTGTTTCTCTTTTCCTTGTATGCTAGTTCAGAAGCGTGAGCTCCTTCCATCATGCGAGAATTTATTTGGCCTAAACAATGAAAGATAGGAACAGTTGGGTTGGTAGGTAATTAATTAAATTTCCAGAAGTGAAAACAGTTTTAATAGAAACTTTGGTCGAATTTTCGCTTTGACATTTTTTTTGACAATGTATTGTCGTCCTTTGTCAAAATATTGTATTTTTAAATCAGATGTAGTAAGACCTTATTTCCTATTATAGTTTATTGTATTGAGGATCGATACTAGCGATGGAGGGATGAATGAATATGACGGGCAAAGCCATTATTGAAAAAGTGAATAAATTAGTTTTATGTCAGTGACAGCCCAGGGTGACTGACGTTTTCTGTCAATTTTATTTTAATTGAATTCACAATCGAAACGAACGAAATTCCAAACAATTTTTCAGGCGTGGCTTGTATTTTCTAACGTTTACTTTAGTTTTTAAAGCTTTATTATTATTAAGAAATATTGTCAAACATTCGCAAATTAGCACTTATCATGTCATCATTGCCTGAAATGGCCTGTTTCGTGTTATAAAACGAAGTGTTTTCGATGGTGCATCCCAGGATCAAATAGGGCGTTAACTTCCCAACAAGATTTTTGAAGAAAATAAACATGTACGGAAGAAAAACGCCGTCCACATACCGGTCCACGCCTTCAGTGTATTCTCATTACACTGGGAAGTGAGTATACATGTTTTTAAAAGGTATAAAAACCTTGAGAGATGCATAAAAAGTATTACTAGAAATGCAAAGTAAACTTTAAACGATACAAGTAGTTTGACCGCCATATCAGCTTTGTTTACATCGATTTATGAATTTATATGTAGAAATAAATTTTATCTAGCTAGTTTTTATCTCCAGTAGACACCACAAACAAATTTCTTGAAACATTATTTACTGAGTTGTATACTATTGAAATTGAATACCTAGTTCTAACTTAAAAAAATATGGATAAAAGCAGCTTACTTGCAGGAATAATGTCTTTTTATGTATTTATTTATGCTGTACACAATACAATATTACATTTTAGAACTTATTCTAAAAAAACCGGCCAAGTGCGAGTCGGACTCGCGCACCGAGGGTTCCGTACAAACCTGCAAGGTTAAATATTTTGTGATGTAACTAAAAATTTATGGTTTTCGTAATTTTTCCTTTATCTATGCTATAAGACGTTGCTACGTACCAAATTTCAAGATTCTGAGTTCACGGGAAGCACCCTGTAGGTTTTGATTCCCTTGCAAGTGTCGAAAATTTGCGGCATAAATGGCTGTATCTTTTGATTGCGTTGGCTTAGAAGTTTGATTTTTTCACAGCTTCAAGGGACAGTAGACCTGAGTAATTGATATAAATTTCAGCTTCATACCTCTACGCGTTCCTGAGAAAAAGGGTCTTGACAGACGGACGGACAGACGGACAACAAAGTGATCCTATAAGGGTTCCGTTTTTTCCTTTTGAGGTACGGAACCCTAAAAAGATTGAGTTGTGTGATCCTGTTGCTTGTTTGAAGTTTAGGGCATAGCACTTTTCTATCTACTTAAACACTATTCAAGTCTAAAAGCAATGCAGCTGCTGATACATGTTTCTATGAGCTTACAGTTTAGTATGAGATTTCTTTTTTTAGAGTTTAGTATGATTTTTCAAAGTCCATGCATTTGAACTTCTTGCTCAGTTTAACTTCACAAGAATGTAAGTACAAAATTATGTTGTTGTTTTTTATGTTATTACTCACTAGGCTGAAAGCCTGTATCAAAGCAACCACAATTTTTTATGTGCAATAGGTTTGTGTTTGACTACAGCTTGCCGTTAAGCATTGCTGCAGCCTAGGGTGTGACAGATACCAGTTATTAAAGTTAGTTAAACCACATATAAAACAGTAACATATTATGTAGGTTATAAAAGAATAATTTTTATTACAAATTACCATAAAAACGGTTCTAGTGAGTTAACCTTTAAACATAGACACATACTGTTGCAGACATTTTGTTAGATTATTTCAAGAGAAATAATTCTTTCATACACATTTTTTTTTTATATCTTGAACCGTTTTCGCAGTGCATGCAACGGAGCCCTCAAAGATGAATCATTTTCCCCGTTTTTTCCACATTTTCTATTGTTTCTTCGCTCCTATTAGTTGCAGCGTGATGTTATATAGCCTTAAGCTTTCCTTGATAACTGGTCTATCCAACACAAAAAGAATTTTTCAATTCGCACCAGTAGTTCCTGAGATTAGCACGTTCAAACAAACATACAAACAAACTCTTCAGCTTCATAATATTATTAGTGTAGATTAACAAACAGACATTCTTAAATTAGTTAACTATCTTATAGGTCATCAACAAACCTCCGCTCGTCCAAGTCAGTGAGGTCTCTTCGTATCCCGTGGTACCAGAAGCCAATACTCCATGATGCTGTGGTGCTGGACCTGCAGAGAGGAGCTCTCCTTACTGCTATATTGTCACTTGTAAGGAAGAAATTCATGTTTTTATTTACTTAAATCAATGTATAAATTTTAGGGTGTATGTACATGTATTTACAAAAGAAAAATATTAGTTTTATATCCATTATCTAGGACCCACAACACAAATGTTTGCTTAGTGTGGGGCTAGATGGCGCTGTGTGCAATGTCCAGGAATATTTATTATTTTATTTATCTACTTAGTACTCTCACTAGACTTGAGTATAAGCCAATATAAATGAGAATCCCCCAATGAATCTTGCATTTTGTTCTACTAAATAGTTTTTTTGTTGTTGTTTCACCAGTAATCAATCTTGTGTGCCCTAAATCAGGTATTGTGTGTGTATTTTGTCTATACCATGTGTCCATATAGGTTTTAACTATATGTAACCCACTTTACTATACTAGTTGGAATGATGGGTAATTATACATCATAGTCCATAAAGAAATGTGCCAAGAAGCTTCATAGCTATGATGAACATAAACTCTTCATTTATTTTAACACACTTCTTCTCTGTTGCAGGTGGTATCCCTGTTCACATTTGCACAGAGTATATTTGATGTGTACTGCCTGTACATGGCAGCGCCAGGCTCGTCACACACCGGCTACTACGTCATCAGCTACCAGTTTGTGTATGTGGGAAGTGCTCCGGGTAATTATTTTGATTTTTTACACTGAGTGGCAAGAGGGTTCACAAAATCTGAAATTGATCATTTTAAAATGAAATGCCAATCTTAGAAGGTCTTGGATCTTCAATTATTGATGGATCACCGTTAAGAATTAAAATATGGCAGTCTACAAGTTTGTGACTGGTATTTCTGGGTTATTAGTATGTGAATTTCTGAAAAGCCTTTATATAACACAGACTTCCACTATTTTTTTTTTCTTTATTTACAGTTCGCAATGTGTTGATAGTATTCGCGCTGTTCTCGTGGCTGGGCTCCGTGGCCGTGCTCCTCACCAGCGTAGTGCTCATTAATGCTCTGAGGAAGGTATGTCACATTATCATAATAAATCATCATTCTAATTTTTGCTTTAAACTCTCATGATGACATTGTCACTCTACAAAATTAAATCATTATCACCCATACTAATTCATATTCTTAGATGTACTCATATACAATACAACCCCAAAAGACGTCTGGGAGCATCCATGTAATGCTTTCTATATCGTCTTTGATACAGATTTTTTATAGGATTATTTTTTAAGAACATTAAGCAAGCAATTTTACAGCAGGCTAGCACTGTGAAGTGTGAACTATCCATGTTGTTATGTGCTAGAATGAAATGTTATCATTAATAGTATTTATTTCAGTATACAGTATATAGTTATGTATAATATGTATAAGGATGTATTCTTTATGTTTATGTACATTATAATTAATACAAAATTTTGGATATTGTATAAATAAAATTCTGGTGTGCACATTGTAAATATATATATAAAAAAACTGTGCTGGTAAATAATGTCTGATATCAATAAAATCTAAATTTTTGTACTTACCTAAACTTAAACTAAAACTTAAGTACTGTACTTAATTAACTGTAAGTATACAAACATTATATAAATTCTAAAATGCACATTGTATAATTTGTCATAAAGAAATGGTTCTCAATATAAAGTACATTACCTACTTATTTTGTATCTATTCCTTAATGAGTAATAGAAATATAGGCTTTTTTATTTTATTTTATACATTATAATTATATTTGTGTATATTATTTATTCTATCGCATCTATTTCTGTTGTACACCACGTCCTTTATAATCCTTTATTTATTCCTCTCCATCCAATGGTTGCCTGGAAGAGATTGCTTTTAGCAATAAGGCCGCCACTTGTGGCACTAGATTAATTTATGAAAGTATTTTTAGTTAATTTTGTTTGATAAGTGTGTGACAATAAAGTATTGTCTATCTATCTATACAATGAACAATAAAAACCTGCAAATACTTGTATGCTACATATTCACTCTGTACCCACTGTCTGTACCTTTAGCAAAATAATGTTATCTATCTAGATGTGCTATTAGTTCGCTAATTTCACTAATCACAACATTACACCCACCATGCTATCATCCTGTAGTATGTTGCCACTGGCAAGAATAAGGTAAGTAAGCTGCCATACACTACCATTCATTTACCATGTTAACACTCTTGATCATTCAGATATTCACACTAGAATATAAATTTAGATGTCTTGGATGTCTTGGTCTAACGCCAGTTTTCTTTATAAAATGGTGTTTGGCCAAAATTATGATGCTGGTAGTTTGAACTTGTAATCCCATGTATAAATAAATCATTCATTCTATTTGAGAACCATACCACTGGTAAATTAGGTATTAATTTGAATCTAGCTAGTTTCCGTACCAAATTCTTAGAACTTTAGTCATATTACCAAAGTGTACATCCCCTGAAAGTGATATTATCTAAAGGATCTTTTAGATGCTAGTAAATGTGTCACAAAAACATTATGGCCTGCAGTAATGTGTATTGTATTGGATAAAAGCTATACCTACCCAAAAAAAATACACCTCATTGGCAGAATGTGTTTTTAGGATAGTGTATTTACACCTTTCCTTTATTCCAGGAATACGAGAAGCGCATAGTTCCTTGGCTCTATACCTTCGGCGTGTTCATCCTGTTCAGACTGATTGCCTTCATCTTTGGAGCTATTGTGAATGACCTCATCTTCGCCTACAACGTCATCACCGTGTTGCTATGGAGCGTTCTATGTGTTTTTGGGGCTTATGGATGGCTGTTAGTGTACAGCCTATACCTAGAGCTTGCTGATTTGACTAAGCTTGAAGATTTGGCGCATTTGAGGGTGAGATTACTTCTTTTCTGACCAATGTTTTACGTAAATTATTGCTTTGATAAAGAATGGATGTTTCTTTTAAACCATTTAGGTATCTGTTTACCAGCAGCTTAATGTGCACAGCGCACAAAATGCTGCTTCAAAATTTGATATGTTGCTGTAGTTTAAATAGTCAATGATTATTACACTGGTACAGACATACAATTCCATGATCATTATTTATTCATTAAAAAATATATGTCAATATTCATGTAGATAGATAGATAAATACTTTATTAAAACACCACAAAAACATACAAATTAGAATCAGCGTCTTAATTGGCGGTCATGTAGTCTCTTAGTAATCGAAAAAACAAATACTTATAGCGAACTCTATTATAAAAAATTCAATATAATATTATCCTCAGATGGGCACGATGCAGTCCCTGAACGCGTCGCTGGCGGGGTCGAGGCCCACCACGCCGCACAGCACCGTCTCCACCATGCCCGCTTCGCAGATATGATATACGGAGCAGCCGGGTAGAGAACGCACCTCCAGACACACAGACACAAGTTTGTGTACCTACTCGTTGAAAACTCGCGACACCAGAGTTGACCACTCTCATACGAACTTATCTACTCATGTAATTATAAAAGCGATAGTGGGTGTATATATTTGTTACTTCTTCGACCACACACGGCAAAATAAATCTGGGTGAATTTGGTATGGAGGTAGATTAGACCCTGGATAACACATAGCCTTTATTTTATCCCGGATTAAAGCATATATAACACCTAGGCGGCGGCAAATTCCCGTTAATTCTGATAAAAAGTAGACTGAAACTCGCGCAAATAAATTTATTCTACTTTTTTTTTCAGAAACGAATCATCCAGAAACCTTGACCCGTCCAAATTCGTCAATCAGTCTTTACCAGTCTGATTACCGACCTATCTTACTGGAGAGACCAGAGCCGGTCGAATACAGGCCCGAATTGGAGAACTTAAACAAGGAAAAGACTGTAAGTAGACCACAGAGTATTATCTCCGAGAAGACCAGTAGGCCAAACAGCTTGGAGTATTCCACAGACTTGAGTAGACCGGAGAGCATCACGTTTAGAGTAGACGAGTTGTACAGTAGACCACAGAAGACCAAAGTAGCTAAAGAAGAAGGTACTCTGAGTGAATGTACTCCGTTGTCTGCTGATGAAGCAATGGATAGTCTTGAAACTCCAGTTTGAAATGTTTTCTCAAATACTTTATATTATGTCTTTATGAGTTTTGATTGTTGTACAATATTTTGTGAAGCTAATATTGGGTTTCTCGCGAAAAAAAAAAAACTAATAGGAAAAGCTTTTGTTTCCGAAATACTAGAAAATACTTTTTTTAAAGATTAAAAAAAAATCGTAATTTAGAAAAACAGTCCCAAATATTTTTCAAATACTTAATGACGAATGGGAAGAAAGCGCACAAAATATTGTACTTTTATCTTTAAAAAAAAACATGACGGTAGTAAAGTAATATCTTGAATCGTGGTAAAGTTAAAATTAGTGTTAGGAAAGCCCAACGATTTAGATTATTGAAAACAAAAATGTCTGGAATCCGCACGAATCTCGTCTTTACCTGGCTTATTATAAGGTTTGTTCTTGTATTCACTCTATTTTGTTATACAACTATTTAAAACATACATGTTTAACACACACATGTCAATGTGAAGCGAAAGTTATTTTATGAATGGTTTTTTAACTAGGGGTGTGTGTGTTGTGTAATAATCCAGCCAGAAATAAAAAAAGCTTCATATGCTGTTTAAACGTTGTATTTAAAATAGAGTACATATAAGCAATGATACAATATAATTAAGATTTCACTTACTAACACAATCTTTTATATTGGTTTATTTACCGTACTAGGCGGAACTAATAGTAATCATGTCGTATAGTGGCCATTGGCCATAGATTTCTTCAAAATGGCCTAAAAACTCTGACATTAAAGCTCACTTACTTAACTATTATTATTAAAAAGACTAACCAATCCAGGACTTTGCCGGCCTTTATATATTTTTTATGAATTGTTTTGACTAAATGAAATGTACTTCTATGATGATGTTCATTTTATATATTATGTATAGAGTTAATAATATGTATTTGACAAATTAATTTTAAGATTATGAAATGTTTTAGATTATGTCGAATTAGTTTTTAAACAAATTTGTACTGGGTTACTGGTGACCTAGCTTAAACCTGAAGCCTAGTTTACTATAAATGTATATTTTTATAGAACCAACCAGTAAAATATACAAAGAGCTGTTTCTGTAGTAATATTATGTTTATTTTCCCCCTTGTTTTTCTTTAGTTTGGTTGCAAACTAATAACTTGTATATATAAAAATTATGTAATATCAATATGCAAGAAAATCTTGTTATTTAATTAATTGAGTAGGTTTCCACCAGTAACCTGGTATATTTTATAAACAGCCCTTATTTGTAATTAGAATCTCCGTCCAATGATTTCTATTACAACCTTAGTTATTAAGAATTAATTGAATCTCATTTTTATGAAGTTTTAATCAAATGTACAATAATATACATTCCCATGTGTAAATCAAATTTTAATGAAATACTTAAAACTACTAAAATTATAATAAATGAAATAATCATGTACTTACTAACATGTATTACATAGGTTTTATAATGCCTATGAAAAATGCATTTACAAAAATCTCATATTTTATGAGTAGTATGTACTTTACTAATATAAAATTTTTTACACCTATGTTATGAAAGTTACATCTTGGTGGTAGTTATTCTTCAACCAAGCAGTAGTCTTATCTTCTTGACTTGTCTTAAAATACATTCATACCCTTGTATTTATTGTGATAAGCAAGTACTGAGTGAAATCAATCATAATTTTGTGGTTAATACTTTCCTAGAGTAGGAATTCACCTGATGTAAGTTACTAACAATCTTGCTTTATACACCTATTGCCTTTGCAAAGTGCCTTTACTAAAGCACAAATTGTACCATATCAACATGTGTTGGTAATTATTTGTGTAAAAGAATTGATAGAACTGTAAGCCGTCCATTTTGTATGTTTGTAACTTGTGTTGTGGAAAAATAAAGAGATAATTTACTTATGTAATATATGCTTATTTTTCTTTTTCACTTGTTTGTTTTTTTTACAAGGAATATATTTTGTGTTTTATTTGAAAATTGCATGAGCTAAAGCTATTGCATTTCCATTTTTGGTTAGTGGTATCAGTACATTCATGGCAAGACTATGTAGCTAAAAATCAGTTTTTGTGGTAATGGCAATAATACTCATACTTGAGTATGGCCTGTGGTATGGCACAGTGAACATTCACACTAAATGAAAGCACAGAATATGATGAAAGGTACAAAAGAAATTAAAGAAGCAACAAGATAATTTGGAGTTTATTAATTAATCATTTGAATAAACCATAAAATAGTCAACTCTTAATTTCAACATGTTAACTAAACAGTATTTACGCACGTGTAATTCACCTAAGTTGTTTACGTGTTTCGGATGTAATGACGTCCATCTACAGAACGTGCGTTCTGGGCAGCATTTTTACGTGCTGCCGCACGTAAAAATTCTCACGAAAGTTTTAATATTAATAGAAATGTTACATAACTTAATAAAATTTATTATTTTGATAGCTGTCCTCAATCTTGAACCACAGGCACATCAATAAAAACCATTTTACAACACATAGTCTTTAGAAATATACATAACCATTCCAATTAAGTGAGCTAATACACATTTCTTGTATTCATATTTAGATATTTATTCATAATAAACAGCAGTTAGATGTCAATTCTTTAAAAATATCAATTATCACATATTTAGTCATAATCAAAGCTTAAAAAATCAACATATCACATATTTCATCCATTAAAATTAATCCACAAGAGGTAGGTACTCGTGTGAAAAAAGTGTCTTCTATGTTTTTTTATTTGTTGTATTTTATCTCACCATTGAATCATACCTATTATGCATGTCTATATACAGGCTATTATTGCATACTTACTCAAAGTATTACTGTCAGTGAAATCATTTTATTACTATAAATTCTATAAATCAGGTTCTATCTTGATCTCAGTGACAAAACCATTTGCAGAAGATTGACTGTCCTGACAACCTGTGGTACTATCATCCCAGCCTATGGATATTTCCTCCTTTATTTCTAGTTTTATAGGCTTGTTTACATGAATCTTGATTTCATGTTCTTTTAAATCACTTGGGTGAGTGAAACTTTGGTCACATATATTACATAGATGTGGTTTTTCTCTAGAATGTGTTTGTTTATGAGTCTTGAGAGCTCCGGGATGTGCAGTGCAATATTCACACTCAGAACATTTATAGGGTTTTTCTCCTGTGTGCTTTCTGTAATGAACTTTTAAAGCTTTTGACTGAGCATAAGTGTTATGACAAATATCACATTTATATTTTTTCTCGCCCATGTGAGTCTCTTCATGTCTTTTCATGTTGGTTCGCTGAGAAAATGACAGCGAGCAGACCTTACAGATGTAAGGCTTCTCGCCAGTATGCTTTCTGGAATGTTTCTTCAAGCTACTTGGATGGGCAGATCTATAATCACACACATCACATTTGTATGGCTTTTCCCCGGTATGAATACGTATGTGTGCCTTTAGGTCAGTTGAATACGCTGATTTATAGTCACAAATATCACAGGAAAACCATTTTATATCAGATTGTTTACTCCATTGTTCCATAATAGTGCTTGCGGACAGAGAGCCACAGGTGATAGCCACAGGTAGGTGAGGGGGAGGATGGTTACTACCATAATTGCCTTCTGTTTTTATGATTACGGGATATTGTAGAGTCGAGTCACAGCGATTTGTTGATGATTTGGGGATGTTCCCTTCGTCTGCCGACATTGTTTGATTAAACAGCCTTTTACGTGTCTGACTTTTGCAACCAGCTGCGCTGATACATGAAGAGTTGGAAAGCAAAGCTTTTTAAGTTATTAGACCATTTATATTAGAATAATATTTAAAAAAATATAAAAACAAACAGAAGTCTGACTGATGTTTCTAATACTTGATTGATTGACACCACTGACATTGACAGCTGTACAATTTATTTTTCTTTGTCAGTAATTTAATAGGTATTTTGCCAGTCAAGTAGAATAATAAACAAACTGATACAGTCTCTGTAGGTATGTGAATAACCAATATAATAACAGATAATTTGTGAAATGTTTTAAATCTACATGTGTGTAGCTCTATATTTCGGTAAAAAAGAACTTTCAGAAGACTTATAACCTCCTTTTTTGGAAGTCGGTTAAAAATGAGGAATAATATTAGCCGTCGGCTTCGGCTCTTAATCATATAACGTTTCAAAAAATATTTAAAGCAGATTAAACGTAGTCAACAAGCCTCTATGTAATTTAAGAGTCTAAACAACCAACTGAAAACAAACTCAAATGTATATTATGCAAACAACAACCTATAATCAGAATAAAAACACAACTTCAATTATAACTTTTATTAAACATTTTACAGAAATACACAAGTAGAAACATTATACATTTTGTACATTTATTCAACAGTATCAATACACCTGCAGCGGTACCTTGCTTGACGATTCAATTCATAAATATATAGTTTTATAGCGATATTGCTATCAAGGGGTCGTTCAGAAACCAGTCATTTACGTAATAATCGATTTCCAAACGGCACATCTAATAATCTATATACAAAAATATTGTATAAAGAGTTACTGGTTTAGATCTGTTTTGAAATAACACCTTTATCAATCCGAATTAATTTATCTTTTAACAAATATTGTATTCTAAGGTAAAATAGTAAACTAATATCAGTAACTCTGTATAAAATGTCTAAGAATTCAGGCACTGGGTACTTCCACTTCAAAACAAATACATGCTTAATAAAACAATAATACAAATTATAAAAATAATTAACAATATAAATGAGTAATATCTATTATCACTGATAATGATTTTAAAGTTAATACTCTATACAAAGTAAATATATTTAAAAAAAATACAGGGTCACAGGTGAAACCAGTTCTATTCTATAATCCATTTTCAACTACAGTGTTGTTAGAGTGTATTACATCAGACGAGGGCAAATTGTGAAAAAGTAAAAAAAAAGTGCTCATTGAAATACAATTTTACATGTTATAATCATCTGTAACCCTGTATAAAGGCGATACCACATCACACACAGAACATACACAATTCACTTACAAAAACATGTCGATGAGGTAAAGTTGAACTTAATTAAATATATTACAACGATTTTATTAAAAAATATTAAAAAAAAACGATTTGATTTACTTAGGATATATTATATTTATTACATAAAACAATAAAAAATAAAAGCACTAATAAAAATAAATTGCATCATACTGATTAATTTTTCATTCATACTTTAGACAATGTAATGTGACCTCAAAAAATTATGACCCCCAGGGTAAATCGGAAACTCTGTTTCTAATCCATAAAATAATCATTTACTGGCCGTATGTATTTGAATGATTCATACGGTTCATGAGATACAACCTGGTGACAGACAGATGAACAGCAAATTAATAGAAATTAAGGCTCCCGTTTGCCCTTTGATTATAGAACCCTAGAAATACTAAACTTTGTGAGTATGTAAATGCATGTTTGTTCCTCCTAGAATTTTAAATAAATGCTAAACAAGTCAAGCTTTTGGTTATGTTCAGAGCAACTTTGTCTACCCTAAACTACCTCTATGCCAAATACACGTTTATCTGTCGCTCCATTGCGACTTTAAAGAGGAACAAGCGGTCCAACCAAACCTTCACTTTCACATGAGCGCACATATAAAATATATATATTATCTAAATCGTAGTAGACAGGAACGTTGCTTATCACCGAGCGAGTTGCGTGTTGTCAAGCGTGTGTCTGTATATAATTAAAACATATTTAAAATTGAGAATCTAGCTGTCTAGACTTTGGCCTAGCTGTTCAGGTTTTGATCTATCTGGTCAGGATTTAAAATAACTATATGAAGATGACCGTCTAGCTAATAGTGTGAACACATTGCTGCTTTGCAAGGTCTAGCTGTTTCAGCCTAGATCCAGCTATGTAAAGACCTTGATTTAGCTAGCCAGACTTAGATATGGCTCAAGTCTTTGAAAGTCTGGATCTGCAGGGTATTTCACAAATTCGGAACCATTCCGCTCTGAAACGAAACGCCAATCGTAGAACTCGTTGTCACTTCTATGATTGGTGGATGACTGTTATTGGTTAAAATAAGTCAGTTTTGCGTCTCTTATTGGCGTTTCGTTTCCGAGCGGAAACATTCCGAATTTGTGAAATACTCTGTTGGTTATGTGAATACTTTGATCTAGCTGTGTGAAGATCTTGATCTAGTTAGCCAAGTTTTGATCTAAGTTAAGACTTGGATCCTGGTGACACAAAGACCTGGATATCTAGCTGTTTCAGCCTGATCCAGGTATGTGAAGATCTTAAGACCTGGACATAACTATATTAAGACCTGGACTAACTGTAGAAAGACCTGGATCCAGCTACACGAAGGCCTCAGTCCACCTGTTTTAGACTAGGTCTAACTATCAAGTCCGTGATGCTTCCTCTTGATGCGTGCGTAGGGCCCTATGTCCGGGTCGGTGACGAAGTCATACAGCACGCTGGACCAGCTGTGGTGCTGCGGCAGGTTATCGTAGAACTCCGGCGCTATGCGACGCACCTGGGGACGAGGAGAGGAGATTTATGTCACATGGTTTACATATGATTAGGAGGGTTTAGGAATTTGGTAAAAATAAGGATGTAAGTTATTATGAAAGAGATCAAGAAATTTATCAAACATGACTTACTAATATAGTATATAATAAATATAGTATACTCATAGTAAATTTACAAAGTGACTGTCATATTATTATGAACGGCAAGAATTTACAATTTACATTGCCTTTAGGCCCACTAACTTAATCTTCTTCGGCCTTGGATTTTTAGTGGCGTTAGGGAGAATAACATCGATTTAAAGTTTATTTTATCGCTCATTCCTTACCTTTTTTTAATTTTATGTAAACCAGAAAGAAAGATAACCAGAATTGTTACTTGTAAAAATTGAAATTACGTATGAGCTATGCACTTCAATGTACAATCCGACTGCTATTATAACGGCGAAATTTTATGCGTGTGCATGTTTATTACTTTTTCACGCACAAACGGCGGAACCAATTTGGATGAAATTCTGTATGAAGATATATTTGTGCCTATTTTGCAGACTGTTAATAAATAAATATTAGAACCTGTATTAACACATAAGGTACTTTTTATCCCGGATTAAAATAAATTAAGGCGAGTAGATAGAGTGATTCAAGGTGAAGGTTTATATGTATAACTAGTGGGTGCTCGCAGCTTCGCTCGCATTAAGAAATAAAACTTGCATCCCCTATAGCACCCTTTTAAAAGTGGCATTTCCAAAAATCCTTTCATAGCGGATGCCTACGTCGTAACATGTACCGGCATGCCAAATTTCAACCCGATCCGTCCAGTAGTTTGGGCTGTGCGTTGATAGATCACTATATCAGTCGGTCAGTCACCTTTGAGTTTTATATATTTAGATAGATAACGCGTGCAGCGCCACGAGCAAAAGCTAATATGTAAATAGACATACCTCTGGCAAGCGTCGTCCGGGCACGGCGGGGAAGTCGTGGTGCTCGTTGTGGTAGCCCACGTTGAAGGTGATCCAGTTGAGAGGCCCGTAGTACGAGTACGTCTCGAAGCCCTTGCGGAACATGTAGTGCTCCGATATGAAGTGCCCTGCGAAATAACAACATGAATAAATTAATATTAAAACTTTCGTGAGACATTTTATCAATATGTTAACTAAACGGTTGAAAAAAAACGGTTGTCAATCACGTGTAAATCGCGCATTTTATTTACGCGTTTCAGATGTAATGAAGATGGGTGTCATTATATCCGAAACGCTTGCGTTGGTTTGGTTAACATACTAGAAATAAATATACTTTGTTCACGGATTCTCGGAGACTGTAAGTAAGTGATATTGGTATGATTATTTTTGTACAAGACTAGGTATGTTTCATTTCAACTTAAGGCCCAAATACACAAGGATAGTTTTTCAACCTCGGATAGCAAACTAGTTTTCTAACAGAACTAGATTTTCTAAGCAGTTAAGTATAGGGAATTGTGCAAATTTTAAAAAAAATTAGTTCATAGTTTTTGAGATCGCAATTAAACATTATAAGTAAGAGCCAACGTAATGAAGTTGGTTTGATTTTTCAAAACAACTAACTACTTGTGTTAAACGATTAACGAGTATCAAGCAATGTGTTTGTGATATTCACCTGCCACTGGATGGACACCCATCGCCATCAGGGAGCCGTATATGAGGTACCCCAGCACCTTCCACCCTGAAATGTAATGAGGAAAATGGGCTAATTATAAACATTGATTTATTTTAATCCTTCTACACCAATTTATAGATTATAATAGGTAAAATAAATATATGTATATTACTGTTAAAACAAAGGAAAAATTTAAAGCGAGATCGCGGCTGGATGTGAGCATTCTGAAGTTTTGGAACACTTGAGTCCTATACTTACCTATTGTTATTCTGTTCTTCATAAAGAATGGACTATGAGTGTCTAGGTATAGCCTTATTGTATGACACTGAGTCACGGAGAGATGTTCTTTCTCTGTCTGGCATGACCCAGAAGAACATGTTCTATATACTCAAATCAAATCAAAATCAAATTTCTTTATTTATCCTTTCAAGGTGTGCGTACTCTGCTTTCGTTTCTAAGATGGCAGGAGAATCAGGAACAAAAGAAAGTAGAATAGAACAGAAGACAGTCTCACCGAAGAGTTTGACGACGACAGCATCAAAGAACAGCTGTATGACGAGGTTGACGAGCTCCAGCGGGGTGGGCGGCTTGGGGCGCACCACGAGCGGGCGCAGCGCGTAGAACAGGGGCTGCAGCACCAGCCACAGCAGCTTGCCGCCCGTCGTGCAGAACAACTTGGCCTCTATGAGGGTCGGCAGGTCCGTGTCTATCACTTCGTCACCTTGGTACTGGAGAGGAATACATGTTTTAGTAATAAGAAACCGATTTGAATAATATATAATAATAATATAATAAAATTTTATCTAAATATATAAAACTCAAAGGTGACTGACTGACTGATATAGTGATCTATCAACACACAGTCCAAACCACTGGACGGATCGGGCTGACATTTGGAATGAAGGTAGATTTTAAGATGTAGGCATCCGCTAAGAAAGGATTTTTGGAAATGCCACTTTTAAAGGGGTGAAATAGGGGGTGCAAGTTTTACTTAATGCGAGCGAAGCTGCGAGCACCCGCTAGTATAAAATAATATAAAAAAAATTAAAGTAAAGTAAAGTAAAGTAATATATTTATTGCAAACTGTACAGTATATCTAATGGTGTTACAATATCTTCTATACCTAGTCACAACAGTTTTGCTCTTCCGAACATGCAATAATGAAACTTAAAACTAACATTTAAATCATAATAAAATTAATTTAATACACGTAACTATATACACATTCATATTGTTCAAATTCGGTACATAGTGCAAGTTTTACCTGATACTTGACTGCACCTGGAAAACTGTCAAAACTGTGAAAAACCCATGGAATGTCCGTATTTTATCAATGAAAAAATTAAGTAAAAAATAAAAGTTGAATTTGTAGTACATATGAACAAGTATAAATCGTTCTGTTCTGCTTGAGTAGAGCGAAATTGCAGGTTCAAAACTTGCCGGTCGTGCGTATTAGTTTTGTCTAAATTTCAGTTATAATTTAAAACGTAAGTGGGTGAGAGGCACTGAGAGGCACGTTCCTATCAAACCAACTTCTTGATGTTTTCCAATGGGTTTTGTGGTAGATAGTGTCGTAATTTTGGCTTTAATTGTAGTTTCCAGAGTTTGTTTCTGGGTCGATAAATAAATAAACCTTTATAATAGGTATTGGCTTACTCGATGGTGTTCCAGGTGGTACTTCTTGAAGCTGATAGAGATGGGTATCCCGATGGGCAGGTTGGCGAAGAACCCGAACAGGCGGTTGTGGAGCGGACGGTTGTGGCCGAACGCCAGGTTGTGGGCGATCTCGTGGATAGCTGGAAACAAATTAAAATGATAATATTAATTAATGTTATGGTTATATAATATGGTATTTAGTTCTCACTACTTTTATCCTAAGAATGTGACCAATTGTAGACAGCTAATCTTATATAACAACTAATTTTTAAAAGCGAGTATGGCTTAGCTGTTCCAGTATCTGCTTTTCATCTATCCAGACGCACCCTGGTCCGAATCTGGCCGACACCAATGACTTGTATCTGCCCAAGAAATCTCCCCTAACGAATTAATTCTGCGGGGAAGGCACGACCCTCAGTCATGATGAATACGACTCAAGAGACAATCTTATATAATTTGATTAGTATGTAGGCTTTGTTTGTATTCATTTAACTAAAGAGCCTGCACTCCACAACACAGGTCATCCTAGTGTGGAGTGCAGAGAACATGTAATAGTAAATCAGTTTTTTACTTAAATAAATTATTTGAAATTTGAATTCTTATGTAGATGGGTTTTAAAACGCCCTAACTTCGAAGCCTTTTTCACTACGCATTGATGCTCCATTATTTTTATGTTTGTCACTGTGGACGATTAGTTTGGATTCGACTTTAAATCATGAGTAAGTATTTATGATGTAACGTAACAATTAACTCAATAATCTGATAAGTTGGTAGTGATTCATGTGTTACTTAGCCGAAATTCATAACACAAAAATATGGTAAGATCTGTCTTTTGTGGAATGATGTGAAAGTGTCTTTGTTTGTTGGTTTGTTTGTGCCTCAAATGTGAAATGCTAGGATATTACGCAGAAGTCATTTAAAAATGTCATTTACTAACGTTTCGTTTTAGAATAAAAATGTTGCGATTTTGACAAAAACCTTATTATAGGGCTATTCAGACGATATGGTGAGATTCGGAAACGAGTCCGACAAACAAAAATTCGTATTGTATTTTTATTTTTATACATAATATATTGTTACTTTTCCACTCGGTTGGTAGAAAGGTTGTAAGTAGCTGTATACTTTCGCATTATGATAACAATGTTATCAGAAAGACTGTAAATACGCGACAAAGTGAATTACAGATAATGAAACAGATTAAAGTATTATGTAACGTTATATTTTATATATGACTGTCGTATTTGCATTTTGTCCACTATACATTTATAGTGCAATCATGCCATTATTATACACATAAGATTGCAAGTATGTTTGTGGGTCTATTTGTCTGTTCACAACGTTGGATCTCCGTGATTTTCGATACAAGTGGAATAAACGATTCCGTGAATAACATGCTACGTCGTGAAGTACTTTCTATATCCAAAACAAGGAGGGTGAAGCCGCAGGCAACCACTAGTTATACTGCAATATGTGATATAACAGTTCAACTGATTGAGGTAATCGTACGATTAATTATATCAATGCCAAGCAAGGTCAATGGTGTCCTTACATAAATTTTATTGACCGAGGGCACTAGCCTTTTATTTATTTATTTCAGACCGCCAGGTAATGGTAAAAAGGACATAGTAGGGTCTCTATTTAGGCTTTTAAATACATGTGCTAAAGAAATTAATCTTTCATTTCTATAATTTACGAGAATAGTTTAAATTCTAGGTGTTTCTTTCTCTACATGTGTCTTTTATGAGATTTAAAAGCAAATATGTGTTCCACTTTGCAATACTATGTAGAGTATATAGTTTTATTAACCGTTGTAAAATTGTTATTTTATCGCGAATCCTTCGTAGCATCACAACCGTACCATTTTGTACAGAGCAATGTGGAAATATGGCGATAAAAACTTTATGCTTCGCGCCAGCGGAGTTTGTGGATTCGATTGTTGTGAATTGGGAAACAGGTTTCTAGAAGCATAAAAATAGTGTTAGCACTATTATTATTGTGTTATTTTCTTATCATTTACATCAGACGAGTTGTAGTCAAGCATGAGCCTATGAAATGTAAAAACAAAAGAATGAGACACGCTTCACTAGGTGTACTCCATCATCCAGGTAGCTGACAAACGAAGATCTTTATATTATTTTATACACGATATATATGATCTCAAGCGATACCTGCACTTGTGGTTCAAAGTAGAACAAGTCTCTACTGAAACGGAAGGCTCACTAACTAGTCTGCCCGAACATACCGTTAGACACTTGGCTACAGATTTTAGTGCACTGTACTAAAGCTACTCTTAATAAGATATTGAATCTAGTTATGTTTCCAGTTAGTTACTTAGTATAGTTATGTTTTTCCTCAGCGACTCTTAAAGAGGTCTAAAAATAAAAATAAAGATAAAACTTAAACTTGACGAACAATAAAATATTTATTTATTTATTTTAAGTTGTAGCATTACCTCATAAACCTGTCAGTAGAAAGAAACTTATCTCAGAAATGTTCACACTGGAATTGGAAAGAAATCTTTGCTACCAAAGATCATGAGTCAACTCTCACGGAGTAATTACTATCTCCATCTACTCGCCTTATCTGTAAGTACACCATTCAAGTGGTGGCTCGGATTCCCTTATCAGTGATGACTATTTGATATATTCCATGTTATTTACATTTGATGATGACTATTTCATGTTAGTGGTGATATTGCATGTTATTAACATTCGATAATGTGATTTTATGACTAAGTACATCTATTGTAGTTTAGTGGCCGCCAAAGCAAGTTCGTACAAGAGTCGCCAATTCTGGTATCAAAGTTTGAAAAGTGAAAACTGTATGCAAACTATTCAATGTTATGTGGCCAGCCTTAATATAAAAGTAGCCTACAGACGTGATAATCCAGGGTCTAATCTCTGTTCAAACCTAATTTAATATAAATTGATTCCGCCGTTGGTTTTGATGTTTTATCAATCCGTATTTTTAGTACACTCACAATTTTATTTAATTTTGTTTACTGTATATTATTGTATAATCAGTAAAGCCAGGAAATCGGTGATTTACTAACTTCCATAAACAATTTCAGTCTAAAAAATAAATAAATACACACACATCTTTCCTCAAATTACTCACGTTCCACACGTGATTACTTTAAGGAAACTAGGAGACACAAATACAATCACTATCTATTGACTGTATCTGTATCAGTATCAGGCAGTCATATCTCTATTACCTCTAGTAAAACAGCCGCAGTCATGCTCCACTGTTTACCAACTTCAAGATAAGAGGTTTACTAGAAACAACCTCTGACTCATTTATACAGTTGACGGTGTTTTTGCACGTAGCTCTAAAGGCTCAGATTAGTAGATTGCCTGGGAATCCCAGATAATGGAAAAATGAGTAGTGTTTTCTTTAAACTTCATAGAAATATGTTAAGGCCACGGTATTTCACCCGAAAACGCTTTGCGCTTGGTAAAATGCCTACAGTTGCTTTTTCGCATGCAATTCCACGCCGTATTAAATAAATCAGCAATTCAGAATATTCTATTTATGGCTTTTTACTCCTCTAAATAATAACATTATCTTTTAGATAAATTTAAACTGGTTTAAATTTCTGAACTACTTTTGGAAAAAAAGGTGAAAAATGTTTCAAGACAACTATTTTTCAAAAAATATAACTATCGAGCAAAGTATACGTAATCGTGTTTTGGCGTTTTTTGTTGTCTTAACACTGAATCAAAATTATATAAACTGAAAAATTTTTAGCTCTATCTTATATATTTCTATTTTATTTGATTTTTATGAAATGTCGATTTCACATAGCACCCCCCGTTAACTAAACGGTTTTCACTCACGTGTAATTCGCGTATGTTGTTAGGCGTTTCGTTTGTTAGTTTTAATATTAACATAAACTTCATAGATTCTTAGATGTGCCGTAGCTATTGACATACTAGACACCAGGCTAGCGCCTAGTTTGGTATCTAGAGCCGCCACTTCATATATTATGTACATTTTTTCTACATCAATAAATAATTCTAAATGGTTTATACATGTATTTGTATTGCAGTAATTATGTAAAATTTTCAGGAGCCACACCACACTTGTAACAGTTGTTCAGCAGCCAAACAGTAGTAGGTATGTACTTAATATAAACTTCTTTCGGTTTGAAGGGCAATGTTTCTAGTAAAATATATAGAGCATCGATACTTGACATCTTAGTCGTGCAATAAGCACATTGTTGAACACTAAGCTCATCGTTTTACTGTAGTTTAACTCCTCGTAGCTGTAATTAATGGTGTGTGCCGAGAACCTCAATAGGGAGCCAGTTTCATGCCAGCACAGGCATGCTCTACCTTACGTTACAATGCCACTTGTGCGGGTGTCAGTGATCTAAAGGTCAAATGCCAGACTATCCAGTGCGTTCGTATAAGAGAACTCTGGTGTCACAGTCTTTCTAAGGGCATCTGACATTACACAAACAGTCGGGAACTACGACGTGTCATCTGACCCACGGAAGCACCCAAAATGAAATGCTTTATTGTCACCATCCAAGTACAGACCGCGTCGACAGTTGCTTAACATTGGTAATCGTATGTTACTGCCTCCTCCTGAGCTACCGGCGCTTATGTATAAAAGGAAAACTCACCCAGCATGAGCGAGTGGTTGATGACGCCCCCGAAGCAGTAGGCGAGCAGCAGCAGCGCGGGCCAGCTGAGGTGCTGCACAAGCGGCAGCATGGCCAGCTGCGTCACCACCATGCCGGTCACCACCCACTTGAACAGCGGGTCGTAGCCGAACAGCTGCTTGATCTCCGGGTGCTTCTCTGTAACCACGCATGGGATGTTGGTCAATAGAAAAGCAGATAAAGAATAAGGTAGCAAACTAACGGAACGGAATCTAAACTTATTTGGGAGCGAATATAATCAGGACCTATTTCTATAGGTCCTGATTATATCGAATCGAATCCCCGTGAAGGTCACCGTCGACTGACAGGCCAGGCGCCAAAATCTACACCCATTCCCAACAGAATGAGGTAGAATCACGGGGAAAAGAGTGCTCATCAAATCCAGAGCCTCGCAAACATTATCAGGTAAGCATGTACTTTACACAAATGCCTAGTACAATCTGACATACAACACAACAGTTCAACTGATGGCGTTCTTTGATTTGGTGATTTTAGTGTCCAAATTGACTTTACGCCCAGAACTCTTTAACGCCTACTTATTATTTTTTACCCTATAAAAGTTTCCTATGTTGGTTTACATGTATCTATCTACTACTATAAGAACAGTGAGTTAATACCTGATAATGTGTACTAGTTATACTGTAGGCAGTAATTTCTTTTCATTAGTGACATGGATTTAAACCTACATATATCATACGACACTATCATATAATAGCCTCTTAAAAACTGAAGTGTATTGTTTTGCAGCATTCCACTTTACAGAAGGGTCAGTTTAATTTATCAAGGCTAAGGAACATTAAATGATAGTAATGACAGCATAGACTACAAGCGTCTTGTCTTCTGAATGGTTGCACCAAATCGTACATAGTATTATCGACCCATCACGACGTTAAAATTGTATTACATTGACGTGATCATGACGTATTTTAAGACCAAAAAATCCAAGGCTAAAATCCGCGAACAATATATTCGTAAAGACTTTGGCGTCTCCGCACTCCTCTATGTATCTATCTGCTCAAGTGTATTTCAAGAATGTTTCTGTAGTGTCGCAATTTTTAGTAATGAAGAATGCGACTTATGAAAAGGAAACTGCAGAAGACAATCAGATTGTCTTCTTCTTTCACTTTCACGAGATTTTTGGCGTGAAATTAGCAAATTTTAACTTGTTGTCTAAATGCATGCTATGTGTTCTATTCATTAACTTCTCCAAGAAAAATATAAATAAAATTCGTGTTTTTCACACATAACTTATTTGTCTTTGTCATCAATAACCATTTTATTTTCTTAGCATGGCTAACCAATCTTAGATTAGTGTATTGGGATAAGATAAATGTAATCCAACTTCCTGTGATAGCAATCGATGATAAGGACAGCGGAAATAAACTGACTGTATGGTCGAATGTACACTCACAAAAATGACTCAATAATTCGGTGTCCTATAGTTATTCTAATCAATACAACTATTATCATGCAATAAAAAAGCTTTAGTAACCAGTGGACTCTGAAGTAGGTATTTAGGAATCGTCTATTTAATTCTTAAGTTGGAAATAAATGCATAAGTACATAAAGTTACTCAAATAAATTGTACAAGTAGTTACTGCTGGCATTTTCTACATTTTTTTATTGGATAAAGTATATTTACTGCCGTATCGCCTACCAAATAGTTCAGTCCTTATCCTGAGACGCATTGTTTGGATAGCATGAAATCGTCTGCAAAAATAGCCTTGTCGCATATCTATACTAATATTATAAAGCTGAAGAGTTTGTTTGTTTGAACGCGCTAATCTCAGGAACTACTAGTGCGAATTGAAAAAATATTTTTGTGTTGAATAGACCATTTATCGAGGAAGGCTTTGGGCTATATAACATCACGCTGCAACTAATAGGAGCGAAGAAACAATGAAACATTTGGAATAATACGGGGTAAATTATTCATCTTTGAGGGCTTCCGTTGCGTGCGCCGCGAAAACGGTTCAATATATAAAAAAATATGTATGAAAGAATTATTCCCCTTGAAATGATTTCACTAGAACCGTTTTTAT
Source organism: Macaria notata (assembly GCA_927399415.1). NCBI lineage: Eukaryota > Metazoa > Arthropoda > Insecta > Lepidoptera > Geometridae > Macaria > Macaria notata. Next base: position 12,692,681 of record OV656742.1, read on the forward strand.
GGTAATAACTATTCCACGCGGACGAAGTCGCTGGCAACAGCTAGTCCTAAATACTAAGTAACTGCAATTAGAGTAGAGTGAAACAATGATTCACGTAATTTCGGTCAAATTGATGCGGCCGGAGTGGTAGGTACTAGACATTCATTTTCAATTATCAATAGCATCATAATCATGACACTAGTCATGGTTTCTGGCTCTTCAAGATCCCCTCCTCGCGTTGTGTTACTCGTTATTGAGGGTCGTGACTCCTCAGCATAACTTACTCATTGGAGAAGTTTTTTTGGCCAAGTACGTCGTGGTGGGCGCCCAGATCCTTCTATGGGGTTCACATGATTTCCACTTACGAACGACACTAAGCGCGTTGCTTCTACCTTCGTAGTAAGGACAGCGAGATTATGAACCTCTCTACCTGGAGCCCTGTACCCAGAAAATTATAAGCTAGGGTTCTTCAAATCGAGAAATAGGTTTCTCCTAGGCAAACGTGCAACACCTTAGACTACAGTAGTGCTTAACATCAGGCAGGCTGTAGTCAAACGTTGGACTATTCCGTGTTAAAAAAAACTAAACTAACATGTCCCCGACTTCCAATAAAAGTAATGAATAAGTAAGGCTTGGTCTTCCAGCCATTTGTAAACTTCAAACCTTTGTTGGACAAACAGACAATGTCTTTAATAATATTCTGAGTAACTACCTGAACACCAATCTAATCTACCAGCTAGTCATTTATTACGCTAGAGGCAAATGTATATTTAAGGTTATTTTCTGTTTTGTAATTTCTTTGTTTTATGGTGTACATTAAAGCAATATTCTATTCTATGGTGTAAAGTCTGGCTGTGTACGGCAAAGATTTATGCTCGAACATTTTAATGCCTATCTCTGTTACTCCTGCACGAAGTACGAGTAAATTCATGCCGAAACGCCCTAATTTCTGTCTGCTTCACGACTGCACTCTAGCCCAAGTTATTACTTACTTGTTACAGAAAGAATAAATACCTACCTATTAACTAATTCCACTAATTCTTCTTCTTATCGAATGAGAGTGGCAAACTCTGGTGTCGAGAGTTTTCAAACCGCCCTAGGGGCCTCTGGCATGGCTTAACGACTGCCGTACTAGACAAACAGCCGGGACTTACAATTTAACGTGTGATCCGACCCACGGAAGCGCCCAAAATGGAATGGCACTTTTCGGTCTCCCATCCAAGGACTGACCGCGTCGACCATTACTTAAAATGAAAGTTCTCAATATCTAAGTAGTACACATTGGACACGTATTAGCGATTAGTTTCCCTCGAAAGAATGTTCCTAATTTATTACACACGCGTGATATCTCTCACGTAATATGTAATATTAAAACACGTGAGCCTTATCACGATGTTTCTTCCAAAGTATCAGATATTCCAACTGGCAAGATTATAATATTTATATAACAAAGGTGCAAATATCAAATTCAAAGGTTGAGTGGTTAGTCAGTCACAGGTATCGTAGACTCAAGTATACTCGTATCTGAGTTCATATCGTTAATCAATCAAAACATAATATTGCGTTTTGGAATGGAATGCAGTTTATCTCTAACACAATTCTCTTCTAAGTCATCATGCACACATGAGAGAGTGTGATAGTTAGTTGTTCATCTTTTACACCGCAAACGACCTGCAAAAGCGCCTAAATCGATGCCACTTTTCTTGGCCACCCATCCAAGGACTGCCCTCGTAGGCAATTGTTTGACATTGGTAATCGCATGCGAATACCTTCTCTAGCTGAGCTACGTAACGCCTCAATTTAATCAAGTTTAAGTAACACCGTTAGTATCTATATAAGTTATGGTACGTAGTGCTGGAGTAAGACGTAAGACGGCAGCAGGGCTCTAACAAGCCATAATCAGCAGTCAGCTGGCTAAACACGCGTTAATTAGCTAAACTGTTTAGTACTCAGTCCACAATCAGCGTGGGAGTTTGGACGCCCGTGACTCGCGTGTTCAGATATTCATATGCGATTACCAAAGTTAATCGATGTCACTAAAATAGAATTTGCATGAGTTTACTAACGTTGAACAACTGTTGGAGACGTTGAAGTGGTCAGTCCTTGGATGGGTGACCAACACGATGCAATAACATTGGTATCTTTTAGCGCAACACATTTTTAAATATAATCTTGAATTCACTACGGTACCTACAATCATTACAATTTATATTTGCAGTAATTCTGTATTCTGTGGTACAGCTACAGACGCTGACGTGTGCAGAACTGTTATCTGCATGGCATGGCTGACCGAATCAACTTTGCAATAGTTTTGTATGTTTACCAAATAAACAAAACAGAGTTTCAAACAGTTTTCTACAGTTATTAGCATCACTATAAGTGGTCAAATCGTCAAGGTTTGACCGTCTCTTACTACAATCAGTCTATTTTCTGGCAAACAGTAAAATGCTATTACTACTATCTAACTACAAATATGATAAACACACGCGTGCGCAAGTCTGTGTCAATGTGTTTATGCCTCTTTCGAAATATTTAAACACAGGTGTTTGGTGAAATTCTCTCATTGATAATGCTATGTTGATTTTATGTGCTGTCATTGAAGTCATCATACGTATCATCAGTAATAACTTTTAATCTGATGACTTATACATAGGTATAAAATAAAAAAAAATGAAATTATTGTCTTTAAGTAAGGTAACAGAGAAATCAACTGAATCAAAATAAACATCTCAACTGTTATCACAAATCCACCATCAAACAAGCAGGAAGTCAGCGGGGCGTCACCGGTTTATGGTGGAAGTTCCAAAGACTCGCACGAAGCGCTTTGCTTCTACCTTCATAGTAAGGACAGCGAGACTATGGAACTCTCTACCTGGAGCCCTGTTCCCAGAAAATTATAACCCAGGGGTCTTCAAATCTAGAGTAAATAGGTTTCTTCTAGGCAAGCGTGCTACATCTTAGACTGTAGTGGTGCGTAACATCAAGTAGGCTATAGTCAAACGTAAGCCTATTTAGTGTTAAAAAAAAACAGAATTTTAATTTCTTTGCATTGATCTGACAAGCTGTTTGCACAATCATATCCATATTCATTTATTTAAACTATTTAGATTTTTTTTTACAATACTAATATGTACTTATTTATATATATAGAAAAGCAAATATCATAATAAACTTAAAACTAGTGGTGCAGCCGGAAGCTGGCGTCTCTTTGTGTGGGAGGCCAGGATCCACTTTGGGTTGCAGCGCCACATTAGTTGTAGTCAGTGAGTAAGTTTTAGAACTTTATTTTAAAACCATTAACTATCACTCATAGTCATAAGTTGCATATTTAATATACTTGTCTACAAAATTGTAGTTCTCAAGCTACTCATAAGAGGTATTATCATAATTTCCTGTTACACATGATTAGCACAGTATAAAGTTACATAGACCTTAGTTTAGTTTTAGCATACTTAATTTACTCATAAATGCCATTCTTGAATATTGTATATACTGCAAACAAATTTAAAATTTTCCTTCTTTGCAGTCATGTTTCTGACAATAATATAGAGGTGGGCAGAGTAAACTGTGCAGATAATTACATTTTACAAGTATAAATACTTATATGTGATGAATTTTCTGTTATTCAATAGATATAGTGATCATTCTGGTGTTTGTGTCTACTCTTTTAACTATTAGGTATTGGCATATCTTAAAAGTTTCTTAGTGTTAATCTATTCTACAAACAATTAAGTATGTATATACTTATGGTTAAAAAGATCTCATTCAAAATTCATAATAAATAAAGAAAATGTAGAAAAGTACACAATATTTCTAACAATTAAGTAAGAAGTGGTGGCATAGTATAGCAATGCTATATGATAAATACTAAGTACCTAACTCCAACTAGAATAGTACCTACATGTACATATCTTGAGCAATAAAATACACCACTTACTGAAATATACCTAACAGAGAATTGCCTAACAAAAATCTCATGAATAGTATGTACCTAGTTATCTCCTTCTGTAACAAATAGTCTCTACTCTGTGGCAAGGTCACTTCATGTTAGTTTATTCTGTAATGTTTGCTTTACAGTTACTGACAGATTAGTTGTTAGGTGAGGCATCTTTATGGACATTTTGGCATGAAAGGGGAGTGATATAAATTTAATACATCATCATCATTTAAGCCATGTCAAAGGCCCTCAGGGTGGTTCAAAACTCTTGCAAGCAGTGGCAACTCCTTATTATATATATGCAGAATAGATCTTAGATTACAATGTTACTTAACTTCAGGCAAGTGGTGTTCCAGCAAGAGGCTGTTAAGTTTAAAAATGAAAAAGTTTAATATGAGTGTTATTAACTTATTAGGCCAAGTTAAAATAACTATGGGTGCAAGTACAGAGCTACCATAAAAAAGGAAAAAAATATGTAGATATCAGCAACAATTAAATTATATTTTATTTAATAAAACATAGAAAACAAATAAGTTTGTATGAATTAAGTACTGTGGCCATAACTGATGATAGTTTTTGTCTAAGTGGTTGGGTAATATTTGACCTTGACTTTGTTTCATATTTACCTACACTAGTTTTCACCAGATCAATAATTGGGAGTTTTCAAGGCTCAACTAGACTATAATTTAAACACATTACACTTATATTAGAGGAACGAAAGCATTCAAAACTTTTCATATTTATGTACTTAACCCATTCATTTTTTGACTGGCCTGTTAGCTTAGTTGGTAGTGGCTCTGCCTTCTAATCTAGAGGTCGCGGGTTCGATTCCCGCATGACACAAGTATTTATGTACTTTAAAATTTATAATTACTTGTGTTGAGTCTGGTCGTTTGTATGTATAATAAGTATGTATTTACAAAAGAAAAGTATATAAGTATTATATCCGTTATCTAGTACCCACGACACAAGCGTTTGCTTAGTGTGGGGCTAGATGGCGCTGTGTGCTATGTCCCAGAATATTTATTATTTATTTATTTATTTATTATTTATTAATAGCCAAACGAAAACTAGCAGTTATTTCTCAACGAAAACTACATTTATATGATTAAAATAGTCCAGATAAGCATTAACAAACGAGAAAAAAATTCTCCCCCCTCTTTTGTAAGAGATAGGGGGGTGTACTCATATGAGTACACTGGTCACTTAAGGGTGATATTTTTTCAATGTAGGTTTTAGCATTGAAAAGTACTTTCTGAAGTTTTTTTGTTACCATTGTAGCCTAAAATTACACAGCAACTAACATATTAACGTTTTTTAACTTTTGTTAAAAGTCTCTTTGATCATTCTAAGACAAACCTGTCAAAAATGACGATGAAAGTTTTGTCTTTTACTGATTTTGTTGAGTAGAATCTAAAAAAATGTGTTGAAATAAAAATGGTCCTTCTTTACATCACATCTCTATATGTGCCATAGACTAGAATCCATAAAGGTGATGATCACCTTGTACCTACATAAGCAAACAGGACTCCACCATCCTTGCAATGAATAGCAATTCTATACATACATACTATTGAATGATGTTGTTAGTGAAATCCTTAAATATTTTTATTATGATTATGGAAGATATGCAGGATATCAGCAACAGTATCATCATACTTTATTAGAAACCATATTTCACTTGGGTCTTGGGTCATTTTTGCCTAAATTTGTAGCCATATTACCAAGCACTAGCTTTTCTATCCTATCTAGAGGTCTGTTTCATATTCTTAAAAGAACGCGATTTTCGTATGTTTTTCCTTTATCCCAAGTAGCATGATATTTCAGGCTTTCGTATAATCACTAAAAGATAAGTGAAAAAGTTATCAAATAACACTTGATGACTTTGCTGTGTTCAAAGTGAGAGTCCAGTTTAGCTTGCAGTTTTTGTAGCCTGAAACCATTACATAAACTTTAAGCATTACTCTAATGAACTTGTCACTGGCAGTTCATGTATATCAAACAAACTCGTTCACACCTGAAGGAACCAAACAGGCGCTATTTTCTTTGACACCTTTTTTATCAGTTATGATGTCATAATCAAATTGTATTATGATATCAATGATCAAATGGTATAAAACTCAAACTTGGTACCTCAACAATTTTTTCATTTAGAACACTTCTAATTGCTTTCCCTAGTCTTTTTTACTAATTGCAAACACTAAAATATCTTCGTTTTATGTTTAGAAACATATAATATTTACATACTTTTTACTCACATATGCAGCCAGTGTACTCATTTGAGTACAGTAATAATAATAACACTACCCCTGTATCTTTGTTGTCACAAATATTTTGTGACTACATTATGGCTAATATATATCCCTATGATATATCCAACAATATGTACTACCATATTTTGTTTTTCATTTGCATATAATAAAATATTTTATTTAGAAAGTACTCACTTTGATAACCATTCCGTAACAAAACTTCAAGTAACTAAAACTTGTAATTTTTCATAGAATACAACCTTTTTTAAAATTACTCTAGGATAGTAATGCTTGCAATCTGTTTGGACCAACTTATTTAATATTTAAAAAATCAAGCACATGGAAGAAAAAAAATAAAAATCAACTGTACTCAAGCGAATATGTCAGCCATTAATGGGTAATAATATAATTTGATAGGTACTTCTTTACTTTGAAAAATTGGATCTGATTATCAGATGAAATATTGTCAGTAGACACAAAGCTTAGAACAATATCTGATGGGAATATATGGAACTTTTTTATACAGCTAGGTGTTGCTGGGAACTTTTTTTTCAATAACTTTGGGACTCATTTGACCTCTATACAAAACTCAAGGAAAAAAAATTGGTGATACAAACCAAAATATGCATACCTATATAGTTAAGGTATGCATATTTGGGCTAAACTATGTGGTTGGATAGTACTTATAATCAAGTTTGAAGGACATAATATAAGAACTGCACAAGACAGAATTATTGGTGTAAAAGGGAGATGGCTTATGCACAGCAGTGGGATTTCAAAGCTGATGATGGCGACTGTATAACTATGTGTCTACTCAATTTTATATAGGATCACTACTATTCTAAATCATCTTTATTTTATAAATTATACAAAAAATAAACACTCAAGACTGCTAGCCGATTCCTTCATTTGGCTCTACGAAAATTACTTATCATAAAAAGTTATAAAAGCTAGTTTACAATGAGTTTTTGGTACCTACAACATAGAACCAATAAAGCAGTTTTTATAGCAAACATTTCAGTGGACACTGTCGTCGCTCGTAACCACACCAACTCGACCGTGCTAACATAATTTCACTTAGTAACATGTCCGTTAGCAATGTAGAATAACAGACAACACGTCTATAATAGTATTCATGACGTAATAGCATACCTAAAATGATTTTTCGTCGACTAGCGTGCGGCTCCTCCGTGTAAACCCATTCGAAGTCTGTCCGGGACACTTTAGCACCCATTTTGATTCACTGATAAATGATTTACACACAAAACATAACAGTTTATATTAACACCGGTCGACGCCCAAGCAAATAACACAACAAATGGTGACGAATCCGGGCAAGAAAGTAATTTCTAGTCGGCAAAAATAATCAAAATCAGCGCGAATGCCCACAACTCAAGGCGACTAACAGAAGAATGAACTGAATAACCAGACTGATTGAGTGAACAATAAAAACGAATGAAATGAGAGATCGGATAGGGCCGGCCTGCCATGGGCCGGCTGATTATACAAAAGTTCCAAAGAAAACTTCTATGAATTAAATTATTCTCTTTTCACACTGCATGTTAGTGAGGTCCAGTGATGTCAAGCATCGCTGCTATCTATTAGGTATGTCGGTTTATGCCGATGAGGGGTACAATGTGTGCAGGTCGATGCTCAGATAGGTTCCTGCAGTAATGTGCTCTCAATGACATACCCAACCATATAAAATACGTGCCTCCACAACAAAGCTTGTACAATTTTTTAAAAATTTTACTTGTTAAGAGCGGTAGCAACTCGGAGTAAATATCACAATGGAGGGAGCCATAGAGACGTTGTCGCTCTTACGTCTGTGTGTAAAGCACTTAAGTGTGTCTTTGTCTTTCCTTCAGAATGAAGCTACGAGTAAAAGAGATAGCAAATTTACATGCTGGCAACGCCGCACCGTGTCTTTTTATGACCGACGAGTAGGCCAAAACATTGCGTTTGTGTTTTAGAATTTTAAAGAATATCAAGTGATTTTACGGTGTTACAGATTTGTTTAAAGTTAAATGTAAAACTATGTCGTGCTCAGCAGTGTCATGTTCATCAAGAACTACAAAAGGAGGTGTAAAAGACCCGGATTTGTCATTTCATACGTAAGTTGGTGACAATGTTAAAGTCATTGTAAATGCTAAATTGATGATGTTTTTAGCCAAAATGCTATTGTACCATCATATTAACAATCTAGTTTATATACATCACAGACAATAGGAAAAGAATGGACATGAAATACCTACGAAAAAAACGTGCATACCTAACGTGAGCCTGGCACAAAGATGGCGGCTTGCCGTAGGGATGCGCGCATTATAATATCGATAGTTGAATTGCACGGTGTTTGCAGAATTGAAAATTGTCGAAAATGAGTTTCGGTTACATTTCTTTAGTTTTATTTATGTGGAAATGCGACCTATAAAAACGCACACGCTCAGTGACATTTTATTTATGGCAGGGCACGTGGATACTGTACTGATGCCACTGCAATTTAATGAACATCCTCTTTATTCTGTACTTGTACATGTTCATAATAAAACGAATTTTACTATGGTATGTTTATCCCATTAATTACTCCCAGTTTCCACCGCTGCGATCACGAATAAAAACTGCAGCCTTGTGATAGCCGTGTACCTATATCTTACCTGTGGGCGTAGTATGCGACCGAAATTGGAATTAGATTGAGTTTCGTGCGGACTGCCACTTACTGCGGCTCGTGCCGGGGCATATGTATAGGAGCCTTGAGTATCACTATTACTGATCAGCATACCACGCCTTCAATACCAACACGGTCTTTAAGTAATTAGTTACCAAAGAAAAGAATAAATAAATAGGTACTTACTAAATACAGATTTTTTTCTCGTTTTGCAGAGTATACTTAATTTTATTAATTACTTAATACTTTATTTATACAACTTGGCACGATCATTCATAATAAAACGAAAATTACCATTTCACACAGGTTTATTAAAAAGTATAATAGTTGTAAAACTGTAAAATTTGTATTTTTTAAATACAAAGGATATGTTTCAAATCGTGTTTCAAATAAGACCATGTTGAGCCCTCAATGACAGTCATTTTCAAGTTGTAAATAAAAATACAAATATACACATTAATCAACTATGAGCATGTTGAACCCTCAATCACAGTCATTTTCAAGTTCTAAAAATACAAACTATATACAAATATAGGTACACAATAATCAAATAAGAGCATATCGGACCCTAATAAAATTGCCAGTAATTTACTCATTACGGAATAATATGATTTTGTTAAAGTAATTGCGAAACGAAATCTTTTCTGTGGTTTTCTTACCATAGTATTTAAACCTCAGATCCATGTAAGTTTGGACTATAGATTTAATAAGTAAAAGTCTGTGGGTCGTGTCATGTTCGGAATTCGATTTCAACAAATTGGATTCATCAAAATGTTCCATGAAAAATCGAAATGCATGCAGATAATACTGTTCAGACCGAAGCTGCTTTTGAAAAATACCTTTAAGGATTTTTTCAATTTTAATCAGAATATTCGTCACGTCTTTTGACGGGTAAACCAATCCACCCCTATTTTTCAGAGTTATTAAGCTTTTTTGGTAGGCATGTGCATCTCCAAATAACAAATTTGCGCAAATATCACATTTTACAGAGCGAGCCAACTTTCTAGATATGAAACCGGCAATATAAGTAGTACGCTTTCGGAGTAGTTGGGTAAGTTATTGTACATGCAGTGTATAAATTCTTCGAACAACTCACTATCATCCTCTGGCAATTCAACAAATGAATTCCTTTCTGTTAGTTCGTTTATGGCCGTGACTGGGTTTGTCTTACTAGAGCAGGTTAATATGTTAATTTGCTCTAGAGGAACGCAGTTGCCAATGCCCGCGTCCCTAATTTCAGCTCTTATTAACAATCTTTTAAAAGCGGCCCTAAATTGAACCGCATTAGGGTTATTATTAAAGCCACCTCGAGCTCGGATGGCAGAAAAAAACAACTCGAGGTGGTCCTGGCTGACCTTGTACAGTGGCAGGTACTGTAAAAGTTTGGTACCGGCAATCAAATATTTATACAGTTGAATTGCACTGATCATGTCCACAATAAGTCCTACAAAGCCTGTTCTTCTTCTGGAATCGACGAGTTTCTGCCCAGATGGCAGTATCAGATACTGAAGGTAGGTTGTGGCACCTTCGAATAAAGCTTCTACCAGACCAACATTTCCCGAAAATATAGCCTTTTTCCACCCCGGTGGTCTAATTGATCGGCTGTTTAAGACATCAAAAACGCTGTTTATTAACCTAATGAAGTTAATTGTGCCTTCACCTCCTTGAAATTCCGGGATTTTTAAATCAGCACAATGCTCCAAGGCATCTGCCACCGAGTCGCTAAGAAGCTGCGTGGCAAGTCGTACCTTCATTTTTTGTTTTTGATATTGTACGTGGGCCTTTGTTAATTTTGTGGTCATGTGCAGTCCTGCGGCTTCCTGCAAATTTAGTAGATGTTCCAGATAGATGTAATCTATTTTCCTGCCATGCATATCGTAAAACACCCTCAATTCACCGAAAGCATTTCGGACTAGTTTGATAGCATGACAGGGATCAATAAAAGCGTGTATGATGCTGTTACTGTAAGTAAATGTTACCTGGCCTGAATTGAAATCACAGCCTAATGCTGAAAACATGCTTAAATTTGCAGCTGGACCATCGCAGGTCAAGCTCACAACTTTGACGCCGACTTCTTCACATTTATGGATGCATGTTTTAACTAGTACTGCTTTTTGTTCCCCAGACAAAGCCGTTATGAAAAAGTATCCCACAGGTAACTTCCAACTACCGTTTATACAGGTCAGCAGTAACACAAGACACTCATTGGCTACTTCTAATGAGTCCATATCGCAATCAATCCCAACGTTAACTCGTCCATAATAGGTTTTAGTTTGAGGATCCCAGCAAAGAGACTTTCTAATAGCCATTTCATCCAAAACCATAGCACATATCACTGGCATTTCACTTGTTTGAACTTTGTGTTTCAAAGCATTAAAAGCCTCTGTACAAAACCCAGGTTCAGCGTTTACATTCTGATACCACCTACTTAAAGTTCTTGGATGTGGCAAACAGGAACTGTACGTACGACGAACAAAGTTATAGGCCTTTGGAGATAAAAAGTGGAGTGTCAGTGCAAATTTTCGAATTTCTTCGCTGTATTGTCTTTCCAAAGGCATACCTACCGATTTCGCAATTTGCCTTTTTAGAAAATCTTTGGGGCCTGCGCACTGCTCCAACACAGCCGCATGATCATCATTCACATAATTATTGTATTTTAAATCTTTCATTACAGTTTTAAAATCTGCTATTTTCTTACTCAGTCTTCTCACTTTTTCATTTAATCTTTTAATTTTTTTTTTCTGATTTTCACATTTTAATTTTAATTTTTGAATAATTTCAAGCGCTTTATCCTGAAACAAAGAAAAAAACACATTGACTTCTAGTTTTTTGCAACTTCGTACAAGTTTTTTGGCCTAAATTATTTTAAATTACCAGTTATGCTGCCCGCAGTACCTATAGTAACATACAATAGAAGACTTACATCTGAATAGCTAGAAGTGCTGCAGATAGGCTCCTCTTCCAGTGCTTTGTGAGAAACAAACTGATGTTCCTGGCATTTATTAAATTGCGCTGGTAACTGTAAAGCAATATAACAATAATTTTTAATATTGAGTGTGTTTGTTTTTAAAAATCAAGATTGTATAATATGAAGTAAGATACTTAACATTGTAAAAAGGATACTTACATCTGAATAGCTAGAAGTGCTGCAGATAGGCTCCCCTTCCAGTGCTTTGTGAGAAACAAATTGATGTTCCTGGCATTCATTAAATTGGGCTGGTAACTGTAAAGCAAAATAACAATAATTTTTAATATTGAGTGTGTTTGTTATTAAAAATCAAGATTGTATGATAAGTACCTTAAGGAACATAATTATTATGAAATATTACACTTACACCTGCATAGTTAGAAGTGCTGCAGACAGGTTTCTGTTCCAACACCCTGCGAGAAACAGATTGTAGTTCCTCAAATTGCGCTGGTATCTACACAAAAAAAACCTTATATGTTTGATAATATTTACATTGCCAATTTAATCACTAACACATGCACACATTTGTATAACTTGCATTTTAACACAGGTACATTTATCTATTTTGTTCTATGTACATTTAAATGTGAAACTTTTTATCAGTATTTCAACAATATAGAATGACTGCTGCTGACATGATTCTCGTCCCTTGTCATCAACTGGTTTAGTTCGATTACTTTGTCAGTAAGTAGGTAAACACTATAAACTTATCTGGTCTATTTTCAAAACTTACCAACAACTCACTTGAAGGTAAAGCATCATCGCGCAGTCTTGTTACATTTAAAGTTCGGTTCAAACATTTGTCTTCAAAATGCAGGGAACAAATAAAAATATGTTTGTTTGTAGTATTCAAATTTTCAATACCAAGTATATCCAGCCACTGTTCTTTTCTTTCTTTACATGTTGGCAATCTAAAATCAAATAAAAGAAATCGAGTTTAGATAATATTCACCTGTCGCTAAGTTATCGATACATTGAAAATGCCGTACCGCAACTCTATTTACTATGACGAATGATTTTCTTAAATAATCGCCTAATATTATTAGTAAAACAGTAAATGAATAGAGAAAAGCACGTTTATCTTTATAAACTTTCCCACAAACAGCAAAATATGTTAAAATAATAGAAAAGACAAGATATTTTGAATGAATTCGTTTACTTACCTGTGCAACGTTATTTTGGGATGTTTTGTGTTGCTTTTCATGCGGCAGCCTAACACACTGCACCTACCCATAATAAATGCAGTATTTTGCAAGTTCACACACTATAAACAAGCACAATTTTCGCTTAATATCACTAAATTTTCTTCAAAACACTGTAATAAACAAGTTACGATGACAAATGACAACTGATGTACTTGTTGTTGGCTGTGATAAAACATGGCGACCGGCCGCAGTGATACATTTTGTGACGTCATCAGCCATTGATAAAACTACTGTTGTGCTCTTTTACATTATGATTGCCCTCATAAGATAAAAAGAGATGCCGATATGTCAGTAACTACTGTTTGTTATGCCGAGTCCTTTCTTTCTTCTTTAGTCTGAGATATACATCCATGTGATTTGGGTCAAGATAATGTCTAAAACTGTCTTAAAACAGCAAAAGTGTTAAAAGATAATTTAAGCATCAATTCTAGTGATGTCCGTACCATAGATTTTAGTTTTATCGATATACTTATCGATAAAAGATATATCTTCTAATCTTGATAAAACTGTGCCTGAGTACATGTAATGTCATAACTAAATGTATTTACTCTTACTATTATACTCTTTTTTATTGTAATTTGCACAATCTCTAACTTGATCAGAGGAGTTTTATTATATCTTATTATAAATTGTAAAAAATCTTGCAGCTTATGGATTCCTCTAAACTTCAAAATATTTTCCGATGTTTAAATACACATGTCCTAGATTTTAGCTTATTAGAAGATCATAAACTTCTTTTAATTAAATCGATATGTGACAAATATTTTCAGCTCCGCATACATTTCGTGATGAAAAATGCTGTCACTGAAACCAGTGTCAGAAACATGTACACAAAATTAATACTGTTTAAGGGTCATTAGCCGTCATATTAATAACTCAAAATAATGCCAGATTACCTACCTTTTAAGCCAGATTGCCAGATTACCTATCTTATGAAAATAATTAATAAACAATTCATATAAAATACATGCATTTTTATTCACTTCACCAATTTTCCATCGATAGACTTGATGGGAATGTCACATCACTAGTCACACACACTAATGCAAATCTGTAACTGCACACTAGCAAAAAGTGGCCACGCTCAAAATCTCTATGGCTCCCTCCATTGTGATATTTACTCCGAGGGTAGCAACCCTATCCATAAAATTTCATAAATGACCGGGCTGTCAAAATATTTTTTTTTTGTTAAAAATATTTTGTAATCTGTGGCATTCCGTGAGTGTTCCAGTTAGGTACCAGATTCCAAAAAATCGTAACTTTAAAAGGAAAATATATAATGATATCAGGTTATAATTTCTAACAAATAGATTCAGTCAGATAAAAAAATCAAGGAAATTGAAACCATTAGTATGTTTTCCGAAGTTCACCCTCAACAGAGCACATGTTTAGATAAATTTAGTACTTAAATTAGTTTATATGTGCTACATGAAATATATAGTTCTTATGAAACATAGCTACCAATAGCTTTATGAAAAGGGGCTCTATATACATGGGAGAATCTACATAATAGCAAGTGAGCGTGTACATGCTATCGAAAATATGTCCCTTGTAGTACTATCTTATTTCACATTGGTAGGTACACATAAGGTATAAAGATGATAATTTGTGTCTTGTTTTCAGCGACAACGGACGTTCTTGTTACTAGTTAAGTCTTTCGCATGGTGGCCAGGCCCTATAAGATAAGCAACTTTCAGCCAGCTACGAACGTAAGAAGCAGCGCTACAGAGTGCTAGTTAAAATAGGCTCCTTGATTGGTTTTAAAATCCATTTTATATATTTATTTAGGGGTTAAGAAACCTATTCTAAAGTGTATTTTTAAATTCTGGTACATATTTTCGGAAAAATATCAAAATTAAAAATTATATAGGTACCTATTCAAATAGTTCGCCAAAACGCTACTTTGTCAATATGGCGCTGCAATCGAATCGGTGACTATGTACCTCTCTCTTCGAGTCGTATTTCCTCATGACTGAGGGTCGTGAATCCGCGCAGAATTAATTCACTAGGGGAGTTTTCTTGGGCAGATACATCGTGGTGGGTGCCAGGTCCTTCCACGGAAGACGCATGTCCTCGGATATTGTGGTCCTCAAACATGTCGGTTTCCTCACGATGTTTTCCTTCACCGTTAAGCGAGTGCAAATCCACACATAACTTGAAAATACAAGTCATTGGTGTAGGGCGAATTCGAACCAGGATGCGTCTGGATGTAAAGCAGACACTGGAACTACTGAGCCACACTCGCTTCAATGTACCTACAGACAGATAATTAATAAGATCATGAAAGGGGGGAAATTTTATAACACCTGGCAGTATTTTTTATCATGCCATAGACAATTTGACATTATCAATAGTGTTGTAGCATATGATGTACTAAGAATCGATTGATTAAACCACACAGACAACTCGTAGGTTTATTTTACTCGTAGCAAGGTACTGTTTCATAAATGCGAATTGTGACATAAAACTGCCTATGCACAGTCCCAAACACAGAACAACGATCGGGCCACATCGCCCCCGCGCGCGCCCCGCCATAGAAGCGAAATGAATAATAATACGTGGTTCTCGTTTGGACCAGTAAACAGGCCAACCTAACCTACGACAGCGCTTGTCAGTCTGTTGTCGAACATAGTCCGAGCGAGAAAGTTTTCGGTCGTTTTACTCGTTTTTACAGCATGATAAACTATTAAAATATATGTCTTGATGTGAAGTTAAAAATTGTTAGAACAATAGTTCCAGTGTTACCGGCGTGAAATACCATCGGTAAATAGTAAAATTTCGTAATTTTAATAAAAACTTTTGACGTTTTGAATGGCATTTACACATTCGTTGTCTTGACGACGCTACTTCTCGATAGCAAAGTGATGTGTAAATGGAACCTGGGAAATTATCGATTATCGATATAATGTATATGATGTTTTTGGCTTTTTATGGAAATGTTTCTGGATTACGGTTTTTATTTAACATATACTTCATTTACAGATTTCCAAAAAATCCAGTGTTAAAAAATAAATGGATATTGGCGACCGGTAGATACAACTGGTTTCCTCATAAAAATGCCAGAATATGCTTCAGTCATTTTGAAGATGATTTGATAATTCACAAGAATTAAGTCACGAGATTAGCTGAAGGCGCGATAACAACAAAATTTGATTAAAGCTGTCATGGAAAAATACGCAGACATTAGATTATCATATCTGAGTAAAAAGAAAACTGAGCAAATATCTCTTCGCACTCATTACAACTAAACTATCCTGTTCTCCGGACAATAGCACACAATCTGTAGCAATAGGCTATATCTGCGAATGTGTTCTGTCTTCAAGTTTTGATCTTGTTCATGAAATTGATAATTTAGAACAGCTTTTTAATTTTTTCGGTTTTCCAATATTAAAGTGTTTACTTTTTAATTTAATATACAAATACAAGAGTTTATGCCTGAATATTATTTTATTTCATGATAAATCCATGCTAATCTATACTTCCATACTAATATTACACATGCGAAAGTATGTCTGTCTGTCATTCTGTCTGTCTGTCTGTTACCTCTTCACGCTTAAACCGCTGAAACGATTTTGATGAAATTTGGTGTAGAGATAGTTTCAGTCCCCGGTAAGGACATAGGATAGTTTTTATCCCACAGGATAAAAACGTTTTTACAGCGGTTAACACCGCGGGCCATAGCTAGTTTGTATAATATAATGCTAACTATAATTTGTACTTAAATAATATAGTTATACTAAAGACATAATATTTCCATCTTCGAAGTAAATGTGTAAATAATCGATAAAAAAATATCGACATTGCACAGCCGATGAAGTTGAAGCGTACTGTGTACATGAACATCTCGTGCGTCGTAGTGTGCGTGCCGAAAGTGTGTTAGTTTTAGTAAATGGTGACACCTGTTTTGTATCGAATAAAGAAAGAATTCGCCTTTAGTCACAAGGCGTGAAGCATGGACTTCAAAGCTCTGTGGTCCCAAAAGATTCAGAGCGCCAGACGTTGGAAGATTCTTCGACTTCTTCCGTCCTTCATTCGAATACCGATTCATTAGTCGATTAGAAAACAGTTTCACTTATGTGTCCCAACACTACTCAAACCAAGACAAGTCTAAACCATAAACAAAACAAATTCTTTCTGAAGTATTGTGTTGAACATGGCGGTCGGTAAAAATAAAGGTCTTTCGAAAGGAGGCAAAAAGGGTGTTAAGAAGAAGATGTAAGTCTACAATATATCAAGTAAATGTGGATTTATTTTATATTCTTCCATATTTGTTACTGTTGATACGCGTGATTGTTGTGATTGACGAAATAATGTCGGATATAACTTGACATCTCGTGCCAACTTGTTTAGCTCTGTAACACACTGTTCGGCTTATAATCTATTTGATATTCATATACTATTGTCTGAATTAAAGTGCTATCACAACGTTATGAAGAATTGAACATTTGTGATATATAATGTGCTAGTGTAAAATTGGAGTCGGTAAGTTTTTTGAGGTTATCCTAACATGTAGTTTTCCGGTTTCAGCGTTGATCCCTTCACCCGTAAAGACTGGTACGATGTCAAGGCACCGTCCATGTTCACCAAGAGGCAAGTGGGAACCACCCTTGTCAACCGTACCCAGGTGAGAACATAAACTTAGGTTATGATGCTAACCTATCAACTTCGAAGTCTTTCATTTGCTCATGGTTGAAGTTATCGTTAAGAACTATACAAAATCACACGTTTCACGTGGTTTATATTCTGTGTGGGGTAACTTAGTGATTCAAACATTCGGCGTGTGTTAATTCTTACAGCCTCATAAAATATGATTTCTTAATAAGTTCATTTCTTCAAATAGGTGCATGGCCTTTCTTTGTCATTGCTTGGCTCTGTACACGCCACACTTGGTCAATTACTCAACTTATCGATCTGGGAAACCTCGGCACCAGAATACGCCACATTTGTATAACTGGTAATTATAATTTTCACAGTATTTCTGGCTTATTAAAGCAGCTTGAATTTTAGACTTTCTACCATGAGCATTTTGAAACAATTAAATTAAAATGATGATCCACCTAGCTCGCAATGATACACATGTGATGAAAACATTTGTTCCCTTTTGATTTTACTGCTGACTATAACCTCAACAACTTAACTGTCATATTCTAGTCTAAAAGTGCTGAAAATGTGATGTGTTTGGTTGTAGGGTACCAAAATTGCATCGGAAGGACTGAAGGGGCGTGTGTTTGAAGTCTCTCTGGCTGATCTGCAGAATGACACTGACGCTGAGAGGTAAGCCACACCTTTATCTGTGATTATAATCATGGTTGTAACATGGAAAAGTCATGAATTGCTTGGAATCAATAGATATGTGGGCAAGAACGTCAAAAGTTGTACCTACATGGTACTTTTTTACATGTCCCCGAATGATATTATACTGTTTCACTGCTTTCAAGGTTTTCACGGCAATTGTCACCCAGTTATTTGATTTTAGATAAAATAGGCATGCTATAGTTGTTAAAATATTACGCATAAAACTATATTAAAATGCAATTTTAGTGTGTAGTACTGTCCCCAACAAAAAAAACCAGCATTTGGCGGCAGTTTCTTATAAAAAAAAATACTACAGTTGCAAATTTCTGGTTATGTATTTGAAGTTTTGCGGGATTTTAATTATTATTTAAGCGCAATTTACTGCCAGAGCTAGAATTTCTACTTAATAAGTAAATTTAAACCTGTCCCGGCATATGCACTTGCAGGACATGTCCGGGCACCGCTACCACATTTTTGTATCAAATTCAGAGTTATTTGATGCGGTAGTTATTTTTTAATTTAAATAGCAACACTCCAATATGACATAAAAAAAGTAAAAGGGATGTCTATGGTTGAATCAACCATTTTGTTTAAAACAGCTGTTCTTTTCTGTGCGCTTGGCGAGAGGAGTGTTTTTGCAGGCGCTGTCCGGTAAGTAAATTTGTGTTATTTTTAATGTTAAAACGTGTTTCCAAGCCATATTATATATTAATTACGTAAATTGACTATTCTAGATTACTTTAGTGTGAAGAAATGTGTGATAAATATCAGCAATTGTAGAAATAATATGATTTTGTATAGGAATACCCGATTCCGTTACCTCCTGTCCGTGACTATAGCGGTGGTAATGTATAGGCCGGACTTGAAAGTAACGGACAGGACCACGTAAAGCAAAGTTTACATGGTGCGAACTCGCCTTTTTTTTACTTTTTATTTAGACTCATTTTACTTTTTATTTAGACTCATATTTACTATTAGACATTTTTACTAATCATAATTTTAATGTATACTGTTTCATTTTAGTTCCGTTTTCCGGAGTGAAATTTTTATTTGATCATTAAACAACAGAAAAAAATTACAACATTAGTATTTCAAATAATAAATATTCTAAATGGAATTTCAGATTTCAAGATGGCGCTAACGCCTGCTGAAAAAATGCGCCATTATCGCCAAAAAATAAAAGATAATCCCGAAAAATATGAAGAACAGAAGAAAAAAGACAAAGAACGCATAAAAATTAAAAGAAAGAAAATTTCACAGCTCGATGATGAAAAAAAAAGTAAAATAAGACAACAATGGAGAGATCAAAAAAAAAGGCAAAGGAAAAAATAAAACAGGAAATGAAAATCAAAACTAAGACAATATTGATGGAGTTGCGCTAAGAACAGGTTCTAATAGATCAACAATGAACAACAGAAAAAGTCAAGACTCAAATTCAGGTTTGAAGTCCAAATTAAAATACATGTAAAAGAAGACTGAACATATAATAAGTTTGTGAGTCTGCGATACTTACTGTGATTTAGAGCGAACTCATTATTAAAATGTTAATTATGTAAGTAAGTACAATATATTTTTATGAACAAAATATTGAAGTTACACACTAGTTGCCTAAGTAATTTGTTTGTTTGTTGATTAATAAGAAAGAACGACTATAGTTTGTAAGTTAATTAAAAACTGTTATTGAAACATGCATCGACGACATGAATGTCTTATTTCAAATTTTACGACAAGACTGTTAGTGTATTAGGCTAAATAAATAATGTTAACGATTTCGGTCCATGTTTCAAGCTTTTTATATTATTTTAGTATTTCCTACTTTTAAGTGTCATGTAAATCTAACCTTACAATGTCCTGTTCGTTATGAACATGTCCTGTTCCGAGACTGTACCCTAAAGTTCCTAAAATGTTGATTATTAAAAAAATATTTAAAATACGTTTATATATTATTTAAAGAAATAAGTTTACTCCTGAAAATACAATACATTTAAATAGGTTATTATGTAAACGGTCAATATTGTGAATTTTTATGATAAACTTTGTGATACATTTTATACTATGAGTAAC
Source organism: Macaria notata (assembly GCA_927399415.1). NCBI lineage: Eukaryota > Metazoa > Arthropoda > Insecta > Lepidoptera > Geometridae > Macaria > Macaria notata. The sequence continues at coordinate 12,713,046 of OV656742.1, forward strand.
GTACTGGACAGGAAAGGTAGATAAATCTGGTGTTTCTATGTTAATAAACTGATTATTACATTTAAAATGTAATAAAACATGTTTCCTTTCGTTCAATAAATAATATTTTCACATATTTATGTATTTTACTATCCTAATGAACCAAAAACAGTCTGTAACGAACAGGATTCAAATGAATGCCTACTGTTAGAAAATTGATAATTTCTCACAAAAAAACGATTTTACAAGAAAACTTTTAAGATTTTCAGAAAAAAGAATTATTAGAGATCATTCATAAGAAATATCCAAGGATATTCTGCCAAAAAAAATTGGAGCAAAATTTTTAAGTAGTGTACAATTTTTGACGTTCTTGCCCATGTCTTAAAATGCTATTAAAATAGGTAATGATTGCAGTCCAGCTATACAATGGTAACCTACATGGTCATTGTATCGTTTTATGCTGCAGAAATCAATGCTGTCTTACAATATAGTGCCACAGTACTAGTGTGTTGAGGCCTTTTGTATCGTTGCTACAAGTTTTACAGTATTTATCTATTATACGATCTATGATCTGATAAAAATGCTTTATTTGTTATACATACATATTTCTACTCTAAAATTTTTATTCAATAATAAGAAAAAATATTTACACATATTAACACTAATAGAACTAAAAAAGAGTATTTACATCTAAACTAAATTTAAACAATCTACATGTGGTATGGAGCCAAGAACGCTGGCTGCATTCCCACGCTGGATTGCTATAGAAATCCTTTGCGCAAGGAACCAGCCAGCGTTCTTCTCTCTAGTGATGTCAATCAACATTTTATTTAATTTTTTTATAAAAGACTTAGTGCTTTTACCCCACGGACCAAAAGTTTCGAAGCCAAGCGGTACGAAAATATAATCAGTCGATAATGATGTATATTTTATGATCTACCTACAGTTTGAAAATTATAGTAATATAATTTTGTTTTATGATTTAGCACATTAGAAAACTAACCTTTCAGGAAACTTTTGTTTCACATATCAATAATGAAATCAGACCTTGAGATTCAAGTCTGCTAAAATGTATAGAATACTAGCTAGCTGCATACAGCTTGGCTATGATTCCTGCTATGCTTCCCATACATATACCACATATGTAGCAGTATAACTGAGCATGTGTAAACTACCGAGTAACAATAACAGTGTGTTTGCAGGTCTTTCCGCAAGTTCCGCCTCATTGCTGAGGATGTGCAGGGGCGCAATGTGCTCTGCAACTTCCACGGCATGGACCTCACCACTGACAAGCTCAGGTAAATCAACTGGTGATATTAATAAAACATACCTCTCTGAGGAAAACATTTGATCAACTCAGCTAGCAAACTTTTACTGGTTGATCCATTGGAGAGCTAAGATGCCACAGAAAGACATATAGATTGACACATATCATACTAACTCTATTAGATGATATGATATGATGTGGCACTCAGACTAAGTGGACCCTGGCCTCCAACACAAAGAGACACCACTCAATAAAAACACACACACACACATAGATTTTCTTTGTAAGTTCATACTTAATTTTGCTCTTCTAAAAGATTGGCTAAGGGTTGCAGTCCAGCTATACGAAGATAGCCTTATGATCTTTGTATCGTTTCAAACTGCAGATAATGAATGCCTCACCATAACTATTGTCATTTCACCTCCAGTGGATTGACGTTTTATGTGGTCGCTACATTTTATCCATATTAAGACTTAATTTCAATAACTCATAGCAAATAAATCAATATTCATAGAATATCACACAGCACCATCTTAGTTCATGCTATACCAACCCTTGTATTATAGGCACAGGATAAAAGACGCTCTTAGACAACTTCTTGACTTTTATATAATTTTCAGAAGACTCCTAAATAATTGCGGTAACTTTTTGTTTCAATTTCACTGTTATTTATCATACAAGTGTAAATATTGAACCACCTCCCATTTCCAGATGGATGGTCAAGAAATGGCAGACCCTGATTGAGGCCAACATTGATGTGAAGACCACAGACGGCTACCTGCTGCGAGTGTTCTGCATCGGCTTCACCAACAAGGACAGCCTCAGCCAGAGGAAGACCTGCTACGCTCAGCACACACAGGTACACTACAAAAATAATTGCCTATACATTTAGTGTCATAGTGGTTGGTTTCTGTCAAATTTCTCTAAGTCAAAGTTTTACTGTGGCAGTTACCTATACTGTTTCATAACTAACCTAAATTTCACACTTGTATCTGTAATATCACACAACACACGAGTTGAGCAAATTGCTTGTGATGCTTTTGACAAAAAACTTTTTATGAACTTTCATAATAAAGTTTCTTGTGAGTTGTTACAAATTAAGGGATATTAGAGCCTTGTAGAGATAATGAGGGATTGTTCATGTCCCCATGATTTTCAGATCTGGCAAAATTTTGGTTTACCTAAACTAGCCATAATTTAGTCTTGTTGTGAAGTGTGAGTGCCTGCAGGCACAAAGTCTGTTCGGTGCTAGGTTAGCTACCCAGATTGTGCCGGACAGTACACACCTCCTCCATTCCTGCGAGAGCATTTCTGCACAGGGACGAACGCGGCTTGCGTCTCTTGCGCTGGCTTTTCGTTATTGTGCTACAAACCACCCCACAACTACTAAACTAGTCTTTTACATTTTTATATTTTCCATGATAAGTTCCATTCAGTCTTTGTTTGAAAGTCGCAAATGCTTGGAAATCTTCCAAACCAAACATTATATTATTATTATTTAGACATTTTATAGTGCAACTGCTAAACTTGAAAGCTTTGCTGGAACCATTGTTTCCATTGATTTATCAGTTTTAAAGTCATGAGTGAACTGGTTTCTTCTAGGCAAGTGTGCTTGATTGTTTACAACGTTGATTAACATAGAGTTGTTGTCAAGTACGAGTCTAACTTGTAATTAAAAAAACATAAACCACCCTTAGATATGATTACTATCAACATGCATTGTTCTTGTAATGACTAGTTTATGTATGTTTGTAGGTGCGAGCGATCCGCAAGAAGATGTGCGAGATCATCGCGCGCGACGTGACCAGCTCGGAGCTGCGCGAGGTCGTCAACAAGCTCATCCCTGACTCCATCGCCAAGGACATCGAGAAGGCCTGCCACGGCATCTACCCGCTCCGCGATGTCTGCATTAGGAAGGTATGATGCAGCCGCCTTATTAAGATTCGATGTACAGATTTGGCAGGACAGAGTCTGCTAAAACTATCAGGTTAATACATTAACCCTGGATCACTAACCATACGCCAAAATTACGACGCGTACCTCGCGGATTTAGTGTTTTGGTAAGATCCCGACCTCCGACATCCCGCCCGTTTTCAATACCTTCCTAATTCGCATTGCTAGTAACCCCGCAAACACTGTTTCCGGCAAACGCTCATTACATTGGGACATATTGTGTGATCGTCGTAAAATATACGAAAGGTTAGTAGGTACCTACGTCACTATTTTTGAAAGTTGTGCATTTATTTATTTGTCAATTATTTTCAATAATTACTATGATTATATTATTTTTTTGTCATGATAAAACGTATTAATTACTATATTATTATATATATAATAATATATAATACTACAAATTTTTCTATTTTATTTGCAACAATTGACATTTTGTTTTTTTTTCTTATTTGAATGTAATTATTTTTGTTTTTAAGGCGCCAGAATAATAAAATTTTGCAATGGCTAGCTGACTCAGACTCGGAGTCACTCCCTGGTAATCAATCATAGTCTTCGGAGTCCATGGAGTCCGTCCGTCCGTTTTCGAGACGGGAACCCATAACGAGTACTTTGATGTTTGGTTTCAATAAGAAAATAAATTTGGTGTCTTATAAACCGAAGTCATTTTGTCTACAATACATGGTCAACCTGTCATCAACATTGATTCAAAATAGCCTGACATTATTGAATTCTACTATTCCACAAAGGGTGAAGTTGATATTGTAGACTAGATGTGCTCGATCGTGAGTACCAGCAGTAAGACCAATCGATGGCCACTTTGCTTGTTCTACGACATCCTAAATATATCAATAGTGGACGCATATATCATCCACGTCTCTAATGCAACCCAAAATTGAAAGAAACCCATGAAAAGGAGACCATTTTCATCAGAAATGTCAGACGAACTGATGAAGCCTTGGCTGCAAGAGAGATATCGGACGGTAACTTTGCAACGAAATTTGTCGCAGATCATCGCGGAGATCTTAAAAATTGATAACCCTCAGGAAGGTTCTTGCCAAGACGTTCCTAGAACTCGCAAAAGTTGCAGTTATTATTATACAAAAAAACGCCGTATAACCACAAATTTCTGCAAGGGCTGCAAAAAAGCGATTTGCCGGGAGCATATTGTTTCTAAGTGCAATCATTGTGTGATGTAGAATATTTTTAAAACTGATTTCTTTAAAAGATTAAGAGAAAGCTAAGAAAGCTAAATAAGTTCGTTTTATGTCATGAGTTAAGTTAATTAAATAAATATTGGTGTTTCAATATGACGTAAAATTTACGAATGGTTAGTGATGACGTTACTCGAAAATAAGGTTAGTGAGCTAGGGTTAATGTTATTAAAAATACTATAATTAGTTTTGTACAAATGTTGTATACCATTTTAGGGTTGGTTATTTAATCATGTTCAAGTAAGACACCAGCTCACTCTGTCCTGTAGATCTGTATTTCTATTCAATATGTACCTAGTTATGTATACAAAATTATAATGATGACACACCTAGCTCGCAATGAAACATATCTGATGAAAACTTATGTTCCCTTTTGATTTACCACTGACAACCTCCCACACCATCTCAACCGAGAATGGCCCTTGCTGTGTGTACTGTAAGGTTGCATGTTGCAGGTGAAAGTGCTGAAGAGGCCGCGCTTCGAGATCTCCAAGCTGATGGAGCTGCACGGCGAGGGAGGCGGCAAGCGCGGGGAGGCCGGAGACAAGGCCGAGAGGCCCGAGGGATACGAGCCGCCCGTGCAGGAGAGTGTCTAAATATACGTCTAACTGTATATGTCACTCGTTTTATTTACCTATTTACATACCCTTGGCAATACACATTGATTTGATAGGTTTAATTCATGTCAAATAAGTACATATTAGGCTTTATAATAAATGTACTTGTAGAAAAAAGAGCCTGATAACTTGGCTTGACTATCACAGAATTCAGTTGCCTACTATCAAACAATAAATAGTAGAAATCGAAAAGCGGTCAACCCGTTCGTTAGGCCTATGATTATTTTCTTCAGGTGATCATGATTTCCCCGTGGTAAGCGATCGTTATTTTTATTAGATGGATACATAGGTACCTATACAATGTATAGCATTAATAGAAATATGTACTAGCATATAATATATAATCATAATCATCAAATTATAGAAAAATCTACATTTAAACATGTAGGTAGTGAAGTGTTAGTATGTAGAGTTCCTACTTTGTATATACTCTGCTTATAATAAAGCTGCAAATCTCTGTAGGTACATAAAAGATATTAGAGAACAAAATGTTTGGGTAGGTACCTACCTACCTACAATACTAAAACACGTTTAGCAGTTTTTATATAGGTATTTTGTCAGTTTACCTGTCTGCCTGTTTATTTGAAAGCTCATCACGCATAAACGGCTGAACAGGGCTGAACGGATTATCATGATTTTTGGCATGTACCCAGGTACTATAAGGTCAAAGGAGTACTATTGGCTACTTTTTATCTTGAAAGAGTGCGAGCGTCTACCAGTACCTAATATAGTAACTAACAAAAACGTTAATACATACCTATGTAAATTGTTGCAATAAGATCCTTAGCAATATAACTGTTTTAAGTTATTCAAGTAACTTCCTCTTTAGATTTACTAAATATCTTGTATTATATCGATAAAAGGTCGTATGTCAATAACGTAGTCATGTATTTGTATCATTTAGATACATAAATGTAGAATATTTGAAGTTAGATTATTTACAGGTAGGTACCGATGTACTTATTTCTTGTACTTCAATATAAAATAATCATACCCATCATTATTTTTAGCAAATATATTAAAAGCCACGTTTATTTTTTAACCGTAAAACATCGATAATGGCACAAGGTAAGATTCTTTGAGCAAATAACTCAAAGGTTTCAGAAATATACAGCCGAGAAGAAACTAGAGCGGTAGGCCATTTTTAATCGACTTAAAAAAAAGTGGTCGACAACAAATATTACGGATTTCAATAAGAATACTTTATAGGGTTGTTAGTTTCAATAATTTGATAGATTCTTTACTCCCAATCTGAATTTGAAGTCGCAAACAAGAAAAGTTAGTAAACAATATATTTTCAAATAAATTATTTACTAACTTTTTAGTGACACTTGAAGTCGGTTATTGTTTTTTTTGAAATAAATTTAATTTAGTTTGCTCGTCCAAACCAACGACATTTAGGTATTATTAATGTCGTTGGTCCAAACATGAAGTCCAAACATCGCAGTGTGAGTAATGCATGGAAAAACTATATTTTTTTCGAATTTTGCAGAAGACGTCCAATTTACTAACATATTGAATAAGTACTATACATTATTATTTGGTCGCTCACACCATACACAAGGGATGTGGTGATAGCGGGATTCTGTGAAATAGATAAGGAGACAGTTGGACACTTTCGTTACTAGAGCACATTATATTAATTTCAATTAATGGAGAGAATTGGAGGAAACCTTTGCGCAGGAGTGGAACACAATAGGTAAATCACAGAAGTAAACAAATAAAAAGAACAGAGATTTATCACTATACTATTAATATTATATGAAAGCGACAGTGTTTGGGTTGTTTTCTAGCCGCACTATTCCACCCAATCTTATACCCATTGTAAAGGAGTGTCTTATGTTAGTTACGTTTTCACGCTCATGCGGCTAAACCGATTTAAATGAAATTTGGTGTAGTGGTAGATTAAATCTAAGATTAACACAGGCTATTTTGGTCCAAGATTAATGCTAGTATTAATGCGTGTCGCCAAAAACAGGAATGAGTGGAAGAATATCATAAGAAGCAAGATATTAGAAGATTGTGGTCACGACCCTCAGACATGAGGAATACGACTTGAAGAGGAGGAAAGCTAGCATTTTTCTGTTTTTTTTTATCCGTAATTTTCCCATCCCTCAGCCCCCTACCTAGGAGTAATGAATGAAATGCAACCGATTGCAGACAAGGGCACGCGGCGATTAGATAACCACTTCGGAAGTTTTGTCTGTTTGTACTTCGTTTGTTGTGTTTGTCGCTTGCTTGCAAGATACACAGATTAATGAACCATTATAACTATCGCTTATAATTTACGTAGGTATGAGTTTTATTGTCAAGTGCTAAACCCGCACTATGGTTCTTTAGGTAATTCACTCATTCTTAAACACTTCAGACTAAGCGGCTGATGGGCATTTCGCTCATTTTTCAAAAAAAGCTTTACACATACATATATCTGCTTATTTGATCGACTAATATTATAAATAAAATAAATAAATAAATGTTATTTATTTCGAACTTGTAGTCCATACACAAAACATACACAACTTGCATAAAGAAAATTATTCAACATAATAGAAGCAATTCGAAAATTAATAAAATAATTACAAATTAAGTCAATAATACTAATTAAATCAAATAATAGAAAAATGTCAAGTGGGCTCTGTTTACTGCTCAAACAAAATACATGTTGACCACGACCACTCTGCCAAGAGTGTTACGACTGAGAAGAAGATAAAAGTGACAAAGGCTAGGTATTATTATCGAGAACCAAAGCGGTCGGCGCCGCGGGTGAAAACTAGTAAGTATATAAAACAAGGCGATGGCCCGTCAGATCAGATCATACACCTCATTCACGCCACTTTACTCTAAATGAAGCCTTCCTGTCGCTTGTTTTGACTCACAAATTCTGAGACAGATCAACAAATTGGTAAATTAAGATAAATATATGTGAGTATGTATAGTCAGTGTAGTAAAAGCGAGTGTGGCTCAGCGGTTCCAATGTCTGGTTCTGGTTCGAATCCGGCCCTACACCAACGACATGTATTTTAAGTTAAGTGTGGAGTAGGTACTCGCTTAACGGTAAAGGAAAACATCGTGAGGAAACCGACATGTTTGAGGACCACAATATCCAAGGACATGTGTCTCCCGTGGAAGGACCTGAGCGCCCACCACGATGTATCTGCCCAAAAGAACTCCCCTAACGAATTAATTCTGCGGGGAGTCACGACCCTCAGTTATGAAGAAATACGACTTATATTAGAGAGAGAGAGAGAGAGAGAGTACCTAGTATATAGTTACTTCTCTGGATTATAGTCCTGTAGGTTTCCACATTATATATCAAACCTATGTTGAGGTTTTTGTATACTTGACATTTTATCTTATCGGCATGTTCGGTTTCATCGCGCTTCAAATTGTAAAACACGGCAAGAATAGGTATATAAAACCTAGTTTCAAAAATAAAAGTCATCAACATGTTCGGTATTTTTCTTTGTCTGTAGGTATGTATTTGTTGTATATAATATTTGTAACCATAGGTTAAACGCTCAGCTATGATATTAACTGTAAAATGTTCATTATCTGAAACGTATGTAGGTAAATAAAGTATTTCACTGTATACTTGTTTATTTGGAACGTTGGTCGTAACTTTTATATGCGTAGGTACTTCACAAAATACCGAATAGATAGGTAAACCGTATTTTTTCCAGAATTGTTATTTGTTTACTAAAAACTTATTTACCAACAGAATAAGTCTGAGAATTTTATATTTCTTAAAACTTTTTTAAATATGACCGACATACGTACATATTTAAAAACAAAACATGTGTGTGGTCTGATTGTTTGTTTCTTTGTTTTACAAGCTCCTGTAAAATAGTGATTTCTTAAAAAAATTAGATGAAAATGATAGGTATATATTTTTTTGAGATCGGTGTAGCTGGCACATGTAAAGTAAGGCCTTTCCTTTACTCATTAGTGGGATACGGAAGAATGTGGATGCCATGATGAAATAAGTTTCAAGCTTTGTACAAATACAAATGTATCCAGTGCAATCTAGCTTAGATATAAGTAATTTTGCTAATACATCAAGTACGTCAAAAACTTTGCTACAAGTAGGTATAAAGCTTGCTACGTCGTAGCAAAATTACATTCTGTAGCCAAATCGCCGCCGCTGCAAAGTACTACATAATTATATATATAAACATATAGATAAGTATATCTAAATGTTCATCCAACAAAACAATCCAACTTACACACAAGTATAATTATAGAGATAAGTGGGAAAGAAACTGGCCTCTACTGATAGTGCTGACCCGTCCAGTAGGCTGAGCGCATCCGACCGGGACAGCCGCGCGCACTACTACGCATAACTAGTAGTGCGATGTTAGCTACATTGTGATCTCTTGTATATCTATCTCTTTTTAGACTTGTGAATAAAAAACTTAAGCCAACTTCCGCGAGTGTCGAGCTGAGAGAACTTGGTGGATTTTAAAGTGACTTTAAATTGCTTAGTAAAGAACCAGAAATGATTGGATATTGACAGTGGACTGAGAGTTAAGTACATAGGACAGTACATAATACAAAACTTACCACAGATTTTTTCAAGTAAATGATAATTAACTACTTTTTAACTCTATTATATTTATTTAACTTGAGTTTTATGGTCATGATAAGTACCTAACAGTTATTTGTTGCTTATTGTCGTAAGTGATTTAGGGCAGTGGCATAATTAAGGTCCATCAACATAACACAATTGTATCCTGATACTCGTATACATACTCATATCGAACTATGTTACAAAGGTAGCGAACAAACGTGTCTTCCTGATAGTGTGATATTAACTTAAAAAAAATATAAGCAAAGTAAAATGTAAATCAAATAAATTTTAGCTTCAAACTTTTTATTAAACTAGAGTTAACAAAAAAAGCAGATACAAAAACAAAGTTTCCAAAAGTTCCATCAACTAAAAATACAAAAAAATAATGTTCTGACCAAACCCCTGATCCTTAAACTATCAAAATGGTCCACAAACTCCTCGAGGGCACTACATCGACGGCGCCAATTCTGCCCAAAGAGTCCAAAGACAATCTAAACGTCCCAAATACGATTTACCAGAAAAAAATGAACGAGAAAAATGACTTGAATGAAAAAGTTGTGATAACTACTCCTAGTCTTGGTGGAAAGACTTTGATTCGTGAGGACACGGTGTTCACGTTGCACGGGTGTGCTGGATGTGGCCGGGGGCAGTTCTCCTGCTCCGGGGTGCAGAAGCAGTGGTCGGTGCTGTGCTGGGGGCGCCAGTCGGATAGGAAATATTATACGTGTGAGTATACGGCACTGTTCTAACATAATGTTGTCCAATCTATAATATCACGGATAAATAATAGCATATAGTTATGTTGTTCAAGCGTAACTTTGTGTGTTTGTTTTCAAGCGCAAACTATTGATCCGATTTTGATGAAATTTGTTACGGATACAGTTATAACGGATTTATTGATAAAGGTAGAGATAGAGTAACTATTTATTATATTCTAATGGCTAAAAGTATCGTTATGTAAGCCATAAATGTTATCGAATGTTTGATAACAAAATAAAAACTGCTATAGTGAAAAAGATAAATCAAAAGGCACATGAAACAACATAACATAATCGAATCATAAAGCAACAAAATTGCTTTCACTGTTTTGCCAAACTCATGAGTAGCAAAAACATGTGTATATGGTTGACACAACATAAAATTGTCGCCGTTTGCTAGATAAGAAATGGAGAGAAGTTATTTGTCTAAATAATTAAACTATCATATTATGTCTGTATGTTATGTAGTAACCAGTGTCCCTTTATTCATACCTAACCTATATTTTAGCTAACAGTAGATATGTATAATTGAATGTATGTACATTGTACGCTGAGTACCTTTATCTAAATAAATTCATGTCAGCATTGATACACCTTACACTTTTGTGCTTTACAGTGAAGTTTTTAGAAAAACTTCGGTCATTACTTACTCGACAACTAACTAAACTCTGACACCAGAGTTACTCTCTATATTTTTCATACAAACTAATTAACTGGCTATTTTGTTACAAATAAAGTATTTATGAATTTAGATAAGTTGCATTCCCGTTATTTTCAACGCTCTTTGGCCAACCCATACTTAGTACTGTAGTAGTTCCAGTGATCAGTCGTTAATCTTAATCAAGTCTTACATCATATAAAGTGTAATAATCAACACTACAAATTAGGTACAATTGTCTTTATTTAACCATCAGTTAAAAATGAAAATAACCTCAAAACCGCTGATAGCTCGTCCCCAAATCAGTGTAGTGGTGTTATCACCACAGAGGTCAGCACACTGCTGTCGGATGATCAGATCCCTGACCTGTGCACCTGCGCATGGTACGCGGGAATATGCTTTCATCTTCTTTTTTATCATTTTTGAATGCGTATTTTAGTTTGAGGAAGTTGTTGGCGAGGTTATCTGGATTTGGTGTTTCCTGGATGTATTGTATGTGTGTGTATGTATATAGTTTGGATTGGATAAGGAATATAATATGATGGTCTAATACTGTATTGAATTCCTAATACGGTATATATTTGACCCGAACTTGTGTGAATTTATTTTAACAATGATAATGTCTTAGAAGAGTATATTTGTCCATAAGAAAATTATTTCCGTTATTTTTTTTCACATTAAATAGGCTTACGTTAGACTTAAATACAGGTTTTTGGGCTATCTTTGTAGCTAAATGCTCTATTGAGCTCAAAATCTTATAATGTAAGTAACCGATATGTTGCTGATATTTATTACGAAGTCAAATAAAATTTTCTGTTTTATATAAAAAGAAAAACAGGAGTAGATTTCTTAAAGATAAAATTATCAAAGTAAAATTTAAACTACATACATGGGAAAATACCCTTAGCAAATACACAAACAAGTATACCTACAGTATTACATCGTTAATCTTCTGCCAACGATTGGGAACACCGAACCAATACTTTACATATTTATTCGTGTAGGTATTTCAATATCTATATGTTTACATAATTACACATCTGAAAGTAAACCTAATCATACGATGTTTGTATCGTATCTTTATCTCGTGAACTTAAAGTGTAGCCATTTTACATAGATAATGATGCTACATATATTTTTTTTTATAAAATTAATGGGAGTCCATTGAATAATCTCAAATTCCAATGTTTATTCAAATACGATATATCATAAGTTCTTAGTAATTAAAATGTAAGATTACTTTACAGTTTACTTCACAGAAAAAAAACCAAGGACGTATTTGGTCCTTTTACAAAAAAAAAAACTAATATAAATATATATATCGAATCGTTGTTGTAAATGAGAGTTATTGGACTCGTGACCTTTCTCTTAGAGTCGTCTTCATCATTAATGAAGTATAACTGAGGGTTAGGACTCCGCCACAGTATTAATTAATTTGGATTCTCTTGGGAAAGTACGCACATATCAATTTGAAAACAATTATTCCAATCATACCTACAGTGCTATCGAGACTTATAAGCAAACTAGTATCATGACAAGATAAATAATACCTGGAATTTTCATATTTAGAGAATAGATACATTCTACGGTGTATATATATATAATATTATAAAGCTGAAGAGTTTGTTTGTTTGTTTGAACGCGCTAATCTCAGCAACTACTGGTGCGAATTGAAAAATTATTTTTGGGTTTAATAGACCATTTATCGAGGAAGGCTTTAAGCTATAAAACATCACACTGTAACTAATAGCAGCGAAGAAACAATGGAAAATGAGAAAAAAACGGGGAAAATTATTCATCTTTGAGGGCTTCCGTTGCGTGCGCTGCGAAAACGGTTCAAGTCGTGGGTTGAGCTGAAGAGGTTGTTTGCAAAAATAAATATGATGCCTAAAATAAACTATTCCACGCGGACGTAGTCGCGAGCGCAGCTAGTGCTTAATATTAGGCGGATTGTAGTCAAACGCAAATTTCATGTAAAAAGGATAGTAGGTTTGGGTACTTAAAATACTTTTATTTTGTAAATACATGTATGTATGTATGTTAATAGAAAGCACCGGGTTCTTGTACTCATGACCTTGTTCTGGTCCTTTTATGAGCTTACTATAATTTATCTGCAACACTCCTTACGCTCTAGATAATTTGATATACAGCCTATGTGGTTACATTATTTTTTCAGTAGCATATTTACAATACATATGTAACTGTAGGTTCCAATTCGAAATCTATCTCCATGCGAAACTTCATCAGTCTGATTAACCCATGAAGCCTAAAGAAAAAATAAACACACTTTCTTTCACTTGTAGCGTTATGTGATAGAATGGTCAAGGATTATTTATTGGTAGTGATTTAAAGTATAAACAAGAACAACTAAATAAACCAAACTTACGAATGAAATAAAACTAAACACTACTTTATCCATAACAAAATACAAAAAACGTAAGAAATTGTTTGCATTGGCTGAAATAAAAAAACAGTTTTTGTTTACAGTACTTGCATACAGTATTTGAGGCGCACGGAGCTCAACTTGCAGAGGCATTCGCTGGCGATTACCAATGCTAATCAATTGTCGACTCTGTCAGTCCTTGGATGGTGTTCAAAAGGGGCATATTCCATTTTGGGCGATTCCGTATCATCGGATGACACGTTAAGTTTTAGGTCCCGGCTACTTGTCATACTGCAGCCGTCGGCCCTTAGAGCAGATTGATTAACTCTCGACACCAGAGTTTCTCACTCTCATTCGATAAGAAGAAGATATTTTTAGTTTCGGAATTCAAAACTTAAGGTGTTACTGCAACTTGAATGAGCGAGCATGATGAAGCGTTACCATTAGCACGTGACATTCCTTTTCATTTTAATAACAAATGAAGTCGGTTAAAAAACCTCATAAGCCAATGTCGTAGCTGATCTACGCCGTAGAGGTTTGGCTACGATGACGTAGAAGCCCTACGTAATTTTTCTGTGCTAACGGATTTTTTCGTATTGATAGTTGAAGGATAAATTTGTACGTCACACTACAGAGTCAAAAGATATCTAGTAAAGTGTACAGAAAATCCTTGGCATACAACATAGATAGCTGTAAAGTACATCTCAGGTGTCTTGTGAATAAGTTAAGATGTATTACCATGGACTGGCTTCAATATATGTACTTGTATTGTTCCAGTACTAGTCCTGCTATCGGCCACGTTCGTGCTCAGTCTACTCGGTACAGTGTTCTTCTGTTTCACGAATACACTCAACGACGCCATACTCTCGGTAAGTAACTCTTTGCTACATCACCATATCATCCTCAGGCTGCTATAGTGTAGAGCTGAGCATAGGCCTTTTTACTCGTACAAAAGACCACATAAAGACAGCAGCTACCTTTTGCCTACTGCTGAGCATAGGCCCTCTTCGCACGCAAGATCATAGAAGGAGTAAAGCATACGTAAAATCGTTCAGTGTGGGGAAGAAAAAAAAACCCAAGAGAAATCGTGAACTCGCATGAATTAATCTCACAATTCATGCACTTATAAATAGTTTTCAGTACAGAAGAACATTTGCTCTCATATAAACAGTATTACACTAGGTTAGAGCTCTTATGTGGCAGATTTTATATGTATGTATCTTATGTATATATGTACGAGTGTGCGTACTGTATAATGTGTGTGCACTGTCAAAATAAACGCCTCGTGTTTCCTTTCGCTTGTACTTTCGCTTTTACGTGAACATGGAAAAGGTAACATTTGACGTAATACACTAAGACGAGATGCATTATTAATAATAGTATTTACGTTAAACAAATGGAATTCGGTCTACTGTCGTCGTACATACTATAGAGCATGTTCATAGTCTAGACTTGTAATAACATCTTGTTATGTCTAGGTACATTCATACGTGGACGGTGATAACGTGTACCCAGGGAATACGTATTTACCCGTTATTCACCTCATTACCGTTTCATTAATGATATTAATTGTGTTTATTTATTTATTTTATATTAGCACCGTACAAGTACGAATTACACTAATGATATGATATTATATTAATATAGTGTTGCTATGAAGGGATTTTCAGAGAAATGATAATGAACAGTTGATTCAAACAAACCTTCTATTTAATCTGTATTCGTGTTTGAAGATCTTGTTGACATCTTTGTAGGATTTTTTTTCACGTGAGAGCTGTAAACTTTTTCCCTAGTTAAAAATAAGGAAGTTTATATTGCATCTTTTTTCAGTTAATTTAAACTTTTCGGTTTTTTATTTTTTACTTGTGGCACCTTGGTGTACATAGTCGTGGACGTAAAGTAACAAAGCTGTTATGATAAAGTGTTAAATTCCAGGTTTCATCCAGATAACCTGTACCTACGTTTGAGCTTAACGAAGGGAACTATTTACACACTCTTAAATTAAATTCTACTTTTATAATATTAGCGTTTATACACACTTTATAGAAGCAGTTGTTAAGTCATGAAAGAGGCCCTTCGGGCGGTTTAAAACTCTCAACACCAAGTTTGCCACGCTTATAAGAACTTAGTAATGGAAAATTTCAGTGATAATTGCCTTAGTTTTTCTAATTTATATATTATATACTTACTTTATATTATGTTTTTTCCCTTCAGAACATGGTAATCCGCAACAACTCGCTCGCCTACTCCCTCTGGCGGCGTCCCAACGTGAATCCGCTAATGAAGGTGCACCTGTTCAACTACACTAACTGGCAGGCCGTGCGCGAGCGCAAGGAGCAGCGGCTGCGCGTTCAGGAAGTGGGGCCTTATGTCTACTCGTGAGTACCTTCAATATCTTGACAGAGATAAATAAATAAGAAGTGTAATTGACTATTTACAATTTAAGAAACTTAACATTAGGTTTAATTGACTAATTCATTAAATAAACTTAAATAATTGTGAAATACAATCTATCTGGTATGCACACTAGTTACAAAACTGTGTTGCGCACACCAGGTCTCTCCGCGTGGAGTTGATGACTTAATTACATTTTATTCTTAGTTTACTCTGTTACATCATTAACCATAATTTGAAACTAAAAAAAAAGAAACAAGATAACCGATGTTAAGGGAAGGATAATATTTAACGTGCAAGTCGCTCGTGCGTTATTTCGATCCATATTCTGTGCGGGCAAACTCAAAAAGTAACTTAATAACAAAGATAGATTGCAGGTTTATATCTCAAATTGTTGGTGTCCAACTAAAAATTTCGCCTCTAGATCACCATCAGTTTTGAGTCTTACCGGACGGGTGACTGCACCGTAAAAACACCTTAAACCCATGTTCTTCGGCGTTAGGAAGCGATACCTTTAATTTAAGATAATATTATAATGTAACGTTTGGATTGAAAATATGTTCATACACGTTAAAACGTTATTGTGTTGGTTACTAACAAACCCTGAACGCGCATGTAGGGCTCCGCGAGACAACATCATTACTACCCCCTCGTGCAATGGTTTACAAACACTTGACAGCTGACGTGTTCACTTTCTCAATGGGTTTGCATATTACTTACGTACATAGTTTTAAAGCTAAACAGGCTATTGAGGGGTTGTGACTAATAAAATATTAAATGATTCGTAAGAGAAATAAGCAATTTGTGGCTTGTTGCCTCGACCGCTTCATAAAATTACGCCTGAGCGTTTGTTACTATTACCTATATCAATATATCGGCACCAAAAATTCATTTAAATTGATGTAAAGGTCTTCAATCCGAGACATCATTAGTTTATTGATCAATTTCAAGTATATGTGTTAACAAAATAATCAATAGTTTAAATAAATTTATTAAAACAACTTAAACAGATCTATTATCAGCGATCTTCAATGCGAGAGTGAATCGGTTCTTATCGGGTAAGCACGCTCCATCTTAGGCCTTTGCTTGCTATCAAGTAAACTATGGCCAAGTGCAAACCCGTTATAGTTTAAAAAAAAAACAATTCAACAAATCGGCATGTGCCCCATGGTACCGAGGCATGACATGAAGCGTAGGTTGTTTACTAACTAGTATCATTAAAGATTTTGCTTACAATTAAATTAAATTGTACCAAATAAATAAAAAAAAACTTTACAAGGAAAAAAAAACATTTCAGCGAACACAATTTTGTTTTACAATTCAAGTTATATAAACTAACAACATGTTAGATGAATGAGGTTATCGGTTATAACTTTGAACTCTTCCGTCTCCCTCGCACATTCACACGTCTGTGGCTCCATTGATATGACGTGTAAACACACATACACTCATTTATATATTGTTTAATGGGAATCTGCAGGTACTTATTTCCATCTAAGACTACTATTACATACTTATAAAACTTGAATTGGTTTTTCCCCTACCTTACTCCCATTGATGATAATTCATTCACCCGTCTTAAAACTTTTACCGAGTTTAATATGATTTAAATCAAATAAAGTGTAAAAGTACACATGCTTACATATAATTATAATAATTTATGAAATCTTATAAAAATGAAAAAGTTAAGCGAACACAATTTGGTTTTAAAATTCAAGTTATAACTTTTGTATTTTTGTTAGAGCTTGTGAATGTTCTAGTTTTTCCTCGACGTTTCTTTTTTACCGTGATAATCACAACGCCACCTTTCTTTTCAGCGCCTAGTATGCGTTTTCAACAGTTTTCAGCTCGTTTGAAAAAGAAATACCCTCTCATTCTTTCAATAACTACCTATGTATCTACATTTATTTATCGTTTCTTATTTATAAAAAATAGGTTCTTCTTATCTAGCAAGTAAGTAAACCAGTAAATACCCAGTAGCGTGGACAGATAATACAAGTTGTTTACAATGAAGACTTCATGAACAAAGATTGCTTAACAGACTGTCAAATAATTATTGCTTTCTGATTTTAATCTTCCGAAATAAATTAACTATCTTTCTAACTAATTATGAATATAATGTTGAACTGCAAAAAATCTGAATGATGAAATTTACTAGAATACTTTTAATGATTCATAAACACTATCTTAGTAAGTTATCCATATTTCGTAAGTTGGAATGGAAAACAATATGTCCTATAACCATATCATCTAAAGCTCTAGGCTAGGCATTAATTCATTGGAAGTCCTTATATGTATCTATCTTGGAAGGCATTATATCTACTTTAAACAATGTCAGCCTCATCACGATGTTTTCTTTCACAAAAATTAGGTATCCTAACCGTGTCGTATATTTTAATAACAAGCAAGTCAATGATTTCGTGATAGTATTTCACAACTGTATTCGGTGGCGCCCCCTGGCGAGTTTCATCACCTCCCGCCCATATAGCCGCATCATTTTTATGATGCAATAAAATTCGTAATTTTGCCCAAAATACGCGCCTAAACTAAGTAATAAGTTATATTTGTTACCTATTTTGTTACTTACATAGGTTATCCGTTATCTTGACCATGACTTGATAGTTTTAGATTTACACGTATCTCTACTTCTCTAGCGGCATAACTTTAATAATTAAAGTGACTCTAACATTATTTAGGTATATATTCTTCTTCTTCTTTTCGAATGAGAGTGGCCAACTCTGGTGTCGAGAGAGTATCAAGCCTCCCGAAGGGCCTCTGACATGGCTTAACAACTGCCGTACTAGATAAACAGCCGGGACCTACAATTTAACGTGTCATCTGACCCACGGAAGGGCCCGAAATGGAATGCTACTTTTTGGTCACCCATTCAAGGACTGATCGTGTCGATCTTTGCTCAACATTAGTAATCGCCTGCGATTGCCTCCGCCCCTCCTAATAACTGAGAATTATGTTATCACTCCTCCCCAGAATAGTAACGGCCGTTTTCATGTGCTGATAAATCGTGAATGGACGCCGAACACTCGGTTTCTGCTTGTCCCAGAACGTACGTTCTGAAGATGGGTGTCATTACACCCGAAATGCGTAAACAACATACGCTAATTTGCACCTGATTGAAAACTGCAGCAGTCACATATTGATAAGAATGTCTAGCAAAAGTTTTAATAATTAAACTCGGTTTCTGTTCAGGTGAAATTATTGATTACGTACGACTAACCTGTCCTACCTATAAGTCTTTGTACGACTTTGTTTAATATTATCTTCTGTTCATATCAGACATGTATTTTTAATAATGTATGGAAGAGTTTATTGCACAGGTCAGCGGAGTCACCTGTAAGTAATGAAAGGCGTTTTTAATTGTTTTTTCCTAGATAAAAAATAATTAAGCACAAGATAACAGATGTTAGAAAAACATTCTGTTGCTGGTCTGAAAGTTTGTTGTTATTGACATTAATTAAGTACCTATCGTTATTTGTCTTTATCATAGTTGAGTATTGCAATGTAATAAATGTGTATAATTTCTTTTACTAAAAGAAACGACTAAAAAGGTAAGGCTATTTTGGAATAGCTGGTAACTTCCTTGATTTAAATAGCAATAGCACATATCAGTAACATTTTGGGTTTAGTACTATCACACAGTGACAATTAAATCAATGATGCAGTCTTTATGGAACTTATTCAAAACTTATTTAAGTAATTATAACAACAACACATAAAACATAACTAACTATGTACTCGTTTGGCGCAATTATATTAAAATAAAGAAAGCTATCCTCTGATTCCAGAACTTCCTAATGCTTCTGGAGGTACTAAAAATGGTTTCTTTTGGCAAATGTGTATTTGTTCACAGCCAGCAACTGGAGCGAGTGAACATCAAGTTCGCGGGCGAGTTGCTGTCCTTCCAGGAGCGGAACGAGTTCCACTACATGGCTAATGAGACCACTGGAGCGCACTTCGACCAGGTCGTCGTGCCCAACCTGCCTCTACTCGTGAGTAAATGGAGCTAGTGCTCATTTTAAATATATGACAAGTTCGTAGTGAGTGACCGACGAGTTCGTTTATTGATAGTTTCTTGATCCCGGCGAAATATAACAGCGATGATCTTATTGCGATTTCATTCCAAATCTTTCTTTTTCAATAAATACGATAGAGATAGAGGCCACAAACCCAGTATGCCTTATGTATATAAATTTTTCATTACTAATACTCTGAAAGTAGGTCTGAAGTTGCCTGAGGAGCGGGTTGAAAGTAATACTTTTCGTCCCTAGAGAGAATCGCTTTCAACTGACAGCTGTCAAATTAACATGTAAAAACTCTGCGCGCGACTGGCGGCAGCACTTATGCCAAGAATTGGCCTCTTGATCAAATTGCAATCAGAACATTTTAGTTCCAATTTTATCCGCGCGCAGTTATCTTGAACTCTACTAACCTATTTACAAAATCAAAAGAGTTCCTATACCTAACTTCAACAAAAGAGTTCTTATACCTACATTTAACCAAATAGTTCTTACACCTACATTCAAAGAGGTTCTACGTCACAATACGTATAGCAGAGATTTTGTACCTATAAAATGAGTTCATTTGATTTTAATATAAATTTAACGCCTGATTTTATAAAAGAAGAGGCTAAAAAAGCGGTAGTGGAAAATCATCATACAATTTGAGGTATCTTTGTTTTGATTTGGGTGGTAAAATAAAATTTACTCATATTTTCTTTAGCTAATTCATGTTTTTATTTTTACTTTCCTCGTATTTAGCGCTTAAACTTTTCCCTCACGGTAGTCTCTGAGTGGGGCGATGCCAATCTGGTTAAGTTTAATGCCTCGAAAACACAAGCGTGTCTTTTCTCTGCAAAGAGGAGGCCATTCCTACTGGCGCCCTCTTTCCGTAATGTAACCGTGCCCATCACCGACCATCTAGAGTTGCTAGGTGTCACTTTGACTCCGACCCTCAACTTTGGCTCCTATATTGAGTCTAAAGCTCAACTCGCAGCCAAGAAGCTGGGAATCCTCTCGAAGGTGCGACGATACTTCACTCCAGAACAGCTGCTGACCTTGTATCAAGCGCAAGTTCGGTCATGTATGGAGTATTGTTCGCACCTTTGGGATGGATCTGCCAAGTACCAGCTTGAGGCGTTAGAGTTAATTGAGAAGCGGGCAAAAAATCTCATCGCGAAAGACTCACTCTGTAGCTCAAAATTACAAAGCCTTGAGCACCGCCGTAAGGTGGCCAGTCTTTCGGTTTTTTACAGGTTGCATTTCGGAGAGTGTGCGGAGGAATTGCATAATTTAATTCCTGCAGCCCCATTTCACCATCGCACGAGTAGAGGCACGGCAAGGAGGCACCGATATACAGTTGAGGTTCCAAAGACTCGCACCAAGCGTTTTGCTTCGACTTTCATCGTGCGAACAGCCAAACTGTGGAACTCCTTGCCCGAATCTCTATTCCCCTTGAACTATAATTTGTCGGTCTTCAAGTCGAGAGTAAACCGGTTTCTTCTAGGCAAGCGCGCTACATCGTAGACTATAACGTTGCTTAACATCAGGCAAGTTGTAGTCAAGCGTAAGCCTATTACATGTTAAAAAAAAAAAAAAAAAATTTGTAATGAAAAGCACAGTGTTTACCTCGGGTTAAAGACTTATTTAGTCCCTCGAACTATTGGCGCCCTCACTGCGTTCGGGCGCCAAACTCCGTCTCGGGACTAAATAAGTTACTTTCACCCCTAGTGTAACAATGTACTATTTATTACAAACGAATAACCAGTATGAAGGTTTTATTATCATGGTAAATAGTATAAGAAAATAATTAAGATTTGTTTTTGAAATTGGTTTTGACACAAATAGAAATCAAGTATCAAGTTTTCCAACATTTGTAAACTTTTATTGTGCTTTTATAAAGAGCATCGGAGTTTATCAAGGATGTTATTGCACATCAAATTAATTTCACTAAAACACAGTACTAATATTTCATTATAATCTGAACGAGTTGATAAGCTATCACACCCCTTGTGGAGTTATTACTACATTGTATGAGCCCTAACTGCTAGAGGAACTCACGAAAATGTGTTGAACTTTTTTCATGATATCTACTGAGCTTCCTTCTACAGCTGAATCTAATCACGACGCATCAATACTATACAGGGTTTCTAGTAAAAGACGCATTTTAGTACCTTTATCCATATATTATTTTGTAGTAGTTAGAAGTAGTATGTTAGTTCTTTCCCTTGTTTATCTTTAAGTAATATGATACATGTAGGTAACTGTCCTCACACCTCCAGGGCGTGGTGAGCAAGGCTAAGACAATGAACATCGACACCCTGACGGTGATGGTGGCGCTCAACCCGGCGCTGGGCATGGTCAACCATCCAGATGCCTTTGTCAAACTGCCCGTGCACAGGTATATAATTTTCTTATGGTATTTTGCACTTGACACTGCCCAAATACACGAGGCTAGTTTTTCAAGGTAGAGAATAGTACCTAAGTGTTTTTGATTTTGTGTAGATGTCGTAGGATAATTCGATTCTTCGAATCTTCGCGGAAATCCTAGGGGTTTTGCGAAATCGCGGATAATTAGACATAGGCGAAAAATTATCAAATCTTACTGGACAAAGTCAGTATTTTTGCCCCACCACTTGCACTACAACAGGACTTGGCTCCTCCTCGCTTCGCTCGTCGTCGCATGTGCGTGGTAGAAAGCAACCTAACGAACCTAATCTACCTTCTGTCACAGACAAGTGACTTCGAGTCCAACACTAGCACTACAACAGGACTTGGCTCCTCCTCGCTTCGCTCGTCGTCGCATGTGCGTGGTAGAAAGCAACCTAACGAACCTAATCTACCTTCTGTCACAGACAAGTGACTTCGAGTCCAACACTAGCACTACAACAGGACTTGGCTCCTCCTCGCTTCGCTCGTCGTCGCATGTGCGTGGTAGAAAGCAACCTAACGAACCTAATCTACCTTCTGTCACAGACAAGTGACTTCGAGTCCAACACTAGCACTACAACAGGACAGATAATTTTTCGCCTATGTCTAATTATCCGCGTTTTCGCAAAACCCCTAAGATTTCCGCGAAGATTCGAAGTATCGAATTATCCTACGACATAGACAAAACTAGCTTTATTTCTAAGCTACGCCAGTTCACTAGTCAAGATAGTTTTTAATAAGTAATTAGGGTGGCTTGCTTTGCATCTATAAATTTTGTCGCCCTAAGCGATGTTCTTAAAAGATTTGTTATCGTTAACTCTCAAACCGTGAATTGGCATCGCATTGCAAAATGTTTCAGTTGTAATTAATTAATCAATTTTGCGATTCAAATAAAAGGTATAAAGCAAAGCTAAGTAGCAGTTTGTAAATCTTTGCTGTCATTATCATACACCTATTTAATACTGTACCTACATAATATGTATATACGCAGGTTTCTGTGGGGCTACGACGACACTATCATCAAGGTGGCGAAGACGATCCTGCGGTTTCAAGGAGACTTCAAGTTTGACAAGTTCGGCTTGCTTGCCACTGTGAGTTAATTAAATAAATAAATAAATATTTCAGGACATATCACACAGCGCCATGTAGCCCCATACTAAGCTTACGCTTGTATCATGGGTACTAGATAACGGATGTAATACATATATACTTTTCTTTAATTAACAATGATATTTAAGTAATTAATAATTATAATGTAAAAAATATATGAAAGCGAACTAGTTTGTACTCTGTGCACAGACTTCAAGGGAGCCGGTATGTTTAAAGGGGAATATATTAGTATCTATACAAAAGTCAACTATTGTTTTTGGAACTTGACTGAATCTAACCCATTTTATAGGCACCTAGGCTGCTATTTTCGTTAGCCACTTTCACAGGTAAATTTGAGCGATATGAACCACATTATGTATAAATACTAAAATAATAACATATTTTTGCAGAAAAACGGCACAGTATCAGAGCGGTTCACGATCAACACTGGCGAGCACGACATGAACAAGATGAACCTGATTCAAGAAGTGGACGGCAGCTCGCATCTCAACTACTGGAACGATGTTGAGTGTAACAAGTAACTATACATTTTGTCTTGCCCACTATAGGTACAACTCAGCGCGGACGGGAATAATCCCCACTCGTGCTATTACCATTTCCAGTATTCCCATAATGCCCAATATTATTGTTTAAGTAGGCAACCGTTTGTTACTTCTGCACGCTTAAACGACTGAATCTTAATGAAATTTGGTCTAGACACAGATTAAGACACTTGATTAATTAATGAGCTGTTTTTACACGGAAATAACTCGAAACCGCAGAACACTATTAGTTTTGAGCTACTTATGTCATGTCTCAGAATGGCTCAAATCTTTGAATGAATGGGAAAGGAAACATTCAAAGTAAGTCGAAATTAACGTTTCAAACGGAGAAGATTAATCGACTATGATAAAACGATATTTTAAACTATCTTATATTACAGAGTTATCAATAGAAACTATCTGGTTTATATTTAAGAATGAAGACAAATCAAACATAAATCCAGTATTTTTCAGTATTGTTAAATGGATGAAATTTATCTAATATTTTTGTTTGCGGTTTGACATTTTTAATAACGAAGACGATTACATACTTCTTTTACTTTTTCGGTTACCTAAAAAAACATAATTGTTGTATTGTATAATCTAAAAATTAATTAAGAAATAACTAATCTTGTTGGTACCTACACTCCCAAATGTATAAATGTTTTTTCCGCATATAACCTTGAATTAGTGTGTGTTGCTACATTATTTATCACGGTTCAATAGTTTATCTATGACTGATGGTCGACATTAGCGCCCTCTATATCAGTATTGTGTAAAAACTTACAGATTAAAGTTTCGAATGTGTGAAATATAGACAAAATATTGGCGATAAAAATATTATGCAACTTGTGGCGAGAAATTATAATATTATAAGTATATTTTTGCACAATGAAGAGATGAAATAGGTACCTAATTTGTATCTGGGAAATTGTAGATTGTGGGGGTTTTACCCAAACCGTATTGGAAAGGAAGTAACAACGAAATATCAGTCAGTAAAATTACCAGGTTCACGTAGCTCTTTGAACCTTGCGAATCGAAAACTATGAAATTTTAAGACTTGCCTCATCTGAGTAAGAATTAAGGCACGACTATGTATAGAGGGAATTAGACACGGGCAGAAAGACCTGCCCGTATCTAATTTCCTGTAATACCTACCTAACAATATTTATTTAAAATATAATGCATAAAAACAAGAGAAGAAAAACTATACGACTTCTAACTACAATAAAAATGGGGGCATTTAGAAAATCTTTGGAAATACATAGTTTGGTACGCGGTGGAATGACTGACTCCTTCGATAAGTACCAAAGGTCCTGTGTTGCAAGGAAATCAGAGACACCACCACCACCACACTTGTAACCATGTTTCTTTGCACTAGTACACCCAATACCAATGTAAAATGCAAAAATCAACTGACAGAACTCTTAATACATAAATGCTACTACAAAGTACAAGACTATTTAGGACCTCAAATATAACTGTAATGATAATATATTAAATTTATTCCATATACCATACACAGGGTATAAACTAGAGATACTTGTAACTATTTTTAACAAGGAGACCACTGTAATGAAATCTAGTTTTACTAATATCATCTAATTTCCTATGCTCTGTACCCCAGGATAGACGGTTCCTCCGACGGCTCCATCTTCCCTCCCTCGATGTTGGACAAGAAACAGACCCTGTACGTGTTCTACCCCAACCTGTGCCGCCGCCTGCCCTTCATCTTCGAGAAGGAAGTTGAGGTATTTATCATCTACAGCTTTCTGTTCCTCTAGTACTTAGTTTTGGCTAAAGACACCATATAACAGTAATAACAATAGTGTAGTGTATCGTAGGATACTCCATCATAGCCTCCATCGTAGCTCATGATATCTGATCCCAGCAGTGACAAGAAACATATTTTAAAGCATAAAGTGCGACACTTCTTGACGGGCATTTTTGAAACGTGATACGGATTCTAATGTGCTTATACTCATATAGAAAATTGTTTAGTTTTTTTAATCTTGAACGGAACTTTAGACTAAAACGATTCATTCTTCTGTAAAAAAAGCCCTTACTCTTATTCAAAAGACTAGAAACACAAAATATGTATGACTAGTGGGTGCTCGCGGCTTCGCTCGCGTTAAGAAGTAAAACTTGCATCCCCTATTTCACCCCTTTAAAAGTGGCATTTCCAAAAATCCTCTCTTAGCGGTTGCCTACGTCAAAACATCTACCTTCAATCTAAATTTCAGTCCAATCCGTCCAGTGGTTTGGGCTGTGCGTTGATAGATCACTATATCAGTCAGTCACCTTTGAGTTTTATATATTTAGAATAAAGTGTCATTTGCATCCAGATCTATGACGGCATAGTGCTGTACCGGTACCGCATGCCCCGCGACGTGTTCGACGACCCCGCGCACAACCCCGCCAACCAGTGCTACTGTGAGATGGATGCGGCCGTCTGCCCTCCCAGGGGCGTCATTAATGTCACCGCTTGTACCATGGGTACGTAGTTATATAACTGTAATTAATTTTGTAAATTGTATAATTCAGACAAATCTATACTAATATTATAAAGCTGAAGAGTTTGTTTGTTTGTTTGAACGCGCTCAGGAACTACTGGTGCGAATTGAAAAATTCTTTATACTACACCTGCTCGGAAAGTACCTTGATACTTTATCAAATTTACGGCAGAAAGTACGTCATTGCATATCGAACAAATATGCGGGGAGAAAACGCATCTGAGCGGGAGAGAAAAGTGTATGAAAATCCATCTCTTACGTGGTTTTTTTTTTAATTTTGGGTAAGACTATGCGCTGGTAACCTAAATATCAAAAGCCTAAAAGTTTTACAGTGAGTTTTTATCTCCAAGTTCGCAAAATGACACTGGCCACTAGCTGTGTGTTGGATGGTGTCAAACAATTTAAAAAAAGAACATGTGAAAATTGCAGACGCCATTGGCGCCATTTTCAATTTGTGTGTTGTTTGAGGATTCAGTTTTCGTAGAAAATAAAATAAAACTATCAAAATGATAGGTACATAGTGATAGTGATGATGAAGATTTTTTAACTCCGCCGCAGTTGAAGGAAACAGCAAAAATACTGATTCTCAAACAAACAATAATGAAAAAAGTGTTACATTAAGCTTCACTAACTGCAACAATTTCAATATAAATTTCAATTAGTAAAGATTTAGTTTTTTATTTTCATCGTAGGTGTAGTATAAAGCACTATGTATCACTCGAGAGAAAGTGCGATTCCCACTAATAGTAATCGGTCACTTTCTCCTCTCGGTGAACAATGTACTATTTTGTGTTTAGTAGACCATTTATCGAGGAAGGCTATATAACATCACGCTGCAACTAATAGGAGCGAAGAAACAATGGAAAATGTGGAAAAACGGGGAAAATTATTCATCTTTGAGGACATCCGTTGCGTGCGCTGCGAAAACGGTTCAAGATATCAAAAAAATATGTATGAAAGAATTATTTGTCTTGAAATGATCTAACAAAATGTCTGCAACAGTATATGTCTATCTTTTAAGGTTAACTCAATATACCTGTTTTTATGGTAATAACTATTCCACGCGGACGAAGTCGCGGGAACCAGCTAGTTATTAATAAAAATGTTTATCTGTTTATGTTCGGTGCCATAGCTTTTATTTTACGTGGGATAGGGTTAACTATATACCTATATGGGTAAACTAAAGTGAATGGCACCAAAATCGTAAGAGGTCAAAAGAATTACGTAATGTTATGTTCATGCTTCCAGGAGCCCCAGCCATGGTTTCCTTCCCACACTTCTACCTGGGCGACCCGGCGCTCCGCTCCGCCGTGCTCGGCCTTCGCCCCGACCCACTGCTACATGACACGCACTTGGACATACATCCCAAGCTCGGAATCGCTCTACAGGGACGCTCTACGTGAGTAGAATACAATGCAATTTAGATTTACACATACAAACAGTAGTATATTTCTTTTAATGTCGGATAAAATCTGATACCAACTTATGAAATGCAACAAAGGAAATCCGTCATATGTTTCAAGCACTGAGTTCCTTATTATTGCAATAACCTACACATTATTAGGTACAGTTAAAATATGTGCATGGCATACTCTACTTGCAGGCTTCAAATCAACATGGAAGTTAGAAAGCCCGACCACGTCTCATCCGTCAACTATCTACCTGAGGGCCTCATCCTGCCTGTTGCTTGGATTGAAATGGTTAGTACCTCAACAAAGATGATACGTTAGTGGAAATAATAACTTTATTCTATTCGTGTAAAATTCTTACCGAAAAATCTGAAGATTTTAGTCACTAAAATCTTATTTTCTGATTGTGTCTTTAAATGATAACTTGTAAAGTAAGACTAAAATGTAGTCCAATAATCTGCTTCTTATAGATTCTGGGTTCCCGTGGTCAATGACATGGTTCTAGTTTTTGAATGCCTGCTCCATTAGCCCTACGTTTCTAAAATGGGGGTTTTGAATAGTCAAAAAAGTGGATTAGCTGACTCTCGTTGATCAGTTCTGAGGAAATGCTATAAATCCCTATATCCTTATCTATGCTCTTTCGTTTTCTTCACTCTGTCTCGTCCACCTTCCAGGAGGTGTTAGAGCTGCCGCCCAGCCTGCGGCGCCTCATCTACCACGGCACCTACTCCACGGCAGCGCTCCAGCTGGCGCTGGTGGTGCTCTGCGTGGTGGCGCTCATCGTCTCCAGCGTGTGTCTGCTCCTCATGCTGCACCAGCGCAAGAGGAGGCCCTGCGCCACCATCAAGAAGGTGAGGAAGGTGAAACTTTAGAAAGTGTTTAAGTACATATTGTAAGAAAACTGTTATGCCCACACAAACAAGCAACAAAAACAACTAATTTTTTTTTAGAATTAGTTCTAAAATTTAGATTGTATTGTGTACAGCATAAATAAATAAACTTGATGAAGCTTCATGTGACCTGTTGGTCAAATGCTGGACTGTCTAGTGTGAAACTTATATAAAACTTAACTCAACCTGGTGTAACATCATCCATTCCATGCAAACTAAATTATGGTAACGAAATTTAGTATGAAGTTTGATTAGGTCTATAAACTAATTATGAGTTATTCTATATTTTATCCTCATAAGCATACCCTATGTCGTTATGTCCGTCAAGTAATACAAAAGCAATAGTTTCAAGTAAATAAAATAGTTCCGCTACTCAGCGCTAGAGGCGCCGTGGTCTCTATTTATTTTAAATAACATTATTGATATTATGAGTTTTTGAAAATGATTACTTTTAAACATAAGTATTATTTAAAATACCTTCTTATTTTCCAGGTGGCAGCTGCAGCAGTCGGGACGGACACCAGCGGTGACTCCTCCAAGGTTGAAGAGAAAACTGATAAACCTATGAACAATACTATTGGTATACTTAATGTTGAGGGTATGTAGGTCAAAATATTCTATATTTAAGGTGTGATCATTTGTTGAGATAAACAACACTAAGTCTATGAAGTAGAGATTTTAAAAATGCCATACGATAAATAAATACATTTGTTGTTTTATATTCTGTTGTCAAGAGATTGTTTGATGTAACTGTATCTATGTGTTTTAATTTTGATTTCTCCTTGTCTATTTTATTATTCAAGGTGGTATAGTTAGAATAGGAAATAAAATTTTACATAAAATCTAGGCTGAATATTTGCTTAGTTAAATAAAATTTTTGGACGAGTTGGTTTCTATTTCGTTAAAAACATCTTACTTTTTAAACTATTCACACGTTAGACATAATAAAATTTGTGCCTTTTAGAATATGAAGCTAAGAAGCTGCTTAAAGTTTATAAATGTGTTTTTTATTGCTCTGAATTGTGAAATTGGTTTTGGTGTGTATGATTTATATGTAATATTTAAAAATAAATTTAATTTTACTTTAATTATTATTTAATGATAGTTAGCTGTTTGTAATATTTTTACTAAGAAATTTAGAAATAGGCTTTATTCATTTGGGAATAATTTAATAATTGTGAGTGCAACAGCGCCTAGTTTTAAAACCGCCATGCGGTGCAAAAGTTGATAATGTACTATAAAATTATATAATAACAAATAAAATAGTTTCTGTTTTAACAGTCTATTCATGGATATCATTAATTTATCGAATAACTATATAAATTTAAATTTAGATATATTTCATTATCCTCACTCACAATAATAAAACACAAGGGAAGAAAAACTAAACATTCTACTATTTATACTTCTAACTACAACATAAAAAAGGGGCACTTAGAAAATCTTCAGTTTTCTCAAGATTTTCTAAGTGCGTATATATATGTAGGTATATTATAAATTAATTGTAAGTTAAGTTTTAAATTTGTTATTACAATGTAGTTTAATTGTTACCATTCTACTTAATAATCTAAGCATAATTAGTTCACTCAATCGTTATTTTAATACCTTAAATGTAACGTAGATAGGAATGTTAATATATTCAATATGTGTTAATAGTTGTAATAACCTCTCAACAAAATTTATTTGAACTAGAAAACATCTATTTACCTATTTACATTTCAGTAGCTCTTCATTATGAATTTCATGTAACTAATGTGTTATTTCTATCACATGCGAACGTAACCAAAAAATATTCTTGTTTCTCGTCAATTTATAAATGATTAGTGGGTGCTCGCGGCTTCGCTCGCATTAAGAAGTAAAACGTACATCCCCTGTTTCACCTCTTAAGTAGATAAGTCTAGTGGCATTTCCAAAAATTCTTTCTTAGTGGATGCCTACGTCATAATATGTTTATGCCAAATTTCAGCCCGATCCGTCCTGTGGTTTGGACTGTGCTTTGATAAATCACTATGTCTGTCACCCGCTTGGTATATTTAGATAAAAAACATATCTCTTCTTAATAAAATATAATCATAATATTTGTAACTTACTGATAGTTTCGTGTGTAAGAATAATGATATTTTAAATAATGAGTAAGTTGATGGCTGTAAATGATTTGAGATAAATTATTCAGGTCAGGTATCTATTATTGTAAATAAACAGAATTATTTTTAAGAACAGTTTTTATTCAGTTCCCTGTATGATTATGTTTTCTACTCTAAATTAAACCTTTTTTTTTCTTTGGATGCATATATAAACTAGAGAACACAATGACATCATCATATATTATTGTATTAAAAAAAAAAACAAAACATTTAGACATCGGTTTCTTCTAGGCAAGCGCTCTAGATCGTAGATTATAACGCTGCTTAACATCAGGCGAGTTGTAGTCAAGCATGAGCCTATCTAGTTTAAACAGTATCTCATTCATTCGTGATTCAGGTATAAAGGTTTCAAGTGATTTTGATGTATTTTGTTATTGCTTAGTACTACTAAACGCAAACTAACACTCACTATGGAGTTCTAATAAATATATACCTACTATGGAACATGCGACAAAATGATACAAATAATTAAATCAATAAACAACATTTATTTCATCTCACGTCACATTGAGTATTAACATTAACACCAGCCTAAGAATCCACACAAACGCACCAAATACTATGCTATATATAGGTATGTACTAACATACCTACTTGTCGTAGCTTTTTAAATAAAATAACTGTTATATTATGACGTTATCAAATGTTGTTTTACAAAACAGAACTTTTTTAATAATAATGCTTTATAACAGCAGCACATATAACTTAAATATTGTTTTGTCAAAAGAAGGTAATTTGGTAAAATGTATGAGAAACAGTTCTGCTTTTCGCCACTGGAGGCGCTCTATTTGTTCTAACCAGTAATTTATGAACATTTTTATAGGAACTCATGCTAAAGTATTTAATTATAATTATATTTCATGGACTACTTGTAAATGTAATGCATAGCTAATTTGAATAACAGGATAGCCAACTAAACTCTAGGGTTTATAATTGATATTAAAAATATTCTGAATGAAAGAGTACAAGTGATAAATAGTGTAGGTATTTACATAACATTGAGATTCGCAGGAAATTCACGAGTACATATTACTAATCATTATATACCTAGTATCACATGTAATAGGACAAAACTACACGTTCAACATAGTCTTACACATAAATAATAATCGAACTTGATTTACATGACATAATAAATTACTTATGCATAATTTCACTGCTTTCTATCGTCGGTACATTATTAGCGAAAATCTTAATACGACAATAAAATAAATAAGGAACCACAATTATTACACGATTAAATTTGTTACATAAAATTTCAAACTAACTTATGGAGGGCAAAACCATCCAGAGATTTTAGAATTTACTTTTGTATGCAGGCACTAAATCGTACTTATCTACCCACATTAAAATGCTTAGAGGAATTTTATGTTACGTATTTTTTGTATGTCAATTTGGACCCATTTAAAATTTCAGTCATGTCAATGTACGCAATTTAAAATACAGCTTTACTGGTAACTGACGCATGATTGCTCTTTGCCTTTTAGAAGATTTACCAACAAATAAATCTAGAATAAATTTTGATTAAAGGTACTAAAAAAATTGCCATCACGTTTTTTGAAAAATGTCGTGTTCCGAAGTAATACACTCAGTTAAAAAAAATATGTTTATTCTTGAACGTAACGTCACTTATTGATATTTATGAATTATAAAAGTTGTAAAAGTGGTTTTGCGTAAGTACCAGAAACAACTGTGTAGTTATAATATTCTACTACAGGTATACTTATTATATTAGTATTACTTGACTTTACTATGTTGATATAAACTGAGGCTTCATTTCAACAACAACAAGGATCTCTGGCGACATTTGATTCAAAAAGAAATTCGATTAAATTTGTTAATGTTAGTTCCAGTTTTCAGCTACTGGTTTCACAATCCTTGCTGCACTGTACGTGTATTATTACTATTTTGATGTAAAATCTAGATCTAGTTAGTGTCAGTCCCCATAACTGGGTGTAGTGGCGGCAATCTTACTGGTCTGCGTCACTAGCCCGTGGTTGATAGGCATGTGTGCGTCGAGTCCGTCCGACGCGCGCGACGTGCGACGCAGCCACGGTTGCGGCCGGTCTGTCGAGAGATGGCGCTCTAATTAAATTTGTGTAATATATGTTCTGTCGTACAAGGGGCCTTATGAGACAATTAGTAATTTTCAAATATAAAATAGCAAACAAAGAAATCAGAATTGAAGACGACAAACTGAGATTCGATATACTTTATCATCATTACTTTGAGATATTATAAAACTATCTGAAATACAAAAGGACACTTACACATAAAAAATCCGGTCAGCCATTATCTTTAGAAATTATTGCAATAATGATGGGTAGCTAGTTAGTTATTTATAGTATGTAGGTACTCTAACTAAGTCTAATTACAGGGATATAAGAGTACCTACACGTTTAGAATGCACAGGACACAGCACTCCCACACCTGAGGCTGAAGACGTCACTTATAATATTTACAACTACATAATTCCTATTTCATAATAATCTGGGGTCGTAATATAATCAGCCAAAGTTAACGTGTGAAGATGTCTTACCTCCACTGCTCTCACTTTTCTGTGAGATGAGTTGCCTGTACTCAGTGCTGAGCCTCCTCCGGCCGTGCTCGTACTTGGCCTCCTTGGCCAGCAGGGCCTCTCGCTGCATCTGCGTACGCAGCTCTGTCGGCACGTCCGGGATGAAAAGCTGCATCAGGCCCGTGAGACCGAATACTATGTGCTGGGGGTTAGGGAAAATATGTTTATACGTCTCATTTCTAATTATTATTTAGGGTTATTTTTGACCAAGTGACTTTAATCTACAGTGTCATAAATTGATGTATGTGTCTAGATACAAGAACAGTAGAAACGAACTAACGACCTTTACGTTGAAAACCACGTAAAAGTCGTTAGCCCATCAATGTTGTCCTGTTCTATTGTGTGATGGGCTGGAAAGAAGACCTATCCTTAACTATTGGTGGAAACTGACTGGAATGATGATGATGAGGAGGAGTCTCAAAAGAGATAAACAATACAATAAAAACTTACCTCAAAAATGACTACAAAAGCGAGTCTGGCCGCGAAGACATGCCAGTAGTGCGGCGACAGGCCGTATGGGTCCCCGTGTTCGGGGGGGTTGCGGTACCCGCGGTACGCACAAATCGGGGGGTCTACTTCGGAGTCGTCCGCGCCCCACTCGTCCTTGTAGTCTGAGGTATTGAATACTGGGGAATAGATTTTTATATTAATTTAACAACTTGTAGCAGTAAAGTAGTGTGTCTGTCTGTCTACACAACGCTCCAAAAAGTACTAGTTTGCTTCCTTACTAACTACTACAGTAGCTTAAAATACTAGCCTTATGTATTTCGGACATAAAAGACAGAAGTAGCGTGTTCCAAGCCGGGTCACGGTGTAACCAGAATAGTTAAAATACTGGTCTCGTGTATTCCGGACATTTAATGTCCGGAATACACGTGACCAGTTTTTTTTGACACAAAAAACAATGTGCTGATACTCACACGACAAGGAGTGGTTGATGTACCCCCGCAGCGTGTTGTCGGGGGAGTACACGTACTTATACACCATGCGGGGGATGAAGTCACTCGTGTATGCTATCACGAACGCCTGCAATGGACAACGTGTTTAATGTTAGGCTTTGCACTCCACACTAGGATGAACGTGTACTGTGGGGTACAGAGTCTTCTTAATCTTCTTTAAGCTTATCACAGAAAAGGGTGAGTGACACTTTTTCTGTTCATATGCACTTAATATAGCGCAAATTGTCAAATGAATTTCGTGAAGTACGTGAGTAAAATCTTTTTCATAATGGCAGAAACTGATAAACTATATAGGTAAATTCTTACTATGACTCTGCAATTATTTCTTGTTTTGGTACTTACATTAGAAACAACAGCTGCATAAGTGATTCCTTTCAAAATTCCGTACCTAAAAATAGTCAATCAAATTAAAAAACGTAGGTGAACGGAAATTAGATATGTATAAATTCAGCGATGCTTATCAAATATCATGCTCAGAAAAGTCACGATAGACAAGTAGGTACAACAAGTATTGTAGATTTTTTCTGTTTATTATAATTATCTCACCAAGCTCCAATATCATCGACTCTCTCAGCGAGCGGGCGTCGCGCCTGCGTCACCATCTTGTACGCGTCGAGGCGGATCTCTCCGATGTTGTTGAGGAGAGCGAACAGCGGAGCCAGGGGGAACGCAGCCACGAAGAGTGTCACGAACCCGTACTGCAGGACTGGAGGGAAAACAACATCTTATTGAAGTAGAAAGTGCCAGGAAAGTTAGAAAGCTAATCCAGCTAAACCAGGAGGCATTTCTAAGTAAGAATGCAAAAATAGATTTATCTAGTTTTGATAATGTAATAAGAAAATATTGTACATACTATTTTAAGTACAAGATTTTTTTTTAAATTAGTTTTAATCTTAGCTACGCCTAATTCCCCTACAAACAGGGTAAATGTAAATTTACCAATTAAGCTCATAAAAAAATTGTTATTGAAAATTGAATAAAGCTAGGGACTGACTCATTTCAAGGTACTCGTCGAAGAGCGCGAGGCGGCCCGGGTCCTGTAGGTGGTAGTCCTGCTCCCACGCCATGTGTGGCTTGCTGAGATCGCGCGTCACGGCGCGGTGCGAGCGCTGCCGCCACCAGTTGTGCATCTTACTGGAAGGGAGGCAATGGGCGTGTCAAGGACAAATTATTGGGATCGCAGAAAGTTTTGGCAATTGCCCTCCAAACTTCTACCTATATGAAGATGGTACCCGATGATGAGTTAAGAATGACACTAGGTAGCAACAATAGTACTCGTGTGGCTTTGAATCACGTAAACGGTCATCATCCAGGATTTCTATCCTTTAGGATTCAAAAAATCCGATACACAAAAGTTTTTGTAATTGACAGCTACAACTATTCCGGATATGTACAAATGACTTCACGAAATGGCCGGTCATACAATAGCGATTAGCGACATGCAAAACTCGAAGAGATCCCCCGTACTATGGGGAGGCACTAGATGACGCTATAACCCAATCACAACAATTCTTAACCTAAAACTCACGGGTAAGCTAGCTCGACGAAGTTGTTAAAGAACTGCTTGCCGATCATGATGATGGCGAGCTGGATGCAGAGCTCGGAGAGGCAGCCGGCTGGGTCGCAGATGTCCCCCTTCAGCTTGAAGAACGGAGAGCGACGCGCCTGGTCGTCACCGGGGTAGTCGTAGAAACGACCCTGGGGAGGAAAGGAAACCATTTATACTCGTATGTAGGTAAAGTCAGTAGTGATACAAGATCTTTGGTAAGCAAATTTTCGCTTTTAGCGATAAGGCCGCCATTTGTGGCATCAGTTTTATTCTATTTTTTCCGTTCTGTATTATGTTTTTATGTGAGTGTCCAATAAAGTATCAATCTAGCTATCTATCTATCTATCTATCAAATTTAGTTTTATCTTTTTGAAAATGTAGCCACTTGAGTTCTTACTAAATACAGAGTTACTGATCAAAAACTACAATTTCTGTTCTACGACTTTTGCCTTTGCTTACCATCAGGCAAGCTGTGGCCAAGTGCAAACCCATTATAGTTAAAAAAATACGTTAACAACTAGTTAATTGCCTGTAACTGTAACCATGTAAAAGGAAGAGTGTACTTGCCTTGAAAAATGCGATATAAATAAGTGAGGAGTAGAAGTTCATGAACTCGAAGAAGAATATCTTGAAGGTGTAGGAGTCTTCGTACTCTGTCTGCGTGCGCGGGTTCTCCATGTTGGTCAGGAATACTGCCACCTTGGCGTACACCTGGAAGTCAATCACTACATAATATAAAGCAAAGTAGCTTCCCGCGTCTGTCTGTATGTACATATGTAGGCATGCTTAGATTTTTAAACCTATTAAACGGATTTTGATGCCTATTTTTTAAATAGATAAAGTGATTCAAGAGGAAGTTTTCTATGTTTGATAACGCTTGCAAAGCCGCGGTCTAAAGCTAGTCAAAATATAATATAAGAGTAAATCGTTTGCTTATATTTTTTTGTCTCCTGTACTCCTATTTTTTTCGGGTCTTTCGTAATGGATCAGATCCATGAAGACTAATGAAAACTATATTTATTAGTTATTCAGCCTTTAAGCAGTATAGTTAATAACCCATAGTTAAGAAATTTTGAAGACACGCGGTACAACTTATATTATACATATCCGTACCTAATTCCATACATATTAGTTGTTTGATCGTGAAGATTAAAACATAATCCTCGGAAACTTTCGGTTTCCTAATATTTTGTATCTAAGTGTTATGTGTTCTGTTAAGAACTAACCCTGGTCA
This sequence comes from Macaria notata, assembly GCA_927399415.1. Classification (NCBI taxonomy): domain Eukaryota; kingdom Metazoa; phylum Arthropoda; class Insecta; order Lepidoptera; family Geometridae; genus Macaria; species Macaria notata. Next base: position 12,750,183 of record OV656742.1, read on the forward strand.
GCATCATGATGATGAGCAAGTTAATGAGAGCAGCCGTCATGGTGGTGAAGATCTTGGCGTGGCGCTGGATGAAGAAGCCCGTGCCACCGTAGATCACAGACACCATGGAGATGCGGTAGATGATGGTGCCCAGCACCGCACCCAATACTATGGCGATCTGAAGAAGATATTTTAATTTGATTGAGTAAGTTGTCCTGTATGAAATTTTAATAGTATACGTTTGCCAGACACAGATGTTCTTCAAAGATTATTTTCTCTACATTTGAAAAATGATTTCTGCATTGATAATTGCTGGCTGGAAGCCTTTTGCATTTTTTCCATTCTAGTTTAGCCTAGCCAGCCAAGCTCAACAAATATCACAACAAATAGGAACCTGACTCTTTCGCTGGTTACCAAATGCCATAAATATCTCACCATGAATAGTACTGCAGAACTAGTGGCAACATATCGCATGGTTTTCTGGCCGGTAGGCATGTAGGGCTCCTTCTCACGGGTCACGGGGTTCGTGCGGAATGTCTTTACTGAAGCCTCAAACTCCGGCCGGGGGTCCTCGTCCTGAAGGTTTTAGATAACATTTACAGAACAACCTCAGCGTGAATATCCGTCAGTTTGTAAGCTATTATATAACACAGACTGTAAACTCTTGTCACTAGGGTCACATGTACGACCCTATTCACATACACGAGAAAAGTTTTGATAAATAGTAAAATTGAACTAAAATTGCATGATTGAAACATACCTGATCCACACCACCGAGATCCCACTCCCATCTTAATACTGATTGTTTTCTTTTCCATAACTCTAAGAAAGTAGTTGCTGAAAAAGTAAACAGATATTAAAATATTTATCTCTCAATGTACTTATCTACATTTTTTTCACCCAAAATATAAGAAAAAAACACTACAACTAATGATTACAAGTGCCTAAAGTAATAGGTGTTGAGTTTATTTATATAACTTACAAGTTGTCCAACGGATACAGACACACAATAGCAAATAATAATATAAACTCAAATCCAATTTAAGTGGGTTAATAAATCTCATGTTTTACACGTATTATTTAATTTTACTTTGGCATTCATCATCCGGCCGGCCGGTATCTTCCCAATATTGAGTTAAGGCGTTTTCTCCGGTGTGTCATAAATTATGGTCCTCTACCGATCAGGCAACGAACTATTTAGCTTTACTAAAAACTATTGAATAACGTGGTAATCTCACCCCAAAAAGACATAAAAATAGCGAAGAACACAGTGGCTGGGTTGTCGAATAAGTAGGTGAGCTTGGCGAAGAGGCAGGAGTCCTGCAGGGACTGGTACTTGCACGCCTTGTCGCACAGCGGGCACAGCGTCGTGTTGCCAGGGCCTTTGGGGTCGCAGATCTCTTTACTGCAACGCAAGGAGTTTATTGTTATGATATTGCCTCACTATCTGCACAGAGAGAAGACAAGCAGCTGCTTTTCGTGAAATTTAGGCCTCGTTTTGTCCTTTATGTTGTAAATATTCACCAAAACGCTCGAATATGTACATCAAAGATAGGATTCATAGTCTTTTTCGAGTAAAAAAAATGTTCAAGAGAAGCTTTCAAGAAAGATTACATTATTTCATTAAAGGTATACACACCACATTAGTGGATTTGTAATACTTTAGCTAGTATTTACAATTTATTAAGAAAACGATGCTTTTTAAGCACTGCAACTGAGCAATAACAAACGATCATAAATTTGGCATACTGGTAGTAATAGGATAGGTTCTGTTGGTTACGTTTTATCCCGATATAAACGGCTTACCTTGGAATGTTGTCCATGGAATTCATACTAGCTAATCCATAGAGGAAGCAAAGCGTTCCTACTATGGCGGGAGCGTAGAGCAACTTGGTGTAGAAGCCGAGCCAGCAGAAGTAGAGGCCGATCTTGTCTCCGAAGTATCTCCGTATCAGCCACAGAGGCTGCTTCTTGTACCACTTCGACGGACGAGCCCATTCTAGGTAGAGGAGCTGGAATTGAAATTAATAGAAATTAAACAAGCAACAGGGTCACACAATCCAATTTTTTTTAGAATAAGTTCTAAAATGTAATTTTGTATTGTGTACAGCATATAAATAAATAAATAAATAAATATTTATCATCGGATCTTTTACGCAAAAGACAGTTTTAAAATTTAGGGCTTTGATCTGTGACTAGTGGCGCCAAATGGTATTACCCATATTAGTGAGGATTCAGACAAAAACAGTTCTGAGTCGGAACAAACACACACCCACACTTATACTTTTTCACCTTTATAATCATCATCATGATTTATACTAGTGTAAAACTCACTCGTCTGTCAGTGACGGTGCCGTCGCTGAGGTCCACATCGTGTCTCCCTTCGTGTAGAGGGAAGCACGCCAGGTATGTGCCGTCGTTCAGTAACCGTCTGATGCCCATCTGAAAATGAAATACAGTAAGACTTTTTGTATATTTATTCAAAGTGACGTTTACATTTGGACACTTACTTACTCTCTGGGTCGGGTAACATTTTGAAAACCTAAGTTGTTGGTTCGAGGTGTTTGTCTTAGTTATAGCATTATAGGTCGTTAAATATTGTCACAAGCCCTTCGGGTGGTTTGATACACTTTCGGTATTAGTTTGCCACTCTGATATGAGTGTACTTGCTATACGTATATCAGCCGACAAAGTAAAGCATCTCTGACGTTGCAGGAGTCTGCTCAACGCCAAGACTTCTTTTTTGCCGACTATTTAACTTTTAAATAATAAGTGAATTCATGTAAAATCGATCTTACCTTAGTTTCATTATTATCATATTTGGCTCGCAGTAAAATCTGCATGACTAGGAGGCTCCGCTGAGCCGGTGAGAACTGTGTGTGTCTGTCTTTTACTAGGAACCTGAAACATGGTTAAAATTTACTTAAATTAAAGTCAAAGAATTTTTCTTATAAAACATTTTAGAGGCGGGTCGTTACAATAAGTTATTAGGCCACTGGATATTCAACCTTAGGACACTAGCGACAGGGTCACACGTCTCAATTCTGTTTAGAATTAATTCTAAAATTGTTAGATTGTATTGTATACTGCATTAATAAATAAATAGTTACAGATTATCTTATTACGTACTGTTCCTCCCTCTTTCCCCCGCGGTAGTCTGTAGCAGTATAGAACGAGGGCTCTGGTTCAATCCTGCTGTGTTCGTAGTCATAGAACTGCCGCCACCGCCGCCGCCATTTTGAATACCACCGCTTGTCCTTGTCTGCTTGCTTCTCGTCACTCTGGGATTATAATGAAAATTTTAAGAAGTTTGAAGTAAACATAAGAAAAGCGTACGATAGAGATTATTACGTAAATGAGTGGAGGTTTATGCCCGGCAGTGGACTCTATGATCCGAACATGATGATAAAATGTATGGACGAGATATTTTAGTTCTTGGTTTCACAACCACATCAAACAAATGCTGGCGTATTTGTTTGTCAAATTATCAGGATGCGAAATTCAAATATGTCGTCAGTATCTGATATTTTTTCAAGATACTCTTACGTATACAAACAAATCCTCAAATACAAAACTTTATCCAACCCATTTTTACGTCGAGTGTAAAATAATTATAAATAAAAAGACTCACCCAAGCTTTCACAGAGATGGTGATGAATCTTTTGGTAGGCAGCTTCATCCCGATGACCTCAGCCAGCCTCATCTCCGTCTTCCACGGGATGTGGATCTTCAGGAACCAGGTCTTCTCGTCGAATGAGAGGCATTTGTTCTCTAACTCTAGCTCGAGACCTTCTTTGACTAGATTTTCCTGAAATATTTAATTTATTTCATAAGCCTTCACAGCTTGTATTAAAACTCTTTACTCTTCCTCATATGGCATTCTTATCATTTATCTTTCGTTTTTAATAGACGATATAGGCTCACGCTTGACTACAACTTGCTTAATATTCACAATAATAAAATATAAAAACATGGGAAGAAAAACTAAACATACTACTTCTAACTACTACAAAAAAGAGGCACTTAGAAAATCTTTAGGTAAGCCTAAAGATAATCTAAGTGCTCCAGCCCACTACCAGAGGGCAGCGTGCCCACCATACTGGCCGCATTACCACGCTGGATGGCAATGCTGATACGTTGAGCCAGAAAAAGGCCAGCATTTTGGTCATGCGTCGCGTTAACCAAGCGCTCCGAGAGGTTTTGGAAAATAATATGGGCTCCCGGACTCCACGGCCCCAAAGTCTCGAATCCAAAAGTTTTAATTGCAATTGACAATTTGCTTGAAGTTGATTTTAGTGAAATTTAGGGTATAAATATTACACAAGCATATATGCCTATATATCTCTACTTGATGCAGATGACAGTGAGTTGTTGAATTAAATGAACTGTTACTAATTTCTCTTGTTCGTCTTTCTTTTGATCCATAACGCAGTGACTTAGTGACATGCATGTTGGCGTGGATGTAGACAAGCCACCGACCAAAGAACAACACCTTGTTTCGTGATAAAAACATAGGCTACTTATAAACTCGAAAAAAGTTAGAGGACTAGTTGTTACTGAAATAATTAGGAACTAACTTGAAAGGTCCTCCTGTGGTCTCGCTTCCTGGCTTCAGCCTCCGTCATGACTCCATAGTCTTCCTCCTCGTAAGCCAGCACCATGTCGATGCGACGTCGGCCGTCGCGGAACATGAGGGACTCTGGTTCCAAACCCTGCAAGGACAGAGTTATTATGAAATAATTACTCTTTAGATTCACGTTTAATTCTCATCGAATCCCGAATCGAATCGATTAAAAAAATGATATTCAATAATATGATGTTTAAATAAGGACCATAATTCAGGAGTTACAACATAAGTTTGTATGTACCTTCACCATACTTAAGAATCTTTTTTATAATTTAAGTAAAACTAGGGCAGAATAAAACTTTGGTATTGCTAGAAAGGAATCCAGTGTGATTACCTCTGGGCTGGTTTCTCCCACATTTTCCTCTTTCTCATTGGGGTAGGCTGGCATGGACGGCCTCCTGTCATCTTTCTTGTCGTCGTTGCCAGATTTTGACTGAAACAGAAGAATCCAGCATAAGTTTAAATTGGTATTTATAGGCTTTGAACAAGTGAGTTGATGTAGATCAATGTAGAAATAGAAAGTAAGCTTGTATAAGAGTCTCCATTTTCGGGCTGCGACTTTACAACTGCCCTACGGACCTCTGACATAGCTCAACCACTGCCGTAGTGATAAACAGCTGGGACCTAAACTTCAACATGTTATGCGACCCACGGAAGTACCCAAATGTAATGATGATGTCGTCCCAGTCGTATCTGACGATGGCGAACCTGGCTATGTCTTTCTGGCGTGTGCTCTCAAGTGGCTGGCAAATCCGAATTTCGTCTTGAAGACCCGGTCACATGATGCGCAGTAGAGCTGTCCTGAGCTGTTGTACAGCTTTGGACAGCTTAGACCCAAATGTAATACCATACTTTTGGTCGCACTTCCATAGACTGATGATAATTGCTAACATTAGTAATCGCATGAGAAATTGCGAATAACACTGCTTTACTGCTCAAAGCAGTGGTTTTAGAATAAGAATAAGAATATGAATAAAATAAATTTATTGTCACATGAAACCTAAAATAGACACACAATAAAAAACAAGTGTACAAATAAGAAGTTTCATGTCACAACCCGGCCCCAACTCAGCATATGCTGGATGTAAGCATCCAGCGCTGGTCTTCCGTTGGGACCGGCGGGTGACGTCACGCACGTAGATATATCATAATACACGTAATAACATAATAACATAAACACAGTGAAGTAGAAATACACACACAATATAATGAATACAGAAAAATATTACAAACAGATAGGCAATGAATTATAGTAGGTAACTATATATTAAGCATTAACAAATATACATATCAAACAACAGATTAAAATACGTTAACTAAAGAAAAACAAAATCCAAGTAATAATAATAAACAACTAGAAATTGGCCTCCACTGAACTACTAACTATTATGTGCAGGATAGGTAGCCAACATGACAACACTCACGCCATAGTACAAGCATAATTGTAATATTATTCAATAAACACTAGCATATAACATATAGCATATTAACTTAACCAAATCATAATTAACAAATTGTATAGCCTCCAAAGAAACACTAAATATTAAGAGCAGATTAGGTAACAAAAATACCGATATGTACTTACTCACTCTAAATAATAAATATTAGGTATAAGTAGTAGGTATAATACACGCATATTATTTTGTTTACATAATATACATAGACTAAAACTAATTACATAGGTATGTGCGCTAACGGGACGACGGCGACGTAAGCAACATATTATGAAGTGATACTGCGACGAGCTTCCGCACCAAATATCTTTATAAGATCTAGCTCAGATCGTACGCGCAGAGCAGGAGTCCCAGTGTCCCGGCGAACGAAAATAAGTCCTCGTCGGGTCCACACGTATTTGTATCCTTGAGATGGAGCCGCTTCGCGCGCTTTGAAAAACATATTTTTGTTGTATCTCGACAAGCGTTCATGCGTGGAAATTAACAGGCGGCGAGGCGAGACCTATGCCATCGGTAGTCAGGCCGCGGCGAACGCGCGCAGCTTGAAGAAGCGAGTCGCGAACCTGCTGGCGGGATACTCTCAGTATCAAAGGTCGCGGGCGCGGGCGCATTGCCGCCGCTGATGCTTCATTCTCGTTCGCGGCGGCGGTGATAGATGGCGCGCGTTTAAAACCAGCTCTTTCCACAGAAATAATTTCATGTTCTGCTAACGACACACCCAACTTAGAAGCAATCAATTTGACGAGCCGACCCACGTTCTCACCCTGCTCCTCCGGTACACCCGATATCTCGAGGTCATTTGCATATGACACCTGATCGCGATCATTCAGCTCCAATTTTAGATTATCGACTGTGGCGCGCAGCTGATTTATGATTGTATTATCGCACTGCTCTGAAGTCGGCTTAGCCTCCAAAATCGACAACCTGGATTCTACTGCGTCCAAGCGGCTACCAAACGCAGCGAATTCAGCACGTAATGTTTGTGTTTCTGCTCGGTGCAGACGGACCTCCCGCAACACTTCTCTTATCTCCGCCGACACATCGGGGGCTCCAGGTGAATGAATAAAACCCGCCCCGTCCCCTCGCACTGGTTCCTCTGTGTTGTCCTTTCGCGGAGTGTGCACCTTGCACTCGGGGCACTGCCATGACATTGAAATTTTAGCATCCTTGGGTATGTTGACACAGGCTCGGTGATAAACAGAGGAACATTTTGTACATTTAGCGTTATCTACACTGCTGGTGAAGCGGCGACGGCAGGCTCTGCACTTAACACTCATTTTATCGATTAAGTATAAAAGAAGGGAGTGTAATTAATGGCGCACTAAGTTCAGTGATACGATGATAGTTTACGTAGAAATGCGAATGGTATCTACCCTCTTCTTGCTTTGGTAGTGTAAAAAAATACTGATAAACACTACGTATTTTGGTAACGAATTTAAAGAGTTTTATATGCACTAAAATAGCACTATTTATGGACAAAACAATGCCACACCATGTCAACAACGTTCTAGTTAACGTGCACTAACTGATCCCGGTATGTAAACAAGGTTATATAATTTAAATGACGGAGCACAAAAATATGCGTACCACGATATTGTCGTCCGTGACGTCACTCGTTTGACGTATTGATAATGAAGTACACAAGTTTACCTTTTGTGAGAACACCCTCCGGTACCAGAGGCCCGAGTAGCGCATGGAAGGCACTCGGGGCTCCAAGTTGGTCTCCGGGAGGAACATGCGAGGTGGTCGGCTCAAGTACGCAAACTGCATGATTGTTTTGTACTCGTAGTTGATTACTCGATGGATAAAACTAAATTTTGAATGGATTTTGTACGATTTATGGTATTGTTTGAAACTCGTCCTTTCCTCTTTAGGTGGTTCGTAGCGTTTCACGTGTTATTTTGACTCTAAACGACTATCATTTCAATGAGGAATAGTGTCAATTAATTCATAACTTTTATTTGAAATTTACGAGGATACAATTTTTCAGACAAATTACACTTTTTATCGCAGTATACTTATTTTAACGCGGAAATAGAGTAGCACACAGCACTTCGTTAATTACCTCTAAAAACTAATAAATTTGATAGTGTTGTCGTATTAGGAAGATTACGCATTTATTTAACAAATTCCTTGCATTTCTAAACCAATTTTTTGTCGATATTTAGAATGTAGGTTATTCCTATTACTAGATACTACTATCTGCTCCTATTATTAGTTAAATTTCGGTATAAGTAGTTTTAAAATAATACTGTAACGTGTTAGTTGCCGTGAATTCAGCTCCACAGTGAACTTGTCGTAATGCGGGGAAGGTCGCGTAAAGCTCGAGGGAGGAATTTACGCTTTTAATGGGTAACTTTAGGTCGAGAGCTGACGCATGGTATTATCACTGAACGAAAAGAAGTAAATAATTATGTCATAAGTTTGGATTGTTTTTACGGATATTCGTAATATCAATTTATTTAATGGAGTGTAATGTTCGTATTTATAAATATCTTAAGCATTCAAGCCCTTCTCGGTTCAGCTTCTTACTGCTGTTATTGGTGAATTATTCAATTTTACAATTAATATTTTTGTCAGTAATGAGTCAGACATGTCATTTGTAACTACAACACTGCCTAAAGGATTAGTTTTCTATATATTTCTTCCTTCCTTCCTCAGGGAAAAGACATTAATATATACAATACAGAATTATGTCATTGTGTTTTATCAAATACTTCTCTTGATGAATCACAGTATCCATGACCTAAGAACGCAATAAAATCAAAGCTTGATAAAAGGAATTACAGCTTACAAGAGTAATTAGAATTATATACCCACTAGCAGTGCCCCGCGATGTAACCCGCACTGTCCGGAATCAACAGTAGCTCAAATGTTAATCCTAAATCTAATCTACCTCCACACAAAAAATATTCAAATCTTTTCCACCGCGTGAAGAAGTTAAACATACCTACATACTCACGCACAAACTTTCACCTTTACAATATCAGTGTGATATGATGACGTGATAGACTAGCCAAAGCTACACTAGCAAGTACACCATAGACAAAGCATAAGCATAATACTCCTAGTAAGTATATACTCCACTGTCTCCCGGCCTGTCCCAGTCTATATCCCAAGTTCCTGAGCGTGAGCCACTCGGCACGTACTCGTGTTTACCTCCTTCATGTTAATTACTACTTTAAATATGCGTCGGCGATTAAAATTAAGATAAGTCAAGGACACGGATACGATGTGAAGCTTACTTAGTTGTTGTATTAGTAGTAGTTAAAGTACTGATCGAGAGGATATGTAGGGTTCTCTTGTGCAGTGGACGTCCATAGAAGAAAATTTGTTAGCACTGTAGCTATAAGTTTTTTTTGTAAGCCACACGTGACGACGCCACGTCTGACGTAAAAAACAGTCAAGCGTTAGACCACTAGGTACCTACTGCACGTACAACCGACACTGTACCACACAAGCCTAAGAGTAACATACTTTTATGACCGAAAATATAATAATACCTTTACTGAAATGGACAGGCTCTCAAAAAAGACTGCCAGGACACAACAAAATACATGCATTGTTTCCGGTACAACTGCTCATGATTAGGTGGAAATAAGTACTTCAACGGAGTCCAAGAAGCAATAACGAAACATTGTGTCCAGTTCCATTTGCTAGTGTGTTAAAAACTTCGTTAAACTTTAAAGCATTGTTCATTAGTTATGTCTCCATAAAATCCGTCAAATGTAATAGACAAGTTTGCCTACTTGTAACTACTATCTACATACTACTAATATCATCTTACCGTGAAGCCAGGCAGCGGCGTGCCGGGCAGACTGGGCGCAGCCTCCTTCTTGGGGGCGAAGGCGCTGGCGGCCGAGGTGACACTCCTCACGAGCCGCCAGCCGTGCCTCCCGGGGCGCTCCGAGGAACTACTGGACTGCTGCGAGCGCAGGTCCTCGCGCAGGTGGATCTGGGAACAGTAGAGTAAGAAGTTGTTAGTTATTACTCGTAGCTTAATTACAATGTATCTAAAAATACTTCATATTTCATAGCTTATAAATACTATACCGAGTCAACAACATCATCGGCTGACTGGCCTGTTAGCTTAGTTGGTAGTGGCTCTGCCTTCTAATCTAGGGTTGCGGGTTCGATTCCCGCGTGACACAAGTATTTATGAATTTTAAAATGTATAATTACTTTTGTTGGGTCTGGTCGTTTGTATGTATAATAAGTATGTATTTACAAAAGAAAAGTACATAAGTATTATATCCGTTACCTAGTACCCACGACACAAGCGTTTGCTTAGTGTGGGGCTAGATGGCGCTGTGTGCAATGTCTCGGAATGTCCCGGAATATCGGCATCAGCTCCTCAGTTTATATAGGTAGAATATCATTGCATCAGCTCACAGAGCCCACTGGCGTAACAAGGGCTTGTGTTAGTGACGATGTCCAGTAAGTAATTTCACCATAATATTTTCTCAATCAGCTGAGCTAGTAGCGTAGCATATTGCATGCATGTGCTGATAAACATAATGTGCATGAAGGAATATACAAGATTAAATACTGTGAAGTGAATTACGTGGATAGATCAGAGTAGAAATCAGAGAGAGCAAGAATATTGCATAATATTGAACGATTTTAGCTCATAAAAATGAACTAAAAGTATCTTATGTTACTCTAGACCCTCGTCTAGAGTAACATAGGATGCTTTTAGTCCGAAAGCTCCACTATTGTGATGTTGTTTATACACTCTAAGAGAGGTCTTAGAGTTATCAATTTATAGTAAATTGTGATACTTCTCAAAAAAGATTCCACTGATAAAAAGTATGAGGAGTTCCATAGTTTGAGCGTTCATAATATATGTGAGTATTTATTGAGGAAGGGAGGTTAATGTTTTGTGTGAACTACATAGTTGTGTAAATAGAAACAACAGCAAGCATGCACAAACTTGTGATTAGTACCTTTCTATCATCTGCACCAACTATAGGAACACTCTGGAAACAGTGTGGGCTAGTATTAATGGTGTGCTAAAAACTTCTAGAAAATCTTAGAAAAAGCTATGTTAAATTTGATGATGTTCAAAACGTGTTAGACGTTAGTGAAAATAGCAGAGTATTTAAAACATATTTACGTATTTATTTATATAAAACATGCAGATTAAAACTATATTTATCTTATTTAATTTAGTTAGATTTTTTAAGACCAGTTTAAAATTAATGAGTAAAATACAAAAAAGCTATGGTAGAACTACTCCCATATCGGTCATGAGGATTTTTCCCTTCGGCGACATTTTTTCGGGAGCACCAAAAGGTTAATATTAGTACCTTGCTATTAGGGCTCTCCATGATATCAGCGAGGGAGGTTCCGAAGGCAGCGTCCGGCGCGAGGCTGTCTGCTGACTTCCAGGTGGACTTGGCGTGGAGAGGGGTGCGGGGGAGCGCTGACTCGTGGGAGCGGCGACGGCCTTTGGGCTGCAATAACGAGGAGTATTAATCAGTATCGGACTGACCGTCAAAGTGTTCAAAAGTAAATGTATGAAAGAACTTAATACGAGAAAATGGAGCTCCTATTACTTTGGTAACACAGGACTATACAGGTATAAGTATAGTAGGTACACGGTCTTCCGGCGTATCAAAAATCCTAATGTTGTTTTGTATTTTCTCTGTTTAGCCATCCATATAAGAATCTGGGCCTGCACCACGATGTATTTGCCCTACAGAAATCTAATAATTAAATTCTGCGAAGAAGTCACGATCTGAGGCTCGTGACTTGACGTAATGACGATTACAACTTGTGGAAGGGGAGTGAGCATATTTTTTTTGCGGTTCCAGTGTCTGCTTTTCATCCAAACGCTCCCTGGTTCGAATCCGGCCCTACAATGACTTGTATTTTTAAGTTGTGTGGATTTGCACTCGCTTAACGGTGAAAGAAAACATTGTGAGGAATCCGACATGTTTGAGGACCACAATATCCGAGGACATGTGTCTTTCGTGGAAGGAAAAACTTTCGTGGAGCGGGCTAAAAAACTCATCGCGAAAGACTCACTCTGTAGCTCAAAATTACAAAGCCTTGAGCACCGCCGTAAGGTGGCCAGTCTTTCGGTTTTTTACAGGTTGCATTTCGGAGAGTGTGCGGAGGAATTGCATAATATAATTCCTGCAGCCCCATTTTACCATCGTACGAGTAGAGGTACGGCAAGAAGGCATCGTTATACAGTTGAGGTTCCAAAGACTCGCACCAAGCGGTTTGCTTCGACTTTCATCGTGCGAACAGCCAAACTGTGGAACTCCTTGCCCGAATCTCTATTCCCCTTGAACTATAATTTGTCGGTCTTCAAGTCGAGAGTAAACCGGTTTCTTCTAGGCAAGCGCGCTAGATCGTAGATTATAACGTTGCTTAACATCAGGCAAGTTGTAGTCAAGCGTGAGCCTATCTAATGTAAAAAAAAAAAAAAAAAGGACCTGGGCGCCCACCACGATGTATCTGCCCAAGAAAACTCCCCTAATGAAATAATTCTGCGGAGGAGTCACGACCCTCAGTCATGAGGAATACGACTCAAGAGAACTACTTGTATATATAATGTTAGCTGGGGCCTGTTTCACCTGGTCTTCTCCATCGGAGAGGCTGAGCTCGGTGCGCGTGGTGGAGGTGGAGGACGCGAGCTCCCCCCACGCGTTGTGGCTGCTGACGTGCGCCGTGGGGGGCTCCGAGCTCGTGCCGTCTGGAACACAACGTTTCACTCGTTACTTTAATCATCGTCACCCGTTATTACGCACTATTTTTTTACAATTTGCCCGATATTGCAGAGTAAATTCTTCTCTTTTTGTATTCTACTCACTCCTGCCGGCGCTGTCTAGGATTTGCCAGAATATACATTTACGGTTGAGGACTATATCACACGGGAATTAATAATCTCTGTACTCATTTATGGCTTTCCTTATAACACTGCTGTGTGTGACGCAAGTTAGTTTTATATAACAACACTAAATATGTGACACTAGGTGTCTTATTTCAATGACGTAACTAAAGAAAACTGTACCTTTTTTATTTATGTGGTTTGTTGTTTTCTTCGCATTACTTTTGAAATACTAAGACTGCTTACCAGACCTGAGTCCCTCTCCCTTGGCCCTCCCTCCATCGTCACTATTTCTTCTTGAGGAGGTTTCACTGTGGCTCCTCAGTTTTTCACTCTCAAACGTAATTCGATCCAGTTTCAGTCCATTGTCAAACGTCTGTTCGATCAAATGACCAACTTTCTCCCAATTCTGACCCAATTTCTGTCCCACTCGATCCAAACTCTGACCGACCCTGTCAAAATTCTGACCGACCTTATCGAAATTGGGACTCAACCTGTCAAATCTATGACCTAATTTGTCAAAATTTGGACTGAGATTGTCTAATTTTTGTGCTAACTTTTCAAAACCAGGGCTCAGCTTATCAAATTTGTCCAAATCAAAGTCGTGATCCAATTTTTCATAACTCTGGTTAGTTTTGTCTAAGTTTTCTAGTCTAGGGACTCTGTGGTGAAGCCTGGACACTTTTCTCACGGATATTTCTTCTGTGATTGGCTCATTGTCTCTGTCCATTTTCTAAATTCTGTAACAATACAAATATGTCTAATTAATGGTTAGCCAAGGTCAAGAGTACAAAGTCTCAAGCTGATTTATTCCGCAATTTTTTTTACTAGTCTTACGTACTCATCTCAGGTACTCATAAATTTTGACCGGTCGATGTGAGGTCATGAAGTCCCGTCAGAAGCTGACATATTTGTATGTACGAACTAAAGTATGCATGTACCATTATTTTTTCTTCAACTCGAGTATCGTTGGTTCTATTCACACTTGACATTTGGTAGTTAACGGGCAATAGCCAGTAGAAGTGGATGTTGCAATATAATTAGGCTAATAGCGTTTGGGTTAGGTTTTTATGGCTTACGAGACATTAAGAAGTGGTTTTTATGTGGTACCTAGATATGAATATCTATATATATGTAGGTACATATGTGTTAATTTGAAAGTAGATTTGTAATAGGGATATTTCCAAGTTAATACATTTGTATGGGTTTAAATAGTTTATTATTATTTTAAATTGTTACTTGTACTTATAGTTATATTTCATGTGGTCTTTATTGTACACCCCGTTTAGTCTTTTTCTATGATTTTATCTCCATCCTACGGCTGCCTGGAAGAGATTGCTTTTAGCGATAAGGTCGCCATTTGTGGCATTAGATTAAAGTTGTATTTCACTTGTTTTGTATTGTATTTTTTATTTGTGTGTAAAATAAAGTCTTATTCTATCCATCTAATTAGTTATATTTGTAGTTGTGCCTAAATAAAATAAAAGTACAGAACTTAAATTTAGCAGTCTTTAACTAAAAGCTATCTTTCCAGTCTACCAGCCCTAGATATTCAGGATATCTAGATAGTGTCCTAGAAGCAGGGTAGTGTCGCGTGGGCGGCTACTGAGGCTCCGCGTGTCATTGAGGCGGCGGCGGTCGATGGTGATGATATTTTATTCACGCGGGCCGTGGGAGCGCCGCCTCGCGCCGCGCCGCCTCGCGTGCCGCTACCTCGGGAATGTCTTAGGGACGTCATCATCATCATCTGCCAAGTCACTTGTGTATACATAATGGTATCTCCACGTCTCCACGTTATCACGGATGGTCCGATCTTGGCCCGCCTTAGGTTTGATAATATATATTTTTTAATTTTAGTATTTGTTGTTATAGCGGCAACGGAAATACATCATTTGTGAAAATTTCAGCTTTCTAGCTATCACGGCTTATGAGATACAGCCTGGAGACAGACAGACATTTTACTCTTTGGGTACGGAACCCTAAAAAGACTCCGTGAACCAGATCGGAGGTAGGATATATTTACCAATCAAAAGATGGTAGGTCCTGAATATTAACAACTACAACAAGTACATAGATCTGTACAGTCTCGGTCCTGTACGTGTGGTATTATAATGTCTGGAGTACTTTAAGGAAGCACCGCCTGCACGCCAGCCTGGAAGAATATCCCAGGGACATCATCATCAGCAGCAGCAGATACAGATGTATGTCTATCATGGTTCTGTTCTCGTATTTTACTTCTATCTGTACATAATAATGAAGCTGAAGAAGACGAGAGTCTTAACATAGAAGATATTAGAAAAAAAACAGTAGTTTAAAAAAAGTCTATCTGGGTTTCTATTTGTTATTTAAACGCTCATCACGAAAAACAGCTAGAGGGATCATCATGTTTTTGCTATGTAGGTAGTATGAGGTCATAGAAGTTTCATATGCTACTTTTTTCCTGAAATAATGCGAGCGAAGCCGCGGGCGTCCACTTGTATTTAAATAAAAATATAAAATAAATTCTAGTTTCGTCGCTCCACGTCGCTCGATCATTGACATGAAAGTCACATGTCCCATTTAATTTGTGATGCAAATAAAATATTTAGAGCCCCATTTGTGTCGATAATCAGCTTAGTACATTGTGAAGAGATTACGTTGCCAATATTTGTTAGATCACCTTTAAATTATGTTGGCGTTGCCGAATTTTCAAACCGACTTTTGTATTTGTACTTAGTGTTTATTTATTTCTACGCCACCGAACAAACAGATCTCTTTCACCGCTTTCTTACCGAGGTTGTCTGGAAGGGATCACTTAAGGTGATAAAGCCGGTCAATTTGTACATACATATATTTATAGTTTAGGTCCTTTTATTGTTTAATTATGGAGTGCAATAAAGTAATATTGAGTTGAACTTCATGCAATGTACATAGGTATGTGTAACTGACACGGAAATAGACAACCTAATATATCTGTGGTTTTCGTAACCTTAGAAATCTCTATTGCATAGGTTTTAATAAAAAATCAACAAAATGAGATTGTCGCTTACCATCATGAGCATCAGATTAGCCCTATCCAATGGTATACCATACCTAAAGATTTGAAAACAAAATCCTACACTTAATTTTACTGTCCTTATCACCGCGAGTGACTTAACGGCAACATTGCTATAGTTTTGAAATCACTTTTTAAGTTTGTTATCAAACAATTTAATTACTTTATAATTTAATTATTTTTTAACTGCTGCTGAGTATAGGCCTCCTCGTACCTACTACTACTTTTCACCACACTATCATCAGTTTTTTATTAACAATCGCGTCCGAAACTAGTAAAATTACAGCTAACTAACCGGACATGTGAAGATGGTCAAATTGTACAATATATACATGTAGGATATCGATCGTTGGCTCAATGACATACAGACATACTGTCGTGCTCCCACACACGCGTGGGATGCCTTCACTTTTGTTCTACTTATTGGACTAGTTAGGGCTCTAATTTATTTCTAGGTAAGGGTGGTACCTACTGCTAGCTTATCTGTGGTAAGGGGTTAATAAGGAAAGTCGCAGTTTGAGGGTGTTCGAATACTATAATTTTGTCTTTATTCCATCATCATCCTCTTCTTCACCCCTTGTCGACCCACTGCTGGGTATTTTAGCAGGACCCTACGTCAAGTGGTGTTTTTACAGAGTCGACAAGGCCAAGGCATAGACTCGAGTGCTGAAAGTCATAATTGAGACGGGGAAAATCGGGCAACAGCACGACGTCTCGTTGGAGCATAAATCAAAACAATGTTGACCCAAATACTCTGTAACATATGTATACACACACCGGACATGTAAATCTACAGGATAACCAAATGTCATTACGATCGACCGACCCACCCCCGACTGTCCACCACCACTTATTTGTGGTGCTATAAAATGTCTATATAACCATGTATAGATGTTGTACAGGTGCTCAAACTATTGCAGGGAAGTAAGTAGGTGTGAGATTGATCATCTCTGGTGACGAGAGTATTCAAACCACCCTTCTTCTTATCGAATGAGAGTGGCCAACTCTGGTGTCGAGAGTTTATCAAGCCGCCCTAAGGGCCTCTAACATGGCTATACGACAGCCGTGCTAGACAAACAGCCGGGACCTACAATTTAGCGCGTCATCCGACCCACGGAAGTGTCTAAAATGGAATGCTCCGCTTCGGTCACCCATCCAAGAAATGAAAAACCACCCTAAGGTTCTCCGATATGACAACGACTACCGTGCTATAAAATTAGTAACTACCTATAATAATTATAATTGGTTATAAATGTATGAATTATAAAAATATTGACGAAGTAAATATTGAAACGTGTTTCCCTCGAATATATGAATTAGAGTTTTGAAAATGAAACGTGACATGAACTCTAATAAACTATTTAATCTAATTTCATATAACAGGCGGTATTTACAACCGAACGTGTCATCCATCCGACACACGGAAGCGTTCAAATATTTGCTGACTCATCCAAAGACTGCCCGAGTGTTTAATACTACAGAATACACAGTGCAAGTCCTCCTAGTTATTTATTTAGTAAAAAGCGTTTACTCGAATTGAATATATCTTCCATTTTTAATGAGTTGGTTGAAAAGGGATTAAATACAAAGTTTGAGCACCTGTGTCCGTGTGTGCGATGTCATCGATCAAATATCTACACTGGAAACCGTTTGATGGTCAGTAATTATGTTTGTTTGTCGTAAAGGTCAATATTTGGTGACCTTTTAATATTTAATTCTTTCTAAAACGTTGGGGGCGTATGACGACGATACGACATTCAAAAAGTTTTATGTGTTATATAATTTTTTTTGAGTATGTATTAGTCTTTTAACTAATTTATGTATCTAATTATATTTTAAGTACATCGCCTGTTTACAATTCTAGCAAGTAATGTCCATGCAAAAGGTTGCCTGGAAGTAATTGCCTAAGACGATAAGGCCGCCCATTGTGCAGCACTTTAATATGTTTTGTGATTTCTATGCGTTATGGTGTACATTAAAGCAATATTCTATTCTATTCTTATTTGATGTTAATGTGGGTTCATAACATAAAAAGATCAGTTTTCAAGTCTTCTTCACAAGCGTTCTACATATATTACATATATTGACTGCTCTGTTAGCTTAGTTGGTAGTGGCTCTGCCTTCTAATCTAGGGGTGCGGGTTCGATTCCCGCATAACACAAGTAATTATGCATATTAAAAATTGTATTACTTATGTTGAGTCTGGTCGTTTCTATGCATAATAAGTATATATTTACAAAAAAGTTTAGGTATAATGTATTATATCCGTTATCTAGTACCCATGATACAAGCGTAAGCTTTGTTTGGGGCTAGATGGCGCTGTGTGATGTGTCCTGAAATATTTATTTATTTATTTAGATATTATTATATGATATGAAATGTAAATTTTGTATGAGATACTAGTACGTTTTGTTTTACCTTCTCGGTGTCGACTGAACCGAGTTGAATAAAATTAGTTACGCGGACAGCCCTTGAATTAACAACATGACCTTTAATTTCGAATGAACATTTAGTTATTTGAGTTAAAATATGAATCATAAAGTAAATAACAAAAAAGTATTTTTTATTATTAAACAACTTTAAAAAAAAAATTAAAAAAAAAAACAAATTACTTAAAAACTAAAACTTATAATAAACTTAAAACACCTCTAAAAGTTATATCTGTAGGCAACGTTTCCAGTATGCTGGCGGCATTGCCACGTTTCGAATTAACGTTTTTTTTTAAAATAGATAATCATTCAAGAGGAAGATTCTTTGTAATGCTTATTATATTAGAGAACCACTGATAATTTCAAGATTTCTAATGTGAAGTCGTAAATAAACTCATGTTTTTGCAAACGGTCTGGCTGAGCTCTACGAGATAGATCTAAATAGTGTATTGAGTATTGCATACCTTGCAAAAGTCTGCAATATATCCCGCGATGGTAGGTATTTTTTACTTTTTACGAGAAATAATGGATTATATACGAAGCAATTTTAAACAGTAGGTACAGCATTAATACCTTAAACACGTTGCCGATTCAATATACATACATTTATTCAGCCCTTTACAGCACATATATAGATGAATATTGTGGAACACATTACATATTTACTTTACATACCTTACATACTTTGATCTCCAAAACTATGGAACGGGTTTTGATGTGTTATTACACGATATTGTTTTTAGTGGACGGCTTTAAGTATAGGTAGGTACAACATGCATATGTGACTGAGCGAAGCCGGGCAGGGCCGCTAGTTCTATACATACATAACAACAATATTTTAATGTCAAATTAACTGCCAGGAAGCGTCGCTATTAGTTCATTATAGAAACGTACTCAACATGCTATAGGTACCTATTCATTTTACTCGCCTTTAATTTACTTTTTCAATATTCTATAATTTCCACGAAAATTGTTTCGAGTACTTATTTTAACATAGAACAGAACGAAGCCATAATTTCATGTATTACACTAATTGTACGGATTATCAGATCGAACTAAAGATTACAGCTGGGAAGCCTAATATGTTGTGTTTATCTAATAATGTACTCGTACCTACGATCCACCAGAATACACCATTTTTTTGGTTTGTTTTACTTTTTTGTTTTATGATTATGAAGCTATATTTACTTGCCTGCCTGTTGTATAATATAATAAGCACTGTTTTATGTAGTTTCATATTGGATAGAATTGTATTTATTACAAAAAAAAAAACTATTTATATTAAATACACAATTAGGTACTGCGATGTGATAGATAGAATCTAGAAAGAATCCTACCTCATCGTTATCAATACATACCAATATTACCAGTATTCCCCATTCTATTTCTCCTTATTTAAAAAAAAAAGATGAACAAATAACATGTATGTACTTTTGAAAGTTATCACTCATACGTACGAGCCAATAGCTTTAATGCTATGAGGATAATTTAGTCGCCTTACTTCATTGATACATAGGTATTTCCAGTAATATACGTTTACACAAAAAACATGAAGCTTATAATTAATAAATTTATCACTAACCTTCGTGCATTGTATCATCAACTCAATTAAAACCTAATAAAAAACTGAAAATTTTACAATGCGGGTAACACCACTGGGCGCTGCTAGTCATACATAGACGGTAAATAGATATACATAGATGTTTCTAGAAGGTACATGTAGAGACAGATGTGTGGAACAGATCTTCAGTTCGTGTAAACAAACAGTCCTGCGAATTTTACTGTCCATGTGTGTTCAATCACACGGAAATAGCACAATAGGAGATAAATACTTCTACCTAGTATCTACTGATGGGAAGTGTTGGGAAATTTAGGAAAATTCAGAATTTAGATAGTTTTTTTTAGTTACCTACATTATACTTTGTTTAGGTTTTTACTTAGTGGTGAGTTTAGATTTTACTTTGATTGTTTTCAACTAGTGGGTGCTCGCATTAAGAAGTAAAACTTGCATTCTCTATTTCACCCCTTTAAAAGAGGCATCTCCAAAAATCCTTTCTTAGCGGATGCCTACGTCAAAACATCTATGTACTCGTACCTGCATGCCAAATTTCAGCCCAATCCGTCCAGTGCAGTGGTTTGGGCTGTGCGTTGATAGATCACTATATCAGTCAGACACCTTTGAGTTTTATATATTTAGATTGGAACAAAACAACAAGAAAAAAAACTAAACATATAATAAAACACACGGCTCAGCTGTTCAAGCAAGTTAAAGTAAACAAACAATCAACTTAAAATGTTCACCTTTATAATCTATTAGTGTGACACCGCAATGCAACAAAACAAATTGGAAATAGTAACATGATTAAAAAGATACGAAATTACTTTCCTTTAAATAACTTTGTATAAAAATATATTTCAACGTAGCTTAATACAGTAAATACCGTGTCTGAGGTAGGTAAATATAACAATTACTTTAGACCATTAATATTTATTGTTTTATTGTACCTATACACGTAATGTTATTGTAGTTATATGTTACAAAAAGTTTATTTTAGTATGTTAGATGACGCCAGCTTTTTCATCATCATCAGCCCTTGGTGACACTGCTGGGTATAGGCCTCCTTCCCTAGGTGCCATTATTATAACCAGCTTTACCAAGTGCAAATATAGCCTGAAATATACATATTAAGTATGTATATTATATTTAAAAATCACTTACTCCATTTTATTTATGTAGGTACTCCACACTTGCAAAATCTATTGAAAAATATTTTAAGCATCATACATAACTTAACCTAGTACAGTTAAAAGCACCTAATTACAATGTAAAATGCATGAAAAAATCAACAAGTAGGCTAAGCTGCTTTCAGTATTATCTACTCGTTCATATGCTGGCTGATAGCGTGAGGAAATGCATTACCTATATATCGACCAACATTAATAACTGTCTAGCCTAGCTTGAACTTTAATAGCGATTAGATGCATATTACCTACATATATGTACAATTGTTGAACCGATTGAACCGGGACGAGACTGTTGGCATGACTCGAGAGAGGCCTATACCCAGCAGTGGAAACAAACCAGCTGTGGATGATGATGATGATGTACAATTGATATGTACTATTTTACTACGTTGTGATCCTTCTCTGTTAAATAAATTTATTAACTTTTAACCAACATGTAAAAATAAGTAAAAAGCAGGTTACCGTACTTTTGCTTATCGAGAGTGGCCTACTCTGGTGTCGAGAGAGAGTTAGGTGCCATACTAATTGAGACATTTATGTTACCAGTGGTGCCACGCAGTTATGGCCCGTTGAAAACGGGCGAAAAATATTCTAGTGCTAATCCAGGGTCTCTCAATTTACCTCCATACCAAATTTCATCCAAATCAGTACAGCTTGGTCATGAAAAGTAACAAACACACACACCGACACACAAACTTTATAATATGCGTGCTAGTCTACTTTTTCTCTCTCTCAATTCTTTATTGCTGGATATTGAAAATAATACGAATAGTTTTAAAGTTCAAGGAGATATGTTTTATATATTTTACATCTCTCATGTTCGGTAAGTAGGTCCTTATTACCCCCAAATGAGGCTTGTAAGTAACCAATTAGCGCCCTAGGGTAATAATGTAGCTAGAAAAGCCCTAGGGCGGTAAGTAATTTAAAAAAAAACATTTCACTAGGTAAAGATACCTAGTAGACAAAGGAGGTCGCTTCGCTATTCAAACTCAAACTTCTTCGTGTGATAGTCATCAATTTTAAATATCGAACGGCGATGCGCAATTTAGTTCCTGACAAAAAAAAATGAAAAATGGCGGGAAGAGAAAACTTTTATTTTAAATGTTGTTTGTTTTTGGTTTTTTTTTTATAAATACGTGCTAATTAGGAAAAAAACATGAGTTCTGCAAGTGATGACGATATATTATGTAAGCTGCACTCCTGATTCAATGAAAATGGAAGCTGAAGTAGCAATTAACAATATTTTGCTTGAAAGTTCTAAAGAGAGATATTTGAAAACCTACGACGAGTTCATGGATTGGCGAAAAGAAAAACGAGTAAGTTCTGATTTTGTCCGTGACCAGCAAATATCACAATCTCAAACTATTAACATACCCAAAAAACACCTGTCCCTAAAATTTTAAAATTGTTCTCGTTTCACTATAAATTTTAACCATTAAAATGTTTTATTCTTGTAATACGGGTTTTTTTCTTTTTTCTACTTACTTCACAATTGAGATGTAAAGCAGAGTAGTTAGCTTGGGTGTAAGCATCAATTGCACCCTCGAACTATAGGCGCCCTCGCTGCGCTCGTGCGCCTAACTATCTCGGGCTGCAATTGATGCCTTACAGCCCTCGGCTACTAATCTACTATTATTCATAAGATCCCATTACAGGGTTATCAACGTATAACACAAGCTGATTTTCAAAGTACTATAATAAGGTCTTACCCGTAGTTTTCCTAAACTAGATTAAGATTAATATGAGGTACTATTATTTTTGTACAATTCCAAATATATTAGAACCTTAGTGAGTCATTTTGTATGAGAGTTGCCAACTGTGATTTTAGTGCTTACAAACCGCTCTAGAGGCATCTGTGATAGCTTACCCACTGTTTATAGTTCTTGTTTTTCAAACCCTTTCTAAATTAATATTAATCACATGGATTTATATTTATTCAATAATAATAAACAATATATATACATATATAAGTATACACTAAACTAAAAAAGAGTATGTACATTAAACCTAAACTTAAAACATCCACATGTGGTATGTAGCCAAGAACGCTGGCTGCATTCCCACGCTGGATTGCTATAGAAATCCTTTGCGCAAGGAACCAGCCAGCGTTCTTGTCTCTAGTGATGTCAATCAACCTTAGATTTTTTTAGTTGAGTTGTTTCTTACTTTTCTGTGATCATTGTGATTTTTGTGATGCTTCTAGTATATGATTCCGAAACAGTCAAAGGCTAGTTGTTATTCTGTTAGTGTAGTGTTTTCTTACAGTGAGCCTGTACGTATAACTTTAACATGCACACTATAACGTCATTTGATCAACTTTCAGCAGAAATACAAAATATCTAGGTATAGCACCTGGCGTAGACGCAGCCTTGTGCAAGATGCGTGTTTTATGCATGCTGTTATATACGTACACTAGTACTAAGATATACTCAACCTTTGTTCAAATTAAACGCAAACGTAATTTACTGCTAACATTAAAGTGAAAAAACACGTATGAAGCGATAAGCCTAGTAGTACTGTTGAGTTAATTTCAGTTTTTTTTATTTTTTGTTTCATCACTTTGTTGGCTTCAATGATTACTTTGATATTATATGAATTTGATACCATAAAAATAGAATTGCATAGAATTCAAATCTAAAAAATTTGGCACTGAAATATAAAACACCGAGTCATCCGACCCACGGAAACAATTATTCTACTGAAGTGAAAGGCCTCTACTATGATTTCATTCATCAGGTATGCTTGAATGTTATGTTCTTTACAACAAATATTTAGATACAAGTTCCAGATGTAGGTATATAGGTATGTATCACTACAATGGGCAGGTATCGCGTAAAAAATGCAGTTTCTAAACAAGTTCACGCGAGCGTGACGAACTCTGCGAATGGAAACTGAAATAGTTTTCAGATAAACCAATTAAATACACTTATTATCTGATGATTTGTAATTCATTGAGAGGCTTCTTCGCATTTAATGTATTTGTGGTGTGTGTAGGTACTATATTAATAAATCCCGCTAATGGCATGAGAGCGAAAGTTTATGTGCGTTAGTAGCTTCTACGCGGTGAAACGGCTGAACCGATTTGAATGAAATTTGGTATAAAAACAGATTAGACCTCGAATTAGCTAACACAGGATTTTTTTCCCGGATTAACGCGGGAATCGTCGGGAGCCGCTGGTTAAAACATAGCTTTAAAATACACACTACTTTTCTAATTTTATTTGCAAGAACATGATGAGATCTGAATGCCATCTAATTCCAAAATATTGTTTAAATTTTATTATTTAAATATTTGTTGATATATTTTTTTCGTTCTTCCGAATTGCAGAAATTTTCTTGGATACGCTGAACGTGGACGTATAAGTTTCATATACCAAGTAGAGAGTAGATTATTATGAAATTTGAAAACTCATCTGTGGAGATAAAGATTGTGTATTCTCTAGGTATTTGTGATAAAATACCTATCTTATCTTCTCTCCGAATCTGTGTGGGTCAACAAAGTGTTCTTTCGCAGATTTCTCGTGTGTTTGAGGATTCATTTCGTAACAAACATGAGAATTGTTGAGTCTACTCGTATCTTTGTATAATAAGTATATATTTATGAAAGAAAAGTATGTATGTATTATATCCGTTATCTAGTACCCATGATACATGCGTAAGCTATCACACAGCGCCATCTAGTAGTACTAACTACTAGATGGCGCTGTGTGATATGTCCTGGAATATTTATTTATTAAACAATATAATTTTCCTGACTGAGTGTTCATGCAAGCCTGTGTTAAGTATTAATACACAGCATAATATATTTACTTTAATAAATACGGTTTTATATATTAATGTATATTAAGTATACTTTTACGATTCAAGTGATTTATTATGTTTCCTTTTTTGTTGACAAGGTCTTAATAAAGCTTATCATAGAATTGTGGTGGTATAAAGTAGAAAAATTTAATGCAATTATATGTATATTTCAGAACCGTTATAGATGTATTTTTTGTACATATTATATTTTGAAATGAAAGTTTTTTTTTTTTATTATCTCATATTTTAAGGCGCTTATGTCGCTGTGCGGCTATGACAGCTCCATTGTATATTCTAATAACTAGACTACTTAATTAACTTACAAAACATTCTAAATAATGTTCTGGCTGCCTCGCTGTGTGGCGCAGACAGAACATCATGTACAACGCCGACTTCTTGAAAGTTACAACCAAACTGAGTGAGCATGTGACGCCGAACACCTTCGGTCCGTGTGCACTCAACAAGTGCGTGATACACGTCCTCCACTAACCCACAAATGTCACACGTATTGGATTCTGCCAAACCCATCATGAAATTAAAATAATTAAGAGGCATATGTGCAGAACGAAGCCTGTTCGCCACAACTATCTCTTTTCTGTTTATTTTACAATTAGTAAACCATGGCGACCTCGGAAGTTCACGTTGTAATATCTTATACCATATGCCCTTCGTCCGAGAAATAGTATCATAATGTGACTTCGATTTTTCAAATACTTTATATTTATATTTAACTATCACCTGCGCGATATCCGGAATCAAATATATATGAGACCCATCAGTCCCAGCTTGCTTAGCTATAGCCGATCCGCCTCGTCATTCCCTCGAACGTCTATGTGGGAAGGAATCCACTGCAATCTCAGATTACTGCCGCGCTTTTTAAGGAAGAGTACCTTCCTTAAAATATCATACGCTAGCGAGGATCCTCTAGGACTAGAGGCACATCGAGCGATATGCTGTAAGGCGCTTTTACTATCTGTGAAAATGACAACGTTCTTATAATCCAAAGTACCAATATGTGATAATGCTTCTGAGATTGCAAGTAACTCCACCGACATGATTTAGTGATCTTCAGATACTATTTTGTATTTATCACTGTAATTGAGAGTCTGATTGAAGTAAGCAGCCCCACTACTATCTCCCGTTTTTGAACCATCAGTAAATATCTTTATCCAATTCAAATATTCGACTTCTATTATGTGCAATACGTTAGCTTTTAGGACTATTTTATCGTAATCACTTTTGGCTTGTTCAATACCTGCTACCGCTGTACTTATAAAATCAAAAGATATATTTGCCATCCAGGATGTGAAACTATACATATCAAGTGTGTTTTGAGTTGTGATGTGTTCTAGCTTCATTATATATAATAGGTAAAAGTGGTTTACGTTTTGTTTGCCAATAATCGATTACCAAAAGGTTTGCTAGTTCTTTTAATATTTCTATTGTCCAAGCCGAGTAACGGCAGGCTTTCAAGCAGAATTTATTAGCTAAGAACTCCCTTCTTAACGAAAGTGGGGGTAAACTCAGTTCACTTTCCATAACGTGTATAGGGGTTGTACGTATGTAGCCACCTATTACTCGCATTGCCCTATTTTGTACTTTATTTACTTTAAATAGGTTCCCTTTAGCTGCTGTGTCGTAAAAAAACTTCCGAAATCAATTTTGCTCCTGATTATACATTTATTAAATAGTAATTTATTTTCTAGTATTTTACAACTAGGTATACAATGTAATGTATAAAATGGCTTTATGAACGATTATGATTAGTAATCAATTATTTACTTATTTAATATATAATATGCCTATTATTGTTAAATTACTCAATAAAACGTGTACTTATACTGACTGACCTTCTTTCCTTATTGGCTTATAAGGCCAATATATATCTAACTTATTCCACTGTATTCTGTGCTTATCTTATACATTACAAACTTGAATTCTACAAGTTTAGTTTATAAAACTTAAATCCTACAAATTACATTTACAGCGCTTACTTTCAAAAATATTTTTAGTACATACATGTATGCAGGGTTAAACGTATATTCTTCTAAAGACGGCTTTAGTAGGTAGATAAAAAATTGTTGTCAAAAGTTGTAGCTTATGATGTACTTTTGTTTTTATAGGTATTGCTTGTTTTCAATTAATTCAAGTGAAAAAAATATATAATAATTCGTTGATTTCTAATTTTAATCACGTTACCAATTTATCAATTAACTCACAAATCGAATCGCTGTCGCCGCTAGCTTTTTATTTTGAATTTCACTGCGCTAAAGCGACTTAAAAATTCTAAAACGCCTGGTTCTGATAGCCTTCCAGCTGAGATCTACAAGTACGGCGGTCCTTCGGTAAAGTGTGAACTATTTGACCTTATTTTGAGTGTGTGGGAAACACAGACTGTGCCGCAAGATTGGAGAAATGCTTCGATTTGTAAATTGTACAAGGGTAAAGGCAACGTGTCGGATTGCAGTTCTTATCGGGGTATTTCTCTTTTATCAACAGCTGGAAAAGTAATGGCACACATTCTTAATAGCCGACTAGGCACATTGGCAGAGAAAATCCTGCCGGAGTCACAATGCGGTTTCCGGCCATATCGAGGGACGGTTGACGCCATATTTGTTGTGAAGCAGATGCAGGAGAAGTGCCTAGAACAGAATAGCCCACTCTACATGTGCTTCATAGATCTCGAAAAGGCATTCGATCGCGTGCCAAGAGAAGCCCTGTGGATTATCCTGAATAAATCTGGATGTCCTGAGAAATTCACGAACTTTGTGAGACAGTTCCACGATGGCATGGAAGCCAAAGTCATGCACGAAGGTACTTTCTCAGCGCCGTTTCCAGTAACAAGTGGAGTAAAGCAGGGTTGCGTGATGGCACCGACTCTATTTGCGTTGTATTTTGCAGCAGTGATGGATGATGCCCTTGGGAAATGTAGTGGTCGAATCCAATTAAACATACGGACAGATAAAAGCATATTTGACCTCTCGCGATTTAGAGCGAAATTACAAGCCACAAACCGTTTCATTATGGATGTCCTGTATGCAGATGATGTTTGTCTCATGGCAGACAGCATGGAAGCTTTGCAGACCTATGTAGATGCTCTACAAGAGTCGTGTTGCAAGTTTGGACTAGTAATTAGTGTTACCAAAACCCAGTTGCTTAAACAGCCGCCAAGAGGCTGCCCGTCTAATGATGATACACTAAAAATCGAAAATACTATCTTGGAAGAAGTCACTAGTTTTCGGTACCTGGGTTGCCAAATAAGGAGTGACAATCGACTAGCATCTGAAATCCCTGCACGTATTGCTTCTGCTGCAGTGAGTTTCGGGAAGTTAAATCAGCGTGTTTGGAAGTCCCACGACATCACCCTAAAGACCAAGCTTGCAGTATATCGCGCTTTGATTTTGCCCATACTTTTATATGCCTCGGAAACCTGGTGTCTGTATAAAGCTTTTCATTTGAAATGCCTGCGCTCTATTCTTCGCATCAAATGGCAAGATCGGGTTCCTAACACGGAAGTTCTGCGTCGTTCGCAAATGCAAGGAATTGAGGCCCATCTGATGAGAGGACAGCTGCGATGGTGTGGCCACGTTCAACGCATGAAAGACTGTAGACTACCGAAGAGCGTTTTCTATTCGGAGCTTTCAAAAGGAAAACGTAATTCTGGCGGGCAGTACCTGCGCTATAAAGACGTGTTCAAACGGAATTTGACTGCATGCAAGCTGTCCGTAGAAAATTGGCAGGAAGACGCACAAATGAGGACTGCTTGGCGCTCCAAAGTGAAGAAAGGAGTGCGAAATTTCGAGAGTGCTCGTCTATCTGAGTTGGATTTGAAACGCCAAGCTCGCAAGAACCGTCCAAAACCTTCCTACAACTACACATATAACAGCTTAGGCCAGCTCTACTGCGCATCATGTGACCGGGTCTTCAAGACGAAATTCGGGTTTGCCAGCCACTTGAGAGCACACGCCAGAAAGACATAGCCAGGGTCGCCATCGTCGGATACGACTGGGACGACATCATTTTGAATTTTACCTAATTCAAATCGATGTACATTTTCTTTTAAATATTATAGCTAAATATGATTGCAGGAAACTAAACTATTAAGATCAATTAAATTAATCTAACTACAGAGTAAAATAGTCAACATACCATTTTAGAGATACATACTTTTGTATTTGATACATAATTTACGTTTGAACGTAAAAAATAATAACCAATTAACAATTAGCCACCTAGAAAATAGTCCTAACGTATTGTAGGTGAGAATTTAGTATAATTATGACTACCTTTACAATATAATTTGTTACTAGGCATCCGCTACACAGATGCGCTCAGTTACTTACTACAGCTGCAAAACATTTTAAACCGTTTCTGCGGAACAAATTGGTTAATTGCCTAGAACACTCAGTGCACCTAAACACATAAACAAACCTATAGCTCGGTCTAACACTAAACGCGGGCTAAATAAAACGCACTCACCTGTGAAAACATCCATTGATTCAAAATAACAGCACTAACAAAATGTCACAACACTTTACCGGCGGCATTAATAATGCAACTTCACGGTTCAAAGAAAAAACAAATATTTCGATCGAGCTCTATTTCCCGCGTCAATGTCGGTAAAGCGCGCGTTTCCGCCAGAGTTCGATTTTCAAATAAACTATCCAAGATGGCCGACTGAATTGCTGGTAATGAATAGTGCTGCACCGTGGGAAAACTTGTCGATTGTTTTTTTTGCTGTGAGGTTATTTTAGTATCATACGTATCGTTTATCTCGTATGCCAGTAATCTTTTGTTTATGATAATATTTTATAAAGGTGAGATCGAGTGCCATTAAAAGGTAATTGGATCAATCCAACGAGGGATATTAACATTGAATTTTATTGACATTTACTCATTTATATACTCATAAGTTACATACAGGGACATTAATCCAGTCTTTGTTCAGAAAGGTAAAAGTAAAAGGAAGTATCTAATAATTATACATACCTACATACTCGTACATTCTAGCGTAACTTATGTAGTAATACCTATCCGAATACAACCAAAAGTGGTTTTATAGGTACGGTTATATATACTTGTATTGTATGTTATGTACATTGCACGTGTATATGGCCCTGAATATGAAATTATTATTTTATTCAAATTGTATTTACCAGAAAAAGAAAGTATATATACGTAGAAATGCAAAATGACAATTTATATCAGGAAACGTTGTACACTTAGTTTTTTCTGATTTAGACATCTCTCGACAACTTTTATTAGTAAACAGTTTTCTACGACCTTCAATTTATTTTTACCGCGTTGCAACAGCTGATATCTAGGTATATTTTAATGCTGTTTTTTGGCATATTCCTGAGTTGTGGCTAAAATAACTTATACGACAGAAATAGCTTAGGTACTGACAAATCCAATATATTTTAATTTTATTACACCTCCATGAAGACTAGTAATAAAATATAAACAAACTACATTTATACGATGACGTTGGCTAATAAAATTGGGAACTCTCTAGTTCGTACGTATTTCGACATAAATAGACTACATACCTAGTTAAAGTTATTGATTTTTTTTGTAAGAAAATGATTTTCTCGAGTCGAAATAAATTAGGTCAAGAGTCGAGTACCTAAAATTTGGCGTACATCAAAATTTTGTTGTCAATGTATATTGTATATGCATATTTAAAGAAAACTTGACTGTCATTGGTTCCAACATAAAATAATATAAATCGTACAAATAAATAACTTTATTATTCTTTCAGTAGTTTCCATCGACGCGGTCCCATCCCTACGCGGTTGTCAAAGGCCATGTAATTTGGTGACACGTCACGAGCATGTCAAGCCCATCACTAGCTATACATACAAATACTACGTAATTTACTCTCGTATATGTATGTTTGATAATTTATTATGGGGAGAAAGATTCGATCGATCGACGTTAAAAATTATGGTTTACTTTAATTTGATTTTTTATTTTGTTTATGATACCTACTGGCACTTTCTTGTAACATAATATATACTAAAACCAACGTAGTGATTATGTATGTATTTTTTTCAGTAGTACCTAACTTATTTTACCTCCGGGTCGTCTGAAGGAACACTTAAGGTGAAAGCAAAGCATGCATGTAATGAAATGGATCTCGTTCTTATAGATAATGCCAGAACATAATATCTATTATAAGGTTTTAGAATAAATTATACACATACACAAAAAAGTATTTAGTACTTTTGTGTTTTGTAGGTACTATTTCGAAAACTAACGTAAATGATAGGTATCGCTATAGTGCTTACTGTACCAATATTTGATAAACAGACATACAAACCTGTTTACTTTAGGATTAATATACCTACGTATAATTATATGTGTGTACATCATATCATATATAAATATGTAAGTAGTATAAATTAGATACACATAAGGTCAAATTATAAACAAAGCCTCTATTATCTTAAACACAGGTTTTACAAATGAAAACATATAGATTTATTACAATGATATCTAAAACTAATATTTATCGAGGGAAGTAAAAGCGCCCGTATTTGAGTCATTGTAGTATTCGCCCGTGATTACCAAAGTCATGCACCGGTAGCTGTCAGCTTTGACTTTTGAGATGAATCGTCAAAAATTGCCATTTACTTTATTTAAGGCGGTTGCTCCCGTCCTGCGGATGACCATACATTCGATAAAAGCCAGAGGCTTTAACGTGGCCACGACTGAATCTATTAGGACAACATTTAATCATACTATCACATCACACCAATATTATAATGGCGAAAGTTGTTGTGATCATGAGTAAGTGAGTAAGATCATTGTTTGGATCAAATTTGGTACGGAGGTAGATTTTAATTTGGATTAACACATGAGCTACTTTTTATCCTGTACACCGCGGGGCGATGCTAAAAAATATAATTCTTGATAGACCTCGAAAAGTAATACGCCAGTTAATTTGACAGAAGACCTATTTGCCAAACCTAAGACCTAGATAAAATTTAGGTTACTTATTGGGCACTTACCTTTGACCTGGTGAGTGAATGACACCAATTAATAATGAGCATATATAAATGTTATCCTTAGCTTGAGGATTTAGGTGACTTCTAATTATATATCGATGACCTTGGCGGTACATGACATATGCGGTACATGCTTAATTATATTTCGTAAATTTCATGCTTCAGATATAATAAACATGGTAGTACTTTTATCCTACAGGCAACATTTGCACGAATTTAGAGACTGGATTTGACTATAGTCAATACAAGTAAAATAAAGTCCTTCTAACTTCACTTGGAAGCCATCTTGGTATCCATCTTGGCCGTCGACCTCATTCTTTTTTCGTGCACGGCAACCAACGCACGCGTCAAGCGCCTAAGCGCAACTTCAAAATTTAAATAAAATATATTCTTAATTATTTTTTAAAAGTCACAAGTTTCAACGGATTCAAAAAAATGTTACCGACTTTTCGAAAGAAAATTGTGCTCAAGTTTTTAAGTGATATAATACTCCCATGCCGGGATCAAAGCAGATAACCTTCGGTATCTTCTCTTCGAGAGCGCTGCACTCCCGTGCCGGGGCCAAAGTGCAAGAACCTTCGGGGTTCTTTCTTCGAGCGCTGCACTCCCGTGCCGGGACCAAAGTGCAAGAACCTTCGGGGTTTCTTTCTTCGAGCGCTGCACTCCCGTGCCGGGACCAAAGTGCAAGAACCTTCGGGGTTCTTTCTTCGAGCGCTGCACTCCCGTGCCGGGGCCAAAGTGCAAGAACCTTCGGGGTTTCTTTCTTCGAGCGCTGCACTCCCGTGCCGGGGCCAAAGTGCAAGAACCTTCGGGGTTAAAAAAGTACTTAAAAATAAGTTCTTCTATGACTGTCCAACTCTGGTGTCTAAAGTTTTTAAACCACCCGAAGGGCCTGCTAAATGGTTTAACGACTATAGGTACTTTACTAAGTCGTTCCGCAGGTAGGATGTATTCGTATGAATCATCATAAGTCATAATCTTCGAGAACGTGGACTATCTCGCACAAGTACATTAGTATTGACTAAAACAATGGTTATTGTAGTACGTTGACTCTGTGACAAATTATATTAATAATTGTAATTAATGAATTAGATGTCATTGGGAACTATTTGTTCGTCAATCTTTGTTTTCTTGATCTCGCGGTTATAAAGATAAAATGTCACCGAGATCATTACCGGATTTAGCTGTTAATTTAAGCGGGTTATTCTTAGCAAAAAATAAAATTAATAAATGTTTATATATATTCCGGGACATTGCACACAGCGCCAATTAGCCACACACTAAGCAAACGCTTGAAAAAACTAAAATCATCACATTGGATACCATCTTCATATTTAAGCTTAGATAAAATATTGTCGTTAGAAAGTAAATTAAGTAATTTCCCTCTCATAAATATAATATGTCAAAGCGTAGTTTTACATGCCCATCAAATTAGACAAATTGGGAAAGTGGCTTTACATTTTGCCGTTACATGTTCAGGGTAACTAATGAGATAACGAACAACAATATTAAGTGCTTTGCTTAATTAAAGTATCACTACATAGACGGTTTTCGCGTCTGTCTGTATGTATGTTTGTTATTTTGATGCAGATTTTTTAATAGTTAGAGTCATTTAAGAGGTAAAGGACGTATAATATGTAATGCTTTATGTAGACTCAATTCAGTCGAATTTCATTGAGGAATCAGTGAAATCATCACAACTAACATTTTTATAAAGGTACAACTATTTATTACATTAGGTATGTAATAGATATACTAACAATAAGATACGTTTTACGATTCGGAATATTCCCGCTTTCCGTTAAAGAGAATTAAGTATTATTTTGACTGTGTTTTTTAATAGGAAAAAAATAATAACAAACTATGGCAAACCTACTTTTACTGACGCAAATGGTCTAATATTGTCACTATGCCACAAAAGTTGTTGGTTAATACTAAAGCGGCTGTTGAATATTTGTTTTAACTAGTAACTCTGAATACAGTTCTTATTTTTTGTAAATACAAATATAAGTTTAGTTCCCGACCTTGTTTCTATTGTCTAAGTGATGAGAGCTGCCATTGCTGTGTTCTAGTTAAATTGTGCGTAGGCTGTGACTTTTTTCTTTCAATAACTACTTACCTATACTTAAAGATAGATGAATGTCAGTATATAATAACAGGTATAGGATTACCATAGAAAACATATCCGATAGATGCTTCATAAATATAAAAAAAAACCGGCCAAGTGCGAGTCGGACTCGCGCACCGAGGGTTCCGTACAAACCTGCAAGGTTAAATATTTTGTGATGTAACTAAAAAATTATGGTTTTCGTAATTTTTCCTTTATCTATGCTATAAGACGTTGCTTCGTACCAAATTTCAAGATTCTGAGTTCACGGGAAGCACCCTGTAGGTTTTGATTCCCTTGCAAGTGTCGAAAATTTGCGGCATAAATGGCTGTATCTTTTGATTGCGTTGGCTTAGAAGTTTGATTTTTTCACAGCTTCAAGGGACAGTAGACCTGAGTAATTGATATAAATTTCAGCTTCATACCTCTACGCGTTCCTGAGAAAAAGGGTCTTGACAGACGGACGGACGGACGGACAGACGGACAACAAAGTGATCCTATAAGGGTTCCGTTTTTTCCTTTTGAGGTACGGAACCCTAAAAACTCATACCGACTACTACTTCAATCATTAGGTACAACCATTTTAGACTCCTCATTGGGGAGAAAATATTCCGATATCACATACATGTATTATGTAGGTATAGCCTGTGTGATAACTGATTTACAACTAACATACATATATTACATAAAGTAGTTATGTTAGTTGGTCAGTTTAAAATATCACGTGATAGGTTTGTATGATAAATTGGTTCCTCCATTCCACCTGACACACTGCAGCTAATAACGAAACGGATTCAAAAAATTAGAAGTCTCCAATTTATTATATCAATTAATAACAAATAGGTACTTTATGTTCGTATGCGTACCTATTCATGTAAACAAATAGGTTCTTACTTGTAACACTTGTAAATTTGTTCTATTTTTGAGCTAATACAGTGTAGGACAGTTATAAATAAATAGTTTATGTCATTTTTGGCAAACAAACAAAGTAGAAATATATGCGTCATGAAGTTCAGTCTTTTTTGTCTATTTATGTGTAATACTAACTCTTAATCTGGGGAATGCAGTATTTATTACAAGTATTGTAGTCTGAGAACTAAATATGATTACGCGCACTCACAGAATTATTATTTTCTAAACAATTTATTATCGTCTATAATCTTTGATTATTCACTTTATTCACAGTTCAAAGCACCTAATAGAGGTAAATACTCGAGTTACCCGTTGTCTTACATCGTGGTAGCGGAATAAATAAATAAGCCTAACTTATTTTTGATAATTACAATTATTGTGGATTATTTAAGGTTTTAATTTATTTACTACCTGCCCAAGTAAAGCAGAGCCTGTGAAAAGTGGATTTAGAAATTTCCTCTGTCAAAACCTAGAACAAACCAACTTTGTATGTAGGTATAAGTTGGGTATAAGACTGTGAAAGTTCAATTGTCTACTTCGAAACTGCGAACATAATGATTTTCTATGTGTGTAGTGTACTGATTATATTTGCTAGCGGCATGCGTAAATAATCATTTCACTTTGGTGTGAAATCGATTTCTTATTCTTTGACATGTCTGTTGTTGTACTCATTTACCTATTATAATAATTCACAGCTCAAGCCTGTGTTTAGTTTCGCACGTGTCGACTTCAGCCATGAAAAATGCCTTTTGAACTCCAACGCTAATTTTATATTGTTTTGGCAGCAATTGTAAATTTTACTGTAAAATAGTTTTTCTGTGCTTACTGATAATTATGCGGAAGCAGAAGAGGTCAGTACACTTTAAAATTGATAGTTTATTCTTTGGAATATCTCATCATTCAACTTAAATCCACGTCTCATATTCTAAGTTTATCAAAGATAATAGAAATAATAAAAAATAATGATGGTGGTCTCGATCCTCAGACATGAGGGAAACGTTTCAAGGAGGAGGAACTTTTTGTATGTATGAGCTGATATTGTTTTGGCGAATATCGAAAAGTCGCAGGACGAAAGTCGTTGCTTTTGACGTACTGAAGCCACCCCATGGAGATACGAAAAGAGTACGAAAAGAGTACGACCAAGGGTTGCGTGCAGGGGTCTGTCGGAGGTCCTATCCTGTGGAACCTGCTCCTGGACCCACTCCTCAAGACCCTGGAGAACAATGGGGACTATGCACAGGGATTCGCCGATGACGTCACAATCGTGTTCAGCTCAGGAACAGCACTCGAAACAGAGCGACGGGCTAATGCAACTCTCGAACTTGTTCGGGCGTGGGGAGTCAGAAATAAATTGAAATTTGCGCCTCATAAAACCAAGGGTATGGTCATCACGCGCAAATTGAAGTACGATATCCCACGCCTGAGGATGGACGGGGTTGACATCACCATGTGTAAAGAAATTAAGATGCTGGGACTGACCATAGATAGTAAGCTGACCTTTAATTCGCACGTCACGAATGTCTGCCGAAGAGCATTGTCTCTCTACAGACAGCTCTCACGAGCGGCAAAAATAAGCTGGGGCCTTCAGCCTGAAATAATACGGTTAATTTACACAGCTGTCGTGGAACCCACGATCCTATATGCGGCAAGTGCTTGGGCTCCAGCAGCGAGCAAGATGAAAACGAGAAAGGAGCTCAATTCTGTGCAGCGGGGCTTCGCCCTGAAAATGATAAAAGGGTACAAAACCGTGTCACTAAACTCGGCCCTATTGCTGGCGGGACTACTTCCGCTGGATATAAGAATCCAAGAAGCAGCCCAGCTTTATGCAACAAAGAAGGGCTACTCCCAAGAAGCAATAGGAGACCGAGAAATAGAGAGACCGATGCCATACGGAACCAACCCACACCCAGCGCAGCAGACCCGACTCGAATTTACCTGTGTGGACCTGAACATCTACACAGATGGAAGTAGAATCCAAGGAAAAGTCGGGGCAGCACTCTCCATCTGGAAAGGAGGAACAGAAGTTGGTTCAAAGAAGCTAAAGCTGGACGAGAGGTGTACTGTCTTCCAAGCGGAGATGCTAGCGCTGGTAGAAGCCACAAACGAGGCGCTGAAGAGGAAAGCGAGTCGGTATGGCATATTTTGCGACTCCCGTTCTGCGTTGGAGACGGTAGCCAACCCATCATCTCTTCATCCCCTCGCAATGAAAACCAAAAATAATATCGCAGAGCTAAAACTCCAGGACAAAATACTGAGATTATTTTGGGTAAAGGCTCACGTGGGGATGGAGGGAAATGAGAGGGCTGATGAACTCGCAAAGGATGCGGCGCTGCGCCTCAGAGTAAGGCCCAAATACGACAGCTGCCCAGTGTCATATGCCAAGAGAGCTATCCGGACAGAGTCAATAGAGAAGTGGAACTCACGGTATCTAGCTGCTCCACAAGGCTCCACCACAAAGGTATTCTTCCCAGATGCAATAAAGGCGTACACAATAGTTAGGAATATTAAATTGGATGGAAAATTAACCCAAATGCTAACGGGGCACGGCGGATTCTCCTTCTACTTACATCGGTTCAAGTGCAAGGAGAGTCCGTCATGCATCTGTGATCCCGATGTTCAAGAAAGTGCTCTGCATGTTATCACTGAGTGCCCAGTCTTCGGTAGGCTAAGATTCGATACTGAAATGGAACTAGATGAAGATATTAAGATAGACAATTTATGTAACATAATAAATGATAAATACAAAAGACTTAAATTTCTAGAATATTGTAAAAAAGTAGTTATAATTGTAAATAATAGAAATAAGTAAACAACGGAACAACACTTCTGTATAATTGAATTTATATTAGAAAGTGTCCAAAACAATGCTAATTAGAAATTTAAATGAAAATGTAAACAGTCAGTAGGTAAATTAAATTAATAAAGTAGGTTGTAAGAAAAATTGTAAAGTAGTTCGTAAGAAAGCGTAGATTAGGTTCCCCCATAAACCGCCTGGGGAGTTAGATGTATTCAAATAATAAAAAAAAATATATATATATATATATATATATATAGAAAGAGATGGATGAAACATGAAAAAGCCTTGAGCCACCCTTAAGGGTTTTTTTTTCTATGACCTATGCGTTATTGCCGATATTTCGCCAATGTTACGTCTCAACCCTTAAGATTGTGCGTTAGTTACCAGTAACTCAGTATATTCAATGACACGAAATAATGACGTAATACGAAATGCCCCCGATGACGTCTAGCAAAGTTTCCCATTATTTATTCACTATTACCCGATTTAGCCATGGGATTTATTTAGCCGTGGGGCACTAGGGCTTGTCAAATATTTAGGGATTGTGTAGGTTAGGTGCGACACGTTGTGGCAAATCTAATTATGGAAAGGTTATTTTCCTAACGTTTTATTAAACAAAAATAATATCTAAATATATAAAACTCAAAGGTGACTGACTGACTGATATAGTGATCTATCAACGCACAGCCCAAACCACTGGACGGATAGAGCTGAATTTTTTTTTTTTTTAATAATAAAAGTCATTTATTTCAGGCATATTCAATTGATTCAATGAAATTTGGTATGCAGGTAGATGTTATGACGTAGGCATCCGCTAAGAAAGGACTTTTGGAAAAGCCGCTTTTAAAGGGGTGAAATAGGGGATGCAAGTTTTACTTCTTAATGCGAGCGAAGCCGCGAGCATCCACTAGTATTTAATATTGATAAATTATTTCAGCTAAAATAATAAGGAAAATAACAGTCTACTAAACAAAACTAAAATTATAAAATAAAAATGTTCAAATAAATAATTTCATCGACATCGTTTAATTATGTTTCCTAGAATCCATTGATTAAGGTGCAGATAATGTACAAATTTAAGCAACTAAAGGCGATGCGTTATTTATGTGCTCACTTTCCATGCCTTCCATCATCTTGGCCTCTGATCGCTGACGTCACCTGTCCCCAGGTGGCGCCACTCATTCATTCTCCTAATAATAACTCCCGCTATTTCGGTGATAGTAAGGAGTATTTATACAAAGAGCTAACTACCACGGAGGTTGATGACGTATTGAACACGTCACCGTGCATTATTTAGGCGATCGACCTGCGGCCTGGGGCATGCGAGTTGATTTTGTGAATTATTTAACACACGTGTGCTTAGTATTATTTTATAAAAGTAATTAATAATACATAGTTCTATTGTTTTGTTTTCGTCGGAAAAAAAATGAGGTCTTATTTTTATCAATTTCATTTTACTGAAACTTTAGTAATATAACATAAAAATGCACGTATAAAAGAAAAAACATTTCAGTTTGGTAGTGAACCTCTTAGAACCAAGCCCTGACATCTATTGATGAGTTGCAACATTATGTCTATAAAGATTATAATTAATCTACTTAATAACAGATGGCGCTGAAAATTTCAGCTGTCAATAGAAATCAGAAGTCAGTGTCACTGACTTCGGTGACAAAAAGTATAAGAAATGTAAACCAAACCAAAACACAAGTTTCGTCAATATTATTTTATCGGCAAAATTTGTATAAAATACGTATAAATGGAAAAATTACCACCTAAACAAAAAACACCTAAAGGTGTCTCTCGAGAAGAATTGTTAAAATTGAGTAAAGAGGTGTATATGTAGCTAAAAACATTAAACGAATATCGTAACCTCCAAACTTGCGGATTTACTTTATTATTCAGTTATTTTTCAGGAATTAGCGGACAGATTGATACAGCTAGAAGCTCATAATGCACAGCTTAAAAATATTATCAGTAAAAAAATAACAGATGATGCTGAAGTGGAAAATCAGTCGCATAAAAATCAAAAAAAGTTTGATTTTAGCAAGTAAGTTTTACTTAGTTTATTAACTGTATCATGTGAGAGCCTAGTAGGATTTTTACTGCTACTGAAGAACCAAGGAAAATAATTTACAAAGATGGAAATAACCACCCATTGTTTGCCAAACTTTTTATTGCCACTTTTATTGAAGGCTATTATTACTTATGTAGGTACTTCTTAATGTATACCAGCATGGTGGTCCAACACAAGTCACATTAATTCTTGCTGCCTTTGTTCCCGTGACACTGGAAAAAGAAAAGTATATGTATTATATCTGTTATCTAGTACCCATGATACAAGTGTAAGCTTAGTATGGGGCTAGATGGCGCTGTGTGATATGTCCTGAAATATTTATTTAGGTATTTATTTATTATTTAAATGTAAAGTTTAAACTACGCAAAAGCCATAAAAAAAACAAATAAATAAAATCCTTGCTGTCATAACTTTAAAAACAAGTTAGTTATTGGTGTAGGGCTGGATTTGAACTAGGGTGTGTCAAAATGTTAAGCAGACAACCTCAATATATGTTGTACAGTAAGTATATAACTACTACTACTACACAGTGTTTTAAAAAGTTTCTTACACGATCCAGGCATTCAACAAGGCATGTATTACTCCATATCCTGTACTTTGGCTGGGACTACCACGGGTATGTGGTCCAGGAAGACACCATCAAGACCATTGAGCATCACATGTTCAGCGCTCTCACCAAGGCTTGCTTGGTTGAGAGCAGGGAGACCGCTAAGTAAGTTTGTGTTTGAATCTAATTTACTCATAATAAGGTATTGCATTCCTTACTTGATATTTACAGTACTGTGTCAACACTTACCCGGGTGTAAGGTGAACTTTCTTTTTCTGGATTTTTAATTTCTCACTATAATTTTCAAAAACAATAGTGTATATACATTAGGTCAGTTTTGTAGCTACAAACAACTTGATGAATGGTAATTAAGTTTGCTCTAAAAATGTATGAAATCTTTGTAGGCAATTATTCCATATTTATTTTATGTACCTAATTTAGATTTTATTATTTTCAGCTACCACAGATGTGGCAGGACAGACAAGGGTGTCAGTGCATTTGGCCAGGTAAAGTAATAGCTTCTTTTATTTCATAGTCTGACATGAATCATGCTAAGTTATTGTCCTAATACCTGTATGTTAGATTTAGCTGTGAATCTTCCAGTTTTACAATTACAAATGTTTATTGAACAGACCACAAAACAAAAATCTATTCAATAGAGGAATGAGACTGCCCTGTTAGCTTAGTTGGTAGTGGCTCTAAGCTGCCTTCTAATCTAGGGGTGTGGGTTCGATTCCCGCATGACACAAATAATTATGAATATTTAAATTTGTAATTATTTGTGTTGAATCTGGTCGTTTCTATGTATAATAAGTATGTATTTACAAAAGAAAAGTATATATGTATTATATCCATTATCTAGTACCCATGATACAAGCGTAAGCTTAGTATGATAAA
Organism: Macaria notata; assembly: GCA_927399415.1. Classification (NCBI taxonomy): domain Eukaryota; kingdom Metazoa; phylum Arthropoda; class Insecta; order Lepidoptera; family Geometridae; genus Macaria; species Macaria notata. Next base: position 12,791,437 of record OV656742.1, read on the forward strand.
GATAAAAGATAAAGATAAAGAATCTTTATTGATAATGTAAAGTTGCAACATAGGTATAAGTACTAATATCATAAAATATGCTACACAAATTACAATATCTCGTCAAATTGAATTTATAACATTTAGTTTTAATAACATTTTAGAAATTATTACAATGTCAATTTTATTATTATCATACTTAAATTTTTGTTATTAAAATCATGTCAAACATAATAATAAGTATGGGGCTAGACGGTGCTTTGTGATATGACCTGAAATATTTATTATTAATATTTATTTATTTAATTAAAACTAACTGTCCTTTGCAGGTGATTTCCCTCCAGATCCGCAGTAGACATGCTCCGGAGGCACAGAACACTCCAGAAGCAATATCATCAGAGCTGAGTTACTGTAGGATCTTGAACAGACTGCTGCCCACGGATATCAGGGCTGTTGGATGGATGCCTGCACCAGACGGGTTCAGTGCGAGGTAAGATATTAACTCAGAAATATCAATTTAAGAAAATTATTTATTTTAAGTCAGAAATGTTTTAACCAGCCTTATAGTCAGCAGTAATATTTTTGTATTGATATATCACTTACATATAACAACACTTATCCCACTTAGCTTCCTTGTATCAACATAATCAGTATGACAACAAAATAAATACAAAATATAAGTATAGTATATATTTCTATAGACAATATGGCCTAGTTTCAGAGTTACTTGTGTTGTACAAAGATTATCTGTATACCATACTTTACTTCTTTGGAATCTGTATTATGTTGTGCAGTTTTCCTGTGCCAATTCTGTAAGCAAGCTTTTGATTTTAACTTTTTTCCAGATTCGACTGCAAAAAGCGGCGATACAAATACTACTTCCCCCGCTCCTCCCTCGACATCCCCGCCATGCGCTGCGCGTGCGCGGCACTGGTCGGCAGCCACGACTTCCGTAACCTGTGCAAGATGGATGTGGGGAACGGCGTCACGGAGTTCACTAGGAATATACTCACTGCTGATATAGTGGCTGTTGATGATGATGATGTTGATTCACGTGAGTTGTTTATTCAGTAGAATTATTGCTAGTGAATTATCTCGGCTTCATTCTCGTTGTGTCGAGGTAAACAAGTAAACTATGTCACTCTTGGGGCTATACACTACCAGACTACCATAGTAAAATCACTATGCTCCGTCGCTCTGTTGCGACGTTATAAACGAGCTAACAGACCAACAAACTCAACTTTGCTCGGGTATGGGAGAGTTCTTTGCACTTCAATAAATTCAGAAATTTGGCGCATACTACTCACTCTTTTCTACTATTGTGTTAGTAACATATTTTATTCTATTTTCAGCGACATCAATGTACTATTTGCTCATCGAAGGGAATGCTTTTCTGTGGCATCAAATCAGGTAAGTAATTTATAAATATTATCTGCTTATTACCTTTCACAAATAATTTTTTCACCTCGAAGTAAATAGTTATATTCGAAGTGTAGGGAACAGGGAGTCTTAAAACATCTTGTATGGTTACTTTCCAGATGCATCCAAGCCATATTGCTGCTGGTGGGCAGTGGGCAGGAGTCACCGGATGTGATCACCAAGTTACTGGATCATCAAACATATGACAGGTAAACATGTTCATATACTAGATCAATTTCAGTTTTTGCGTTATATGATTATAACATATTGTAGATTTGTGTTGTTGTGTGGTAGTCTAGACCTGATTCTGCAGAATCACCAGAAAACCCCTTAGCAAACTCCAAGTAAAAGGGTTCCTTGTCTTTGACATTATTCATATTGTTTAATCATGTTTGGAAACATTGTAGAGGTCTCAATGATATGAGGTACCAAGAAATTTAATATTTACACCTGACACCACTACACCAATAGAAGAGTGAAGTAAAAGGAATGGAAATCTGTCAAAACGTTGTGCATTTCACAACTGTGAATAAGTCCTAAAACAATCTTTAAATATTTACCTTTTTTCATTATTTACATATTTCGTTTCCAGAAAGCCCCAATACAACCTGGCCATCGACGCGCCCCTGAACCTGTTCCAGTGCTTCTACGAGCTGGTCGGCAGCTGGCAGCATGATGCTGACGAGCTGGCGAGAACTATCAGACACTACCAGGGCGAGTGGACCTTGCATAATATCAAGTGAGTCACTAGTTAACTTGTTCTTGTTGTGCGATGTTTTCAAGTATGTTGCTTCTATTTATTTTAAATATTGATCATATAAACAAAACATAATTATTAGTAGTTATACATAATTAGATAATATATACTTATTCATTCCTGTATTATTGTTATATGTTCATCATCATCATCGGGTGCCATCTTCATATTGAAGTTCGGAGGTCAGTTGGCAAAACTTCTTGCGATCCCATGCTGCTTCTTTTAGATGCGGGTAGCTTAGCTTTGTCCATTTCTTGATGTCGTCTAGCCATTTCATCCTTTGACGGCCAGGGCTTCTTTTTCCCGGAATCTTGCCTTCGAGGATCAACCGTGGGAATTCATACAGGGATCCTCTTTGCATATGTCCAAAGAAAACGACCTTACGTCTCATGACAATCGACATTAACTCTCTCTTGCGATTGGCTTTCTGCAGTACCTTGACGTTTGAAGTGAAGCTGGTCCAAGGAATCTTGAACATCTTACGTAAAGTCCACATTTCAAACGCCTGTATCTGGTCACAAATTTCTTTTAGCAGGACCCAGGTTTCGCATCCATATAAGAGGGTGGACCAAACGTAGCATCTCATGATGCGGTGTCTTTGTTTAAAATTAATTAGGTTTGTTATATGTTACATGAGTTAAAGGTATTAAAAGATGCTTGATAAGACCTGCCGGTCCCAATGGACGTCCAGCGCTAGATGCTTGCATCCAGCTCTTGCTGAGTTGGGACCGGATTGTGACATGAAACATGTATCTATTTTATTGTGTTCTGTTTTTCGTGTTGTTTCGTGTCTCAATAAACGTATTCTATCCTTATTCTTTAGATGATTTCACCAACGGTTCTGTTGCAATTAATTTCCGCAAAGTGACGCCTGTTTCAATATCATAGAAGACATTTTGTTATAAAATGAAATAATTGGAGTCTGTGAACACTACACTTGTACTTTAATAATTAATTGAAAAATTCTGTTTGTTTTCCAGGGCAACCATGATGAGGGACTGTTTACGTGCTTTGGAAGACAAATACTCGAAGGTCAAAGATCACCAGCGTGCAGAAGGGTCATCAATAGAAAACAACATCATTGCCTATCATGAATGCCTCACAGAAGGTGTCAAACCTAAGAACTACAAACCTCTAATGAAAAGGGTTACTTGCTGTAAGTTTAATTTATTTATTGATTATGCTTAAATTTTATTGTCTAATAATAATAAATCTATAAAATTATTTTTTAGCATCTCTTGAAGAGAAAATTGAACACTACAAAAAGAGGAGAAAGCATTATGAACCTGACGAGTCTGCAACTGTTGATAAATAAGTAAGCTAGTAATAAAATTATAATAATGGTTAATAAATTAACTTAAGTTTTATTAACATGTTTTATTTATAATCCAAAATTAGTTTATTATATTCCAATGACTGCTACTCGACAAAAGATGGCGTTCGTCAACCAAGAAATAATCGATTCTAAACAATGTCCTTAAATTACTTGATAATTACAGTTTTCAGAAATTACTTGATTTACAGAATAATAGATCACTTTACGTGAGTTTGTGTGCCTAAAGATAATATTTCACGATAGATAATTATGATAATACCGTCGTACTAAATAAGGTCGTTGCGCCATGCACGCTATTGCCCCCCGAACAGTGGCGTATCCGTAATTGTCCGTAATTATTATGGCATTGTAGGTGTACTTACTAGACTAAAATCTGCGGATCAGTAACAAAACCGGCCGCGGCGAGGCGAGCGGTGAAACAGTTTGTTCGCTGTATCACTTGCAGTAGAAGGCCGCTTCGCGCGGGCAGCGGTGAACCGCTACATCACTCGATTAAATACCTACGACTCGAACAGTAAATGGCCAGCACTATCACAAAATAAAAGAGAACAACTTTTTTCGCCACTTTTTTTCGGTAAATAATAACCCGGCCAAATTAAAAAGGGTTGCAGTACGACACATTTTACCGTGCTACCAATATTCATTTGTTTTGGTAAGGTTATACAAATTTTGACAGATGCACGAAAATATTTACGTGACGCGACGTCTGTGAAAACTTTTTGTTGTTTCTTTTCAATTTTCGTTTCTATTTTGTTTTTACAGCCGTGAAAATGTATTATTTTGTTAAAATTGCTCGTAACGTAGTGTTTGTGCCAGTGATTAACGACTGTCATCAATGTCTTTGTGTCATTTTGTGCAAATTTAATTTTATTGAGGTGAGTTTTATGACTAAAACGGTAAAAGAAAACTTTCAACGTACACGTTCTAGCGAGGCATTTATTAGTGCCTCAGGAAAATCTAAGGTCACACATTTTTGCTAGACTCTTGCCTTGGCGCCATGTACCAAAGCAGATCGGTTTAGTTATTACAGGATATTGCTAGCAACATAATCATTCAGTAAAGTTATCTAACGGTAGTCAGCTAGCCTCCTTTCAGAAAGTACCTCATAGCAATTAGAAAATTCAAAATAATTATATTAGTTATGCATAGAAAAATTACATAAATTACAGCATTATACCTGCTGTTAGTTAAATAAGTACCTAGTCCTTGCTAGATAAGTTTATTTGATACATGTGTACCTACATATTTGATACTAAGAGACTTATAATAATTATATAGGTACTTTTTTCAACGCTAAATAGGCATGAGTACACATGAGTACAGCCCAGATTCGGGTTCGTATCGAAAGGACATTTAAGCAGAACGCCCTATTAGCAGATCATCCTAAAAGCAAATCCACTATAGCCTAAAATGTAGCACACTCGAAGAGCTCTAAATTGGTGTCTTTTTTATTATCCTGTGATCTAACTTCCATAATCTTTAACAAAAAGTAAATTTTGATTACTCATTTATTAGTCGTAAATGAAAAATTTTGAGCAAATTTGTTTCACCGGAATAGTTGTCTTTAAGTTTTATCCATGAATAATACTTATTTAGAACCCCAAAACGATAATAACACTCATAACAGATACTCATTGATTGATTTGAAAATTGTTGACATTCTCACATTCTGTCATATCAATTGTACTTATTAGGGGTGGCTTTACTTAAAAATACAGAGGGTGTGATGCAACCGGATGCTAGAGCACTAAAGAGTATTTAAATACAATTTTATTATCATAGGGGATGGGAGTGAATAGGTTGTGGCTAAAATTGTAATAAACTTCCTCTGTAGTAGGTAACATTATATTGAGTATGTTAGGATCAGACTAATGAATCAATTAATATCAATATCAATTGTATGAAGGTTTTTTTACTATAATATATTTATACTTGCCCATAGTTTGCCTGAGATAGTGAGGATATTAAAATAACTGTCAATAAAATAATTATCTCTTATTTTAGGTAGTTTTTTTATCCATTTTACTATCTAAGTATTTGTGTAATTTCTGTTCTTTACCTAATCTCTAATCACTATAATCTTTCTTTTGTTTCAGAAATAAATAACAACAAGCAAGCATGACCTAAAGACAAAAAGTAGATTAAAAAAAGAACATGTAGCATTTTTCAATGTCAATTGAAAGTGGCCAGTATTTACACTGATATTAAAATTAAACTTAAAAATAATTATGTAACTTAAGTAGAGAAGCTATTAAGTTTAAGGCCAGTATATGTAGAGTTAATTAAAAGTATGTTAGGTCATAAGATGGTCACAGAAAGAAGCTCTACTGCAGAGAAGAGTACACTGTATTTGTTGTTTTGTAAGTATGGTTTTATGTTTTCTACTTATTTTAGTCATATGCAGTGCAGATCAATTCAAACTTCTTAATAATATAACTATGATAGTTTGTGAGCATCTATGTATGTTAGGTAGTGAATAAAGTGAGCTGGATTAGAGCATCACGTTATCCCATCCTTATTTACACATTAAACACTACAGGGTGCCTTTATTTTTATGTCCTATTTCATGATTATGAGCGATTTAGTATATCTGTCTGTAAATACTTCAACATAGTAAATTACATCTCCATAAGCGAATGTAGATATAATTGGGAATATATCCCATACATTCTCACCTAAGAAAGTATGGGTTTTATGTGTGAAACAGTTTTATATATATATTTTATATATAAGTGGGTTAAAAGTTATGAAGTATTTGTACCTAGATAATAAATTATGTTTACATTGCAGTTCAACAAATCAGCACATAGTGTGAAGTCCAAGGCAAAAGGTGCTTAATGGTTTACATGGTAAGTGTTAATTTAAATTTATTTATTTTTTGTATTTTTAGTTGTTTTGTTTTTGCTTGATTAGCTGAGGTTTTTGTACACTACCTATAACAAATTTTGACTAGGATTGATGCAGTCCATCCTTGAATAGACGACCAAGGACTCTACCAAACTATACCAAACTATTGCAGCTTTAGTTAAAGAAATTTATTGAAATTTCTTGACGCTACTATTCACCAATCTCTAAATCATCTTTTGTTGTGCTTTCTACAAAGTTATGAAACTCTCTGCTTGACTCCCGGTTCTCCGCAATCTAATTGTACCGATCTTCAAAGCGGAAGTGTTATAGTCTAGGTAACAAGTTACATCCTACTAATAATCACTTACCATCCACCATTGCCACTGCGAATGGGCCAAATGTTGTTTAACAAACTTCCAGAATGTTTAAAAACAATGACCAATGAAGCCCAATTCCTAAAATGTGTTAAAAAGCTATTACTAGACAGAACTATATACACAATTAAGGAATATTTTTAATATGACTACAGTCATATTAAAAATGTTGATTGCTGTTGTCATAAATTCTAAATTAATTAGGTAATTAAGGACATATAAGTTTATACATTGTGATTCTTATTGTAAATTGACTATCTAATCTAGCCCCTATACAGCTAAAAAACTATAAGTTTAATTTAATTTTATTGTAATTTTAATTAGTAATTTTTTTTTGACGAGACACGACCGCTGCCAACACTTATTAGCATTGTAATAAGTTAGTTGTAATTCTGTATGTTAATAAAATATATCTATCTATCTATCTATCATCACCAAATTTAGTCAAGTACAAACACATTTAATTATGGTTTCAGTATATAACACATATTTACAAAATAAAAGAAAGTAAGTATGTAAGGATTACATCCGTTATCTACAATAAGATACATAAGCCTTATTTTCATATTTATTTCGTTTTAAAATACTCATACGAGCTAAGTAACTTTACCTTATTGATTTATCTATGTAAGTATATCTATTAAATGCCAGTAAAACAGCGTTCAGCTCATCTTCCCATGTGACCTCAAACTGTCTCCTCCGCCGCATAAAGTGATCAAGTTAAGGTCGGCTAAGAGGTCGCGACGTGCGCTCTGTGCTTGCGACAGACTGCTTGAGATACTTGTTAAATAGCGAATGATAGGCTAAAATTAGAGTAGTTTTAATAAAAGGGTCACGCTTGACTTCAACTCCTCCTGTAGCCTATGTTATACATATACGTTTTAGTTTGTCAATTTTTTTTGTTGTAAAGAAATATGCGGCTAGTGGCTAAGTACTACCATTGCTTAAATCAATGAAAAGTGATATTTTTTTTCTCACATTAATAGTCTCGGATACAAAAATAAAATCTTCTTATCGAATGAGACTGGCCAACTCTAATGTCGAAAGTTAATTGATGGATAGCGACGATGATATTTGTACGCCTCCGGATATTCTAGAATTGGCAACAAAAGTAACTCACAATCTTTTGCCAGAAAAATCTAGAAAATTATATGAAATATTAACTATTGTCAGCTTTTACTCTTGTTGTTTGATTAATTGCATTAGTGAAGATAAAGTAGTGTATGCAACTGCATATAATACCCGTGTAATATGCAGTTGCATACACTACTTTATGTTCATTATATGACAGTTGCATAAACTACTATTAATACAGCTCAAAAATCATAGGCGTACAGTAGGTCATTATTATTGGTCTCCTTAATGCAAGACACTTTAGTTTGAATTGCCAATAAAGCTCTCGCGTTAGTAGATACTAGTGGACGCCCGCGGCTTCGCTCGCATTATTTCATGATAAAAAGTAGCCTATGACACTCCTAAGACCTCATATTACCTACTGTCATATGTATACCTATTATTAGTTAAATGTGTAAATGTGTTTGTTGGTCTGTTTGTTCCTCTATCACGCCGTCAAGTTTAAATAAAGTATTGGAAGTGGTACATACTAGTTTTAATCCCAAAACAGCACGAGTGGAGCCGCGGGTGTCCACCAGTAGGTAGGTGCTGCATAATTGAAAGATTAAATACATTGATCGCATAAACAAGTTGGTCATCGCATTATCCTTCTAGTTACGAACTTGTACTGGTTTTCCTCAGCACACCGCACACCCTGCTGCATGTATCTAAGGCCCTTTACACACGACACGATATTAAGCGCTTTACACTGAGCGAGTTTAGATAATCTATATGATGTATAATAAAGCTGAAAAGGGTCGAAAGTCAGTACATAGAAGATATTCGTAAAAAAATGTTCAGGTATAATTTAGATTGATAATAGAACACGTTTCAGCAGTTTTTAGAATTTTTCTCTGTTTATTTAAACGCTCATTACGCAAAAACGGCTGAACGGATCATCACGATTTGTGGTATGTATGTAGGTAGTATGAGGTCCTGCAAGGGTCATAGGCTACTTTTCATCTCGAAATATTGCGAGCGAAGCGAATATTTTTCTTGAACTGACTTCTAGAAAAATAAAGTTATCAATTCCATTTGCACATGTGCGAGTCTTGAGTGGTGTTGTTGAAATTGGATATAATTCAGCGTAATGATCTAGTTATGATTGTGTGTGTGTGATACATTTTGTACAACATTTACATATACATAAATATAATAACTTATAATTTTTGTATGTGTTGGTCGCCAATTTCTTGGATATCACATTTCAACAAAAATCTCGATAAAATTTAAGTCCATCGATGGTAAAAAAAAACTATTAGCATAGAATAGACCATTGCGGTCTAAGTACAATAATTTTATCGATTATCATCAGTTACATTGTAATTAAGCACCGATTTAAGCGCCAGATTAAAACCATTTAAGTATTTTAAAAGATTAAATTTAGTAAATATAAATATTGAACAGTACTGATTAAGCGATTGTCATCATTTAGTTCAGTTCGTGCTAATCCAGATTACTTTTGTAAATTTAAGTGTAGCCTTCGCCCGGCCCGAGAATCACTGAATAATAATGACACCAGAGCTAGGTCATTTTATACGAAAAGTTAAAGTCGTACATTTTAGTCTTGAGCTTGTAATAATTTAGGAAACCCTGACTTTGTGGAACCGATTTTGATGAGACATATTATGTACATTGTCCTTTAAGTTGAAATATGCTAATAAGTCTATTACAAAAAGAATCATAACGATAACACTTACAATTGCTAAATCTACGAAACAACATTAACAAGTATATATACATTCATAATAATTGGCTCATCTGTTTCAAGCCTACATTGATCCTTATAGCAAAATGTTAATTTAAATCTGGCCATACGGCATACACAGTACATAGGTACTTAAACAGCTCGAATTAATAACCTATTCTTGGATGTCTGTTAAAAAAGAATATTGCACAGCTTTCTATGTTGACTAAGAAGCTCTCGATACTCTATTCGATATCCGTAACGAGGATTCTAAATTCACTCTTCTATGGTAACGAGTTTTTTTAATACACACACATGGGATGTCGTACACAAAGGATGTGCGGGAGGTGAAGGCTTAGCAAATGGCGCCGATATGCGGTAAACACCCAAAGATTTGCTGTGAGGAACGAGAACTCAACTGCTATTAGTACTTGTATTATGTATTCTGTGTAAATGTGTCCGGGAATTACTGGACAATTATGCTTACCGACATAATTATAAACAAACTTGAATCGAAGAGAAGCAGGTATTTACAATAAGAATAATCAATTTACTGAAATACTAACTTATGAGTAATTGTTTATTTTGATAAGTGCTAAACCTGCCTGCAGTTACATACACTAAAGGCGTTCTTGCGTTTTCAAAAACGATTTTCAGCCAGTCGATTCATTCTCGTTTATTTCCAAAAATATATTAACGGTTTCGGATTCTGATTGATTGTGATTATTTTTAGGTTCCAATTCAGATGAATATATAGTTGAATAACAGTATTATTGTAACACCATGCAATAATTTAATTACTTATCAATGATTACAACGGTTGTGCACTTACGAACATACAAAAAACCGCATAATAAGTAGGTACTTCTGTATTCTGTGACATTAGCTCAAGCTTTTGCTTACCTTTTAGGAATAAAATTCACTGATACCTCTTCTATGATAATCTCGTACAAGTAGAGAAAGAAGAAAAAGAGGAGTCTGAAGAGGGTCGAAAGTATGAACTTTGAAGTTATTTAAAAAAAATGTTTGCAGATACTTTGAATTGATAGCAGTATACGTTCCAGTTTGTTTGTCTGTTTATTTAAACATCATCGCGCAAAAACGGTTGCACGGATCATTATGATTTTTGGTAGAAGCGTCATGCGCTACTTTTTTATCCTGAAATAAAGCCAGCGAAGCCGCGGGCGTTCACTAGTACTATAGAAGTACCTACCTCATCACTTCATGATACCATATAATAAGTGTGGTCATAGAGCAGGCGAGGCACATAGAAGGCGCAACGCATCCGCGTGCGCGCGATGCGGCTGTGGCCTTGTTGAGCCCGCGCACATCATACACACGGCTGGCTACAATGTATAGCAGACGAACGAGCATGCTGTAAAACAATAGAGAACTATGGATATTGCTTGTCATTGTCAATCATCGCTCTGTTTTCTTCACATTACACGTACGGCTTTTTTGCTTTATGATATTTAAAAGTATGCTTAGTCAAATTTGGCTTAATGACACAGTGTACGATGGGCTATATTGCCGTTCAACAGCAACATAATCCAGCAATACGACTATATCGTGAACAGATATTTTATAAAGCAATCCGATTTATTTATTGAAATACATAACAGATAATTTCCACTTTAATTCTTCATTATCTCCTCTAAATATATTAACCTATCAACCAACAAGTCCGCGAACAAGCTGGCATACATCCCGGCCCGTCTGTCGCCGGCGTTAGGCGAGGACGCATCCATATCTGTAGCGTGAGAACGTAGCCTTTACACTCTCACTCGAGACGAGTTAATGCGCTCGTGAGCGTTACGACGCCCGTCACTGCAAGGGCGGGGTTGGCTAATTTCAACTCATTATTGGCATACTTATGTAGCGTGATTTTAGATGAATGTGCTAAGTCTACTAGTAGGATGTATGACCCTCTTTTTTCCGTGGAGGAATTGCATAGACATGTCCCCGCACTCTCCCCGGGAGGGGGCAGCGGGGTATGTCGGGCTCGAAGCTAATGAGACTCCACTACCAATTAAAACCTACCACGATGTCCCTTCGTCTTAGATAGGGCGGGTTTCGCGGGCAAGCGAGAAATACTCCTCCGCAATTCCCGCCCAGGAAGTAAATAAATAATATAAATATATATATGGAAGGAAGTATGACCCCTAGGCGAGTTAATGTGCGTGCATTACTGTTTGTGTAATATAAATGATGTTATTTGAGTTTTGATTTCATCATATCAACAAATTAAAGAAAACCTCGAGGGAATCTCGATTTCACCTATTATTACTAGTACTACAAAAAAATATTTTGAGAGACCTGAATAAGCAGGTTGTTTTGTCGTACTACTAAATTTAAAACCAAATGAAATAGTACTTAAAACACACAGTTACTTATTTACGTACTATTTCATTTGGCTGACTACAAATTACTTTCACACCAATACCATAATAGATGAATACCCATAGAGCAGCTTGTACAATTCCGTGACGCCAACATTCTCTCGCCAGTCTCCCGGGCCGTGTGTCGCGCGCGAGGACGCGTGTGTCCATAACTGTATCGTGGGAACGTAACATTTGGTCCACTTTCGTTGGAAGTAGCTCGGACAGCGCCATCACTGGCGGTTGTAGCACGAGCGGGAAACACGCTGCGATTGGATGAAAAAATAAATAAAGCTAAAGTTAAAAGCTAACATTAATACGCACTTGCTTCCTTAATAATAGTTTCTTTGTCGCAATTTGAACAAATTACGTAATAAATAAAGCCCTATTTGCTTCCACGCAATTTGATCAAATTTAAAGTTGTAGTAGAATTTCCTACTTAGGTAATGTAAAGGTGAAACTGTGTGTGTATGTTTAATTGTTTGTTACTTTTTCCGCTCGAACAGCTAAACCCATTAGAATGCATTGAATACTGTTTTACCGCATTAATTATTATGTTTTCAAATGACTTAATTGCATAGATACATGTATGTAGGTACTGTCTGGCGCTAGTAGTTTTCGTGACACACATATTTTTCCCTTCTACACAGACGCTCTCTGCCAACTCCAGCAGTCCGAACGCGGCGTTTTTCACGCTCGCGCAGTGAACGCTACCAACGCACCGTTGAATACGAGCGTCCAGTGACGCAACTCATGTTTAATGCAGATTGTTTGATTTACGACGCCACCTCCGCTACTGTTTGAAAGTTTATGTAAATGCGCGTGGGTGCCTACACTGCCTAGTGGCAGGATCGCTGAGATTTGTACGCTGTAGTGTACTGTGTACTAGGCTGTAACTGTGGAACTACAGTTTAATGATTTTGTAATACATGCTCAGTAAGACGGAGGTAGCTAATATAATCATTAAGAGACAGACAGTGGTATTTTTGTAACGCATGATCTCATAGTGTTGTCTGTATTTTGAACGTATCAGGTCATCTTATATACATATGTTAGTTGTAGAAAAAATGTAGTTTACAATAAAACATATTTTGATGTTACCAATGACTAGGTAGCATTGAGCTTTTCTAAGTTAAAGTTTTCTAAGTGCTTTTTCTATTTCGTAGCAGTAAGAAGTAGTAGGTACCTCCTACCTCTTAGTAGTAAAAGCTAATACACAGCATAAAATGTATTGCTACGTTGGCCACTCTCATTCGAACTTAATTGGATTCTTACTTATGTACATATATAGTTATCATCATCATGAGGCTGTTACCGCCCACTACTTAGCATAGGCCTCTCTTCTTGTACGCCACTCGTCCCGGTCCAATCCTGAATCCAGGTGCTATATAGTTATTATTATATGTATCATATACTTGTGTTGTTTCAGGATGGGCGAGAGGGCGCGGGGCGCTGCGAAGGCGCCGTGCCGCCGTCCATGGAGGTAACTAATTGCTGCCTAGTTTGTTTTTTATAAAAAAGTAAAAAGGCAGGCGGTTGGCCTGATGGTAAGCAGTCGCCTATCAACTCCAGAGCTGTTGCAGCCCTTTGCCAGCTGAGAGAGGTGAGACTGCCCTTTTTTATCCCATTATAAATTTACGAGTAGAAGCTAAGTTATTTATAAACTTTTATACAATCCGATATAACGCGGTAAAGTAAAAGGTATAGTAGTTAGTACTCATATACGGTTAATAACATATATTTTGATTTCATTTGACACACATACTCCAAAATTTTCAACTTATAAGTTTCGCAGGCCTAACCGCTCGTATGTCCCCTCTAAGATGGCAAGGCATTAGTTTAATCATCGCCGTAGATGTTCAGAAATCAGAATTGGGTCGCAGAACACCGTTACTTCGCACATTTATCTACTACGGCTGTGGCTTTAGCGCTGAACAATATTTTTTAATGCTATATCATGAGTAATGCGCTTTAAGCGGTTCTAATTATGGGAATAATAAATAAATAAATGAGTCGCTCTATGAAATGTTATCACAGCGTAAGAATGGGACCATTTTATAATAAAAAGAATACCATTGAATAACCGGTTATGTTATATTTCCCCTGAAGTACAATGTTGAAATTATCAAGTTTTCTTCATCAAAATTTAGAAGGTAGGTACATAGGTATCTAGGTAAGCGCCTGTGGACTCCCAAAGCTTAACATCAAGTGGGCTGTAGTTACACGCCATCATATACTTCGATAACGCATAATTATTATTTGTTTGTTGTGGAAACTGAGATTTACACAAACGGACAACTATCCAATTTTGGCAATTTGCTGGGAGTATACTATCTACACTGCTTTTACAATAGCATCAAATTGTTCCAAATTAATCACGTAACCCTAACCAATCGTATCACTGAATCCCATCTTAAATGCAACGTCCAAGCTCAACAGCCAATCAGCGACAGCTACTGACAGCTAAATGCCGTTACACAACCCGTTCCAAATTCAAAATTCGTAATTGGAACACTAATTTGACGCGATTTGAATATCGCGATGTAATTGATCTATTGATTTGTCACTTATCCAGTTGTATCGAGTAGGTTTCAAAAGGGAAAGTGGGATATGGCCCGAGGTGTGAATTTAATGGTGAGATATCGGCGCTGGTTGCCAGTCACAGATTAAAAGGACCGCATTTATTACGCCGGCTGTAAACTCCCGCCAAGATATACTGACAGCATCTATTAGTTCCTTTCTTGGAAACGCGCTATATTTTTCTTTATCACAGATCAAATAATGTGACAAGTACCTAATGATGCACTGTTGCGATATGAGATGGTATCTACCTGTGTTACTACAGCCCTTTCTGTACTCTGCACTCTTTTTTTGTCTTAACACTGCTACAGCTACAGCACTCTTTTTTGTCTTAACACAGAATACAGCGCTTCGAATTCAAAGGGAACCAGGATTCCTATGAGGATCTCTACATTTAAAGCTACTAAAAACTGAATAAACTTCATCCTATACATCGTAGCTATATAACGGCTGGCTAGCTAGCATTTTAGTTAGCTTCAGGCGATCTACGTGAATAGATCAATGTATTAATATTTATCAGATAAATCAGGGTGTTTACGTTAATATTATTGCAGAATAGTTTAATATATAAGTGCCCGATTTAATCTAAAGATTTGTCATGAAAGCTAATTCAATTGTAATCAGTTTTTCTAAGCTAATCTAATTCGTCAGACTGAAATATTCGTTCACGATTATCATAGTTTAGCAATATCAGGTCGCAGTTTCTTGGATGGGTCACGTGTAAAGAAAAAAATAGTTAATACGTTAAATTGTAGTTCCCTACGATTTGTCGACCTATTGCAGTTGTTAAAACATGTCCAAAGCCTATCTCATAGACTCGTAATCCTAATAAATAAATAATATATCTTCACTTAACGATTCAATTGAATTCGATAGAATTTTCAATCAATGCGCTTATAGCGTAGATAAGTTTTCCAGCATTGCACGGCGCGACTAGCATTGCAGTATAAACCCGGTCGAGGTATGAAGACACCGGGCGTGGCCGTGATGCAACGATGCGCCCGCGCAGGCTATATATTCAGCGGACAGCGTATTAACCCTTCAGCTAAAATGAATGTGTCGGTAACTTGATGTGGTTATTTATTACAATTTAAGACCCAGAAAAGCCGTGAGGTGCCGTGTCGTAAAGACGCCTGAAGACGTTGGTGTCCTTACAATATTATTTTGATATTTTGTACATCACAAAGCACAGCGACGTCTTTGTCTTGCAGGTACCAAACGACAACGACTGGTTACCATTAAACATGCTGTATATTTATGTACATATATGTTTAGTACGATGCCCGACAGGTCAAATCTGTTGAGACTATTTTTTCACTTGTAATATAACACCCATGACTGGCCATAGAAACAGAGGTCGCTCACCAATGCGGTGGGTTGACGACATTAGAATAACCGCAGGGGGCACCTGGATTCAATCTGCGCAGGACCGGGACGAGTGGCGTACAAGAAGAGAGGCCTATGCTCAGCAGTGGGCGATAACAGATGATGATGACTATAACACTAATGTTACAAGTAGAATAAAGTTTATATTATTTTATACACGCTCTCCGCTGTATGTACAGCCCCACGAGACCGCCCGAGCACGTGATACCTCGCACACGAACATGCACGAACTGTAAACGATGTTGCCACTTATAATGATTTACTTATTTTGGTGCATTGCGCAAGTAATGCTTGTAGCTTCTATGGTAGAGATAAGCTTTTTTGCACTGGATTTAGTTGCTACGGTAATGGACCAAATATGTGTAGGAAATTATATGAAATCAAAATTAGAAAATGACGTTAGTGTTGTTTTACAATGGTTAACCATCTTAATACAAAAAAGTGGTTTAGAGACAGTATCAATAGGAGAGAAATAAAGAAATAAGGTTCCGGTTATTAAATAAACTAAAATTAAATGATTCTACTAACAATAAGTATTCTTCACTTGAATTAATTAATTGAACTTCTTGCTTCGTTAGAATTGCATTGCTGTCTAGACACGGACAGGAGTTGTACACATTCAACAGATTAATACTTCATTTGTAATTATAAATCAATAATGATGATAAACTGGACAGTCAGGTCACATGAAGCGATACTGTGGCCTGCGGTGGTTCCTAGAATGAGATGCGATGATGCATGTTCTCTCAAAAGAGGCTGCTCTAACACACCGTTTGGTGCTTTGACAGATTTTACATTTAGGGTAGAAGTAGCTGGTCGGGTGCCACAAATAACCTATACTATTAACATGCGAATGCACCTTGTTTAAGATTAATATCAATAAGCATAAATAGGAAAGGAGTGACAAGCAAAAACACATACACAAATATACGCACACACACGAACTTTCGCCTTTATAGTATTAGTGGTATACACGGTTTACCTGTACATTCATTCGCTTGACGCAAGATTTAACCAATGACATGTAAAATAACTTACCAATAAATAACTTTGACTTTGATTAGTATGTAATCTACAGAAAAAAGGCACTGAAGGAGTACCGGTAGCGTGTTCAGACCAGTTCAGATTAATATTAACACTCCCATTAATATTTAAAAATATTTATAATTGTTTTTAACTTCCATTAATATTAATTTCTCGTCTAACAAAAACTGGCTAAACCCCCGTCGTGGCTTCGCACTAAGAGTTCCGCACTATATTCTATAAAAGACATAAACACATTTAGGTATGCAGGATTAATGGTAATTGGTAATTGAGGCATGAAATTTTAAGGCTGGCTTTAATTTGTCTTATGCAACCTTTGTATTACAATATAAAAAATTGCGACAAAAACAGCTGTTCCATACAAAAAGGTGTATTGCCCTCGACAGACTTTTTGGAACCATATTTAATTTCTCAGAGGTAGATGAAATGGTTTTGCTTTTGAGATACTAAAGATACATTTACACTTCAAAGATTATGCTTTAGTTATCAGTAAGTTAGTAAATTCGTGTGAAAGTGTAGTTTAGTTACCAGTAACAATGTAGATATTAGAGCCACCTATATTTTTTTCCGTTTTTAATAAATTAGATACATACATACATACGCAGTATGTAGTTTAACTAGTTTGAACCCTGAAAAGATTCACTAATATTCCATTTATAATAAATGTATTAAACCTATAGTTGCAGTTATTACTCTTACGGCAGATGGACAGCGATCTTAGCGTTAAGTTATAGCGATCCAATTTATTACCGTTTACACGAAACCCTAAAAAACAGCAAGTCCCGACCGAACCACGTCCGAGCGCGGCCGTCCATCAAACCCGCTCAGTTTTCAATAGAACCATTATCAATTATAATTAAACTAAACGTTTAGCCAATGATAGGCTATAATGGCATTCCGAAACTACCCGCAAAAACCGGAGTGTGCTCCAAATGCAGCCATGCAGAACTTGGCAAGATACTACGAATAAGTGATACTGCAGAATAATAACTCCTTATAAATCATGACTTCCTCGGTGCACAACTGCAGTGCACAACTCAAAATTGCTTCCACATTTCATCTCCCTCCTACACACCTCTCGCACACAAAGCTTGCTCATGATTGGTAACAACGCCGGAATAAGCTTGGTTACTGTTGGTCGCTAAACAGCTAACTCCCGCTCACCTACTCAACCGCAGTGGCTGTGGTTGACCATCATTAGTAAAATTGAGTCTGGCTCTTTCTATGTATAGGAACTATGTATTTACAAAAGAAAAGTATATTAGTAGATATTATATCCCTTATCTAGTACCCACGACAAAAGCGTTTGCTTAGTGTGGGACTAGATGGCGCAGGGAAGAAATATTTTTTTATTATTTTTTGGCTCAGTTACGTTTCTATACTATCAATTATTCATAGGATAGATATTTTACTGAACCACGGCGGAAAAGGATCGGTCGATCTAATGACGCCTTTTAGCATCCTTCTTCATTGTGTGGTTTTAGTAAGTAGGTAAATAAGGCCCTTAAGGCAGTTTGAAGACTTTGACACCAGAGTTATGAACTTACTTTACTTTTTAGTTAGTAAATTTGTGAGCGCTCTGGTGTCAAGTTTTTTAATCGTTATAAAACATAGGTACTTATATACGAAAAACGCAAATGCAACTTGTTATTACGGATGCTTATTATAATAGTATGAAGAATGGTTGTTGATTTATGAACGTTATCATCATCATCAGCCTGTTATCGCCCACTGCTGAGCATAAGCCTCTCTTCTAGTACGCCACTCGTCCCGGTCCTGCGCAGAACATGTTTTTTGAAATATTATCAGATTTGCCTTAGCCAAACATTGAACGACATAAGCCACATCAAGTAACAAACAGATGTACATAAAGACAAAGTTGCATTTGTCTGGGAGGATAGGAAACCATACTATTCAAATTGGCCTTAATTTACCTAAATTAATTGTTATTGAGAAAACTTGTACGCAAGTTGCACGAAAACGTAATTAGTGTTTCGATATAGCAGGAAAGTTTAGTTATTTATCATGTGCTTGGAAATGCAATCGAGAATTTGATAAGGACGCGTTCATACATTCCTATGTACATACATAATTGCAACTTGCAAGTTTTTTTTTTTTTTTTTTTCTCATCTGTTTTCTATCTACAATCAGTGTTTTCACTATAAGCAGATCTGTTGAGTGATTCTGTCTTAACTTGCAAGTTAAATTTTATTTTGTTAAGTCCGAACCGAAAGGTTAGAAATGGATGTGTATTTTCTCACTTGAGTCTCATTTTCAAATAAGTATAATATATTAACTTAACAGAATAAACGTTCAGTAGGTACCTACATACATTTGTTCATAATGTCTTTTAATAACTTTGATGCCTGGATGTTTCTATAATTTAAATGTAGGTATTATCTGCTTGAAACGGGTGTTTCCTATCTAGTTACATCTGTCTTGTTACACTGTCTAGTGTTTGTTTACTAAAGTACAGCCTTCTTCAAATATATTACCATCATCATCATCATCAGTGTGTTTGGTTGCAGGCGTCCGTGCCTCCCATCCAGATGGAGCCCGTGGACCTGAGCCTGAAGCCGCGCCCGCCGCGACGCCGCCCTCACACCACACGTGAGTACACCTTACTAACATCACAAAAAAAAGTAAAATAAATAAATAAAAATTGTAGATCCCAGCTGTTTGCCTAGTTCAGCAGTCGTTAAGCCATGTCAGAGGCCCTTAGGGCGGGTTGAAAACTCTCGCTACCAGAGCTGGCCACTCTCATTCGATAAGAAGAAGAGTTACACCACGGTGTACTCCTTATTACTGTGGATCGTGAGTGACTACTCCGCAAAATCAATGCATTGGGGAAGTTTCTATATTGTTAATGGAAGTACACGGTTCTTCTACCCACAGGTGACACATGTCCTCAAAATTCTTAGATTTCTATATGATGTTCTCTTTACCGCTAACCGAGTACATAAAAGTTAGTTCTTATGCAAATAGGGTTTTATAAACATAAAGAGACCTAGCTATGAAACCTACAGTTCACATGTACTGTACTTATGTATAGCGTGTGTCGACGATGCGACACGGGCGGCGGACGCTTTACTCGAATCGTTGCGTATCCATGCATCTAAGTTGATCGATCCACTAAACGTTCACCAGAGATCAACTATCAGATCCGGATAGCACATAAAGATAAAGATAAAGATTTTTATTAGTAAACAGGTAAATGTGATATAATTTAGTGTTGCTCTGCCTTCTACTGTAGTGTTGACTGTGTTGTAGAAGGCAGGATCTTCCAGGGGATCAATTTGTTTACAATAAAAATATGCATCAAAATATACATCCGCGTGGAGACCTTGCGCGGCGCCTGCGCCGGCGCAGCTCTAATGGGAAATGGACGCAACACGCCAAGGTCGCCCGCCCGAGCATCGGGCTCATCAGCCTAAATTATAATACGAAAAATATTAGATTTTATGTAGCTGGATTTGTACAGAGTTAGTAGTGAAATGTAGTTGCGTAGGCTGTCAAACGTTATAGTGTATCATCATTGCATACAATGTTGTAAAACAAAGACGAGCCCGCTGTCTGTCCCCTAGATCTTTAGAACGGTTTTTAAACAAAACTTTACTATAGAAAACTTTTACAGCAGTGTTGGCAATCGTCAGGAGAAAGACAATAAATAAAATTAAACAACTAGTATGAGTGGCGCCGCCATATTTTCTACACTTCTTGGTTAGGGTATAAATAGTAGAGTAACACGCGAAGTACGCGCCTAGTAAAGATGGCAGCGATCCCTTTCACCAGTATCAGCGGCAATTAACGAAGGGAAAGGAGGGTTATGTAACCTCGTTGCAGCGCCGAAATATAGGCTGCACGTAGGGGTAGTTATAACATCTACTCATCTATACTATCTATACTCATATTGTAAAGCTGAAGAGTTTGTTTGTTTGTTTGAACGCGCTAATCAGGAACTACTGGTGCGAATTGAAAAAATCATTTTGCGTTGAATAGACCATTTATCGAGGAAGGCTTTAGGCTATATATAGGAGCGAAGAAACAATGGAAAATGTGGAAAAAACGGGGAAAATTATTCATCTTTGAGGGCTTTCGTTGCGTTAGCTGCGAAATCGGTTCAAATCGTGGGTAACAGCTATCATTTCTAAATTAGAAGAGGTAGTTTTCAATAATAAATACGATGCCCAAAATAACTACTCCACGCGGACAAAGTCGCGCGCACAGCTAGTATTATATATATGTAAATAATGAGGAGGTTATGCCATTCGCCATAAGTCCTTTAATAGAATAATATCCCCGGTTTGCTCTATATTTGACTACCAATAAAATGTCAGATACATAGATAGATTAACGCTGTATTGGGCACTGGTGACACTTTATTGGACCTAAACGCAATATAAGAAAACACACCTTAAATGTTGTAGGTATCGAAAATAGCAGTCTTATTGCTAAGCGAGCCTGGCGATCTCTTCCTGGCATCGTTATCATTACTGTCGTGAATAGAATCCGCCAATCGCTTGAAATTAAGGACATTTATATTGTTTTGATTGGCGGTTTCAATACTCATCTATTTATGTATGTTAGATTTATATTATATTATTTAGTTTTTAGGGTTCCGTACCTCAAAAGGAAAAAACGGAACCCTTATAGGATCACTTTGTTGTCCGTCTGTCCGTCCGTCTGTCAAGACCCTTTTTCTCAGGAACGCGTAGAGGTATGAAGCTGAAATTTATATCAATTACTCAGGTCTACTGTCCTTTGAAGCTGTGAAAAAATCAAACTTCTAAGTCAACGCAATCAAAAGATACAGCCATTTATGCCGCAAATTTTCGACACTTGCAAGGGAATCAAAACCTACAGGGTGCTTCCCGTGAACTCAGAATCTTGAAATTTGGTACGAAGCAACGTCTTATAGCATAGATAAAGGAAAAATTACGAAAACCATAAATTTTACGGAACCCTCGGTGCGCGAGTCCGACTCGCACTTGGCCGGTTTTTTATTTTATATGTTGGCTGACATTCATCTGCATAGTGACATAGGTTTTATATTTTTAAAACATTTTACAGTAAAGTATTACAATTTAATTGAAACATATTATGGAAGTATCACTTCACTTAGGTACAATTTTGAGCACCACAGCAGTAAACTATTGAACGAAAATGTTACCATACTATACTGAGACGCTCTCGCATAATTCACACAGTCTATAGAGCAGAGTTTGAAAGCAGTCTGTAGGCCTATTGCCTATAGGCTGTTAGACTAAGCTTGTTAAATCAGCCCGACACGATACGTAGATAGAGCCTTCGTTGTTACACTTTCCAATGTGTAGCTAAATTGTGCGGCATAAATTTTGTTTGTTTGGATTGTGATGGGGCGCGGAGCGAGGGATAAGCGGGAGCGGATTGCTAGTTTTACTTTGGTCACAGAGCGTATAATAAATGTTATTAATGGAATTAATAAAACTGATATGCATATTTTATTGACCACTAGTCCTAACGTAAAGAACAAATATCGGATTGAAAAATTGCAAGTAAAATAGCTTTTAATTATGTAAAGTAGAATAAAATGCGTTGCCTTCCAGTGCACATCAAAGTGTAACGGCAAAGTTTCTTCAAGTCGTATCAATTACCTGCAATTTTTGAATATTTTCGTTTCGTATGAGGAAAGTTATGAATGCTGATTTCGAAAATAAAGCTTCAACCATCCTCTTTAACTTATTGACTTTACAATTTAACTGAGTTTTTTCTCTCTGAATGGAGTGTTACCTGGCTCGCTATATTTTATCCCCTGTATCGTAGTATTAATGTGTTGACAGAGTACAATTTGATGGCTACAGGATAGCCAGTCGGTTTGTTCGTCATTTTCAGCGATTGGCCAAGTTTATAGCTCTCGACTGATCGCACGGGCCTGAGCCGGATCATAACCACCGCAACAAATGTATTGAAAGGTGTTAAGTTAAGGCTAGAGTAGTCAGCTATTCTTAAATTGATGTATTCAACTTTTGCTAGTACTTGCATTATGAGTACAGACTCTGTAATAACTATGTAGTTATCATAATTGTTGTAAAATAAACGGCAAATTAGAATAATATTTTACTGACAGGATTGCCAATGTTTATACATATCTCCAAAGCTAGGTACTGAATCGATTTTGATGAATCTTGTTCTGTTCCCTAAGCTGAACCATTCTTAATGTGATACAAAAGGAAGATATTGATAGCTGATTGAGTAGTTTCCCAGAAATTCGTGGACAAATATACCTATATATACAACATTTAGCACACGTGGTTGGAAGGCTAGGCATCATCATATTAACCACATGACAACTTTGGGGAAGGTTTTGTTCCATTTAAATTGTACGATTTAAAAATAAATTACTTATATTTTTAAATTAATACATTTTACCTTAAATTCTAGCTACAACCTATAAATTTAGCATTTAACGAAGTAACCACCAACATACACAGTAAATACGGTCCGAAGGCCAGATTCAAATGGCTGCCAGTTACCGGCCCATCCCGCTAACGTGTAAAAAGTATAATTGAAGCGCACATTCGTGATTACTTCACTCGATTTAATAGTAGTGCCCATGTTTATAGCTATTTCATGGATATAGTCTTTTAAAACTTAATGATGATTTCGCTCGTTTACTACATTTCGTAAAACTAACATTTGAATAGACGCTGTATAAAGCAGTCTCATTTAAACGCTTTGCTTGGTTATAAAAAAAGCACTCAGACTAAGTATTCTCATAATTCACCCGTTTAAGCTCCTGAATTTATAAGTTCTCCCGAACTTATAGTTTTTCAATTGTACTCGAACAATATAATCTCTTTCCTGTTCCTGCTTCTAGCTTTCTCTCAATGATATCTTATAAAATTATCCCAACGATATAAAATCAAGGAATTTGCTGGAAAATGTAAAGATAAGCGCATACGGCACATAGTGCTATTAACTAGTAAATTAATGATGTTCTCTAATTTAAAAAAAACTTAAACAGATGTAGTTCTAGTTAGTAAGTTGAATAAGAGTGGCTTATTCTGGTTTCAGAGCTTTCAAGCCCTAGTGGCCTTTGACATGGCTTCTAGTAGCATATGTTGAAAATCTACAGACGTCTCAAAGTGTGGTAGACACAGCGGTCGTGTTAGATGATTGCCCAGGCGCGCCAAGGATGAACCGAGCACAAAAACTAACCGGAGCGATGCTGCATACTAACTACAAGCTTTTAGGGAGATCATTACTTCGTGGCTATATTAACGTAGAAGAGACAAAAAAGATTCACGATATACATTTAGACAGAGAAATATGTTACCAGAAAAAAGCGATGTACATAAAGTAGGTGGTAGGTGGTAGGGTAGGTGATGACGTTTAACTGATGGTGATGGTTGGCCAAGTTTTTATATGACATGACAAATTTATGAAAAACTTTGTCAAAGGGAAGATAGAGACACGAAAAGGAAGAGGAATGTCGAGACGAGGTTACATTGGTTAAATCCAAAAGAAGGTAAGCGTCATGTCGGACGTTTGACTGCAGCCCAAATGATAAGTGGCATTCCATTTTAGACGCTTTCGTAGGTCGGATGTACGGCAGTCATTAAACCGTCAGAGGCCCTTAGGGTGGCTTGATTAACCCTCTACACCAGGGTAGGCATCTCTCGTTCGATAAGAAGCAGAAGCCCAAATAATGGTTATGAAGTAGAGACAGATACTAGTTCCGCTCGTATTCTTCTTTAGACCACATAAAACTTCAATTTAAAGTATGTATTTCCAACTGAATGTTCCTTTCACGCTTTTCAGCCGCTCGTTAGCAAGAAGCTACTCGGAGACCTTTTAACCCAAAATCCTTATTGTCGCGGTAGTTATGATTTTAACGGTTATTTCAGCTATAAAATACGCCCTCGGTGTATGAGACAAAGAATACACCTTGTAGATTCTACATGCTTAAACTCCTTTGACCAAAAAGTGTAAAAAAGATTCAGTTACTGAAAATATTTTAAACGAGTAAAATAGAAGCTGTTTATTTGTGTTTCTGTATAAGTCTGTCGATTCCCATGGCGCTTGCAGCCCTAGATTGCATGGTTGAATTCATGTTGAATAACATAAAAAAATGTTTATTTGAGCTTTAAAAAGGGTTGTGCAATGTCCAGTAAGAATGAACAAAGAAGAGAGATTACTTGACAAAAACATATAAATATATTCAATTGATTTATTTTTAATTAATACAAAACTTTCTAGGCAAAAGTAGTAACTTTTTAAGTTACAATATTACGCTTGAATAGCGATACGTTTCACTGATTTTGATCTATGTAGGATACCCTGCGTTGTTTAGTGCTACTTACGAGCGCTGGTCGTCGCTATATTCCATGTAGATGGTAATTATACACACCAGCCATCGAAACTGGTGCCGAACTGCTCGTGGGAGACACAGAGGGACAAGTCTCAGTACTAAAATTAGACATTTATAATTAAAGTTTTATTTCAATTTAGACATTTGTGAATTTCGTTTATTTATGTCATCTTAATAATACACATTCGACATATGCAGTCGTGAAAATCTAAATTAAGTTTTTCGGTCTGTTCGTTATGTTTTCGCTACCGAGGCGAAGTGAGCTGTTCACGACTTGACCCGTGCTATTCTGCCCAATATTCACCTTCTACGCTAAACCTCATGATGACTCTTCCCGTACTTCGTTTAAAACTAACATACGATACGATTACACATACGAGTATATAGGATCAAAGCCTTTTTTTGCATGAATATTATTATATGTTTGTATGTATGAAATACCTAGTCTCAATCATAAATGGAATATTCAAAATATTCCTATGAGAAAAAAAATATATCTGTCCTTTCCTCGTTGGTAGCCTGCGGGCATCCGTGTAAGGATTTTATTAGCGTCCAATTACAATTAATATGTAAATGTAAGAATTTAAACTGCAGCTTGCTTAATGGAATTGATTTTACCTCCTGAACTACCACATGTGGGCTAGTATGGATATTGGATGTGTAGGCTTTTTGCAAGACTTGAATAATATCTTATTTAATCCCTAAGAAAGCCAAAAAGATGTTTCATAAGATAATCGTATTTTTACGTGAGCTCTGACAAATGTCGACTTTTGTTTGAAGCTAGATTTCGCTTCTTTAATTCATAACACAAAAACAGTTGCTGTAGTTTCTCTTCTACGGCACCTTAAGGTTTTTCGTTGGCATTATATTTCATAACACGTTCCTGCAACCCAGTTCAACTTAGTTGCATATAAACCCCTTTTATTTTACGTATTTCTATTCTGTACACAAAATAACCTACCCTACTTATAGTACCTACTATATGTAACCTAGAACATAAATAAACCACTTTCGCCGTCTGACGCAACCCTCCATATATGTTAAAGCCCCAATTCCTAAATACCTGTTGAAATAAGCCCATTGTAGTCCGTTTTAAGCAGAATGCGGGAGATGGAAGCCAAGTTACAACTTAGGGCTTGTTAGCGGTAATAAGCCTTATTTATAACTTAATCTCGCTAACTTGCTGCATGGTGTTGTGTCACTTAAACTAAACTTCGGGTTTGGAGGGAACATAAAATTATCAGTGTAAATTGTTAGTTTATCTTGTAGTTTGTTGAAGAGAGTCCTCTTATACGTTAGAACTGATTTAACAAACGCCTCATTCTTACTTTTGGCATATAAGTAGTAGGTACCTTACCTATAGCATCAATAATAGTAGTTTATGCAACTGTCATATAATGAAGTTTACACTCGTTACTCGTTACTATTATGAAACTCGCTGCGCTCGTTTCATAAACTCACACTCGTGTTTTAATACCCGTGTTATATGCAGTTGCATATTGTCACAGTGATTTTG
Organism: Macaria notata; assembly: GCA_927399415.1. Taxonomy (NCBI): domain Eukaryota; kingdom Metazoa; phylum Arthropoda; class Insecta; order Lepidoptera; family Geometridae; genus Macaria; species Macaria notata. The sequence goes on from OV656742.1 coordinate 12,818,203, forward strand.
CCGCCATTAAAATCTAACCAACGAGAGCGCAGCGCGACCAACCTGATTGGCCCTGCAATCAGGTTGGTCACGCTTTTTCGATGTTATAATGCGCTATTACGATATCGATGTGGATATTATAACATCATGTGAAATTGCTTAAATTGAGTGTTTTGTTGTCTGTGCTATAACAGTAGTAATTATAAGTCAAGTATTGGAAACATAAGTAGAATGTTACAACATTAGTGTAGATAAAATTATTTAACTCGTTTTTAACTTTAATTACATACAATCAGAGTTAGAAATATACAAATATGTAAATGAAAATACTTTTCAATAAACATTACCTCACTTATCGCGAGAAAAAAGCTAAAAGCCGTTAATAACAACTGAGGTACACTTTTACAACATCTTCGTACACATTAGGTAAAAGTTTCATACATTTTGTGGTAACTATTTACTCTCGGATAAGCAACAAGCCTGGTATGTCCCTTGTCATGTGAACATGGGATAAAGGACCATGTTGTTTAATTAATTAGCACCGTATACGGTCAATATTTGAAAATGAACAAGCATCATTAGTGTGAAGCCAAATAGTTTGCAATTGTAGTTTTTTTTATTATTAAATCTGTTTTCACTGTATTATAGTTCCCGTAAGGCATGATTAAATTTAGTTGTATTAACCGGCTAGCACTTACGTCAAAAATTACGTCGAAAAATTAGCTCGACAAGTTTCGGAAATCTGAGGTTTCCATCATCAGGAGGACGAGTCAGCACGCGCGTCCCGGTTGGCCGCCTCGTCCAGAGTCCAGAGCTAATTTTTCGACGTAATTTTTGACGTAAGTGCTAGCCGGTTAATACAACTAAATTTAAATCTGTTTTGTTAGATATTAGAATATCGGCAATGATGCTATTATTAGTATTTGTTAGATATTAGAATATCGGCAATGATGCTATTATTAGTATTTGTTAGATATTAGAATATCGGCAATGATGCTATTATTAGTATTTGTTAGATATTAGAATATCGGCAATGATGCTATTATTAGTATTTGTTAGATATTAGAATATCGGCAATGATGCTATTATTAGTATTTGTAAGATATTAGAATATCGGCAATGATGCTATTATTAGTATTTGTTAGATATTAGAATATCGGCAATGATGCTATTATTAGTATTTGTTAGATATTAGAATATCGGCAATGATGCTATTATTAGTATTTGTTAGATATTAGAATATCGGCAATGATGCTATTATTAGTATTTGTTAGATATTAGAATATCGGCAATGATGCTATTATTAGTATTTGTAAGATATTAGAATATCGGCAATGATGCTATTATTAGTATTTGTTAGATATTAGAATATCGGCAATGATGCTATTATTAGTATTTGTTAGATATTAGAATAGCGGCAATGATGCTATTATTAGTATTTGTTAGATATTAGAATATCTAATTATTTATTGCTTTGTTTTACGCAAATAAGCTTTCCGTACGATATTTAATATTGACCAAGATAGCTATATCTCCGCATGGTGTTAGCAACAGTATCGATACAGAACTGTATTGGCCATAACATCGCCGAGCTATACGAGCTGATAACAGACACCATGTAGCGTTGCAATGTTATAAGGGTGTGGTGCGAGCTTAGGCGATTTATATATAGGTGTAGATTGGTTCCTTATTTTGGCTGTGTTAAAGCCCTTAAATGTTTAACCTTAAGTATGTTTAACCTTAAGAAATGTACACGAATTCGCGAGTTGACTCATTTAACGCTATCCAAAGGAAACGCATCGCATCCTTCATGTCCAGAATTGACACGTGTAAAAATAAGATTGTTAGAAGCCTTATGGACCGGCAGCTGCTGTCTGCAACATATGAGCGATGGGTAGCAATTGCAACCTTAAATGGATCTTTCTATATAATATTGTATATATTCTCTGGTTATGATTGTGTGTGATATGGATCTCAGTGTCTGCAATAAAAAGTTATTATTATTCATTCACAGACTCTCGGGCCTTACGCCCGGTATTTTTAAGGCATCAGTGGGGACGTAGCCAACACTGAGAGGCCTTTTACAATACTATACTTAAAATTAAGTACAAAATTACAGAAAGAGGATGTTAGGTATATAAAATAACTATTGCAGAAATGGTATTAATGTTACAGGCTATTGTGTTGAGTTGTTCATTGCCTTAATTAAACTGGTCTATTGTATGAGGAACGGCACCCGCCAGTTACGCCTCATTCATAAAAATTATAGCGGGTGATGACTTGCCACTCACTAAATGGGCCCTCCACAAAAGGCAGCCTAAGATGACGCCGGAAGGGCAACATTGGTGTGAGTGGCTTAGGGTGTCGAGAGGTGTGCTGCGCGTTCTCTGAGCGGTACTAGCGGCGTTATGCCCTTTAACACTTCCACCCTGGAGCTTAGGTACTTAGCTCTTGCGTCTTCCACTCCCGGACGGCCAATCAAGGCATCAAGGCAAGCCGGGAGGCAGGGGGTCTCTTTTAGCCCCCAGGGAATCGGGGTCCGCGGTGACGCCACTCACCGACGATATTATTATTATTATTATTATTAAGTCACTTTATGTATGGTCTTATGTAGAAATTAACGTACTTTTGCAGTAGAAGAAAGTGTTCAGGAATCAGAACGCGTTGATGTCTTTTGTGTGTCAATTTTGTTCCATATATATTTGTAGTCTATGATACCTATAGCTTTGTCGTGCTAACAGCAAACAAAATAACAAATAAATCGACCGACATGCAATGTACTGTTCACGTATTTATGTACATTTTAATATACGGATATACAGTAAATATGCGCTTGACACGCCATGTATCATTCAATCTTATGTCTTCTACTAATCTACTAATTTTAAAACTGCTACACGTATCTCAGTAAAAAAATTACCTGTAGTTTACCTGTTTCGGGCGCGATATTTTTTATCATATTTTCACTCAATAAACTCCGTAACATATTTATCTCATTTCTGAATTTACAGTCTCTATGGTCTCACAATATCTTAATACTATACCTACAACTACATCCTGGCTATGACCCGCTACTCGCTCGCACTATGCCCGCATCAGTTTCGCAACCGTCCGCCGGCCAGTTGTTCACAATGACTACCGAATGTATAAATTCACGCATAATTGTGCGCACTACAGCGTGAGAATCAAATCACAGATGTGGTGCAAGTGGACGCGACGAGCGGATAATGTTGTGTTCAACTTCCTAGGCTTTCTCTGTCTATTGCAACTTAATAACCGACTTCAAAAAAGAAGGAGTGTGTTATTTCCACTATTATGCCGTATTTCTGATCGTATGAACTCCAGTGTGTTACTACTGTGTGTATTCATTTCTGTTTTTAATACCTACCTAACATTTCGTTTTAATAACCAACCAAATTCCAAAATGGCCTTAACAAATTCAATTCTTTGTCATAATAATCTTGGCACATTAAATCGCTTCTCGCTGCGCTCATATATTGTGTCATACAGAAAGTGCAATCGCGAGCACCGATCGCAGCAATTTACTAACTGTTGTTGAGCTACTAAATACTTTTGCCGGAAAACGAAGCGGGCCATGAAACAAGAGATTTAAGGACATTAAATTCAAATGGATGACATTAGTAAATGTATTTATTAGTATTATAGTAACGATAAGATAGCGTTTTATAGTTGTTATAAAATATCCCAGTCTGTGCAACAATTACAAACCTGATGCTATGTAAACGATACAACTATATAATTTATTTATATGTCTCAGCTGCTCCATAATATGTACCTAAACTGCAGTGTTTAATGATAGGTAATTATTCAAAGGATGACTAGATTTTCTTCGTCAGCATACATATTAGTAATACAAAATAGCTTGCATTAGTTAAACCATGTCTGGACCACCCTAGAACGGTTTGAAATGAATGAATTGTATTAATTGTCGAATAAAACGTTAATTTTATCAATGTTCTATTCGATGCTGAATACGGTCATCATCATCATCATCCACTTCCCTTGGGATCCCACTGCTGGGTATATGGGCCTCCCTTTGTATAAATACGAATAACACACTATCTTCTTATCGAATGAGATTGGCCAACTCTGGTGTCGAGAGTTTATCAAGCCCTAAGCGCCTCTGACATGGACTAACAACTGCCGTACCAGGCAAACAGCCGGGACCTACAATTTAACCTATTAAATAATAAGCCCTGAATAAGTTACAAAACAATAAAACACAAATAATCTAGCAAACTTCAAAGCAATTTAACCATTTTGCCATAAAAAACCAGCGTATATAACCTCTGGTTCTCTGGCCTAAGGTCCAAATGTAGGTCTCATACTGCCCGTTATCGTCCAATCTGAAGGAATTAGTTTACAGCTCGCAGAGAAAGCAGCTGCAGCAGCTTTGTTATGCTGATACTGGTACATATATACAATATTGGTACAGTTATACATGTAGCTGGAAGATTGTTCTGAAAAGATTATGAAACCCAATAAATTCACAGACATTTATTTTAGTAGGCCCTTCCCTAAGCTGTTATCTTGTTCTTGAGACAATATCGTTTGTTTCACTCTATCTACCACCACTAATAATTTATCAAAGCTAATACACGCCCTAACTTTACCATTTCTTTTCTCTCTTCTAATTCTAGCTGGTCTTAGCGACATTTCTAAAGCACATTTAAAAGCCTGTTAGCCGCATATATTAAGAAACGGAAATGTCGACATTAATTAATGTTTTTCTCTAAAAAAAATTCCAACGATTTCCATCGATTTTATAAAACGATATAAATAAGTAGAGCTAACTTACACCTATATACGTAGTCCAATGTCCAACATGCCGCATTATACATTAACGTACAATCCCCATACACTCCACGACAACAAAGTACCGTGTAGTGTTGTACACAAACCCGTATACCATTCGGATACTGTCACCACACCGTGTTACCTACTCACTAGTTCTACATGGATGTGTAATATTGTAACACTGGATACGGCCTTTTTTAAATATCAAAGACTAGCTGTGCCTGCGACTTCGTCCGCGTGGAATAGTTATTTTGGGCATCATATTTATTTTTGCAAACAACCTCTTCAGCTTTATAAATTTAGCCATTACCCACGACTTGAACCGTTTTCGCAGCGCACGCAACGGAAGCCCTCAAGGATGAATAACTTTCCCCGTTTTTTTCCAGATTTTTCATTGTTTCTTCGCTCCTATTAGTTGCAGCGTGATGTTATATAGCCTAAAGCCTTCCTCGATAAATGGTATATTCAACACAAAAATAATTTTTCAATTCGCACCAGTAGTTCCTGAGATTAGCGCGTTCAAACAAACAAACTCTTCAGCTTTATAATATTAGTATAGATTATTTCATTAAATATCGAAATAAAAAATATCAAATATGTTTATTTAACATACCTTAGCTTAATTACAGAAAACTATTATGCGTATATAAGTATATTTTCATATCATATTGATAAAATTCGACCACAGGGAGATCCGCACAAAAGACGTGGTCGAAGGTGTATGTAGCATGCCTGTGATATAAAAAATCTGATCACTGTAAAATAAATATACAGGCAGTCCGTGATCATCTTGGTTAGGCGCGTTATTACACCTAGAAAGTTCTTATTGAAACACATCGTAGGTATAGGCTATGCTATTTCTGAGTATTACTTATTATTATTACGGTTATTTCTCTACTTGATTGTTTATAAAAAAAATAGTAATTGCTTCCATAAGTTTCAACCCAGTCTCATCCAGCCCTATCCAACCCAGCATGCTCTGTGGTCATGCGTATGGTCATTAGAAAGGCTGCACAATGGGCAGCGTGTCCTTCGATAGCAGATAGTGCGCCGGACCAGACTCCACGGCGAGCGTACTTACACTACCTAGCTAGTATTGGGATGTGTATCTTGTGTACTGTAGACCGAATACACATAGACATATTTGTGACTGGACTTCCTTAAACCGAGACCATCACTTAACAATATAGTTATAGTATATGTAGGTGTACACAATACAATAAAAACACTAATATTAGGAAAGCTAATGTTTGCGAGTTTGTTGTATTTTACTTCAAACTCTGAAGTTGATCATATCAGGAGCCGAGATCATTACGTGAATTATCCATCTATCCTTAGTTTTTGCGAAAAAAACCTAGATTCTTGCTAGATGCTGGTACCACGTAGTGTTTTTGCTTCTATGCAGATATAACCTGAACCTGCCTGAATCAACCTTTTACAAAAACTTAACAAAGCGCACCGCATCAAGCACAGGGCACTATGATACAAAGTAATTAGTTGTACACTTAGCCATAATGAATCTGTGCCAGTAATTACCGATAATTAGACAATCCAGCTCGAACAAAGGTAACGATTGTGTTTATGAATGAATTGATTGCACCCAGTTTTTGTCAGTTTCGTGTTCATGGCACGATCTGCATAGATATTAACTCGAGCTTTAATAACGGCGGCCCACATCGATTTATTGTTATTAATTGCAAGCAATAGCTCAGGGCGACATTTCGCAGAAAAACGTTTAGCATTTGCCATATTAAGTAGCTGGTAATTGATTGATTGGTGTGCTCGAGAAGGTGGCACGAAGGTGCGGGTGGTCTTACGTAGGTTGGAGAAAAAGTGCTCGTAGCTCAGCTGAGGTACTGATTAGCGATTATTATTTAACAACTGTCGATGTTAGACCTCGGATGGGTGGTCGTGAAGTAGATGTTGTAATAAGCTATTGACATTACCATACTTATTCTGTGGGTTTAGGTGCATCGTAGTTTATAGAGCTGCTAACTTAGATCTACTTCTTTAATCAGTGATCAAAGGTTCGTAGGAAATTAAAATAATTGGCGTCAGTATCCGCCACCTTCTACAAACAAACTCAAACTCACAAATACACAGATGTTATAGAAACTAATATACCAATGAAAACTGTATGTCTATTAGTTTTGTTTTATGTTTCCAGTTGGAGCGAGTGCAGTCTCGTCCAATCCAGAGAGGGAAGGTGCCACTTCTACTCATATGCTATTTGAGTAAGTGTTTCTCATTTACAACTCTAATAAATAAAATAAAAATAACATTTACAACTCTATTAGATGCTTATTTTTGGCTTATCTCCAATGACTCCAATCCACACGCCTAAAAACATACTTATTTCTTTTCTACGTATATGCACTTACGTTGCTACTTTATATATTCCAGGTCAATACATCGAGTGCCGAAAATAAAACTTGGGCCAGATTTGCGGAACGCTAGAAAATGCAAACACACTACGCAAAGGTAAATTACTTTTGGTTCAACAATCGAACCATATATAATTATTATGCCTCCTCTCCACTATCGGCCATGATCGACAATCGTTGATCGTCTGTGATCGGCAGCGTAATCGTCACGATCATCGTACAAGCATCCACACTATCGTCCGCGATCATTTGTTGCGCGGCAAGCGTTCAAGATGGACGTAGAGGTTTTAGCTGCGACTACCATTTATTTAATTGCCGTGTATAATCATTTTTTCAACGTAGTTGAACGAAAAGTTGTGAAAAATAAATGGAAAAAGAGAAGATGGTGGTGTCTGAGCATTAATCGTAAGAGAACAAAGTAAATATATACCTACCTATACAACTTAATTGGTGATCCTAGTGCCCAGTTATGATTACCTACCAACTTAAAAATCTTAAAAATCCTACAAAAATAAAACGACGTAACGTCCGCACGGCTTGCTGTCCTCCGGTCGAATGAATGATCTGCGATAGTGTGGGTACACGCACACAACTACAACCGATTCCCTTTGATTCGTGCCCGAAAAACCGACAAGTCACCGATCGCGGCAATCACGACGGCGATTAGGAACGATGATGGGCGACTACAGGCTAGTAGCCCTTCTACACTATCGTGATCGCTTATGATCGCCCATCATGGCCGATAATGGAGAGGAGGCATGTAATTACCAAAAAGAAATTGCCACGCTATAATATAATCTTTTAATTTTCAGGTTAAGACCACCCCCACCGGAAATACTGCCACATTTTCAAACGTCATTCGAGCTGTCAAAGTCGTTTCTACCTGTCATACCGTTTCCGTTACCAACTACCCACAAAATCACACCGACCGATGCTCAGCTCAAAAGTTTTTTCCTAAATACAGCATTGCAAAATGCTATCACTGGATCTTTGAACCAACTAGCACAAAGAAAACTCACAAAAGCAACTTCAGACAGCTTAAGAAAAACATTTACGAGACAAACTGAAAATCATAGAACTGTCAAATTAGAAAGTGACCAGAGCAAAAAGTTTACGAAGACAGCTTTAGACGTAACCGCCACAGTTAAGCTAGAAGAAGCCCAACGAAAACTACTAACAAAAGCACAGAACGCACCTAGTTATAAAACCGAAATCGACAAAATCATAACGAATACGAGACAAACCACGCTCAACGCGACACAAAGGTTTACCGACGATATCAGATCTGAGTTGACGAAGATAGTTTCAGATACAGTACCTTCAAAGTTCCCTACAGATACTCAATCAAGGCAAGAGACCACGAACCAGGAAACATTTACGAGACAAGATTCAAATAATGACATTAAAAATGAGTTTACGAATCCAGCTCTGGACGACGCTCTGATGAACAACAACAACGAAGACCTAGTGAATAGAAAGAGGCTACACAAGTGCGACGTGGCTGGATGCCATAAGGTTTACACGAAGAGCTCACATCTGAAGGCGCATAAGAGAACTCATACTGGTAAGTTGATTTGCTGTAAAATCTGGCTACTACATATTTATATATTCTTATTGCTAGTTCTTCTCTCCTATTTCTAGCCGATTGGCTTTATGTTGACTTCGTAACTATTTGTCTGATTGAGAAGTCTTGGGCAGCTATTGATTCGCATTCGCAAGCATTCGATAAACGGTGAAGTTACATCATCAGGGAACATGATATGAACGTTGAAGGTATGTTCAAAGACCACAAAATACGATCGATTTTGGGAATCGATCCGGGCGCCAACCATGATAGGTATACTTGCTCAAGACAACTCCCTAATTAATTAATTCAATTTAATGAAGTCTTGGCTTCTAATCAGAGAATGCTTTATTAGTAGGTAATACTATTTTATGGCTGCTAAATTGTGTTCGTTTCCAGGTGAGAAGCCCTACTCGTGCGGCTGGGCGGGCTGCGAGTGGCGCTTCGCCCGCTCGGACGAGCTGACCCGGCACACCCGCAAGCACACCGGCCTCCGCCCCTTCACCTGCCCGCTGTGCCGGCGCTCCTTCGCGCGCTCCGACCACCTGGGCCTGCACATGAGAAGACACTGACACCTGCAGCTGATGATGATGATGATGCTGGTTCTACAGAAGGGATAAGGAAGGTACAAGGAAGTAGAATAGAAGTTGTCTCGCTCTTTTTGTATCTAAACATTTTGTGACCGATACAGACCACCTAGGGCTGCATGTGAAGGTGCACATGATGATGATGGTGATGGCCATGGCTCTATAGAAGGCTTAGGTATGAGGAAGTAGAATAGAAGTTGTCTCGCTCTTAATTGTATCTGGCCATTTTGCGTTCTAGGCCTGCAGCAAAGTGTAACATCAGGCAGGCTGGAGTCAAACCTAAAACTATCCCACGTAAAAAAATGGAAGGTGCTTTGAGATATGTGATGATGATGGTGATCGTTATGGTGCTATAGAAGGCTGACGTAAGAGAAAGTAAAATAGAAGTTGTCTCGTTGAGATGGTACTCGTTTTCTGTCACACCACCTGGAGCTGCATGTTAGGAGACTTTGACACCAACATCAAATGTTATGTATTATCAGTTGATGATGATGATGGTGGACGAGGTATAACAAAGTAGAATAAATCGCGCTCACAATAGTTATAGATCAGTCGGACCACCTAGCCATCAACATTTTGATGATGATGATTAAATATGGCAAACTAGATGTTGGATCTAATGATCCACACTCATCACTCGTACATGTCGGTATTTGTATGTATTCTATTACTAATTTACGTTGAACAGATATTATGAGATCCGAATATATAAGTGAAGTCGATATTAAATCTCAAGTTAATATAAGAATATGGTGTATTCATAAAATAATACTTTGGTATACATATTATGCAAATACACATTGAAGGGCATTAAAATGTGATTGTTAAAACACTTTGCTCAATTTTTTACGACAATAACGTACTTTTAAACTAGAGTTTAGTAACGTTAATAATCAATAAGTAATAATTAAATATGTTTTACACAAAGTAAATGTAAGTTTTAAATTATAAAAACTACAGCGGCATTACATTATTAACATAAGGCCAGTAATATTATACAATTATTATTATATATAGGTTAAATCTCCAGCTAGTAAAGATATAGAGTAAAATAGTGTTATACGCTTTAGAATACAGTCAAGTAAATAACTGCTCAAATTCAGTTTTTCCATACTATATATCCATGTGAAAGGTTGTTAATAATAGCCTTTATTCATGATAAAATTTACTTATACATATAAAATAATTTACTGTACATCTTTTAATACAACATACCTGATTCATAAGACGTTTTTCTTTTTGAACAAACTCTAAATAAAAAATGCTAGAATACAATTTAAAAGCACAAGTGTAATATGGTTAAAATTTTAATTACTATCAGTCAATTGATTAGCAAAGCTGTTTTTATTAACTTTTATCTTTTTGAAAAACTATTTTTGTGTACAGAAACGTTTAAATTTCTAAGGGTAGAAGTTTCGCAGTAGTTCCTGATATTTGTATTCCATTGATTTGATCAAATTGAGTATAGTAAGGAGTGATGGAGTGCGTAGATTATAATTGTAAGTGTAGTTATATATTGTATAACTGTTAAATAGTATTGCGTATAAGATTTAGTTCCATTACGTTCCGTACAGGGAAATTGGGCAATATTATTATAATTAGTACAGTGTAGTACCTATTTCGTTAGTATCAGGGATAAAAAGTGATAAATTGAATGTTCTTTAATTTGGTAAACTTCGCTTTATTTGCCGCTAGCATAGCTAGTACAATCTGAGGTCTCAGTGGGCCTTATTACAAAACGTGGTTTAAATACTCTAGCCTGTGTTTAAATATAAGTCTAGACCAAGTCCGTTTTAGTTGTTCGAAAATTTACTGTCTGCTGTCGAAATTATGAAACCGTCAAAATGTACCAATATTAAATCAAAGTTCCAATTTGAAATTGACATTTAGATTGCTTGTATGTGATGTCTGACCAACAAGAACCCACTTATTTACCCCTTTATTTCCAAAGTCCTGGACTAATATTTAAACCGCGTTTTGTAATAAGACGGATAAAGTTTAATTTCTGCAGGCAAGACGTTTCAAAAGAAAAATTCTGTTTGCAAAAATGTCAGGCTCAGATTGCAAATGAAACTTTACTATCAAAGTATGATTATGTGTTGACTAAGTCTGCTAGGCGCCTGCTGAAGGATTAGATCATAAGAGTATGATTCATTGCTTAGTGCATAAGTTGTTTTGTTTCAAATGTTTATTGTAATTAAATATATATAAAACAATGTATCGGGGGCCAGTATTTCTGAAACATTTTGGTATTAATATAAAAGCCAGTAAACAAGTCATTTCTTAAGTAATTATATATAAATTTAAAAGAAACTAAGTGAATGATTGATCTCAAATTGGGTATTCTTCTCTCCATGATTTGTGTATTATTTAACTTTAAAAGATCTCAGCGAAATATATTACTAACACACTGATGTACCTAATTGTAAACAATAACTTTATTTTGTCCGAGTGCACACTGAAATTAGCATTATTTTTAAATGGGAGTATCCCAATTCTTCTGAATGTTGTTTTTTTTTATTAAATACATAAAACCTGTACCTAACTAAGCTTATAAAAAATGCAAGCTGTTCGAAAAAACGGCTCAAATCACATAAGACGACATGTTTTTAACAATTTTTTGTTCAACAACACACACACACGAGGACACATTCAAGTAAAACATCATTTTAACAATAAAATGATGTTTTACTTGAACGTGTCCTCGGATTTAGTTATACCTTTGATTAAGTGTCCCACGCAGCATTTTGCCGGCCAGTAAATGAAACCTTTTTAGATTCCTATTTAGGTTCTAAGGTATTGTAGTTTTGTATATTATTTATAGAAATTAGTGTTTTGAATAAGTAGATTATAGAAGTTATTTTTATGGATTTTAGGTTTTTTTACTCCGATTTAATTAAGGATTGTGAAAAGGCAGTTCGTCTATAAAATATGCAATTTTTGTAAATCATAAATTTGTTAAATTCAAAATTCATTTATTTATTGCAAAATATAAGTATTTACAAAGGTGGTATTATGTACATATGAGTGCGCTATATTTCCACCCACAGGGCGTGCAAGTCAAAAATGTACATACAATCCAATCAACCCTGAATAAACACTGGCTTAGTGTAATCCTAGATTAATGTGGTAATAATCATGTTTATAAATATTTGCGACATTTAATATTGAAATCAATTGTCTTGTATGCTGCTGAAAGCGATATTATTAATGTACACATTTGTTAAAATAAATACCTTCGCTAAAAATATGCAAATGATACGCCTATATTACCTATATTGTATTAAATACATTTTGTATTGGTGCTAAACTGTTGGTTCTTGCCAATAAAAAAAAGTTATAAAATATATATTATTATATTACAACTTAGCAATAAATCTCACAGATGTACCTACTTACTTATTTTTGTGTTTCTATTAAATATTTTTGATTATATATTGCTTTTATTCTTGATCACATGTTTTAGGCCCGTGATATAATTAAGTAAATGAATAGGTACTAAAATAGTTCTTTAGATAACCTAGGATTGCTTCGAATCGAAGTCAGTGCTGTTAAACATAAAACAATTAAGCCAAATAGGTCCTTAGGTATATTTCGCATATTTCGCATAGTAATATTTCGCGGAAAACAAATAATTTAGAATGATTTATGTTGGTTTCTTAACACCAATAGACATGGTATGCTCCAAACTCTTGCTTCTCTGGGACTGAACTTTACCTAGTAAGTACTCGTCAATACTTTCTCAGATTCTTTGTAACACAAATTTATAGAAACTTATTTAAAGTCTGGTAATCCAAAAAGGTGAAAATTGTCATTTCTATGGATCCTCTTTGTTCGTTTATAGTGTTTTCTGTATTTTCTCTAGAGACTCTTTGGTTTTTCTAAATGCTGTCGCTTTTCCTAGCGTCAATCTTTGTGTGTGTTTACAAAATTTATTATATGTATTGTCAATTTGACAATACTGAAACATGAAAAATTGAGTGCATATTTTAGATAAAAATGTAAAATAACAAAAAAAGGAAAAAATGGCGTAAGTACCTTTTATATCTTTACTTGTTGATGTTTACAGTTCACATAGTAAGTGCAGTAAGCAACTGTTATATTTTACTTACCTAGTATTTTATAGAATTCAAATTTGAAAGAGTTCCCACTTATCTGATTTAGACTTCAGTAAATGCATAAAACTCAATGAAATAGTAAAAATCTGTATCAAATGGAATTTACTTATTTAAACGTAAAATAATAAACAAGTTATAGGCACCGAACTATACCTACCTACCTACTGAAAACTAATGAAATTCGATATAAGTACAAAGATATAGCATAGCTTTACTGTTAGCTTTTTAGTGAGTCGTTTAAATGTAATTTACAAGCAGGAAGTAAATTAAGAGGAATGTTGGAATACGAAATAATACATTTTAGGTATAATTCTTTGCATAAAATCTGCGGTGAAACGAGATAAAACTTCTTTCAGTCACTTTTCTGTCAGCTACCGAACCAAGGCTTGTCCAATTCTCGCTGTGCCAATGTCATCAAACGAAAAAACAAAATGATTTTCTCGCGACAAATCCATCAAAATTCTAATGAATATCTTCGCCATCCTTTTGTTAATAAAATTCACGGTATGCGAGCAAGATAAGCGAATTATCACTACCCTCAAATATTCCAAATACCATGTGATGCCTACGATAGTGAACGGGCAGCCTTCGAAGCGAGGCAACCTGCCGTACCTAGTGTCAATCAAGGAGCCAGCCACCTCGCACAGCTACTCCGACCACATCCTGTGGCTCCCTCTGTGCGGAGGAAGCATCATCGGCCTCACAAGGGTCCTGACCGCAGCTCATTGCTTCGAAGGGAAGAACTTCTTCTACGAGAAGCGGCCAGATTTACTTCGCCTGGTCGCCGGGAACATGGAAAGCAACCACTATCATTCCGGGGAAACGGAGACCTCAGAAGACGCGCAGTGGCGGAAGATAGCCAAAGTGTATCTTCACAGCCAGTTCTCATTCCCTGACAACGATATAGCTGTTGTAGACGTGGACATGCCTTGGAACTTCACGTCTTATGTCAACTTTGCGACTGCAGCCAGTATCAATGGAGACTATCCATCGACCTGTTACATAGCCGGCTTCGGTCGCACGCGGTACGACCATCTGAAGTCCAGCCTTTCACCCGTTCTACTCCAGGCGAGGATAGACATCATACCTGCATGGAAATGCTCGGCTATATGGGGAATGGACATGGCTAACAAGATCTGCACCGACTCAGCTGTCGCTGACGTCAGCACGGGAGACTCAGGAGGTCCTTTAGGCTGCAGGTTTACTCTGGACCCAGCAGAGGAGCCTGGAAGAGATGTCCTAGTAGGGGTAGTGAGTGGCAAGAACTTCGACCTGACGAGTTTGTTCACGCGCGTGTCCAGGTATAGGACATGGATCGATGCCGTAGAAGACCAGCCGATTGCGCTGAGCAGTGCCACTCAACTGTTGGCTACAAGTTTGGTACTCATTATATTTTTTGTTTTAAAATATGTGTTGTTTCATTTTCTTGCTAGTAAAAATATCAGATCGCAAAAATTTAAATACGGTGAAACGCTCCATGGCGGCTGAATTCCTAAAGACCGTTAGTGCTTCCGCCGCACCCCGCGTGCCATTCCTGCGCGCCATTTGAATTCTGTTCGAAATTTAGATTTCAAAGGACTTATGGGACACCTGTAGGTATATAGGTTAGTTTGGACTTGAAAGTAAAGTAAAACATTTTTACTTACTTTTATTTTAGGTTGTAAAATGATCAATAAATAGGTAACTAATAATAGCATATGTGTCAACATTCTAGTGTTAGGTTTTATAACGAGTATGTATAAACGAGAGCCGTTCACGTTGGTATAAAACTTATCCCAATTTAAATTGTTATTTCCAACGATACTTTACATTTATTTTACAAAAGTTACATGTAGCTATGTGTGTAGTTGCTGCGTAGTCGTGTGCGAGCACTGTCAGACGCCCGTGGGGCGGCACGAGCACCCTGCCGAGCTGCAGGGGCACAGCTACCACCAGGAGTGCCGGAAATGCTGTGAGTCTAATCAATTATATACATACAGTCTACACTTTAATATGATAGGTACGTTTTTAATATGCGATGCGTTCGGAGCTCTTACATCGTCGAGTCAGACGCGCATCTTACATCGTCGAGTCAGACGCGCATCTTACATCGTCGAGTCAGGCGCGCATGTCATGGTGGCACATTCGTATCATTATCATTATTTAAAAGCAAGACTGTGTGTGTTGGTCGGTTTGTTCCGCCTGTTCCGCACATGTTTCATACCTACTGGAAGGGTAAAAAAAGAAATATTTTCCACATTTGCTGCTAGAGGGTAATAAAAAAAATAAAAAAATATATGAAAAATAATTTATTTTCCGTTTTTACGCCACCGCAACGGATTTGTCAAAGCTAGATAAATGAACTACCAAAAAGGACGCTAAGTACCTACTTATATCCATCTTCTTAAAATATAATGCGTGTACAGATGTATGCAGCGAGACAGACCTGCAGAACGCAGAGGTGTTCAAGGGGGTCATCTTCTGCTCGAGCTGCTCGCAGAGGATCTTCCAGGGGGTGGCCACCGCCAGGAACACCAAGGACACCTCCCGGAAATATAAGGAAAGGTACACACGACCTGAAGTTCTCAAATTCTATCATGAACACAGCACACTTATCGAACTTTTTAACGAAAATATGCAGACTTAGTTATAGAACTACCTATGTATATTGCTTTTCGGTTTTGTTTTTTATTGTTGAATAAATTATACGCTAAACCACTGTTGGCGACGCGCATCATTGTTTCATTTGAATACTACTAGCGCCATCTACTGGCACAGAGCAATAGTGTGTACTAGGTACATTTTTATGAAGAAAGGAGAGAAATGAGGGTGCGCGTGACATAATTTGCTAATTTGACGTATTATGAAAGGTAGATCTTGGCTTGCTGTCCGACCGCGCTGATGGCCGGTCGTGTGCTAAGTAAATACTCCTGATTTCTCATACAAAATAGACTCTGTAGTGTTGTGCGCGACAAATGTGTGACCTGCGCCCGTATGCCTCATATAAATCGGGGTTTCGCATTCCTATCATCTACAACCACGTTGCTGTTAATTTAACGCTAAAAGGCGAAACAGTTAAAAGGCGAGTTACCCCAGATATTTTCTGCCGTCATCAAACCTGCCCCACAATATATTTTTGGAGCTTGATGAGTTATCAGGGATCTTTCTGTAAGGCTCGAACATAGGTTAGCGAAATTAATAACGACTGTGCGCTTTTTTCTGTAGATACTGAATTTAGATACTTAATCTTTAAAGAAGAATTTAATTATTTTTCATAGCCTCTATAGCGGATATTTAAATGTGTTTTACGCCCAGGGTGCGCCGCCGTCGCTCTCCGCGCACCCGAGGCCAAGCCAAGCGCAAGGGGAGCAGTCCTCACGGCATCATCGCGCTCACCGAGCTCATAGCCTCCTCCGGCTCCAGCAAGCACTGCTCCACGACTTCGCGCAGGTGACACACATAATGCATATCCTCCGCGTTTACATCAAATTGTATGGGGTCAGGCTTTACCCGTGGATAGTCAGTCACACGTGGTATGTTTATTGCTATTTGTTTCTGTTTGTGCATGCGATAGTACGGCTGCTTTGCACAAATTTTATTAATCAAGACTAGATTTGACTTCAAAAGTGACATATTTTAACCAATTCACTGGTCGCTCACCGCCTGTACTGGACAAGACAATCCCAACATGGCGGTACGCGTGATTTATGCTTTCGAAAAAAATATATTAACACAATTTTGCACTCACTGATCGTACTTATTTATAGTGTAAAGCTTGATGTTGTGTAGCCGGGGTGTGTGAGCTGCCGGTATATTAATAAAGCTCAAGTTAGCAAGTGGAGTTTGAATGGGTTTTATAAATCCTTCACGCACAAATATGTAAGCTTTTTTTAAATAATTGAGTAAATATGAATGTTTTATTTCTTTTTCAGCAAGAGCAAATCCATCGTGATGTCCACAGAGATGGCTCTCACTACCACTATACCTAACTATGACGGGGTAAACTACTTTAAATTATTTTAATTAATTTAATGTATTGACTACAGTCACACACGCACGCACACGCACACCTCACACACTATAAGGCCAATTTAAATCAAATTTAAATCTCTGTAAATTAAGTTATCTTTAAGGTAAGAAATACATATATATTCTAATCAGTCATAAAGTAATAATAACGGATCTTTTTTGTTTCAGATTAAGACTTACAACAAAAACAGCGCAGGTACCAATAATTAATTAGTTAGTTTTAGTTGTTTATGGCGGTAGGTGGCTTACTTTCCGGAGCCACTCAACTAATTAATTACACTAATCAAGTGCAACGTTGTATTTCTGTCGGAGCGACAGACATTTGAGAGCAAGTTTCATTTCAGCGCCGTTTAGTTTGGTGGGTGTCTCTTCAGGTGACTTTCTGATCAAATGTCTGACTGTCATGTGTTGAAAAAGTATTAAAAACTAGCCACTCGGCCGGCTGGCGCAGTCACGTATACAAATAATAATATACATATTAAAAACAGGAAGACACGTCTTATTAAAAAATACACATCGTGTCGGTTGCATAGTTTTAAAGAAATAAGCATATTCGTGGACAGATAGCGGGAGACGATCTGTTATAAACTGTATAGTGATCGTGGTTGTATAAATCATACCTAACTTTCAGAAATGGGTATGACAACAGAGGTGACGCAGCAACTATTGAACGAGCTGCATTGTCCTGTGGTCACTACTACTAGATATAAGTAAGGCTTCCTTCTATCATTTATACATTTTTTTTAATTATTTATTTTTTTGGCCATAGCTATCCTCAAGCAAGCTATGTTCCGGTGCAAACCCGTTTTAGATAAAATAATCATACACTTATATTTTAGTTATATCGAACGCTTTTCATTAATTTTCTTCAATAATAAGTACCGTGATAGCCAAACGAGTAATCTAGCTTTCAATAAAAATGATTTTTTCTCCAGAAAAGCTGCGCCCGTGCCGTCTCCTCCATTTAAAGAGCGACCTCACAGAAAGGTAAGTTATTGAATCAGTTTCATAATTTACAACACATTAAAACAATTTTCTTAATATTTCTTCTGAGAATCGTTTAAAAAGGAATTCCTCCACAAGCATGCATATGTACTTATTGGAGACCTACAATCAATCAGATATTTTTTCAAATTAGACTGCGATAGACGACGACTTACCACTCTTGAAAACATGCTACGTCCAAGGTAAAATTAAAAGGTAACTAAGAAGAAGAATTATAGAATTTATTAGATATGTTTGTCAACAGAAGAGTCCGTGCAGCGACCTCCGTATCGCGGAGCTGGGCACGTCGCGAGAGATCGCCAACATGGCGCTCCGGCATAAGAACGAACCGCCCAACATCATCCAGCCAGAGTAAGAACTTTTGTATAGATGAACTTAATGAATACTAACCATCAATACACCAATGTAAATTATACATAGATTAACATAAATAAATAAAATACAAATAAATATTGCACACAGCGCCATCTAGTCCCACACTAAGCAAACGCTTGTGTCGTGGGTACTAGATAACGGATATAATACTCATATACTTACACACACACATACACAGCCTCCTATATTTTTGATGAAATTCTCGGAAAATATCTACTATTTTTGAAACATTAACAGCCAGATTGAATATTAAAGTGTGTTTAGGTATTATAATTAGTACACATAATCTAGTGCAGCACCACTAGTGCTCGCTTGGACGACTGTTCACACGAGTTGAGGCGTCCACTAGCTGCGCATCCAACGATCACAGCGCTCTGCTAAGTAGCACATGTTCTATTCAGTAAGTAATATGCGCTCTCGAAACATACACTATGACGTCCTTTTTAGTTTTCGGGTGGGTTGGCTTTGCATGTAAGAAAAATATATTGGCACCTATGGTAAAGCTTCTTTTTAACCTGAATTACTCATTAACATGTCTCATAGTACGAGTATGTATATATGATAGTGGCGTATTACACTACATCGGGATCTCTTTTTACGTAACTAGCTATTGCCCGCGGCTTCGCACGCATTATTACATAATATATAAACCTTCCTTTTGATCACTCTATCTATTATAAAAACAGCTTAAAATCCGTGGTGCAGTTAGATACATACATACAGACAGACAGACTACAGATACTATGTATGTATGTAGTGATTAATCAATCAGAGACTCCTGAAGCAGAAAACACTTGACACCAGAGTTCGCCGATCTAATACAGATACAGATGTTTATTGATAAATTATGGAAATTTACATGTCAAATTTAATAATTACAGTAGGTACTCGTACATTAATAGGGGCTTACTTTTATTTCCAGTAGTCCAGCTAAACGGCTGAGCTGCACCAGCGACTCTGTGCTCAACAAGGAGTCTGGTAAGGCTTTTTTATATCTTCTTTTTCTTTATGTATGTATGTTCCCCAACACACATGGCGTAGCATATGGCGGACGAACAATAACAATGTACCATCATGTACTAATTATCATCCATGTTTTTGCGAATAAATTATTTGATTTGACTGTTATACTATAATAGTAGTTTATGCAACTGTCATATAATGAAGGGTATTAAAACACGAGTGTGAGTTTATGAAACGAGCGCAGCGAGTTTCATAATAGTAACGAGTGTTATATGCAGACCGTGACCGTGTTATATTCAGTTGCATACACTACTTTATCTTCACTAATGCAAGTAATCAAACAACAAGAGTAAAAGCTGACAATAGTTAATTTTTCATATAATTTTCTAGATTTTTCTGGCAAAAGATTATGAGTTACTTTTGTTGCCAATTCTAGAATATCCGGAGGCGTACAAATATCATCGTCGCTATCCATTCTTAACTTTTAATTTGTATTTAAAAAACAAACCACATTGCGAAACATTAAATTCACGCGTACGTGTATTGTCACAGTGATTTTACCGCCATTAAAATCTAACCAACGAGAGCGCAGCTGCGCGCACAAATAAAGCGCGACCAACCTGATTGGCCCTGCAATCAGGTTGGTCACGCTTTGTTGATGTTATAATGAGCTATTACGATATCGATGTGGATATTATAACATCATGTGAAATTGCTTAAATTGAGTGTTTTGTTGTCTGTGCTATAACAGTAGTAATTATAAGTCAAGTATTGGAAACATAAGTAGAATGTTACAACCAGAGATATAAATTATCTTAGATAAAAGTATTTGAAATACAGATACAAGATACAAAATACGTATTTATATCTTGTATTTGAAATACTTTTATATATTTTATCTTGTATCTTATATCTAGATACATTTTCCTGGTATCTTAGTATTTTGAAGATACTTATTCCCCAAGATACTTTTGCTAAAATAAATTTCATTTTTTCTTTCCGAACGCAACTATACAAACCACCAACCAAACGTCGTCTAAACATTTTGACAATATTGCCGAAAACCAAATGACAGATGGCAACACTATCTTTCTCAAAATGTCCCCGCCTAACTCAGATAAAGGAACCAATAGATATAACCGTAGCGTGGCCGCCTATGAAACAGCACTATATTGTTTCGGTGTGACCATGTTGGGAAAATTACCAGTTTTCGGTGGCAAAATTTTGTAATATTATCTTTGAGACAATTCAACTTTAAATATGATCTATTAGTACAATAAATACAACTTTGCATTTACTGAAGGCAAACGAGCGATAATTAGAAGTGGAAATATTGTTCTCATCATTATATATAATATTTAAAATGGCCACTTTATGCATACCTACAGCAGCCGTATCAACTACCAGCATATTGCTGCCCTGACTGCTTGGAAGAGCCTAAAAAGAGGTGCTGCTTCACCTCCCTGAAGTCTTTTCGAACGAATTTCAAGGCGGCATTTAAATAAAACTTCACACATAATTTTTATAATTTTTATTGTCCTTTAAATAAAACTAATTTTGTATGAAAATTCCTAATTCTCTCATCTCTTCTAGATGTTTTCTTTAGTAAGAAATGGATTCTTACTTCTAAAAATCTAAGCGTAATGGCTCTGATTAAAAGAATCAAATGATTTTCAAGAGGATCTTGTTCCAATATATGCTCACTTAATTCCTCAAAAATTTTTGAAAAAATAAACATTTTCGAAATTTCAACTATCAGCTTTGGTAGGTTATTTTTATTATTAAAATATGCAATACCATTGAATGTGAGGATATGCCTTAGAACTTTTTCAGCATATAAACATATTTCGATCGATATATGACGTTCTTCTTTTTATATTCAAAGGAATTCACATCAAAGTGAATTGAACAAATTTTTGAATATTTAGTAGGCTGCCAATTTTGACGTCCAGTAACATCCACCCATAAAGTTTTCAGTGTGTCATCACTAGCAGGAAACCTAAAATGTAAAATAAATATGTTATTTTTTCTGATGTGAATCTGGGTAGGTAAATAAGTTTCTTAACAGTGCAACACTGAACTTCTAAGAATTAAAGGTTATGTTTTGTTTATTTGTAAATATTCCGTATTTAATCGATATTTCTGATTAAGAAATGGTTTGAATATACATTATAATACGAAATTATTCACAAATAAACATCAATATCATCATATTTTTACTTAAATAATGAACTTACGAGTGAAATGTAATTCCTTCAATTTTCCGCTCACTACGGCTTTTGCAGCCTAAAATACTACAACCCACCATTGCACATAAACACCACAACACTATATTAATTATCACATCACCTACAAAACTCCAAAATACAGTAAAATCTCAAAATCACCACTAAGACGTTGGTATGTTTGGCAAACTTGCTTTTTGACAAACAAACTAAAACGGCCACGGTGACAAGGACAAAAAAATAATATCGTGCATTTCATTACACTTGTGAAAACTGTAGCGCGCTATCTCATTCTTACCATTACGTTACGTCATAAGGGTTATATCTATTGGTTCCTTTATCTGAGCCGCCTAAGGTGGAAATACGCACACTATAGGAAAAAGTTTCCAAAATGTCCGCCCACTTTGTAAACGATCAGACTTAGACTTGTAGCTTGTAGGTATCTTCATAGAAAACTACTATTTAAAGCTATGTTTTACAGTTAACGATATATAATTCGCACATCATTCTCCTCATCAAATTTCTGAACTCTCGCTCGCAAATGCTAAAATAATGAGATATAGGTACTCACATTAAGATTTTTTGATGATTATAAATTGCGGTTGTGATGTTTTTCACTACTCTGATTACTTTTCTACATGATATTTTGATAACAATAACACATCAGACAATTACACACTGACAAAACAAACACATTATAATCACTCACAATATGTCCAGACTTTCAAATCATAAACATTTTCACACTTGAAATGCAATATTTACATAAAAAATTCCTTTCTTCCTTTCTTAATTCATTCCTTTCTAAATATGTGAATTAATCTCTATTGCATTGTACATTATAGCAATTTATTGATGTTCAGAGAGCTAAGTTGTGTTTGGTGTCATGTTGAAATAAAACAATACAATATACCTATATAAAAAAATATAAACAAAATCAATTTATAACATTTTCGAAGATTTGTTAACGCTTCCTACATTATTCTTTGTTTAAAAGTTAAAAGTTGGCAGTTAAAATAAATGTTGTTTTCTTACAAAAGTATTTAATCTTTAAAAAGTATTTGAAAGATAGGTATTTTGTATCTTGTATTTCAGATACCTTTTTAGAAAAGTATTTGTATTTGGATCTGAAATACTTTTTTTTAAAGTATCTTGCATCTTGTATTTCAGATACTTTGTATAGGGTATCTAATACATCTCTGGTTACAACATTAGTGTAGATAAATAAATATACCTAGTCAGGTCATAAATTCTGTCACATGTTTAATATAAAATAATTGAAACAACTTTATTCTTTATGTAACCATTTATACACCAAAATGAACTTAACAAAACATAGATTCTTATAACAATAAAGTTTATTCAAAATGACCTCCGTGATTTTGAATACAGGCCTTCAACCTGGCGGCCAGTCGTCTATCGCTGCACGAACGAGGTCCATGTCAATATCGGCGGCTGCCTTAATCAAGGATGTCTTGAGTGACTCCAAATTGGGATGAGGCTTTGAGCACGCCTTTTCCTCCAAGTGTTGCCATATCTTGTAATCTAACGGATTCAAATCTGGACTGGAGGAGGGCCAGTCTTCGTGCCGGATGAAGTCGATTTCACGCGCCGCCAGCCAGTCTTGTGTGCTCTTCGCTCTATGAGCTGGCGCCGAATCTTGTTGGAATACCCAGTGCTTGTTATTGAACATGATATGAGAAACAGGTTCCACAAGGTTAGTCAGGACTGTATTTTGATACACAACTGCATTCGTTTTTACACCTTTCTCACAAAAATGTACCTCTGTTAAGCCCCAATAAGAAACTCCCAACCATACCATGAGCGAGGATGAAAAATGACCTCGTTGGACACGCGGAATACGTTTGCTCGCTTCTTCACTACTGTGTGCGTACACCTTATCATTTTGTTTGTTGTAGCTCTCTTCTACGGTAAAATTTTTTTTATCCGAAAAAAGAATTTCCTGATATTTTTTTCCCGCGTACCGCTTCAACAAAGCGCGGCATCTCTTCAGTCTCAGGTCCATTAGACGAACATTCAAACTATGTCCTGTATTTCTTTGATATGCCCGAAGCCCTAAGTCTTCATTTAAAACCCTTTTCACCGTGGTTCTGCTTAACCCCATCTGAAGGGCCAACAGTTTCTGCTTACGTTTGGGATTTCTTTGAATTCGCGCCTTCACAGCTTTTATCACTGCTGGAGTCCTAACAGACCCAGGGCGACCACTTCTTGACCTGTCATCTACACTAGAGTCTTCATTGTATCGTTTGATGGTACGATAAACGAATCTTTTGGTTATATTCAAATTTTTCAGTATGTCAAAAATTTGAATTGGCGCGTAACCGCAACGATGCAATGCAATAACTGCAACACGGTCTTCTTTAAGCGTCCACTTCATATATAAAAATGAGTAAAATTCTAAAAAGTATACATTTTATTTTCATGAACAATTCGAAATTCGAATTCAATAAACTTTTTTGTGGCCAGCATTCTAAAAGAAAAGTTTTTACTGTGTGACAATACTTATGACCTGACTAGGTATATTCCAGGACATTGCACACAGCGCCATCTAGCCCCACAATAAACAAATGCTAAAGTGGGAACTAGATGACGAATACAATACTTAAATACTTTTTTAAAATTATATTTATGATTTAACTTGTATGTTCCACAGAATCCGGTGACCAACACGATGAGTGGCTGGACTCAGCGTACAGCACTTTGGATGGGAATGCACGATCGTGAGTGGATTTGTCTTATCTTAATATGCGTAGTTAAGACATGGATAAAAAGAAAATTGAATAAATTCGTGTCAAAAATCATTGTAAAAAAACAATTATAATGATCAATGACTATGTTTTCCATAATGCAATTTGCATGTTTGTAGATCATGGATGGGTAGAAGATTTCAAAGCATTGTGAAGATACCATATTTTACTTGTAAGTATTATAGGTAGGTGTAGAAAATAAATTAAAACTCAAACTCAAACTCAATTTATTAATAACAAAAATATAGTTACATGTCAATCTAATAATCAAATAATTGTCTTATTTATGTATATGTCTATAATAAATTACATTATTTACATACAAATTTTTTTGATATCCAACATATCATTAACGTTATAGTACGTTTTTTCGACAAGCCAATGCTTGAGCAACCGTTTAAAAGACGCGGTAGAGGGCGCGTCACGTACTTGTACCGGGAGGGCGTTGTACGCGTGCACCGCCGTCACGTGCACTAGTTTGGTCGCCTTGGCTAGCTTGCAGCTCGGCGCGCGGAGTTCAAAAAACTTGATATTGGCTTTATGTAAAAACGGTGTCTAATGTATGTATGTATAGCGATGTTTTTTGTTTACTGCCTCTTTGATAATTTTGTTTACAACAAACTATTTACTTTGCAGTCAAGAATAAAATACTGCGCAGGAGTTCCCTTATTAGTGACTTGATGAGCGAAAAAGAAAACATGTGAGTTATTCTTCATTTTCTTCTCATTAAAATGTATGTGTTGAAACAGTCGTTGTTCATGTAATCTAAATTTGAAGACATATTACTAATACTTAACTTATCTAATTTTGGCTGTGTACCAAATTTTTTTATGTAGCTTTTTTAATATATCTTTTTATATTTACAGGGGTATTATCAGCAAAATAAAATCAATCTTCCACAAAGACTATAACAGTCATCGAAGTAAGTAGAACAAACTTATAAAATCTTAGGTATACTAACTAAATAGGTACATTATACCTATATAATACTAAACAATAGTTGAATGGAGTACATAAGTCATAATAGATAGATAGATTTTTTTTTATTGTTGACACAAAATCTGAAAAAAGAATTAAACAAATAATATCTAAAGAAGTAAAAAGGCGAAAATATTTCCATAGCTATAGAACTCTATTTTATAAAAAAAAGTTTAATACATTTTTTATAGAGGAATTCAGAGTTTTTTAAGTAAAAAGGTCACAAATTTATTTAACATCTCATGTTTTTTCAGATCGTGGTATTAAAAGATTGTACTCGACGATAAATCGCAAACAAGAGCGGAACAAACTCGGTTGGTAAGTTATTATCATTG
The DNA here is from genome assembly GCA_927399415.1 of Macaria notata. NCBI lineage: Eukaryota > Metazoa > Arthropoda > Insecta > Lepidoptera > Geometridae > Macaria > Macaria notata. The sequence goes on from OV656742.1 coordinate 12,844,310, forward strand.
TTTACGAGTAGAATGAAGAAAAGCCTGTCTCTACGTTAAAAATAGTAGGAAGTTCTTGATTCAATGGTTGAACTTTCTCGTTGGTTTATCTGCTTTATAATTGGTGTTGTGCGAAATGTCCCGGAATATATATTTATTTATTAATTCATTTTGTTTTTTTTTTTTTTTTTTTTTAATTTTTAAATTAACATGTGCTAATTTGTCTCTGTTAAAATCGAAATATTTGAATTTGTACCAACAAAATTATGTTATATTGTTATTTTCAGGTTAAATCTAGATACAGATGTATATGCCAATCACAGAAACAATACAAGGTAACAATTTCTTGACATTTGTATGTATGTATGTAGGTGCTTTTATATTCTTACGTTTATTTGTACAATTTCAATAAAATATTAGTCTACTTTAAAATTTTATTAATTTGTGTTCACAGTATATCGAAGTACAGTAAGCAAAAAAGGTTGGTACCAGTAACTTATTGTACCTTCGGTAATTCAACCCGTGATACTAAATTAGACTTGATATTTTTTTATCTAAGATCTATTAGTTCTTAATATACGCTATAACGCAGCAATGCACCATGATTGTTGCGCATAGAGGTATTTATAATAACTATTAATTTTATATTGTTTATGAAATTTGTAGAAACCATGTCCCAGAAAAAAAAACGTGGTGACACCTTAAACATGGAATGGAACAGCTAGGACAGGGTGCTAACATACAATAAAACTTGAGTTAGGATCGGATTATGATACAAAGTTTCACGTGTAAAATATTCATTCATGTCTATTTTCTATTTCTTTGCCTTGAAAATGTTTTTTGTAATATCTCTACACTGTATGTTTATGTCCAGATGCAGACATTTCGCCACATCGCACAGCTACCGCTGCATGCGCTCGCACGTCATGCGCCTCGCTGGACCCACCAAGAGCGAGTGAGTGCAACACCATCATCAGCAACTCTCTTTGAGTCGTATTTCCTCATGACTGGGGGTCGTGACTCCCCCGCAGAATTAATTCGTTAGGGGAGTTCTCTTGGGCAGATACATCGTGGTGGGCGCCCAGGTCCTTCCACGGAAGACACATGTCCTCGGATATTGTGGTCCTCAAACATGTCGCTTTCCTCACGATGTTTTCCTTCACCGCTAAGCGAGTGCAAATCCACAGTTAACTTGAAAATATAAGTCATTGGTAAAGGGCCGGAATCGAACCAGGGTGCGTCTGGATGAAAAGCAGAAACTGGAACCGCTGAGCCACACTCGCTTTTTCGCTCAGCAACTACTCAGCTGTGTATGAAATTATTATCTCAGATTGTTTATCGATGTACCGACTCTAGTACAGTCAGGCATTTGTTTCTGGCACACGCCTTAGATGCTATCAACGTCTAATGCAAAATTAGTCGCCAAGCGCCTGACAATGTTGTGCGCCTTACTTCTGGTGATCTGGTAGTCAATTGCCTGACTGTCCACTGTAAAAAATATAAATATATCACATGGTTTACCACTGTATGAATAAAATTACTGTATTGTAATGTAACTAACTGTAGCCACCTGTTCCTTCTCAGGTTGGCGGTCATAAGAGGAAAGATCAAACATTTCGCCGCGCCTGGCTTCTTGCGGAATGTCGCTATTACGTGTAAGTCTCGTTTTAAAACACATCACACATTTTGAAATAGTTGATAAATTGTATGAATTATTTGGTAGGTAGGTACATGTCAATATGTGTGCTGGGCAACCTACTTGAATTATTTGGTAGGTAGGTACATGTCAGTATGTGTACTGGGCAACCTACTTGAATTATTTGGTAGGTAGGTACATGTCAGTATGTGTACTGGGCAACCTACTTGAATTATTTGGTAGGTAGGTACATGTCAATATGTGTGCTGGGCAACCTACTTGAATTATTTGGTAGGTAGGTACATGTCAGTATGTGTACTGGGCAACCTACTTGAATTATTTGGTAGGTAGGTACATGTCAATATGTGTGCTGGGCAACCTACTTGAATTATTTGGTAGGTAGGTACATGTCAGTATGTGTACTGGGCAACCTACTTGAATTATTTGGTAGGTAGGTACATGTCAATATGTGTGCTGGGCAACCTACTTCAATGAAATATTAACACGATCCTATATTTATTTATCTACCATTTTTCCTTTTGTTACTATTAATTCTCATGTATTGTTGTTGAAATGTTTTATATGGTTTTGTTTTAGATTGCAAGAAGCCAGCCATATTGACCTCGCACGCATGTGGTGCCTCCATTCCTAGTGGCAAGAAAGACAACTAAAGTATTAGAAACAACAATACTTATTTTACAACAGTAAATGTGCAAAAATAAAACGTATAAGTGTAATAAAATATTGATGGAAAGGAAATCCGCATGTTTATCAATATTTCCTATTTTCTCAATAATTTTGATGATATCTGCACATACAAAGATATAGCAAAGAATTTTCATTTTCATTCATTGTGTCATATTTCGTTGAATTCAGGTAAAACAATGGGTTATCTCTCACATCCTATAATGACTCATACGATAATATCTAGCAGTACACGATACATTATTATAGTCGATATAATGTCGTATAAGCTAAATTGTTACGATCTCTTTCTTGTTATTTCTCTTTGAATGTTGATGTCATACATTACTTTTCAATTTCTTTTTTCGATATAAAGAGTTTTTTTTTTATTTACGCTCGGCTCTTTTTATAATTGAATTATATTTTTGATATAAAAATGGGTTAAATAGGCAGTATATCGAAAATTTTATAATACAGTACAATTAATATTGATGCGAAAGGAGACTTTAGAAGTTTTCAATGGGTTGCATGTTGTTTTTAAACCCCACTACGAAAGAGTGATATTACAACAATATGTTTTTATTGCTATGCTCAAATAAAACTGATTTACAACACCAATAAAAACAAAACAATACACGCTAAAAATTTCCCGGCAATTTTCTATTTCTCACTTACTACTATTTTGCCTTCGTCGCCATTTCTCACAGCTGATAAGATAATTGATAAGACAACACAAGTAGGTAACATGGCCACCGTATCAGTTTGGGTGGAACCCTGACGGGGAAGAGACAAGCGTGATGCCACAGTGATTTATTTTGTGATTGTGATAGACTTTGTGTATTTTTTAAATTTGTTTACTATAGAATAAGGTGAGTTAAACTTTTTGATTATAATATATTGCTGAGTAAATCTTATCTCTTATATTTGTTTCGGTATCTCTTGTGAAACTTGTAGAATGATTTTAGGTCAGATTTAGATAGTGTTTTGAACTACTTTTGGTTGGATATAAGTAAAGAATGAAGTCTCTTTGATTGGTCAATCTTTTCAATTCATCTGTTGGTCACTACTACTTAAATTAGAATTGTAAATTCATATTTGTATAGTATATAGTCTCTGAAGTTATATGTATGTACATAGGTACATATATGTCTAAAGTATGCATTGTAGACTTATTTGATTTTAGTAATTTATTATCTATTTATGATTTTATCTTTCCGATATACGTATAATTTCATTTGCACTTAGTGTAATTATTCTCAATCTATCAAACATACTGTTTTTGGACTATAAAATTAATTAAAAATATTGTCTAATCAAATTTTGCATCACGTGACGGATAGTAGTTTAAATTAGTGGTAATGAAAGAAGTGTGTACTTTACTATTCTACATTGTCGTACATTAGATTCCTTAGTTGCTTAAACTGCTGTTCATCAATCATTATACTGTATTCTAATTACATTTACTTTATCACATAAAATTAATAAACATTTGCAAACATAATCTAAAGGACATATTCATACTGCTCACGCAAACTTAAAACCTCATTGATTTTCCTGCAGTCAGTTGTTTTGAAGCGGTCACTGATAACAGCTGATAGCGTTATCAGAGATAAGGCCTTCGTAACATACTATATGAGTGTATGTGTCTGTTGCAGCAAAATGAGGGCGCCACTTGTCGTGCTGGTTGCTCTGGTGGCTGGAGGATATTGTCAAGATGGTGAAAATTATTTATTTATTAACTATCTATATACCTAATATATGTAGGTACATTATTGTACAATTGTACATACCTATGTAGTGAAACCATGTCCAATACTTTGTTATATACTTGTAAAACAAAAAGAAACAATAACATATACCTGAGCATTTATACTTGCTACTTGACGTGTGTTTTAATAAATATCCTTTGTCACACGCAGGACTCTATATTACCCATTAAAAAAATACGTCGAACTGTCGCTCCGTCGCGGTTTGCTTTAATAACAATGGTTTCCTTTTGCGATACTAATTAGTTCGAGTTGCAGCCGCGGACACGGACGTGGCGCTGCAGTCGGACATCTGCCGGAAGTGTATCTGCAAGGACAACAAGGTGAACTGCTTCGAGCAGGGGATAGATGCCTTCTTCAGTAAGGAGGAGTGGGCTGGTACGTGTCTGCTATGTTATATTATGTGTATTGGCTATAATTTGGGATGAACTGCGATGTTTATCTAGTATTTAAGTTGTCTAAGTCAGGGGTTCCCAATTTATTTTTGGCAAGGAACCCTAATTGACTATACTTATCATAGCGGAACCCTACGTTGATAACTGGGAATTTGCCTACCTTATAAAGGTATACCTACATGAAAAACAATTATTTTTTATGAAATATTTTTTGTACATTTACTGTAAATATGTAAGTTTTTATCATGGAATTTTATTTTATTATTTTTTACGGAACCCTTGCGGCCTTTCCACGGAACCTCAGGGTTCCGCGGACCACCTTTCGGGAACCGCTGGTCCAAGTTATTAAGTAGACTTAACATATTAGATTTTCCAAAAAATAACCGCGATTCTTACTTGATAACAGAACAGCTGCTAGGCTGTTTGATTTAACCGTGGAAAATTAATAAATTATTTAAGGAGTGGTATTGTTCCATTGTTTATTAAAATTGTAGTTACTTATGTTACCTATTTACTTTATTTAAAAAAATGGTAAATCTTTTCTTTCAAAAGTTCAGATGATTACCTATAAACTCCTAAAAAATCCTTTTTTACATACAACTTACACAACCTAAATTATTAGATGTGTTATGTTTTTTGGCTAGTTCGAACCCTACACCAGATTTCTCCACTCGCATAAAAATGTATTACTTACCTTTTCTTACAAAACTTCCCAGGTCTGACAAAGTTCAAGCCCACGGAAGTGGACCTGAGCGAGAACCCGCTGCAGAACATCACGGTGATGGCGGAGCTGCCCGTCCAGGTGTTGAACCTGTCTCGCTGCAGTATCGAGGCCATCGAGAACGCAGCCTTCCAGGACCTGCAGGAGATGAGGGTGCTAGATCTCAGTCATAATGAGCTCACCTCGGCCAGGCTCAGTCCGCATGCTTTTGAGGTTAGTTTGTTTGTCATTGTGTGCCAGTAGTAAAGATATATCAGAAGTCTTAAGGCGGCTCGAAAACGTATACAAACTTACTTAGGTACTAAAAGTACTTATGTGAAATATCGTACTAATATGAACTCAATTCTCTTATTTAGATATCGCTACTTGTGAAGTCACATAACTTTAGTGCCTTTGTTATTTTTATTCGTGTCAATCAATCTGATGCTCCTGTGATATTTTTGTTTTTATTCATATACGTGATAAGTACACAATTCAACTAAGTAACTTATTAAGTTCGTGTTTATAGTTTCGTGTCTTAGTTTATATTATTATGTATCCTTGACGTTACGAATGTTATTGATACGTCATGTTCCTGTTGTGATAGTGTTTATATATCTATGTATTTTGCAGGGTCGCTACTCCCCGGAAGAGTACGAGCCCCTCACCTCCATGCGCACCCTGAACCTGGCGTACAACGACCTGCACTCACTCAACCAGGACCTGTTCGAACATCTGCCAGAGCTGGAAGAGCTGGACCTCAGTGGGAACCCTTTCACCACCCTGGACCATGTTACACTCATTGCCATCTCCAGTCTACCCATGTTGAAGGTTCGTAAATATAACGTCTAGTAGAGATTACTTGAATTACGACTAGAAATTTATTCATCTATTAGAACTAGTACCTGTTTGAGCCTCACTCGAAGGTAAACATGCTGTACTTCAGCTATCCACGGCTACGTTTCAGATTTTTTTCACTAGACAATCAGGCATTTGACCAACAGGAATGTTGCCTGCACAAGTGATGCCGTGCTTTAAGGTAGAGCATACCTGTATTGGTATCAAGTCTGGAGTTTAAAAAGGTGTGAGTTTTTAGTCCGAGATACGTGTGTTAAATCTCACTGTCATCACATTGCCTTTCAACCACACTGCTTGCACAATAAGTATCACTTGGCGATTGTTCCGATGACTACGAAGAACTATAGTAAAAATACCAAAACTTTTTCTAAAAAGTGGGTGCTCGCGGCTTCGCTCGCATTAAGAAGTAAAACTTCCCCTATTTAACCCCTTTAAAAGTGGCATTTCCAAAAATCCTTTTTTGGCGGATGCCTACGTCATAACATCTATCTGCATTCCAAATTTCAGCCCGATCCGTCTAGTGGTTTGGGCTGTGCGTTGATAGATTACTATGTCAGTCAGTCACCTTTGAGTATTATATATTTAGATGTGATGTATTCCAGGTGCTGCGCATGCGCTCGTGCCAGCTCACCGAGATCCCAGACAAGTTCCTGCACACGCCGCGCTACCTGGAGCGCCTGGACGTGTCCGACAACCTGCTCACCATCGTGCCGCAGGAGCTGGAGGAGACCAAGAACCTGCTCTATCTGAACCTCAACCAGAACCCCATTGAGAGGCTTGATGCTACTAGCGAGGAGAACCCGTGAGTAATCACGCTTGGCAATTAATTGGTCATTTGGCCACATGTATACCTGAATCAATTTCCGTAACAACACTAGTGACATGTCTGTGCTGTAACGCGGCTGAGGCCATCACATCCGGCGAGGAATAATTACCTCTCTTTGCTTGAATTATTAATTACATCTTTAGTCAATCTGTCTCTTTCCAGCGGCTTCCCCCGCCTACGCAAGCTGAAGGAGCTACACATGTGCAACATGAAGAAGCTCAAGTCCATCGGCCCCTCAGCGCTGGGGGGGCTGGAGTCCCTGGAGAGCCTGTACCTGACCTTCAACCCCTCGCTGTCAGACCTGGACCCTCGCGCGCTCGCTCGACCTGATGATATTGGGGAGACTTACGTGTGGCCTGTTGTTAAAGCAGTAAGAATCATTTAGTTGTATTAACCGGCTAGCACTTACGTCAAAAATTACGTCGAAAAATTAGCTCGACAAGTTTCGGAAATCTGAGGTTTCCATCATCAGGAGGACGAGTCAGCACGCGCGTCCCGGTTGGCCGCCTCGTCCAGCTGCTGTGTGCTGCGCTGGACGAGGCGGCCAACCGGGACGCGCGTGCTGACTCGTCCTCCTGATGATGGAAACCTCAGATTTCCGAAACTTGTCGAGCTAATTTTTCGACGTAATTTTTGACGTAAGTGCTAGCCGGTTAATACAACTAAATTAAAATATGCCTTACGGGAACTATAATACAGTAAGAATCATAGCTTAATACTTATGTTGAAATCGAAATTGTCCATCGGGTACATAGATGTTATGTTGTTCTGTGTCGTATAGGTATAAACTAGGCATCCAAGCCTGCAGATGCAAGCGTTCATTGCTTTTTTGACGATTACTAGGTGGCCTGCTGTGTGCTTTTTCTTTTGGCTCTCTTGGCTTTTGTTTTAAAAATGACTAATATTTCAATAGATTTAATAGAACTCGTGTTTATTTTCCAGTTGTACTTGAAATCAAACAACTTGACCGAGATTGACTCCCGCTTCCTCTCACGCTGGGACTTAGTGCAAAAGGTAAACATCTTTTCTAACTACAATCTTAATTTTTTTACTCTCTTTTTTCAAGATAGAAGTCGCTAGTAAAGTTTAGGGATGTTCTGTATTTTACCTTGTATTTTTTTAATTCCCTTTCTTCGTATTATTCCGTCACGTTAAAAACAAATCATCCTCATCTCTTGAAACGTATTATATTCACCTTCCAGTTGGACGTGTCCGACAACCCGTTCGTGTGCGACTGCTCCACGCAGTGGATGGTGGACATGCTGGTGCCTGTCATTGAGAGCCGCGGGGGGAACACCTCGCTCATGAGGTAAGGAAACAAGCATTCAGCAGACATATCCGAGGTCTACTATCACCTGTGAGGTCTCACAGTGCTCGATTGGACGCATAGAGAAACCCCTATTCATAAACTACTAGCAGTACCTCTAGAAGATACATATAAGACTTAGATTATGTGCTAATCCAAGGTCTGGTTTACCTCCATAATAAATCAGTTCAAATAAGTTATGTAGTAAAAGCAAAGTTGGGTAGCAGCGGTTACGATCACTTCCTCGATGAGAGCCATATAAAAAGATAAAATATCATTTACCTACATCTAGACGCATTTGTGACTTGATTAACATTAAAATCAACAGATTCCGTCTGCTTGTAACACTGCTGCATAAAAAGCCTTAAGTATTACGACTTCAATACGCAGGTATACCGCTTACTAATGCGCTTTCTTAACTGTAACCTACTTTCTTAAAACTCAGTATACTCCCATAAAATACACTAACCCTCCATATTTCCCCGCAGATGCGCGGAGCCCTCTGAGATGCACGGCTACACGTTCCGCCAGCTACACGAGTACCACAAGAAGATGCGCTGTCTCGACAAGTACGGACACCACCCCGAGAGAGATGGATCTATTCTGCTTGGCACGCTTATAGGTAAGGGTTTTTATTTAAGAAATAAAAAGGAAGTCTTTTTCTTCTTATCGTATGAGAGTGGCCATCTCTTGTGTCGAGTTTATCAAGCCACCCTAGGGGCCTCTGACATGGCTTAACGACTGCCGTACTAGACAAACAGCTGGTACCTACAATTTAACGTGTCATCCGAAACACCCAAACTGGAATGCCTCTTTTCGGTCACCCATCCAAGGACTGACTGCGTCGACCTTTGCTTAATTTTGGTAATCGCATGCGAATGCTTGCGCTAGCTGAGCGGAAGTGTAGGTCATATTTACCTTTAGCCTGTAATTGATATAGGCAGCCCAGATTATTGCTTTTTACTATTTTTATGAATAAACGTAGCTTAATATACAACTAGTGGATTTGCGCAGCTTTTTTCGCGTTGTTTTTGCATAAAAGTTGCATATCAGTACCCTATGTAAGCTCGATACCATAAACCTTTATGTTTAGTCATTCCATGACGACGTGACGCAGTCAACAACACCAATCACACAGATCAACAAATCAATATACAAAATTTCGCTTTCATATAATGGCAATTATTTTATGTAATTAAGAACACCATTAGATCATTATCAGATTATTATTCTATTTTCCAAGCAATAGTAGATACAGCAAGTATATTAGTGGGTGCTCGCGGTTTCGCTCGCATTAAGAAGTAAAAAGTTTTCACCCCTTTAATAGTAGCATACATCATAACATCTACCTTCATTCCAAATTTCAGCCCAATCCGTCCAGTGGTTTGGGCTGTGCGTTGATAGATCACTATATCAGTCAGTTAGTCAGCGAGTCAGTCAGTCACCTTTGAGTTTTATATATTTAGATTGATTCTTATTCCTGCTTTTATTGTCCAGGAGTCCTGCTAGCAGTTCCCATAGTCCTGGGTCTTTTGCTGATGTGGCGCAAGGGTTACTTCGCCTGGATGGGCATCAGAGGTCCCCAGGACGTCTCCAGAGCTTTCTACAAGCGGGCGCCGGCCGACGACAACTATATATAGGTTTACAACTACAAAACCCACCAACACTTACTTAAGGTTTTTTAAATGAGTATTATTGTTAAGTATTTTTAGATGTAAGGTTTTTGGAATAAAGAAAAGATTTTATAATTAAATTGTTTTGTTTATATTTTGAAGTGATAACTCCTTAGCATAGTTTTGTACCTGTAGCAGAGGAATATTCTTTATCTACACTAATGTTGTAACATTCTACTTATGTTTCCAATACTTGACTTATAATTACTACTGTTATAGCACAGACAACAAAACACTCAATTTAAGCAATTTCACATGATGCTATAATATCCACATCGATATCGTAATAGCTCATTATAACATCGGTAAAGCGCGACCAACATGATTGCAGGGCCAATCAGGTTGGTCGCGCTTTAGAGATAGTTAGATTTTAATGGCGGCAAAATTACTGTGACAATACACGCGTACGCGTGAATTTAATGTTTCGCAATGTGTTTTGTTTTATAAATACAAATTAAAAGTTAAAAATGGATAGCGACGATGATATTTGTACGCCTCCGGATATTCTAGAATTGGCAACAAAAGTAACTCACAATCTTTTGCCAGAAAAATCTAGAAAATTAAATGAAAAATTAACTATTGTCAGCTTTTACCCTTGTTGTTTGATCAATTGCATTAGTGAAGATAAAGTAGTGTATGCAACTGCATATAACACGGGTATTATATGACAGTTGCATAAACTACTATTACAGTACAATAGTATAATAGCAGAAATTAAATTGTAATAAATAGTTAAGGAAGCTGTTATTTGTGTATGTACATATGTATATTAAACATATATAAGTACCTAAGTGACGGCGGATGAACACCAGCAGGGTGTGTCACAAATTCGGAACGTTTCCGCTCGGAAACTAAACGCCAATCGTAACGCCAACTCCTTGTAACTTCTGAAGGAAACATACATACGTTGATGCAACAAAGATATTGAAGAAATAAATGACTATGTACTACTGTAAGACACATATAAAAGCAATTTTAAAGTCTAAAATGAAGTAGGCTTGTCTAGAAGAAAGCTTGAACTAATTCGAACAGTCCTGGATTTAATCTATTTTAATATGTTAAAATATAATAAATTTATTTAGGATTTAACTTTATTACCAGTTAAGGATCAATTCAAGAACTATTACGTGTACCTAGCTATAATTTCTAATGAAATAGGTTCGTTTGATAAATTGTATCGATAGATAAGATAAACACAAGCTACTTATTTCCGGGCGTCATAGTTTGTAGGTTTTTGGGCGCTTCCGTGGGTCGGATGACACGTTAAATAGTAGGTCCCGGCTGTTTGTCTAGTACGGCAGTCGTTAAGCCATGTCAGAGACCCTTAGGGTGGCTTGATAAACTCTCGATACCAGAGTTGTCCACTCTCATTCGATAAGAAGAAGAAGATACATGCAACTCTGAACTTTGACCAGAATAATAGTAAAAAAAATATTAAAAAGCTTTATCGGTAGGTGATTTCTATTTTTACGAGAATTACTTTGAAATCAGATCAACATACAGATATAATAAAAACTAAATTGTGTAGTACTCAATATACTATTTATAAGTTACTTATCTCAAGATAACCACATCGATACATGTATGCAGACTAGTAAATATTGTATGGAAACAAGTGAACGTACCTATGTACTTAGTATGTTATAAGAGGAAGTGATTCATACAAGCTTAGAAGATAACAGAATTAGAGCAATTTTATTTGATTAAAAACAATAAATTCCTGACATTACATATTTTATTATAGATAACAATATTTAATCATGAATTTCTATTTTTATAAAACACATCGTCACATTTTTTTGTGTCATGAAGATCGTATATTTCAAAAGCAATAAAATCATATATCACTGCCTGAAAATAACCGTTCAGATGAATTGACAATATGTACCTATTTTTATAAAGATCATACCATGCATTGCCCATAGCACATACCTATTCAAGTGATTTTGTAAAATAATTTATGTACCTATTTGGTATCAATGGCTTCCAAAAGAATGCTACACTGCCTATATCTACACTTCTATGTCACAATCTTATCAATAAATAATCTTTGACGAAATCCGCTTTAAAAATGTAGTTTTAAAAACTTATCTATAACGTAAACGATCGCCCAGATGCAAACAATTTTATTACAAAACGTATATTTTTAGTTTTCAATAATGTTTTTAGTTAATTCTCTGTATTTTAAGGTGTGTGTTGTGTGTGTTTTAGCGAATTTTGGATTCGTTTTGTGCCAAGAAGATGTTGGTAAGTTGAAACTTTGGTAAAATGTAACTTATTTAAGTATATGCCTATGTTTGTTAGGTTAACTTGACGGGTTAGCTAAATTTTAGCGCGCTATAGTCAATCTTTATTACAATAAATTGTTATATGTATGTCGTGCTCGAAGCTTATGAGATTCCACTACCGACCACCTATTCCTACCTACATATGTATAACTTAACACGATGTACCTCCGTCTCGACAAGCACGGGTTTCATTGGCATCAAGCAAAACTCCTCTACAATTCCCGTCCAGCGATTCATATACCTGCAGGAATGCCAATTGAATTCATGATTGTTACTTATTTCTTTTATAAAGGCATAAAAAAGAGGTCTAGTAACGCTCCGAAAACCGGAAATAGTATGTCTAATTCAAAGACAAAAGCCTCAATTTTACGTTCATTTCAACTTCTTCCAGGAGTTCAGGCAGTTCCCGACTTGTCCCTAGCAGCAGACACGGCCGACGCAGCCACTGACGTGATCTGTCAGACCTGCAACTGCACCTCACCAGGAGTCGTGGACTGCGCTGCCAGGGAGCTGCACAACTTCTTTGAGATACAGGACTGGGATGGTGAGATTCGTTTTTATAACGGCTGGACTTGCTGCTTGCGGATGCTCTTGCTAAGCCATAATATGATCATCATCATCATCAGCCTAATGAGACCCACAGCAGGGTATAAGCCTCCTTCCTCTTACGCCAATGCTCCCTGTCTTGCGCTGTTCTTGCCCAGATGTTAGCCTCCTTCCTCTTACGCCAATACTCCCTGTCTTGCGCTGTTCTTGCCCAGATGTTACCTTCTAACTTTCTAATATCATCCAGCTACCGTTGCATAGAATGTGGTAACACGTATGATATACTTGAAGATTATTAGATTAATTACATGTAAATCTGTGCCAACAATAGCTTCATCTTCTTAAAACAGGTACTGTACTGTAACTAAGCCGTAACATTTTATCTGCCAAATGTAGGTATACTTCAATTTCACTACAGTTTTTAATAATTTTTTTTCTTTCGCAATTCTTCGTCATGCTGAATCACTAGAATCCGCCACTATCAAAGAACTAACGAACTTGTTTCCAGGTCTAAAGTCCTTCAGCCCATCATCAGTAGACCTGAGCCAAAACTCCCTGACGGTGGTCTCCCGCATCTCCTCGCTGCCCATCCAGCACCTCAACCTGTCCCACTGCGAGATCACATCTATCGACGACGGCAGCTTCGTCTACTTGGATGCGCTGGTCACTGTGGACCTCTCGTATAACAAGATTACTACCGTGGCTATGAGCAGACGGGTCTTTGGAGTGAGTTGTGTGTTTGAAACAACTTATAATCATGCAGGATACAATACAATACAATACAATACAATATTACTTTATTATGCACACCAAAAATAAATTACAATATGAGATGCTTAAACTATAAAAGAATGCACAAGTGGGCGGCCTTATCACCTTGAGTGATCTCTTCCAGGCAACCTTAGCAAGAAAACGGTGACAGAAATCAGTTTGGTCGGTGGCGTACAAATAAATACAATACTTAAAAAATAAAAATAAAATTTAAACAAAATTAAACCTATAACTTATTAGGATACATTCGTAAAATAACTAGATTTGTATATTTTTAAATATTAGTACTTTCATCATTTAAGTAGACGAATTTCATGAAGGTATAGATATACCTTCATGAAATTCGTCTCGAACGTCTCGAATACAAACTCAATTACTGTTTGGTATCTTACGCATGAGCTGAACAAGAACTCGAAGTACATATGTATGCTAAAACGCCAACATGTTATATTTCACTCTGTTTATTGTAGTAGAACAGCCTTGAAGCCATGTTTGAGGCTACTAGGGCGGCTATATAAACTTGGCAGTAAATTTGTGGCCAAGTAACGAAATTTATTAGCCAGTAATGGTGGTAAACGTAAAGTAGTGCTTTTCATTCCATAAAAAGAAAAAGATGACGGTACACACCAAATCCAATTAAATCTTATGGGTTATTAAAATATTTCTTAATCCATCTCCAGGGAGTCTTAAGCACTGTCACAGGCCTCCAGCCCTACACCAAGTTCCGTCGCCTGAGCCTGGCGCACAACGACATCCACTCCCTGCCAGCTGACGTGTTCGCCTGGATGCCGGGGATGACCAGGCTGGACCTGTCCGGGAACCAGCTGGCGTACATCGACCAGGTCACCATGGCTGCTATCACTGATCTGGTCAATCTTAGGGTAAGTCTTTCTTTAGAGTATATTAATGGAAACCATATTTTTTTATTTAAAGTAGACTAGTGGATGCCCGCTGCTTTGTTTGCTTTGCATCGGGCCATATCCACTCTCGGGACCCTTTAATATCACCATTCTAAAAAGCGCGATGATCCAATGTTCCGTTGATCCGTTAATACCAACAAACACACTTTACTGTTATGTAATGGTAAACAACTTTAGCACGGTATAACTTATAGAAGCATTGTTGTGACCAAGGTTTAAATTTAATCGTAAGAGGTATTATTAATGTAGTCATTCTGTATTGAATTTCAGGAGCTATACATGGACGGGTGTGAGCTGGAGACTCTCCCGGAAGGCTTGTTCAGGAGACAGCGGCGGCTGCTGCGACTAGATCTTAGTGATAATAGGTGAGCTTGATCTTTGTTCGTATCTTTCTCCATTCAAGTCTTAAGGCAAGTAAAAAAATATATGTAGCAAAATATGTAACGTAAATAATTGCAAAATGTGCGAAAATAATCAGGACCGGTAGGAATCGAACCTGCGTATTTCTGATCACCGTCCAGACCACCTTAACCAACTAGACTACGGTCTCCTAACCACCATAGTGCGGGCTTAGCACTTGACAAAATATCTCAAAGCAAAATATATGTATATCTGTAGTTTTCTTGGTAACTCTATAAGTATACTTAATGCAAAAATAGAAGTATATTTTTTATTAAACGAATAGATTATGCTTGTTTCCAGATTCACAACAGTTCCAAGCGTACTGAACGAAGCGAGCAACTTGGTGTACCTCAACTTCGGGAAAAATCCACTCCAGGTGTTACCTACAGAGAAGTAAGTTGTATGAAAATAGAAAGCTTCAAATACATTAATCTGTCGCCAAGACCTACCGGTGTGTCTTGGCAGCGTCGTTTGAGATCCCGTTTCATTCCAGTATGGATCACAGGGTGTCAAATGAATTCGGCCTGCTGGTGGTGGAAACTCTAACTGCCCTATACAAAAAAACGCTGACGCTTTACGATAATAATAACAATTTTTAATAATTAAGGATCTCATAACCATCTTCTTTATTTTTCTTTCAGCGCTATAAAGAACCTGACAAAGCTGCAAGACTTCCGACTAAACAGATGCAGCAGGTTGCAGACTATTGAAGCTGAGGCACTAGGAGGTAACCAACTTTTCACACAAATGTCTCGTTATACTGAAAAAGTATCATTGTAAAAGCAGGAGGCTATTCTTTTAGTTTAATTTCCGTTTCGGGTCTCTTAATTATGCTTCATTAAAAAAACTTCCTTTTTAACTCGGCATAGGCTGGCTTTTGACTACCTGATGTCAAGGTCCGCTGTAGTCTGGTCGTAGGTCGTGTTATTATTTATACTTTGTTCTTTTAGAATTTATATTTAAACAGTTTGGAAAACTGTAAATATTGTGTACAATTTGAAGTCATGTCTTCTAATAAAATAATGCTAAAATAAACAATATTTATCAACACGCAGGCCTCCCAAACCTGGCGACGCTGCAGATCAGTTCCAACCCGCGCCTGACGACCATCCACCCTGACTTCCTGCAGTACACTGACGAACACGAGGCCGAGATGTGGCCCATACTCTCTGAGGTATCCCTTTGTAAACCTGCACTAGATATATTGATAACCCAATAAATCATAGAAGAAACAGCGTAAAGAAAAGTTTTTCAGGGCCAAATAACGTATAGGTGTCTTCTTTTTCGAACTCTTTTTCGAGCCGCTCTCGTTATTTTGTTATACAATTTCTACTTATTTAAAACAAAACCCAGGATGATTTTTTGCCCCGTTGCGACGCTCATACTATTCTCTTATTACTTCCGCTTTGGCTTTAAAAGATACGATTACGAATAAGGACAGTACGAGGTACCTAAGGTGCTATATAATCAATCTTTCAACGACAATAAATCCCTGAACTTTAAAACGTTTGAACAAGAACTGAATCTCTTTTCTTCGAGTCTAACAACGAACCTCCTTCCTCAGCTATACCTGAACAACAACAACCTGTCCCGGCTGGAGTCTGGTTTCCTGCACCGCTGGGACCAGCTGGCCCGCCTCGACGCCTCCAACAACCCGTACGTGTGTGACTGCACCAACCAGTGGCTGGTGGATGTGCTCACTCCGCTGCTGCTGCAGAAGGAGGATCTTACTAGCGAAAATATGATGTGAGTATTTTGCTACCTCAGCTCCTCTTCCTCCTACTCCTCCACCTCCTCCTCAATTCATGTTCCTCATTACTTACTGTGAGTGACTGCAGCAACCAGTGCATGTACTCACTCCGCTGCTGCTGCAGAAGAAGGAGGATCTCACTAGTGAGAATATGATGTGTGTAGAATAGATATAGAAAAATGGCCCTTTAGCAGCCAGGATCTCGCTTAATATTAGTATGGTACACAAATATAAACAAAAAAAAATTTTTGTTTGCATTGTACTTAAGACCTAACCTTCATCATATTACATACATTCAAGTACATTAAACCAAAGATGTGTGTTTCACGCAACACCACGATGTATGTACCTACATAGGTATACAAATTATTTCTATCTGTTAGTTGTATTATTTATTCTGTGTTGTTAGTCACGCAACCTCCCAGTAATTTGGAAATACTGCTCTAAGTACAGGCAATTTAAGCAATAACTTACGATCTTTGCTTCTTTAAATGTACCTTAGTCTTCGTACAGCTTCCTTGCCCAGACAGGAGTCAAACACTCCGATAATAAAACTGGCAAAGTTGTGATAAGAACTGCTTATTGTTAAGTGTTTTCTACATTGTGCTGTCGATGTAACTGAAATATTTTTGTTTTCTTTATGCTTTCTCCTCCTATATATCTAACACTACCATACATTTATCCCCAGCTGCATGAAGCCAGCGGAACTGCGCGGCATCTCGTTCCCGCAGCTGCACGCGTCCAACAAGACCCTCGGGTGCTCGCCGAGCGAGACCCTGCTGGAGCTGCCCGTGCCCAACCTCGCCATACTGCTGGGGATTATGATCGGTATGGGACTTAAAAATTTATATATTTATAACCTAATTTATTATACTTTTCGTGAGTCAGATGAAAAGGGAACAAAATGTATGAGCAACATAGTTCCACTACTCACCACCAGCGGCGCTAGAAACATGTGGAGCAGGCGAAAATCTGCGAATCTTTTCTGCCTTGCTTATTATTGTGGTAATAGAATAGTATTGTCTAAGTACCGACCATAACACCTATGGTGATAAGGTTTCGTAATCAATGTAATAAAATAAACATGCAAATAAATGGTATGTTAAGGATTTTACGAACCCATACAAAATCATATTAAATCTTATAAGTTATTTTGTCAAGTGCTAAATACGCACTATGGTTTTTAACTTTAACTTTTTGATTTGCAGGGATCTTTGTAACCTTCCCGATAGTGTTGGTGCTGGTCCTGCTGTGGAGGAAGGGCTACTTCGCGCGCTGCAGGAGGACCAAAGACGAGGAGTCGGATGAAGA
Source organism: Macaria notata (assembly GCA_927399415.1). NCBI lineage: Eukaryota > Metazoa > Arthropoda > Insecta > Lepidoptera > Geometridae > Macaria > Macaria notata. The sequence continues at coordinate 12,862,121 of OV656742.1, forward strand.
GACCGACGCGTTCTAAGGACAGGATATAGCGGAACAGGCTCAAATGCTGCTTCGACAGTCTGTCGATACTAATCGATACTTAGGAAGAACTTAAATAACCTTGACAATAGATTGAATCATAACTATGTAGGTATGCTTTTTACCATACTTAGTATAAAATCCGTGAGTGGTGTACTTTTCATTAAATATCAATCATAATAGTACCTTCGTTAAATAATTGTTCGTGTGGTGCGTGTATGCGTTTTTGATGTGTAAAGAAAGTGTTCACATTCACAAATTCGATCCAAAACCATTATCAGAACATACGTATATTTATTATCAGTATATTTCCAATTTACTTTCCATAAAATATATTAAAATAGATTAAAACTCTTTCTAAAATAAAGATACATGAATAGTTACAGAAACTATGAACTTATAACACTCTTGGATGTGTCAGGGTTTGAATTGATGTGTATGGCGCAATACCAAGATGTTTCTTAAAAACCTTCAGTTGGAGTATTTACTTTCGTTTTGTGTAAATAGATAAGTATTTTGTAAGAATAAAAGAGATTTTGATTCCAATTCTTTATTATTATTATTTTACTTTTTGAAATTTACGTCGTTCAGGACTCGTAGCTCGTAGAGGCTCTACAAAGCTCCTATACGTAGCATATACTTATTACGATTGTAGTTACCTACTATATCAAACAAGAGAGACCTTATGTAGTTCCTATTATGCTTAACACGATATCGTCATAAATACAGCCAGGGCATCAAATTTTCTTATAAACACAACAAGCTATACACAAATCCCGCAGCGTTTCCCTTGTTTAGTCGTCAGCGCGCGCTCAGTGCCAATTACGGCGTGATCTGCTACTCGCCGCTAGATGGCGCAGGGATTACTGTCCGTACGCCCTGAGCATCGCTCTTATAGCGCTAAGTATATGACTAACAGAGATCTAGTGTGGTTTTTTTTATGAATTACTTACTTATTTTTATTTATAGGTGGGCAGAATTTTGTTGATTTGATCATATTGCGTCAAAATGGTTTTTGTGTCCCTATAAAGTCTGTCATATTGTACAGGCTAATGGTACACTGGCCAGTGATCAATGTACTAGCAATTTTGTTCTGTAATCAGCCACCAAATCGATACTTAATGTCAATATCAAATCTCTGCACAGTAGTAAAAGCTCACGACGCTGAGAACATACTTTCCGCAGAATACCCGTGCTTTATATTTGTTATTCTGTGACAAAAAAGTTCAAAAAAATAATTGTATGTAGGTGTGCTTTTAACTAAAAGTGGAAAAAGTACTATTCAATCCGAGCGACACTTGTTTTCATTCAAATGCGTGTTTACGTTTAGTTTGGTACCACAAGTAAATTACTTATGTACTCGTATCTTGGTCACACGACTTGTCTTTCTGCAGATGTCCTACTCAAATATTTTTGACGTCTAGTCTTTATTGATCTCAGTTAACTTACAATCTGTGGTCCACGAGAGGTCTTCTAAATTTGGTTGTTTTAATGCCCAGCCTTGGTTGAGCTCTCATTACGTAACGTGATCACTAAAAGGAGGTCCTTGTAATTTGGCGGATTAAATTGTAATGAACGAGTCAGAAAGAATTACAGCTAATTTTGTTTTCGCCGGTATTTTATTGCAAAAATGCGCGTTGTTATGAAAAATGAGCATTTGTTTTCATTTTGCATCAATTTTAAAAGTAAGGATTACCTACCTACCTACTTTTGAGTATTTTCAAAGATTGTTTATGTACATTTCTGTTGGGTATTGTTACTGTTTTTTTATAACGAATAATCAATATCACTCAGATAGTAACTTCACATCGCACACCTAATAAAAGTATCATGCACACGAGCATCCTAGTTTCGAATACCAAAACCCAAATATGTAAACTGATGAATGAACTAGATTTTTTGATAAAAGTTACTCTCTATATTAATCGTGTAATAATTTTACAAGGTGTTCCCCTCTAAAGAAGGAAAGAGTAGGTTTCCTTTCTAAAGGGATACTTCTTTATTACATTTGACCAATTGGATCGCTTAGTGAACCTAGGTTAAGTGGTTCGCAATTGCCAAAGTTAAGCTGATACCATCGCGGTCAGCTTTTGGATGGGTGACCGAGTAAGACCGAAGTAGTGGCATCGGTACTTACGTGAATTCATTGTCATAATACAATAATGATTAAAAACCCACGCCCGTAGAAAGTACAAAGTACTGTCAGGCAAACTATGGCCAAGTGAAAGCACGTTCTAGTTAAAAAAATCATTTAATTTTTTTAAGATGAACCATTTCCGAACCTCATCGGTTTGAAAACTCTTGACACTAGAATTCGCCACTCATTTGCAAACTTGCTCACGTTTATAGCTACTACTAATATATTCAGTGCTATAGCTATGATGTAACATCAAAATTTGAATATCGCTGGCAAATCCCTCTCAATCTGGTCTTTAGCGAAATCACGGCGACAAGCGGCTAAAGTGACCCCAAATCTGTCGCTTTTGATCCCTAATTGGCGAGCTCTGATTGGCTGACTCAGCACGCCAGGGGGTGAGGGGCGGCTCTGATTGGTCGCGCGCGGGGTGAAGTGCAAGGGGAGGGTGTGATTGGTGGAGGGAGCGACGCCCCTTTGGATGGATTAAGGGTGGGTAAGGGGTGAGATTAGTGATTGAATGGTTTTGATACTTGTATTTGTCTGTTGTGAAATAAAACGTACCTACATATTCTTGAATACCGAGTTTACAAGAGTAGGTATTGATGGTAAATTTGTGTGTGTCGTTTTAAAGATAAGTCCACCATTAGTTGTACTCTACAAAGGAGGTTTAGGCTGAACAAAGAGTAGTATCACGTTAAGGGGCTTCCTTGTGTCGAATGTCTCGTTAAATTCATAGGTCTCGGGAGTTCGTCATATACAACACTCGTTATACAACAACTGTCTTTCTTTCTGAGTTTTGTCGTAACACTGTGCAGTATAAAAACGAATGTAATAAATAATAATCTAATTTTCAAGAAAGACAACGTTTTTTGGCTTTATCAAATACGATCACTTTAACATTCATTTGTCATGAGTAATAGAGGTTCTATATATTAAATGGATATCTTTATGGATATTGGTCCAAGAAACCGTTGTCTCTTGCTACGCCCCAATAACATGTATTTTTTTTTTAAATTGTATGTGTGCAATTATAAATAAATAAATGAGTATCAAGCCTGGTCGGTCGGCGTAGCCTACATTCCGGCTCGCGCTCATCCGGCGGGTCCCGCCGTCTTCTCGAATCAATGTTAGGCGGAGGACACATGTTTTTATTTACAGTGTGATGAATTTCAGGTTAATCTTACTTCTTTTACTATCAATATAAATTAGTGTTCTAAAATCATATCAATATAGAATAGTGTTTTAAGTACCTAAAATCATAAGCAATTATAAGTTTTCACTAACTATGCCCAGGAAATAAATTTTAACAAGACAATCTCGCAAGAATATGCAGAGAATGATTTTCTATGGAGTAATTTTATCTACCTGAGCGTTGAGAGTCTTTTAGGGTTTTATAATCAAACAATTCAATAAAATTTGTGTCCTGTTCTGTTAGGATTTATTTAGCAACGTACACTACCATTGTACAATGTATTCTATTCATTAACATACCTACTATTATTTAGAAATTGATGTCTTTTTTACCATATCACCATACCCTACAACTAAAGTTAAGTCCAAATAACTTAAACTATGTTCAAAAAACAAAACTAAATAAATAAGTAAATTATGAAGGTGTAAGTGAGAAAACGTGAACATAATATCAGCATTATTTTACCTTCCTCTTCTATCGTGCATAAACCTTGTTCTCCCACCCAGCTCGTTTAGTCATCTTCACCGGGAGCGGACTGGTGGAGTGCAGGAGGAAGGTGGTGGCTTCCAGCTCCAGGGTCTCAGGGGCTCCAGGAGCCAGCTCCACGTTGAAGGTCTTCAGGAACGACACCAGGCCTGGTATGACTTGCAGCTTGGCGAAACGCATGGCTGAGGTGAGGAACAATGAGGTTTATACAGTATTAACTGGTTTTAAAGATATCAAATGAGTTCTTATCATATGACTCGTAAGTTGATTTATCGTGTTACTTTTTTCTATTTTATTTTTATTATTAATACCACTCTGTAACTTTAAAGCTAGGAGATAGTTTGATGCAAGTTTACGTATTCTTTGTTATCATTATGTACACTTCTTGTATAAATATTATTTTCTTAATTTAATTACACTCATTTGGAACCAGTTCAATTCAAGTTTCAGCTTGCTTAATAATACTATTAGTAAAATCTGGACTATTTACTAAAGGTTCTTACCTATACATGTCCTAGGTCCCTCTCCAAACGGGAAGAAGGTGAAAGGTTTGACCGGGTGCTCCGCGCCCGGCAGGTGCCTCTCCGGGCGGTACTCCTCGGGCTCCGGGAACAGCTCCGGGTCGTGGTGCAGGTGGTACACGGGCAGGTGGACCCTGGTGCCACGCTCTAGGTGAAGACCTGGAATATAGAAGTAGCACGAGAGTATGATACACTTCATGTGTCTTCCTTACTACATCTGTAGTAAAAGAGGTATCAGTTAGTATATCGCCAATTTTGACCCACATAATTAATTTGTGTATATCTCAAGGTGTGTTTCCTACAGCATTAAAAGTATCCCTAGTTAAACCACTATTTAAGAAGGGTGACAAAGATCAATTAGGTAATTACCGACCAGTTGCAATCCTTTCTGTATTTTCAAAAAATTTTGAGAAACTTGTTTATAATAGGATATATCGTTACCTGGAAAAAAATCAGATATTTACCAATGACCAGTATGGTTTCAGGAAGAATAAGAGCATAAATATGGCCATATATGACTTTCTGCATAAAGTAATGACTAATGTTGACAAAAGAAAAAAAGTGATAGCAATATATATGGATATGTCAAAAGCATTTGATAATGTTCGGCATGATATATTACTAAATAAGTTATATAAATATGGTATCAGAGGTAATGCACATGAACTTATAAAATCATATTTAAGCGGAAGAACTCAACTCACGTCTGTCAGTAGATTACCTATGTCCAACAACAATTACCTTAAAGGCATATGAATCAGATAAAAAAAGATATGCGATATGGAGTCCCACAAGGTAGTGTGCTGGGGCCATTGCTATTTCTACTATATATCAATGATTTTGTAAAAGCTACCAGACATCCTATGACATTATTTGCAGATGACAGCACAATATTATTCATTCATAACACATTATTTAATTTAGAATCTGACATTAGCTATACTTTGACATCTCTTATCAATTGGTTGAATAATAATAATTTAAAAATTAATTTGAAAAGACTAACTTAATGTATTTTAGAAATAAACATAATGACAAATTAAATTTCGATATTCTACATAACAGTAAAAAAGTAATTGAGGTAGACACCACACGTTTTCTAGGACTGACAGTAGATAACAAGTTGACATGGGAATCCCATATAAATACTTTATGTAAAAGACTGCATCAATTTGCTTATGCACTGTATCAACTACGGAAGGTTGCCAGTGAGAACACATTGTTAACAGCTTATCATGGTCATGCAGCTTCAATATTAAGATATGGAGTAATGTTTTGGGGTGATGCCACCAATAGTATACAAGCATTCCGAGCGCAAAAACGATGTGTAAGAGCTATCTGCGGACTAAGCCGAAGGGCCTCGTGTAAGAAACATTTTAAGCGGCTAAAGATATTAACTTTACCATGTATTCAAATATATGAAATTTCAACTTTTATTAAAATGAATCCTGAACATTTTACAATGTGGCCAGCTGACAGTAGGCATGCAGGGAAAATACGAAACATACCTACCAATACTGCATACCTCAATAAAAGTGTATTTGGGATGGCTCCGAGGATATACAACCACATTCCCAAGAGTATTAGATGTAAAGATGACCTTAATGTTTTTAAATGTATGCTAAATGAACTATTATGTAAAAAAGCTTACTACAGTGTTGATTTGTTTTTCAAAGATAAGTTTAAATAAGAATGTATTCTAAATCAAATTATGTAACTTTATATTATTAGTTGTAAAGTCTGTAAGCCTTTCAGGTGGAAACTAGTGACACAATACGCTATAAATGTTTGTCTAGTTAAGCAACATATTATATACTGTAACACCTTAGCATCTAGTTTCACAGACCAATAAATCATTCATTCATTCATGCATTCATTCATTCATTCATTCATTCATCATTACTGTAATGTTATGTATGCAAGTAATGGTGATTAATTGAAACCAATCATAATCCAATTCAGTACACACATTTTTAAGCACTACTTTCTTAATTAATTAATTTATTATTTGGCCTAAATCATATTTTAAGGATCGATAAAATTTATATAATATAGCGTGGCTATACCGTCCTTTTAAGTATTTTGAAGCATAAAAATACGTGACGTACAACAGACAAACACACGGAAAATTATCTTAGTTGTGTTTTTTATACCAATCCAATAAAATGTGAAGTAGAAAAGTGATTGCTTACCAGTGGGGAACTGATAGCCGTCGACCACCTCTCGCGTGATGACCATGAGCGGGGGGTACAGTCTCAGAGTCTCCAACATACAAGCTTCTAGGTACGGCAGCTCTACTATACAGTTATCTGTCAACTTATTGTCATTCCTCTTCAAATAAGCATCAACCTCTTCTTGAGCCTTTTCTTGGGCTTTAACATTCTTGGCCATTTCGTAGATGGTTAAACCCAATGCAGTAGCTGCAGTCTCAAATCCTGCCGCAAAGAATATCACACATTGAGGTATGATCATATCGTCTGTCAGTTTAACTTTGAACTTCTTAGATTCTCCAGATATGTGTGAGCTCACTGTGTCTCCTAGAATGTATTTTTCCTTCTTCAGATTAAGAAGTAGATCTATTAAGTCGTGTCGTTGAGTCGGTTCATAATTACGGCTTTGGAATACGCCTGTGATCAGCTCGGTGAAGAACTTATCGATTTCTTTGGGGAATGTCCTCAAACCTAATCCGTAGAATATGTCTGGCCACATTTGTCGCATTAAAGTATAGAATCCTCTCAAGTAAGACCCGCTCAATATTACATCTCCCATTATTGTGAAAGGGTTATTTTCTGAGTCAGTATCCATTGTCTTAACTTCGATGCCGAATCCACATGAAGCTATGCTGTCCATGGTGTATCTTGCTGACAAATCCCTGACCCCAATCACATCGGACAATTTCGTCTCGTGCTCGAGCAAGTCTTCTAATGCGCACGCGCATTTTTGTGTCAAATAGAACATGTTGCGCATCTTAGCAGTCGAGAAGAGCGGCGTCATGTTATTCCTGAAGGTTTTCCACATATCTCCATGCTGGAAGAACAGGTTCCGAGTGATTGGTTCCTTGTGGGTGTAGTCCATTAATTCTCTGCTGTTGAAGTAGTAGAAGTCTTTTGTGAAGACCAGTCTTATTATTTCCGGGTCCAAAATGACTAACGCTGGTTCCGTGCCAAAATAACTTCCAAAATAAGGTTGTTTCCGGTACTTGAGGCAGAGGTCCCTGGCTACCAGGCCTACATGCTTCTGAAGGAGTATGTAAGGGAGGTAGTTGCCGAAAAGAGGAAGAGGTTTCGTATAGGGAACTCCTTTTTGTTTCCAATAATTGAACTTTTTCGTCGTTAAATAGTAAAGCAGTAAACCAATTATGCCCACGATAAGCACTGATAGAGTTCCTAGCATCTTGCTGAGTTTGATTAATAGTTTTTTTTTGTGCTGTATTTATTTATTTCAAATCACCTTGTTAAATGCACTTTATTCAATACACTGAAAGATTCAAGCATCTTGACAAAAGTGGTGAATAAAGAGATATCCTTCACTTTTAATAAAAATATAATTGTTGAGGATATGTACCTACTGTTTTTAAAACAATACAGGTAGTAACATTATAGGCTAGCATGTTCCCACGTTATTTTATGTTAATATTATGTAAATTTACGGCAAAATAAAAACATAATAATGTGAATTAATTTTACTATCAGAAAAATAAATAAATTGGACCATATACCATTGCATTTTGGGATTCTTAAACTTTAACATTTTATACAGTGTATCACGTTTGTTAAGTAAGTTGGTTCTTACTATTAATTTATATTCAATAAAAACAACTACGTCAGTGTGTAAATAACCTAACATTCCTCGCTCAATCTAGTTTACGGCAGAATCTGGTGATTTGATTTGCCATTCCGGTATGATATTGGAGCCGCTCTCTGTATCAGCTATATCTACCTACTTTAAGTTTTCTTGACAAATTAAATAAATAGCTATATACACGGTGTATTATATAGCTCATCTGATATACCTAATTTTGATATAATATTCCGAATACAAAGCAAATTTAAATCGTCCTTCGATTGAAAAGCAAAAATGATTGTGTATCCAAAATAATGTACATTGCTAACTTATATGTACATGCATGCAAACTTATATGTTCATGCATGCAAACCTTTGTTTTGAAATCTTCAAGTATTTGTAAATTTTGTTTTCAGCTTTGCAAAAAGTGTAATGTGTAAATGATTTATTTGTGTGTACTTACTTTCATACTTTGATAGGCTTCGGATTTACACGCCTTGTTTTGGAATCAAAAGCTGCTGAAAATAGCTAAAATAATTAAAACATTTAGGCCCTCTGGTATATTATAATACTCTATGCTCTGGACCCCATATTACCTTCGTAGCAAAAATCGCGATAATCCGACATTTTATTACAGCCTGTAAGATCGACAAACACACTTTCAGTTTAATATAACGGCATGATGATTATGTTCGTCAAAATGAGATGACTAATCACTGTGTTAACGTGGGTCGGATGACACGCTAAATTGTAGGTCCCGGCTGTTTGTCTAGTACGGCAGACGAAAAGCCATATCAGAGGCCCTTGGGGCGGCTTGATAAATTCTCAACAGCAGAGTTGGCCACTCTTATTCGATAAGAAGAAGACTGTGCTAAAGTTTCACGTTTTACAATAATTGCAATACCTATTAATGAATACACCTGAAAGTGCGTGTATATTTAATAGGCATTAATGACACTACATGAGTGATAATATACTTATTTATTACACATCAAGGTTCTCACGGAAGATACTTGGATAACTATCTCTTGAATGAGACGATATCAATCATTAAATGATTTAATTTGTACCTTCTTCGTCACGGTTTCATAATTAACGTTTTCAAATAATTTATGGAGTTTTTTTTACTCATTACAGAAACATATATTTATTGATAAATAAAAAAAAAAACATTTTCATTAGGTAGGTAGGTACTACTTATTTTATTATGATACAAAATAGTATTTTTTATTTTTTGAGTAAATTTGGGATGTTTTCACTCTTTGAAAATACTAACCTATTTATTTACTACCTTGTTAACTTTAGTAATATAATAACGCCTTCTAGGAAAGTTACAGGAAACTAAAATAAAATAAAAGCCTGAAAATTTCAAAGGGTCAATTCATAGTTCATTTAATTTTATTTCAATAACTAGACTTATAATTACTTTTTTTCATTCCATAATTTAAAAAAAAAACATTTACTCAAAAAACTTTCAGAAGACTTCATAACTTCCTTTTTTGAAGTCGTTATAAATTACAAATATATCTTAATAAATCGATAAGATATTCCAACAAATCATATTTTAACCGCTCCGACCCTATCTAAGATTTGAATTCACGATTCGAAAAAAAACCCCTTACGCCCCCTCGTGCGGCCCCACCCCCTCACCCCCTCACCCCTCCAGTCCCGCGAACAGTTTATCCCGACCAGCCGAGCAAATAGGCCCGTTGCCAACATAACGACCTGCGTGGTTACCTCGTTCACAACCATTATGAGACAATATTGAAAGAAAAACGAACGAAATTGTGCGCTTAGGTTTTTTTGTGTGTGGACTCGTAAGATTAGAAATAAATATAAGTTTTAGTGATTTTATCTAATTGGTGTGAGTAAGTTATAAAATATTGAAAAAAATACGTCGCGGTTTTACGTAATGCATTACAAGTAAAATCAATAAAGAAAAAAGTGGAATAAATTAGCGTATACCTTATATTTAAAATGGAACACGAGACTGATTCTCCCACCGATTCAAACCGACAAGAACATAGCAAAACCTCTTTCCTTATCGAAGACATACTCTACAGAGGTCAGAACAGAAAATCACCTGAGGAGAGACCAAGGAGGTTTGAATATGAGCCTAAACCTTATTTCTCGGTTGGCAATGAGGTGCGACCACATGTTCCCGCGCGGGAGGGCTCGTATTTACAAGTGATGGGAGCTTTAGGTGCCTATTTACACACGCCCAATTATAAAGCTGTTGAGACACCGTACTTTTTGTCACAAGGTTAGTTTACGAAGGGTTTTAAAAATAATTAAAATTGGTAGTAGAGTGAGTGTTAAAAAAATCTCTTTTTATGCTGACGACAATAATTTTACGCTAATTGCTGCAAATAATTCGAATAAACTAAATTAATTTAGGTCACTAGGAGTTCAGTGGAAATACACGCAAAAAAAACTATTTTATATTTTGATATTGAATGCAAAACATGGTCGTTAAGCAACGTAACATAAAAGCTATCAATAGTTTCTGAATTTTTCGCACAAATTTGAGATGAGTGGCAATATTTGATATCACATTTAGCTGAAATCCTGATCCCATTTATTTCAAACTCTGCAAACTACTCGATCATCCATAGAGCTCAGCTAGAGCCGTAGGTATATGCCTACGAAACCCTCGAAATATTTATTTCGTAGAGCTGCTACATAACACGCTACGCGGCCTGCTACGAAGCCTACGGGAGGTTCGCAGTGAAAACATGTCATAAAAAATTAGGCCTTTGATTGAAGGGTACATCTGCTTGACCGTATTTTCATACAATAATTCTATTATAAACTCTAAAACAAAGAAAGATGGAGGGGTGAATTATGGTTCTTATGTTTTTGTTAGTATTTGGTAGTAAAAGTTGTTACGATTTTTTGTACGTGTTAACGAATATCAAAGTTATGTGTTTTGTTTAACTGTGGTATTATTTGGATTGTGGATTATGGATGCATTTTTCTAGAATAGTAAACAGTTAAAGAAATATGTAAGAGGGTATTTCTCAACATACGTGATGGGAGCTGTAACCATAAAAGCGAAAGTGCGTTTGTATGTTTGTTCCGCTTACATGCCTCAACGAAGTGACAAATCAATGTGTATGTATGTAGTGTGGTCTGAAAAATGTCATGGCTTCACTTGCGTTGTTTCGAGATTAAATTCTTTTAATCAAGTCATGACATTTTTTTGATTACGAACGATACATTTAATGTAAAAATACGCTGAAATACCTCCATTCATTTTTATATTATTGTGAGTCGATCAATCCACCAACATGTACAAGTCGGTCATGTTGTCCAACAAACACTCATCACACCAAAAAATATTTTGAGCAAAGTTTAATCTATAAGTAATTCATTCATTCAAAATTGTAAGAGCGATGCTCTTGTCTCTGGAGTATGCGCCATTCTCCTCCATTCCAAGCCATTGCCAAGTATATACATAAGTAATAGCAATATCTATAAATAAAACTCAAAGGTGACTGACTGACTGATATAGTGATCTATCAACGCACAGCCCAAACCACTGAACGGATTGGGCTAAAATTTGGAATTAATGTTATGATATAAAGATAAGATAAAAAAAAAGATAAAAATAATTTATTTGAACTAAAATATGTTGTCATTTTTACAGTTACAAAAGTACATAATTATCTAAATTATAATTAGGATCTATTATTAAATAGGAACTAGTTTTTTAATAACAATTAAAAACAATTTTGCTCTTGGGGATGTCTACTGCTGAGTTGCAGCAGACAGGGTTCTTCCAGTGTTTTACATATTTATATGATTCAAACTCGGTGTATGCGATATATATGAAAACATTAAACAAGTGTACATTCATAACATTTTTCTCAAATAAATTTGGAGCAAAAGCGAAATTTAAATATTTTATAATTAGTTTATAACCTTTTTTTTTTTTTTTAACAATTCTTGTAAGTCCGAGGTCCCTAGTTCTCGCACTAGGATTCCCTGTGTTGCGAGAACTAGTTCTCTTCCAGGGTGCTAGAGATAGGGATTCGTGTAATTTTTTGAGTTAAAATTTTTGATCCAAGTGAGCTGGACGTGTGCGTGCTAAATTAATTTTAATTTTGGGAACTATATATTTCGGGCTTCAAAAGTGAATTTATGGAATATAGTATATGTTGTGAATATGTGTTGTGTTTGTATGTGTTTATATGACGTAGGCATCCGCTAAGAAAGGATTTTTGGAAAAGCCTCTTATAAAGGGGTGAAATAGGGGATGCAAGTTTTACTTCTTAATGCGAGCGAAGCCGCGAGCACCCACTAGTATATTAATATAATGCTTGTCTAGGTTAGCCTCCGTCTATCTATATACCTAGGTTTATGTCTGCCTACAGGGGTGCCGTACCATGCCCTGTTCACTCCGTCGGAGCTATCTCTGTCGGCGCTGAAGCACTGCCGCCGGCGGAAGGCACGCACTGTCTTCTCGGACCCGCAGCTCACCGGTTAGTAGAGCATGTTATTACAGGAACACTATTATGTTACCGACAATAACTTTGGAATAAGTATCGCTTTTGGCGATAAGGCAGTCGCCTCAAGCACAAGTTTAGATATATTTTTGTTTGAACTTTTTTTAAATTTTGTGTCAACAATAAAGATTGTATCTATATATCAATCTATCTACAGCAAAAAATGTAAATTCAGTTTTCTCGACTCGTTTTAGACTGTTTCTATGAAGTGTCTAGTGGCAGACGTTACTTGTTCGGATTGAAACGGTCTAATTTGGATACAATTTGGCGGGGAGGTAGAATATACCTATGTAGGATTAGATACATATGCTACAAGCACTTTTTATTTCGGATTAACATGGAGTGCTGCTAATATTTAATGATTTTGTGCGTAAGGAATTTGATTTCCGTTTTTTTTTTTGTAAACTGTGCATCTTACTATGAAAACTAATACTCATATGACGCGGTAATAAACACATTACAGTCTTTTTTTCCTAATGCATACAGACATTCAATTAATTACAGTTCAATAGGGTCTAACTACTAAAATATAAGAAAAACAGTCAGTTTGAATTCCCGCGTTAGATGTCAACACTAATAAGAAGAACAAATCAAACTATATTTGGTCTAACTTACTTTGTTCTTAGGTTAGATACCTACTATTTTATTCAATAATAAGAAACAATATGCATAGCAATAATATATTTTATGCTTATGCTTAATATTTACACATATTAACACTAATAGAACTAAAAATGAGTATTTACATCTAAACTAAATTTAAACAATCTACATGTGGTATGGAGCCAAGAACGCTGGCTGCATTCCCACGCTGGATTGCTATAGAAATCCTTTGCGCAAGGAACCAGACAGCGTTCTTGTCTCTAGTGATGTCAATCAACATTTTATTTAATTTTTTTATAAAAGACTTCGTGCTTTTACCCCACGGACCAAAAGTTTCGAAGCCAAGCGGTACGAAAATATAATCAGTCGATAATGATGTATATTTTTGCCGCTTGGCTTCTTCTGCTGCATCCGCCGCGGCTCCTGCCGCTTCTACTGTTCCACTGAGGCGAGAAGGAGCTAGTGTATCGACGCAAGTTGCGTCCCATACAAGAGCTTTTCCCCGCTCCCAGGGAATCAGTGTGAGGCCATCGGGGCGCTTACCATCGTCACGGACCATGCCAATCGGTTCAATATGTATATATTGATACCTACTTGTTTCTTCAATCAGAATCTATTCGCCATATATGCATATTTATGGAATTCAGAACGCAAATTCAGCCACATTCTGCCTAATGTGAGAATAGGTAGGTATGATGAAATATTATAAAAAAACAGATAAAAACATAGTTTAAAAGTAAGGTACAAAATGGATTCAACCTCTACTTTTTTTGTTAATTATTCCACCTATGTCCCAGGTCTAGAGAAGCGGTTCGAATCCCAGCGCTACCTGTCAACACCAGAGCGAGTGGAGCTGGCAGGGGCGCTGAACCTGTCCGAGACACAGGTGAAGACCTGGTTCCAGAACCGACGCATGAAGCACAAGAAGCAGCTGCGGAAACAGCAGCAGCAGCGAGGTATGTCTCACTCACTCACAAACTCACAGCTGGCAAGGGCGCTCAACCACCAGCAGCAGTGTAGGTATATTATATCTCACTCACTGATTCTCACACTCTGTAACTTACTCCTCGTATCACAAGTTAACTTGCAACCGCTGGTTCCAATTAACGTTAATTTCAGAAACACATTCGCTCTTCATCATCATTTGTTGACTGGCCTGTTAGCTTAGTTGGTAGTGGCTCTGCCTTTTTATCTAGGGGTTGCGGGTTCGATTCCCGCATGGCACAAGTATTTATGAACTTTAAAATTTATAATTACCTACTTGTGTTGTTTGTATGTATAATAAGTATGTATCTACAATACAAGCGTTTGCTTAGTGCGGGGCTAGATGGCGATGTGTGCAATGTCCCGGAATATTCATTTATTATTTATCAGCAGTTCAAGCCCAGCATAATATCTATAAAATAAAATGTCACTTAAAATATCGAGAGTCCCAAAACGGCTTATTGATCTATCTTAAAATATGTCCACAAGTATAAAACTACCCACGTTCAAATCATATTTTCCAAGAAACTCCCACTTTCTTCAAATCAATTTATCCCTTCCTTTACTAGATAATGGACTGTAATACATTGTTTTTAAAGCCCATTTTCCTTTGACATGGCTGTCAACAAAGAAACAGGTTGTGAAGTAATTGAGACCATAACGCGCGGTAATAAGGTAGGTATTTGATGGATGGCCGCGCCAAGACGTTGCGTTGCTAGGCAACCAAGACGACGGCCATCTTGGCGAAATAACTTTGTTATTTTAGGGCTGCTCCGTAAGGTTTTCACGTATGTAATATTTATTTTTATTTTAAACTAATCGAACACCAGATTTAGTCGATTTAGAATACATGATGCACTCTTGTACTAGATTTAAATGTCATGCAAGTGAGACATAATGATTAAGTATATTCAAATTCTTGTTTTTTTTTTCAATAAGTCGGTGTCCTTCGTTGTCTTAGTCCCTGTATGTACCTATATCAAAATATACATGATATAGAATAAATAGGTATAATGAATATCGGTCGAAAAAAACAAAATAATATAAAAAAATATGACGGCGCAGCCGTTTTGGTGAATAGTAAATCAACCTCAATACCAAGAAGAGTAACCTCTGTGGTTATTCTGGCGGAGCGTCGTAGGTATCGGGGTAGGTATAGGGGGGTAATGGGGGAGAACGGACTCAACATCTTTCCGGCCCCAATTGTCAACCTCACCTGCACGCGCGGACAACACTTCATCCGCGGCGGTATTCCCCCAATACCGTGGTCCCCCTGCTAGACAACGGACGAGGCAATGGCGACCGAACTGTGGCGGTATAACCATACTCCTGACCAGTGGTCAGAAGAGGTTTCAGGAACCTTGGGGTTCAAATAACCCCAAAAAGACTGGCGCAGAAGGCAACGGGAAACCACTGCAACTATATTCCCTAGTAATCAGCTCATATGGAAAAAGTTCATAAAGCAATGGCCCCGAGTGCCCGGCGTCACTTCAATGGGACAGGGGTGCGAAGAATCCCCGGGCGTAGTAATTTAAGAATTGCAACTTGGAATGTTAGAAGCCTCTTGAATCCTGCTAAATTAATCAACGTCAGAAAAGAAATGACACGATTAAACATAGATATATGTGGATTGAGTGATGTAAGATGGAAGGGTTCAGGGAAACATCAAATCGATAAGGACTATGTCCTATACTATTCTGGATCAGACGAATCCTCTAACAAACATGGAGTAGGCATTATTTGTACACAAAGCATCAGCACATCCGTTACCTTTGTGCCAGTATCCAATCGTACAATGATGATCCAAATACAAACTAAGCCAAGGAATATGAACATTATTCAAGCTTATGCACCAACACAAGATGGCGATGACGAAGAAGTGGAAAAATTTTATGCCGAAGTGGAGCAGTTGCTAAAAGTTACCAAAAGGCATGAAATCAACTTTGTCATGGGAGATTTTAATGCCAAAGTAGGAGAGGGTGAAGTCCAAGGAGTTGTGGGAAAATATGGATTAGGAGAAAGAAATGTAAGAGGAGACAAGTTTGTGCAGTTTTGTCAAGAAAAAGAAATGGTCGTTACCAATACATACTTTCAACTACCTCCAAGGAGACTGTATACTTGGACATCTCCCAGGCACACACCGAACCATATAGTGAGAAACCAAATTGATTTCATCACTGTCAACAATCGATTTAGGAACTGTATAAAAGGCGTTAAAACCTATCCAGGGGCCGATATTAATTCAGACCATAATCCCGTTGTGGCTGACTTGTCATGTATCTTAAAGAAAATTAGAAGAAAGCAGAACATCCGCTTTGATATCCGAGCTCTTAATGACAACAAAATAAGACCTAAAGTAGCTAACGAGATTAATGGATGGGCTTTGGATAGAGTTGGAAATGATACAAGAACTGTAGATGACATGTGGGCTGATCTTAGAAGCAAGGTATCCGAAATCAGTAATGCACATCTGCGTCCGAAAAGTTGGGAAAGTAAACAAGTTTGGATGACTGATAAAATTTACAACCTCATGGAAGAAAGGCGATTACACAAAAACATACCTTCTAAATATGCATCTATCGACAAGCAAATACGGAGAGAAGTAAGATTTGCTTTAAACTCCTGGTACGAAAAGAAGTGTGAACACGTGGAAAACCTACACGCAAAACATGACGCATTCAACTTGCATAAAGAGATCAAAGCTATGGTAGGTCAGAAAACTCTCTCTCACCATCAGCTTGTAGATGAAAATCAAGTACCTATTTTGGACGTGGGTAGGAAAATGACTCTCTGGGAACAATACATACAAGATCTATTTTCAGACGATTCAAGAGAAACTGCTGAACCAGATGTAAACGTGGACGATAGCCGGATGTTCATGAAAGCTGAAATTACGAAAATGTTACGTCGCGCTAAATCTGGTAAAGCTGTAGGTCCTGACAACGTTCACATAGAGATTCTGAAGCTTATTGATGAGGAACATATTGCAGTTTTAGTAGACCTATTCAATCTGGTCTATAACACAGGCCACATTCCTCAGGACTGGCTTAAATCAACTTTTATCACATTGCCCAAAAAGAAAAACGCGAAAAAATGTGAAGAGTTTCGAACAATTAGCCTCATGAGTCAAGTGCTAAAGCTGTTCCTATCAATAATCCATGAGCGTATAAGGCTTAAATGTGACGAACAGTTGAGTGACAGTCAATTCGGATTCCGATCTGGTGTAGGTACTCGGGAAGCCTTATTCGCTGTGCAGGTTTTAGTCCAAAAATGCCGCGATATGCAACAAAACGTCTTTCTTTGTTTTATAGACTACGAGAAAGCGTTCGATAAAGTGCAACATAATCGCCTTCTTGCATTATTGGACGATATCGGTTTGGACGAGAAAGACGTTCGCATTATACGTAACCTGTACTGGAATCAGCGTGCTACGGTGAGAATCGAGGGAACAGAATCTAAAGAAGTTAACATAAGAAGAGGTGTGAGGCAGGGCTGCATCTTGTCTCCAACACTTTTTAACATCTACTCGGAAGCGATCATGACGGAAGCTCTTGATGAACTGAACTGTGGTGTCAAGGTTAACGGTCGTCTCATTAACAACCTGAGGTACGCCGATGACACGGTACTCATAGGTTCAACTGAAACAGAGTTACAGAATATCATTGATCGTGTTAACGAATGCAGTGTCAAAGCTGGTCTGAAAATGAATGTCACGAAAACAAAGTTTATGGTCATTTCTAACAATCCCAATATTCAACCTAGCATATATGTGGCGGGCCAAAGGCTAGAGCAAGTGAATAAGTATAAGTATCTTGGCACATGGCTTACACAAAATTGGGATAGTGAGACTGAGATCAAGACACGCATAGAAATTGCACGTAGCGCCTTTGTAAAAATGAAAAAGGTCCTCTGCAACAAAAAGCTGAAACTCAAGCTACGGGTACGTCTCATCCACTGCTACATCTGGCCAATTCTTCTCTACGGATGTGAAGCCTGGACTATTAAGGAAGATATCAGCAAACGTATAGAGGCATTTGAAATGTGGACGTATCGACGTATGATGGCTATATCTTGGACTCTGAAAGTCACGAATGAGGAAGTTTTGCGGCGAGTTGGTCAAAAACGCAAACTTTTGCAGACCGTCAAACAACGCAAAGTTGCGTACTTGGGTCATGTGCTCAGGCACGATAGGTACGAACTTTTGCAACTTATAATGATGGGAAAAATTGCGGGGAGAAGACGAGTCGGTCGCAGAAAGAAGTCCTGGTTGCGGAACATTCGAGAATGGACCGGGATCAGAAGTGCCGCAGAATTGTTTCGTTTGGCAATGAACAAAATAAAGTATGCAGAGCTGACTGCCAGCCTTCACTAGTTGGAGAGGCACCATAAGAAGAAGAAGAAGTCGTAGGTATCGATGGCAGCGAGGCAGCCATCTTGAAAAAGGGACTTCTTTTCAAGAGAGCGGTGCCAGCGCACCACGGCCACGACGAATCGCTTTACATTTTGTCTAAAGTTGCTTAAATTGTAAAATAATGCCCGATCACATTATAGTAACGATTATGTACCAGTATTCAAGACGAGTTTTAATACTACCGGCCCTCCTGTCCCGACAAATACAAAAAATCTAGAAAGTTACTCGAAGTCACACAGTTTTATGTGTTGTGAAACACATATTCATGGAGGGAGTTGGGTAAGACCTTGCCCAGTACTGGGGCAGTATAGGTATTTTTTTGTCTAATAAATGTATGAATTGACCAAAGTAGACATTTTAGCTAATTATTTGTTTAGCAACCACTGTAGAATAGATAACAAATATGTCGTATCAACCCTGGCAGGCCAACGTCTTGAGTTGCGGCCTCAAAGCAGCTCAAATTAGATTGCGCCGCGTTGAGGTCTGCGCCAAATTACCAGATATTACGGACTAAGGACTAACGTTAGCTGTAACTAGATTATACATCAATGGCACAACTGTGCTTATAATGGAATCAGATCTGAGATTGGCCACATTTCTGCTAGAGTTAGTAAAATTGACGGTAGAATTTAGGACCTACGTAAAGTAGAGTAGGTTTCTACATATAATCTTCTTAATCTTAAATTTGAATTTGAGGAAGAGCCAGGACCCGCTGGCGTTGCGGTGTTTCGGATGACTGGCGTGAGGCGACCTGCCCAGGAGTGGGGCAGCATAGGTTGATAAAAAACTAATCTTAGATTCATGAGAAAATCGGTTCACTAACTAAAAGCGTTTTCTTGTCTCATGCTACGCCAACGTGTAAATAGATGAAACTCTGCGTAGCTTTGCTACAAAATTGCTACGAATGTCGTAGAGTTGTGGTTTTATTACGAAAACTTTACAATTCTGTGTATAGGTAAATCATGAACATGAACATAGGTACCACACCCAGCCAGGACAAGCCTGCTCCGGTCAAACCGGCATACCAGGGGGCACAAGGTTTTGGAGCGTGGTTTTGTGCTAACGCTCCGGGATGGTAGTCGACCGGCTATGCAGCCAGACGCCGATTTGGAGAAGGTTGTTATTAAGGATAGGGATAAGCGTTAGTAAAAAGTGGTGTTCGTTGATTATTGAGTTGACCCATCTTGGGGTTTGTTAGTGTTTGGCTTTGCAAGCACTATATTAATACGTTCGCTGTGTAATGTTGGTTCTATTGTGAGTAATCATAACCGCGTCGGGTGTAGTAGGTGGATCTTTAATGTGGGTCGAATAGATCCTATGTCGCTAAGGGATTGTTCTTGTGTCCTCTGACTCTTGCCCTAGATCTGTCGGGTCTTCATCGCTCAGTACGTCAGTAAACGACCCCTCTGTAAGGTCAAGTTCTTTTTCCCACTTGGAAATCGGAATGAATGTGTTTTTGACCCGTCTTCTTTCCTTCTGTTTGTGCCTTCTATAGAAGTCATAGGTGATCCTCATCCTTTTTGATGGGTATGTTTTTGCTAGACCGCTGAAAAAACTGCGGCATTCTTGTTGGTCTTCCGTTGCTTCGGTCTCTTGCAAACGGCGCCGGCACTCTTTAAGTGTATTTCTAGCCTCTATATCTTGAGGATGATACTTATAATGGAACTTCGCCTTCTGTAGGTTTGTAATTGCTTCTTCTCTAGCCTTAGAGTACCTTCTTTCATATTTGATAGTCTTATTGGCCGCCATCTTCATGACGTTTGTTATCACTTCCCACGATAGCGGCTCTTTTCGGTTTTCGCAGTTCCTGCTCTTTTTGGTTTCCTCTGATAAAGTTTCTTGGTATTTTTCTCGAGTGGTGGTACTTTGAAGCATCTCGTAGTTTAGGGTTTTGTAGTCAAACTCGTTCGCAACATTGGCCCTGGCTAGTCTTATTGGAGGTCTCGTAGAGTCCCTATTGGAATTTAATGTGAGGTGCTTTACGTTTCCCCATATGATTCTGTGGTTAGATAGGATAGTTTTTTCGCCTTTGATGTAATTAAAAATCTGGTTGTTTTTGGCATCTGTCATTATGTGGTCTATTTGCGACGTTTTGTTCCCCGACGTCCAAGTCGTTTTACAGCTGCGCCGGCCGAATGATGTGTCCAATCGGAGATTTTCCCGTGCAATTAGATCTAATAAGATGTCTCCGTTGTCGTTACTTGTTTGGTGTAAGAGATTTTTGCCTATTTGATTTTTATCGCGAAGTTCGTGTGTATCTGTGAGTCCTATGTGGGCGTTGAAGTCACCTAGTATGATTGTTATTGAGTTCCCTGGTTTGTTCTTGGTCAGTTGTAGTAGCCGAATAGAGAGGCTCCACTGCTTGTATGTATTGAAGCAACCATATTGTTTGTGTTTGCTTTAGTCCAGTTCAGCCTTAGGCCGCTGTTTTTTCTTATGAGAATAGCTAGGCCTCTTTTGTTGTTGTTTCCGCTTAGGTGCCACGTATAGTGACTAGATTCGTAGGTCCCGGATTTTAAGTGAGTTTCCTGTAGGCAGGCAATATGGATAGATTTTCCGTCTAGAAACTCGTCGATCTCTCGTTTTTTAGTCAACGTTGCGGCGCCTCTAATATTCCATGTGGCAATGTTTATGTTTTCATTTACTACCTGTTTTTTGTTTTTTTGGTGTGGCCTGGGGCGGGCAAGTCGGTATCCGGACTCATCTGGTATCTCCTCTGGGGTGCTAGTTCCAAGGGTTAGACTAAGGTCATTTTGCGTGGTGTTTGTACTTATTACTCCTAGGTGATTTTCAAAGCAATCAAAGTGGTTCCCCGTAAATATTAGACCTATGCTACCTGCGGCATCGTTTGGTTCCTTAGGAGAGAAGCATACTGTTTCTTGTAGCGGGGTTTTTTGAGAGATTTTCACGTTAATACTATAATATTCCGCTGCCGCTATAAGTATGTCTGTGCCGCCCCATGTACCATCTTGGTATTGTGATAGAATGTAGTTCCTGATTTGTTCGCTTTGTGCTGAGCTATCTAGATTACTTCTGATCGCTAGGTACATTTGTGGATCGTTTTGGTTTTCTTCTACGTGGCGTGCGAGGTCTCGTCGAATGTGTTGGTGGTCGAAGGTTAGGCCATACAAATCGTTAATTTGGTGGGCTATAGCGCGATACAAGCAGTTGCCGTCTCCTGGTATTTTTACGATAGAGTTCCCTATTTCCATATCTGTTTTGTGCCTTACCGTGATGGTATCGCAAACGACGGGGTGGCGTGGCTAGCTCGTGATATCTTTCTGGTATGCGCGTGATCCTTTTTGTTGAGGTTTGTTGCGAGGCTGTGAAGGAAGCTTATATACTATGTACGTATTTGTATTATAAAACTGGTGTATCATGCGCTATACTAGTTCCCCTTTGCCTTTAACGTAGAAGGGGAGTAAGTAGTACTCGAGTGGGTACTTGGGTCTCGTCTATCAACTCTAGGTACGGGGCATTTGTTAGGTGAATGTTAGGATACTTGCACTTAGTATCTGCTGTTTTTCCCTAGGCTATCTATGGGATCTTAACGAACCCTTTCGTCCGGCGGCAGGCGAAGTTCGTTACTTTAGTTCTAGCGTGGTGTCCAGGTGAGTTAGGGCTAATTATTTGGAATCGTACCTACCTACCATTATTTTGGTACTAAAAAAATACATGTAAGTTATAGCGGTACTGGTGAACTACAACTATTTATCAAATATCAAGCTATTTATCAGGTTTTACAACGATTATAGTCAACGAAAAACCTACGCTTTTTGTACTAAGTGTTTTATGTGTATAAAATAAACGTCTGGGCTTTATTTTACGTAGCAAAACTGAGATAAAAAAAAGGGATCATGACCCGACCATAGTGCCTCGCAGCTGTGTCGGAAATTTGCGGGTGGTTTTTAGCTGAACCTATTGTTAATGTTCTGATTTATTGTTTAGTTTTACGTTTCGTGTTTGTTTTGGGAATGAATAGCTGTTGTTTAAGTAATATTTCTATTTGGTTATGTCTTAGGTTATTGTCCAAACGGACCTGCAGATGTGCGTAGTTTTTGTATTTAAGTATAATTCGTATTTAGGCTTTTTTGTTTGCTTTGGGAAAGTAGATTGTCTTATGGCGGGGTTTACCTGCTTTTTTTTTGTATGTGGGTTATTTCTGGGGGTTCCTTTGTTGTTACAAAAGTCTACAACTGTAAAATAAATAAACAATAGATGTTTTCTTTCTTTCTTTCTTCTTTCTTTAAAACCTATCCGCTTTTTAGATAGTGTAGGGTAAGTAGTTATCTATATATTTATCGTGGAAATTTTAGGGAATCCCGATGTATATTATATCTACTTACAACAGCCAGTGTTTACGCATTCGTTACGAGTAATTACAGCCGTGGTATGGGATCGCGTAATCTAGTCTATCCTGGTGGATTTAGCATGCCCTAGGTCGGGATCCTAAGTCCTAAAAGAGTATTTAGAGATGGTAGAAATTGCTTTTAGGACCAATTGAAGTCAAGATGTTTTGGCCAGATTGTCTGAGCTTTGCCAGATCGAAAGATTTTATTTAGGGGGAATAGCAGCAACGACGTATTACTGGAGGTTTGCGTGATCTAACGTAGTTGAGAGTAGGTGGACTTGCTATGGTACAATCTAATTTATTGTACCTGGCATTATTTGCTCTAGTTATCTAAGTGATATGTCGTATTCTAAGTTAGTTTAGCGTAATTGGTAGTAGTAACCGCACTGTTTGTGGAGCTAGGAATGGTATAGTAAGGTCTAGCTAATGCAATCGGTTTAGTACTTAGTATATGGCGCCCTATATACGGTGTTGGTTGCTGATGTGGGCTGCTTGAGTACAGACCTGTCCCTCGTGGCAGACGTCCAGTCAACATCCTAGGATGTTGAGGTAGGAGAGACAGGAGAAAAGGGGTTTAGACCGCGTGCGACTAATATGGAACAAGCTCACCGAGTTTTCCTTTTGCTGGAGTGGGCTACCCCGCGCCGGGCGCTGTCACCGCTGTTATCGGTGGCCTCTGATGCCAATGGCGCGTCACTTACACTGGTTGTCCCACACTGATACGATACATGTAAAGATTACACACACGCGTTGCACGGCACCTGGTTGTTAGGCACTTTTCGCGGGCCAGAGAATTTACCTACGCTAGGGACCGTCAAGCTTTGTTCGCAGCGATTGTGCCAGCCGCTGGCAGATGTTGCGCCCATTGTTTAACGGATCAATTGTATTTACGAGGCTCTACTGATATTTCCCGAAAGCGACCGCTCGGCACGGCGTCCAGGACGCTACTCTTCTGTGTATAGGTAAATCATTAGCATTTATTATTTTCATGCTACATTGAGATTAATTTTCAGTCCCACTGATTCTTATACAATAACATAACTCTCGTTCGCATGAACTAGAAGTATATACTTATATGCTACTTATAATTGTGCACATTCTAGTAGCTCTTTCTATGTTTTCCAGATCACAATATGTGTGAAAAGTGTCAAAACATTTCTTCTATGCGTAATTGGCTCCTGCGTATCAAAGTTTTTTTTACGATAGGAATCGGTTTGCTTTTGACGACAGCCTGCCTGATGTTAAGCATTGCTGCAGCCTAGGGTGTAACTCGCTTACCAAGAAGATACCTATTAACCCTAGATTTGAAGACCCCTGGATAAACAACAAGTATATAGGTACTCGTATCGACAAAGTTTCCTTCCAAACTCACCTGCACTAAAATTCGTAGTAATTGTTTGGAAGTTGGCAATAGTTGGCAAGTTCCAACAAACATTCTTGGAACTTTGCTCCAACTTCCGCTGATTGCTGCGGGAATTCATGTGCAAATATGCAACAAGTTTTGTATTAGTTATTTTGTTACTTAAGTTATGGGTATATATTCTAGCTACATATATCTATGAAGTGCCCGCAGCTCAGCTAGCGGAGGCCATCGCATGCGATTACCAATGTTAAGCAAAGGTCAACGCGGTCAATTCTAGGATGGGTGACCGACAAGTGGTATTCCATTTTGTGTGGTATTTTTGGCCACTCTCGTTCGATAAGAAGAAGATGCTACATATATGTAGGTATCTTCCTTCCAGTGTTATAATGATACCACAATATAAAAACACAAAATGTATTTTGTTGTCTTATTGTTGTGAGTTTAGAAAGTTGCAATTACTTACTCTATACAGTTATTTTTTTAAAGTTCTATTGTAACTGTGAACAAATTATTCCTAGCAAATTTTCATTGTAATACCTAGTTCTCTAATTAACATATACCTAATTAGTCTAACAATGTGGTATGTTTTGTTCACAGGCGCAGCTGCAGTCGACTTTACAACAAAGCAGCAACAGAATCCTGAAATACGAAAGGTATTTATAATAAATTAAACAAATAAAGACAAACTGGAACTGGTTGCCAAAAGAGGCAGTCAGTGCAACATCTGTAAAAAACTTTCAGAACCGGCTTGATGATAATTTCTTGTTGACTTGTAAGCATTGCACCCGTGGACTGTATAATTTTGAACTTTGTGTGGACTATTCAAAACAATTTTAACACAGTGTGATACGGACATGTCAGCAATTTGCTGCTCGCCCATTAATCAAATTAATAGATTTATTAATTCTTCTCTTTTGCTGCGACGCGGCTACGGAGCGTCGAATCAGAATTCGGCGCTTCGGCCTTGCGGCGCTCTGTTGGTCCCGGCAGTTTGTCAATTATGACAATTAAAACGTTAATTAAAACGCATAATTTTATATAAAGTATTGACTTAAGAGTCAGAAAGTAAAGAAATGATTTACATCTCGAAATGTAGCTTCTTTTGGAGTCTAATAAATACCTACCATAAATTGTATGAAAATGCAATCGTAAGATTTATTCTTAGCTTCTATCTAAAAAGGGTTCCTCCTCCACAGCCCTCGTCCCGGCACTCCTCCTCCTCGGACAGCGAGCACAGTGACAGTGACATTGACATCGTCGGCGAGACTTATACCCAGCAGTATGCCAACACGTAGGTTTAGTTTTACGATGTTTTATTGAATGTCCCCCCATTGGTTGAAGTTGATTGTGATGGCAAAATATGGTTTTTGGGCCACTGTTTGACCGCAGCTCCACAATTATAGCCGTTATCTAATCCTAGTAACAAACTTGTTTAGACACAACGCGGGTAAAGGGACGGGATAGTGATGATCTGAGATCAGTTGTTCTCTATCACTAAGATTCAGCGGCTTGCATCTAAATGATGATTGCATGGTCCCAGCAGAATGACCATGTTAGTGCCATTGTATTATTTCTAATAAGTTACGAAGAAGATCTTCGGAGCTTTCATTTTTACCAATAAAAAAACCGGCCAAGTGCGAGTCGGACTCGCGCACCGAGGGTTCCGTACAAACCTGCAAGGTTAAATATTTTGTGATGTAACTAAAAATTTATGGTTTTCGTAATTTTTCCTTTATCTATGCTATAAGACGTTGCTTCGTACCAAATTTCAAGATTCTGAGTTCACGGGAAGCACCCTGTAGGTTTTGATTCCCTTGCAAGTGTCGAAAATTTGCGGCATAAATGGCTGTATCTTTTGATTGCGTTGGCTTAGAAGTTTGATTTTTTCACAGCTTCAAGGGACAGTAGACCTGAGTAATTGATATAAATTTCAGCTTCATACCTCTACGCGTTCCTGAGAAAAAGGGTCTTGACAGACGGACGGACGGACGGACAGACGGACAACAAAGTGATCCTATAAGGGTTCCGTTTTTTCCTTTTGAGGTACGGAACCCTAAAAATGAGCGGGTCCAACAGTGGCTTAAAAACCTATTAATCACCATGTTGAGCAAATAAAGTTAATTCTAATTATTAGTGTAAGCTAGTAGGTCTTATTACTAGGTGCAATATTAGTGTACATAAATAGGCATTTAATTAGTTTCTTCTTTGTATTCCTAGTCAGTCGAGATTAATGTAGTCATTATTAATTTAAATACTCTAGTCGTATATAAAGTTTAATGTAATTTGTGATGCTCAACAATAAAATTATTTGTAAGTAAATATGCATTATAATTGACTTATTTTCCTCATTTCAAATAGGTACATATTTCTTTTGTTATTTTTTAAGTATCAGAAATCATCAGTGATTTTTGGAGTCACACCATTTATAATTTAATTATAAACATTTTATTTTCGCCATTTTTAATACCTTTCGTCCAATTGTTTGTTATTTTTTATATAGAAAATATAGGCAATGTTATTAAATTTATTTATAAGCAACATTACTCTCATTCTCACAATTTGTTAAGCAGGATGGGTACTATTTTTTTCATAGTATCGCACGAAGTTATTACAAAGAGACGGAATAAACAAAGCCGATTTTGATCTTTAGATGAAGATTCAGATCTTCGAATCCATAATATGCTTCATGAAGCAGACGTTGTCCCTCGAAGCCATAGTAGCTTCCACTCTATATTCCATAATAAAGTTTCAAAAATCAAAGCCCAACTTATTTTAACCTAGTTATATCGCACAATTTGCCGTAATTTTTCCTTTATACATCCCCTGAGAGGGTGAACAGCAAGTGTGGGCAAAAAGGGGTATTGCTGCGATTATGAGATAATAAAAACATTTAATAAATGAAATTAGGCTTCAAATAAGCGAGCAAATTGGTATGAGAAAGGTTTCGGTTTGTTTTGATTGTGTTTGATTGAACTATTCTGTGAGACGAGGGGTCGGTTGGTGATGGAAAATGTAGCCGACAGGTTTAACTCACGTCAGTAAGGAAGATGAGGAAGTAAAGATAACCCGTAAAATAAAACGAAGGTGAGTCATTTGATAAAATTTATAATTATTTAATATATAATAAGTCGATCTTTTAAGACACATTAATAGTGGAGCACTATGTACTAGAGTATCTATGTACTGCTGCTATCTTGTTTGAAGAATTCTAATATCAATTCAATTTATATGTACCTATGTTTAGTTTTAAGTGTTCTAATTTCAAGTCGTAAAAGGATAAGTAGTTTTTTGTCATCCAGATAAGCCTTTGTCTTCATTTAAAAAAAAACTAAATCATAAATTAAGGAAAAACATCAGATCTCTCATCGAAAAGGAAATATCGGTAAGTTAATTCCCTGTATAATTTAGACAAGTGTATTGTACACCTCATGAATGCAGGGGCGAGCAACAATAGTGATTATTATGTATTATTAAACGTTATTAGATTTATTTTTGCTGGGGCGAGATTATTGAAGGTAGATAATGAAGTGGGGTGACGGAGTCTGCGATAACAATCTTGAGAGAGCACTTTAAATAAACGCACGGTTAGGAAGAAAAAGAGACGCAAGAGAGAAAAATATGAGCAGTTTGTACAGTATGATTTTAATTTCAGGTATTTAATACCTGTAAAATTATGATGATGAAAATTATTTGGTAACGTCCGGAAGTATACTATAATGTCAATCAATAGATGTATACATATATACAGAGTAAAAAACTCACCCAATCGGATATAAGCCAATGCTCTCGTGATTAATTAGTGGTATAGTATT
The DNA here is from genome assembly GCA_927399415.1 of Macaria notata. Taxonomy (NCBI): domain Eukaryota; kingdom Metazoa; phylum Arthropoda; class Insecta; order Lepidoptera; family Geometridae; genus Macaria; species Macaria notata. The sequence continues at coordinate 12,890,290 of OV656742.1, forward strand.
ATTATACATGCGGCGACTGTGGCATATTATAAAAATCAAGTACATTAGATAGTAAGTCTGCGCAGGAGTGAATCTGGTTTCAAGAGTTTTTAAACAGCCTCACTGGCGTATGACAAAGTTCAACAAGGACACTACTACAAATAAGTTATTTTGCTATATTACGGGCATAAGCTCTATAATAATATAGTCAGGTCATTGAAAGAGGGTAGATCGCCAGTAGTTTGCTGCAATTATGCCAAATGTCACCTCCCTCGGTGGTATTTGACCTTTTGCTAATGTTTTTATTACTAGCTTGAAAAGGTGACATTTTGGACCCGAGTAATAGGTTAAGTGGATAATGAAAGGTCGGTACGAGTGTACACTTATTTTGTATAGCTATATACATAATTATCTTAATCCATTGTAGTTAAGTTGATCATTATTAAGGTAATTGATGAAAAGATTTGAGGCAGTCGACGATATCAATTCATGTACCTACCTACTCGTATTCTCTTAAGAAATACTAAAGTCAACTTAGTCTGAATAAAAGACTCAGAGATCAACGTAGGTACAGCCTAAACATGTGATCTTGTAACTTTAAATCAGATAGTAGAGACCTTTTGTTCAGCGTTAATAAGCAACATAAAAAAAAAAGTTTTTTTTATATGTACCTACCTAGTAGTTTATCTGAAAAACATGTACCTAGTCAAAACCACGCACAGAGAGCTTGTGTACGCAGGTACCAGTACCACTAGCGCGATAAAAATATTAAGCAATTAATATGAATAATTAATTCACGTTTTTTTTATACCGACTCCTTTAAAACCCATGTCCGGATGTCTCGCGCTTAAAAAGCAGCATCTTGAAGTGAAGGGCGCCGTGTTTGTGATTAAAAACCTGCTTCTGTAGATGTAGAGCTGACAGGGACAAAGGACTGAGACGCACCCTTAACTGAGGGACTAGGGGTGGCACTCGGGAGAAAAAAACAGCATGAATGCGAAACCGTGCCTTAATAAACACCTTTTCTCTCATAATGTCCTTTCCTTTTTGACGCCGCTACAGAGGGTATGTAAAATCTGTGGAAGCAACGGATCATCGTAATGTTTTAGTAAGTATGGTAGAGATATGTAATTGTTAACGCGATATAACGTGAACGAAGCTTAGGGCATCCAATAGTGATTAGTTTATTGATATTATTACAATTCATAAAAGTACATTTTCTACTTGATTTTTGCCAAACTCTTTATGGACACTTTCTGTGGACTACACATATTAAATTACTCCTACTCAGAAACCTAGTTCATAATGGGGTGAATGGGACAATAATGTTCTCTATTTTAGGACACCTAACAATACATAAAAACAAAACATATCGATAGCATATTTTTTTTAGTTCTAAGACTGTTTATATTTTATAATCACGCTAAATCCACAAAATAATCCCTCATAGTATTCAGATAAAACTAATCGAAAGCTTACAAAAACGAAGAAATTGGGCATTACCAAGATTTAAGTGAAATTTCATTCCTCTAATCCTGCCATCCCTAAGGTCTTGTTAAGACCTGTCACCGTTTAAGCATCCCCACAATAAACCCTGCATTTTACCGCACCCTTAACAATGATTCACATGTCCTTATTTCCTACTGCATAAAGTTCAAAATTGGTACAAATCATTACATAGGTAGAGTTAACTCTAGTTTTTATGATGTTTACTAGAACTGTATTGCGTTGTGATAAGGTTGCATGTCGCCTGTTTGTCGTTTAGTTAGTTGGTGTCAAGTGATCTCTTCATCTCTCGAATGAAGGAAGACAGTTTAGTTGAGATTTTGTAGTAACAGGAAGTGTACAAGTGGTTTACTGTTATGCGTTTGGTGTAAGATTATTTTAGTCTTATTAGTTACCCATACTAGATACTAAACTAAGCTGTTAAACTAAGAAATAACAAGATAAGTTTGTAACAATGCAGCGGAGCTGGTTTGAAACTTACTTATTCCTTTTTTACCTACACATGTAGCTACTTCTTCTTCTACTTTTTCTTATCGAATGAGATTGGCCAACTCTGGTGTCGAGAGTTCATCAAGCCCAGCAAGGGCCTCTGACATAGCTTAACGACTGCCGTACTCGACAAACATAGGTACTAAACCTAAATTTTAAATTAAAAGTAACATACAGTTGTTTTTTTCCTGTCTCTTCGATAGACTTGCAGAGCATGAAACAAGGTATGCTAATTTCCCACGCCTCCATCTAATTAAGCAAGCGGTGCAGATCTGAAGAGCCTCGTCCACAGATCGACCGATACAACACGCGTGAGGACTTGTTGACTCAACAATACAACAACAGGAGGGCTATTAAGTAGTGCTCTAGTGGTGTGGAACTTGATGATAATAAGGGTTAATAGTTATTTTTTTTATTAGTTGTTCTTCCCTTGTTTTTATATTTTATTATTGTAAATAAAATATAAGGGTTATTGTTATCTGTCAATTTTGTTTTAATATTTAAAAGAACAATATATTTCAATCTTTAGACACACTTTATTACTCTTTAGATATTTTTACATACAATTATTTATGTGAACATTTTCGTTCTAATATAAATAAAAAAATTAAAGTATCCATAATCTAAATAAATAAAACTCAAAGGTGACTGACTGACTGTTGTAGGATTCTATCAACGCACAGCCCAAGCCACTGGACGGATCGGGCTAAAATTTGGATTGAATGTAGATGTTATGACGTAGGCATCCGCTAAGAAAGAATTTTTCGAAGTAAAAAGAGGACGCAAGTTTTACTTCTTAATGCGAGCGAAGCCGCGAGCTCCCTAGTAAGTGTTATGATACAGGTTTGCGTAAGTTCAGTGTTACTAGTAACCCTACATATGCTGTTCTTGCCTCCCAATGAGCCACAAGTCCCGAGCCGCCCTTTATTGTGCATTGTGATAACATTGATAAAACACGTGCTCTGTTGTGACAACTTCACTTCACAATGGGCCACTTGGCAGTATCGCTTTGATGGGCACCAATTTTATAACGATTAAAAAAATATTGGTTCATAATTAAGGATTCAGGAATATTATATGCAAGGCTACTTTACTGGGAAGTGATAATAGAGATAGTTTTATGCAATCATCTTCTCGATGTTTCGTTAAAATAACCCCAGAATCGATATCGTCCGTATGATTGAATGAACATGTAGGTATATACATAATAAATAGATTGTACTTGAAATTTGTCTAAAACCCCGCGGGGTGCAACTAAATGAAATCAAATTATCGCCAATCAAATAAAGGACAGGTGTATTAAAGGAAGAGTGCTAAAAGCCCCTTTCATGGTTGTAATCCGAAAAATTGGCAAATCAAAGCCCTTTGTATTACATTATGGTACCAAATTATAGAAGAATGGAGTTATGAATGCTACCCTTGCAAGGGTGACTAGTTATTAATAAGTACAAGAGTCTTTAATAGTGACTATGGTTGCTATTAAGCAACCTTACAAGAGGAATATAGCTAAGTAAGTACAGGTACCTAACTAGTTAATTTTATATTACATTTTTAAACTATTTTAAGAATATCGGCGGATCTGTTCGTAGCGAAACCAGTAAGATTCAAATACATTAAAACATTATTATGTTTCGTCTAAACGAATCATTTATTAAAAATTATAAAGTTTTTATTAATTTTGTATTATTACTTTGTTTGCAAAGAAGTTTCCATAATACGCTCGAAACTGTCGCTCCGGTAAGAAAACTTTGGTGATTGCTACAAATCGCTTCTCTCGCTCAATCAATTGACCCACCCGCTTTATCCCCAACTCCCGACCCCGAGATGTAAACAGAATAAGTAACTATTAATAATACAAGTGATTATTGTTGTGAAAACAATGTACCTTTATTGAGGGTGCTGCTGCTGCGAACACGCGGCGCGCCTGCAAATAACTATTGTTGCCTGTTTATTGCGCTGGCTTCATTTGAAGTTTCACCATTTTATTAAACTTTATAAGATTAGAGCGCGGGAGTGGTCGATGTTATTTTGGAATGTTTGATTAAATTAATTATTAGAAAAGTAAATTTTCCGGGACATTGCACGCAGCGCCATCTAGCTCTATACTAAGCAAACGCTTGTGTCGTGGGTACTAGATAGCGGATATAATACTTATATAGTTCAAGTAATTTATTCATAAACAGAGTTTACATGTCAAAATCAAAAATAATATTCATATACCATATAGTACGTATGTATACACTTAAGTAACTACATAATAATATTTTAAATTATAATATAATCCAATTACGCATTAAGTATTTACAATAATAAAATATAATAACAAGTGAAGGAAAACTAAACATACTACTTCTAACTACTACAAAAAGGGGCACTTAGAAAATCTTTAGAAAAGCCTAAAGATAATCTAAGTGCTCCAGCCCACTACCAGAGGGCAGCGTACCCAGCATGCTGGCCGCATTACCACGCTGGATGGCAATGCTGATACGTTGAGCCAGAAAAAGGCCAGCATTTTGGTCACGCGTCGCGTCAACCAAGCGCATTAAGTCATTTTCCTCGAATTCTGCCATCAACTTTTAAGAACATTTCATGTGAGTAGAAGGTCTGTTTGAGAAGCCAATCTTTTAGTCTATATTTGAAGCTGGTAATGCTTATTGTACTTGTCACACAGTCTGGGAGTCTGTTGTACACCTCCGGGCCTGCTATGTGGGTCAGCTTGGCTGACTTCTCGAGGGAGTGCTTGATGAGCACGAGTATGTCCGCACCCGGGGTTCGGACAAACTCGCCGTAACTAGGGCGGTGCCAGCGGTGCCCAGGCACAGGGCGCAGACCCTGGAGGGGCGCAGAAATGACCAGCCAGTATCTAGTTTTGTTTCATGTATGGTAGTTAGTAGGTACATTTTGTTTTATTGCGAATATGGTGTAGACGCGCCCTCTGTACTATCTATATCTATATGGCATTTTTCAAGCGATCTTGAAACAACAACACTTGTAAAGGTGGTTTTATATTTGTCTGATGTGTCGTGACGTGACGCGTCAGAACGGTATCGGTTTCATACATTTAGTACTAGCTGGTGCCCGCGACTTCGTCTGCGCAGGATTAGTATTTCGAACAATAAGTATAAATTGTAGCCTATGTGTTATTCTGATGTATAAGCTATATTATTGTAAAATTTCATTAAAATCCATTCAGTAGTTTTTGCGTGAAAGAGTAACAAACATCCATCCATCCATCCATACAAACTTTCGCGTTTATAATATTAGTAGGATGGTAACGTTCACACTAGTGCGTAACGTGCTGTGTTGTGATGGCTTATGTATGGAACCGATACAGTTCTGACGCGTCACGTCACAACACATCAGACAAATATAAATCCACCTTGTCTTGCTCGCAATATTACATACACAAACAAAAGTACCTATACCGTAACTATGAGACAATTTCTGTCTATATTCATTTGGAGGGCGCCACTTCTAACTTAGAAGTTCTAAGCAAATCTGTCAATCTAGCTGAGGAGATGTACATATAGTTCACGTTACGCTGTCATTGCTGTCAGCCACATTCATTGGTCCTCCCTTTATCTTTGATTTTATTCATTAACTACGTGCGGCGTTACTGACGCACTAGCGTGCGAGAGATAGATAGAAAATTCATCGTTCGACAAGAGTGAAAAGGATGACTTACAAAACTAAACGATTCACAAACGTTCCATTCTGCCGCGCCGTCCCACCCAATGTTCGGGGATTCCCCGATACATCGAGAATCACGCATTCAGATAGCCAGCCGGCCGGGGGCACTCGGATTGATTGTCTTGCTTCTCAACCATGCTCATTATTTGTATAAAATTTCATTAGTTTAAAGTAAAATTGTGTGTGAGAGTGAATAAGTTTATTGTTGATTTGTTGTTCGTTGATAAACTCGTTTGGGTAAGTTAGAAAATTGTATTTAAAAGTTTTACAAAGAAAGTTGAATATAAGTATATTTTTTCTGTTAAAATTTTTACGTTAATAGTGAAATTAACTGAAAATATTTTAAGGTCGGTGGGAGTAAGTAGGAGCGGCCTGTGCCCAGCAGTAGGACATTTAATACGCTGATAATATCAATAAATATTTATGACTTGTAAATGTTATTACTTTATATTATTATTAAGTGTTATTACTTTCCTAAGTAGGTATTTTTAGGTGGCATTTTTATGTTGACCATTTTTATGCTCGAGTTCGGTTCGACACACAAGTACCTGTAGGTACTTGTGTTGAGTTCCGAACTACTCGTATATACTAGACTAGGCCTGATTAGCGATTCTTCTTTCAGAAATATTACCTGCCGGCTACCGTAAGCTAAGCACGCATGCTATAACAAACAACATGTCTCAAAAACGTCCATCCGGTTCTGAATTTCGTAAGAGAAAACGCGTGAGAGAGATGGAAGCAAAAAAAATGGGAAATACGTTACGAAAGTGGACAGTCACACAACCAGAAAACAGTCAGGAAGATGTGTCCAATAATGACGTTTTGGCCCACCCTGGTATGTCTGGAACTAGATGTGGAAACAATTTAAAGATAGAATATAAAGAAGACAGCCCAGTCAGCCCATTCCAGCAAGACTTGACCTTGCCCATCACCACTAGTCCAAGTTCTGAAATTCAAATTAAAGAAGCAACTGCAACTGATAAGATCCAGTTAGACATAAACGATCCTGTTTCATGGTTACCATTAACTGACCACATTCGTTGTTTCCTTGTTGAGAAAGGTCCTGATCAAGGAAAAGGTAGTCAAAATATTTCTTCAACTGAAGACGCAGGACGAAAATTTCATATGCATTGGTTTACAAAAAAGATGAGCAATGGCGAGATGGTACCAAGGCCTTGGTTGATTTACAGTAAAAAAAGAGATGCAATATTTTGTTTCCCATGTTCGTGCGGCAAAATACTTTTCCATACTTTTTGATTGTACGCCAGACGTATCGCATCAAGAACAGATGTCACAAATATTGAGATTCGTAAAAGTATCCGAGCAGAAAGTTACAATCGAAGAACGATTCATAGATTTCATCCAGTCTCATGAAAAATCGGGCGAGGGATTGTCGAAAGAGATTTTAGAGAAATTAGAAGTTGATGGATTGAATATTCAAGATCTTCGTGGCCAAGGCTACGACAATGGTAGTAATATGGCCGGTAAATTCAAATTCAAATTCAAATTATTTATTTAAGTTAATAACTTATGAACTATTTTTACATGTTCACTGCATTCCACACTAGGATAACCTGTGTTATGAAGTGCAGGCTCTTCCTTAAGTTAAATGAGAGGATACAATCAAAGCTTACGTACTAGTCCATAAAATATATAAGATTAGCTGACGCCTGGTAACAGATGAAATTAACTTGCAATCGTGCGGAACAAACACGCCGCGCTCAGCACTAGGTCGAACCTGTGTCGCAGGACACAGTCGTGCTGATCCACACGTGCCATATCCAATGTGAAAGGAAAGCAATGAGGTTACCAGGCATCACCCAATAGTGGCTACTTATGTACATTATAATATATGAAATATTTAACAAATTGTATGAATTGAGTCGTTGAGTAATGAGTCATACAACTTTTTTGTTATTTTTATTTATAAGATACACTTTGTTAGTATAGGTATCATATAACGGAGTCCAAGCCAAAATAAAACAAATTAATGAAAATGCTGATTACGTGCCGTGCGCAGCGCATTCTTTGAATTTATCTGGCGTACACGCTGCTAGTGTGACACCTGACATGATCACATTTTTTGGATTAATCCAGAAAATATTTGTGTTTTTTTTTCGAGTTCAACGGTCAGATGGGAAACTTTAATGAAACACTTAAATATTTCATTGAAAAAACACGCCGACACTAGATGGGCCTCTAAAGCTAGGGCCGTCAAAGCTTTGAATACGCAAATACCCCAAATCAGGTGTGTGCTAAAGATTCTAACTACCAATGATTATAATGCGGAAACAATCGCTACAGCTAAAAGTATAATGGACCTAATTAATTATAAATTCATATGTACTCTGCAAATTTGGGATCAAATTTTGGAATCTGTTGACAGAGTGAATGTAGCTCTACAGTCTAAAACCATTACTATCGACAAAGCCTCTGAATTAATCAAGGGATTAACAAGCCAGATTCAGAATATTCGCGACACTGTGGACATTGTTTTCGAAAAGGCAAAAAGAATTTGTGAACAATGTGACATTGAAGACAATTTTCCTGAAAAGCGACGAAAGCGAGTAAAAAGACACGATTTAAGTGAAAGTTCAGACGCCGGCTACTACATTACTCAGCAACAAAGTTTCAAAATTCAGATAAATGAAGCAATAGATACAATAATTTCTGAATTAAAATGGCGATTCGAAAAACTACGCGACATACACCACTCTTTCGGTTTTTTGACCGTAAAACACATACCTAACTACATATTCGGTTGAAGAACTAAAAAAAACATGCATCTGATTTGAGTATCAAATATTCTGCAGATATAAATGCCACAGAATTTTGGGCCGAAATAGAAACTTTGAAGAGTCAAGTTGAAGCGACTACATTATTTGATAAATGTGCAAGAACCCCCGGAAGAACCTGCCGCTCTACGACACAGTTTTTACTAATGTAAGAGGCAGAGCTATTTGTAAAGTGTAACATATTGTTTTGTTTACAATAAATTTATCTTTATCTTTATTTATCTTATCTTTATGTGAATGTCAGTCAAGTATGGGTCTTCTCAAAGCTATAGTGGAACTGGATTTAAAGGAAATGTTTCCCAATGTAGGTAGTAGTCGCTATAAAGATATTTTTAACGATGCCAGTGACTGTAGCTTCCTGCGAGAGATCATTCAGTAAGCTCAAATTAATAAAGACGTACCTGCGCTCGACGATGGGCCAAGAAAGATTGTCTGGCCTAGCGATTTTGTCGATTGAACGCGACATAGCACGGCTCCTGTCGTATGACAATGTAATCAAGGACTTCGCAATGAGAAAAGCGCGGAAAGTAAATCTTTGAGTAGGTAGCTGTCCTTTTCTTGTGATTACGGTTTACCTTAGCCTTGGGTCTTTACTATCGAGTACTTTGTGTCATTTCTGTATTTGAACAAATATTTTTGAATAAACAATTTTTATCTTAAAGAAATCTATTAAGTACCTAACTATACCTTCGTAAACAAAAAATAGATAGATTTATTTTTATGCACATTTGTCCACTTTATTGTCAGAGCCTGGTTAGAGCATTTTTCAAGGGCGCAGTTTTGAAAGCTCGCACCGGGCGCATAAAAGGCTAGTTACGGCACTGCCCCTAGTCTGCCAAGTGTGCCTGTCCCCTCGCCTCACGTAACAGCTTAGGTTGCTTCTTACGTACACCGCCAGCTGGTAGATCCGGATGGATATACTTTTCTACTCATGGTACCTAACGTGGCATTAATTTGTTTGTTTTATTGACAACAACATTTTAGACTACAGTGCTGCTTCACATCAGGCAGTCTGTAGTCAAACGATGGCATATTCCGTGTAAACAAATATACCGTGATGATGATTAAAGAATAGCCTTTACAGTAAGTTTGAGGTTGTACATACTCACCCATGTTACACCTTTGAAAAGATAGCATAGTTTTCTCACTTTTGAGTCGTATTTCCTCATGACTGAGGGTCGTGACTCCCTCGCAGAATAAATTTGTTAGGGGAGTTCTCTTGGAGCATAGTTTTAGTATGATTAATTTAACCACCGACTTAATTGTATCACTTTTTAACCGACTTTAAAAAGGACTAGGTTCTCAAATCCATTGAATGTTTTTTACCTTTCAATTTTGAAAAAAAAATACCTTAAAAAGTGTTCTTTTATCTCGCACAAACAAAAGATACCATCGACTCCTCCACCAATTTCAATTTTTCCCCTCCGCCTCAACCCATCAAAGTTCAACCTTAAAACCGTCACTACTTAAGTGACAGGAAGCTAGCATAAAGAATAATGGACGTCTGAGGAGCTCGGAACAGCTGGGTAACGATATTTTACTGATGAGACGGTTAATAAGCTGAATGGGGTAGAATCGAAGAAATAGAAAATTGAATAGAATCTATACCTATATATAATAAAGCTGCAGGGCAAGCACAGCGCGGGGACTAATAGGCTTTCCCACCATTTTATAGCGTATGGTGTCAGGTGGATCAAATGGTGGAAAGACTATTAGTACCGGTGCCGTGCTAACCCTGCTGAAGAGGGTCGACAGTCTGAACATTGAAGATACAAAAAAATGTGTGTTGTGTTGTTCTATCGGTATTAAGTATATCTTGTTATTTTTTTTTCTTTTTCTGATAGTATCTTACAAAAAGTGCGACATATTCATGAACATTTTCCATATAAAACGTCATTTTCCATAAAAGTTACCAACATTACTTAAAATTATAGCTAGAAACATTGCGATGCGAAATCGAACTGACGTCTTAAGTGCCTTGACTTGAAGGAGTGTTTGGGACAGGCTATACTAAAATAGGACCAATAAGAAACGATGACTAGATATATTTTGATTATTACTGTTTTACTAGTTACAACAACAACTGATGACTGACTGAAATGGGTTAGTCTGGACCATAATTCGCGAAACGGTTCATAAACTGTTTCTTTAGAGGCTAGACGGATCTCTAAGTTACATGGTCACTGGCACTAAGTAGTCCTACGAACTTTTTGTATGAATCAAGTCCTGACTATGCTCCACATTCTATGGACACATTATAAATTATCCGAAGAAAATTTTAGTTTCTCGTTTCTGCCGTTGGCTTGTTTTTATAGGGCCCTCAAACCCTAAGAAACCTGAGCCGCCACGCGCGCGCCACGTGGCCAGTAGCGGAACTAAACACTCTCCAACATAACAATGCAGGGATGATCAATTGTTTGACTTTTTCGACGGAGTGTGGAGGGATAAAAACCCGGAGATGATCGTTTTGAGATCACAGAATTACCACAATTTTATTCTTACAATATTGAGGAGAGATTCAAGCCGGGTACTTGAGAGTATACAAACTTACAGTCAAGAAGGCGTAAGCTGAGCTTTGCATTTGTGTGGGTGTACATAGATAGTGTAGATGAGACAATCGGCTTCTCCATCGTGCGATAGCGCCATCTCACTCCCCCGCCAACCTGCCATACTTCACCCACACAAATGCAAAGCTCAGCTTACGCCTTCTTGACTGTACAGGTATATGATAAAAAAATATAAATATAGAGGTACCTACATATGTAGGTATAATGAATGATTGTCGAATTGAAGAACAAATTTGACTGGTAGTAAAACGTAATCGTGATAAACAACCTGCTACTTGCGTATGCTAATGCCGTGGTAAGGTTTTTCATGACTATGCTGATGTTTTTAGATTTTTTGCTCCTCACCTAGCTTTATTTGCCTAAAGGCAAGCGTAAGTGAAACAAGTCAATTTATCTTAGACTAGGCAGATTGTAAGGTGTTGTTTTGTTGAATTGGACTCATCGAACCAGTAGGCGTCCGATTGTAAGTCGCACGCTTTCGCACTAATCCATACTAGTTTCTACGCCTAGTTCTCACCAACTAACCAGCAAGTTAACCCGCTGGTGTCGAGTTACAAACAAGGGCTTACTTCCCCATTACCGAGGGATCAAGTCCCCGGCTGGGGATTACTGCCTTGTGGCTCATTTGTTCACTAATTGACGCACGAAAAACATTGACTGAGTAATCTTTAATTGTTTTAATAGAGAATGAATAGTGATTAATGACTTATGTTTTAAAAAGTAAACTACGTCGCACTTGTTGGCCATGAAGGTCGACCCGGTCACTCCTTGGATGGGTGACCGAAAAGTGGCATTCCATTATGGGCGCTTCCGTGGGTCGGATTGTAGGTCCCGACTGTTTGTCTAGTACGGCAGTCGTTAGGATATGTCAGAGGCCCTTAGGGCGACTCGATAAACTCTCGACACCAGAGTTGGCCACTCTCATTCGATAAGAAGAAGGTCATGAAATGTTACTCTTTAAATACGAGTACCAAATGTATATATTTACCAGATATTTTAATGGGCATGATGATATAACAATAATAACACCAAAATTAAGAGAAATTATATATATTTCAATATATTTCTTCACAACATTATACATAGCACTGTACTGTCTACTTTTACAAATTCATATCCATACTCACTAGTAATCACAAGATCAACAAACGCACACGCAATACAAATAAAATATAATCTACGAATAAATAAATATTGCTATCACTTTAATAAAATAAGCGTTTATAAACTATTAGGCTGTTTCGGCAATGTTGTTTAATAACTGGACCACAGACAAATAAATTGGGGCGAAATAAAAGAGATAGATGATGAAAAAATAGTCTGTAAACAAATAAACATTCTCTTTTTGAAAATCGGAACCATCCAGTAATTAGATAAACAGTCATTAGCCTTTTTAGTGTGTTCAAAGCTGTGATAGAAAGAGACGAAACACTGATCAAGTTACTATTTGATTCAGGCCGCAGGTAACAGGAACAGAGGGAGATTGGCCCTTTAAGATTTTTTGTTTGAAACCCAGTGTACTGCTTATACAAACCAAGCAGTGGTTCAATAACTTTGTCCTCCTAACGTCACGTCGACTGACAAGCGGTGAGCCGATGAGGTACGTATTGCACCGCATGCGTTCGCACGGGGCCCGCACACTTACCCTATCTCCCTTTGTTTCTGGTATCTGTGATTCAGGCTTATAAATACGACGTGAATGGTTTGAGTAAATTTAGTTTTACTTGTGAATCTTGAAAATCAAGATGCAGTTACATATTTTAACTGCGATAATGTTAATAAAAATAAAATTTGTTCAATATAAGATTTAATCGTTGTTATTATTAGCACACGACAGTCACCATTGGAAAATTTGCTAAAAATTTTGCACTCCGAGGTTTGTTTAAACACTAAAACTTCAACTCAATGTAGCCTCAACAATATGACACAAAATTCATTCAGATGCAGCCTCACGTTCAATCGTACATTTTTAAATTTAAATCTAATAATTCCGAAATCCTACCGCTACCCATTGAGAATTTTTGAAATTCTATTTTTGAGGTTATAATTTAGTAAATTTAATTATTCTCTTGGCAAAATACATTTTTTATATTACGTAAGTATACATAGGTACAGCTTGTAAATGCCAAGATTCAGTTGCAATAGTTAGTTATTTTTCATTTGGCTGAATATAAGCAGCTTGAAAAGCGTTTCTGCTGCTTTTTGTACGAAGCTCTGCTTAGCGCTTTAAAAACAGTAAGTTTTCATTCATATTTATATTTAATTTTCAGACAAGTCTTACTGAATATCTCGTTTCAAGATACGCAATATACTTCAGTTCATTGTTTATTTTTGGTCAAAAATAAAAGGAACTTAACTCCGACGTTGTTCAAGAGAGCTATATTCTTAATTATCTGTTTAGTTTACTAAATCGCCAAAGTTTTATTACAAAACATGATTTTAGGAAGAATATGTGGAACTAAGTATAGTTTACATTGAAAAGAAGTAACTAATTATATTTAAGACTTACATTTTTAAATGTACGTAATTTTTTGTACTATATACTTTATATCTATGTACAATATGCATGTACCTATAACTTGAAAGAAATGTTCAAGACATTTTATTTCATTGAATAATTTTGTCCGAATCTCTAGTCAAGAAACTTGCTAGTTTCACCCGGTTTTGTCTGTGACAGCGTTATACGTGCGCAACACAGAAATCTAAATAAACAGGTACTAGAAGGGCCTTTAGTGCAATATTGTTCCGAAACCGCTGTCGCCAGAAATGAACTTAGAGGTCAAACACAACTACATATACAACTATGTCCAAACGCAAATTCACGCACACAAATAAACTCACACACCAATTCTTGCGCTATGATTGGTGTTCACACATTGATAAAAAGCGTGTACTGTAACTCACTACTACACTAGCAAAAAACCCATATACGCTAGTGCTTGACAAAATTAAAATGGGCTATATTTCGAATAATTTAACGTTTAATGTAATAAATTTATTATGATCTCTAAAAAATATAGTATTATAGAATAAAATCAGCAATTCAGAATATTCTATTTATGGCTTTTTACCCCTCTATATAACAACATTATCTTTTAGATATAATTAAATTGGATTAAATTTATGTACTACTTTTGTAAAAAAAGGTAAAAAATATTTCAAAACAACTATTTTTCAAAAAATAAAACTATCGAGCAAAGTATACCTTATCGTGTTTTGGCGTTTTTTATTGTCTTAACACTGATTCAAAATTATACGAACTAAAAAAATGGCCCTTTCTTAAATACTTCTATTTTATTTGATTTTTATGAAATGTCGATTTTACATAGCACCCCGCGTTAATATTAAAATAAAAGAAGATGTTTACTTCTACACATAACAAACCCATCGGGCTAATTAAATTCGAAACGCTAAGCCAACCGATGGACGCGCACTGTACTGTCCCATCCCTATTTCACGGCCACGGTAATATCATCCATAGACTGTGGGAGCGGCCTCGTTGCGTGCGTGCGTCTTGTATTACATTGCTTTTTACGCCTATGAACGGTTTGAGTATTGGTAAAGAAATGCAGCAATGGTTTTTTACGCAGTGTTTAATACGGTAAGATTGTAAAACAGTGGTACCGGTTCACGTAATACTTAAATTATTAAAAAACATAGTATTTTTAGATATTTAAGACTTACCGGTGAAAGGTAATCCTTTTATTTGTAAAATTACAGGTTTTTGATAAATTTCCACAATGAGAAATGCTGCAACACACCATTTTCAACAGTTGTTTCGCGTACGGCGTTCGGAGCTATATTAAATGTAAATTCGAGCTTGAAATAGCGCTGGTGGTCTGTGGACCACCAGTGTGGCGACAAGGTCATGCGGTTATACGACTTCTAGTACCTTTTTATTTAGATTTCTGTGGTGCGCAACCATCCAAGTATAACAGACGCAAAGGTGAAAAAACATAAAAATCCAAGTGTTTGTCTAGCTACCTCAACAAATGTGTCATTTGCAAGAATTTGTATGAAATTCGACTGCGGTGTCCATTAGTTTGACACAAAATATACCATTTGAACAATAAAATCATTCGTTTGTTTTCTGTTACGTGAAATTTATCATCGTTAATGATCTTTACAACTTTTGTGCTGTTTATACATTCGGGTGACTTTTACACGAATCTAAACGCAGTCACAGACACAAACACAGCTTCTGTATACACATTTTAACTTGATTCCATATGCATATTGTGTGATTAGTAGAGAATAAATGCACTTAATACAATATTAATGAATTAATCTAAACAAAACCTATTTGAGATCTTCTACTTTGATCAAATTTGATTACAAAAAATCGCTCTAAACACAAAACATACACCAAAATTGTACCATAATTCAAATGCATCTGAAATGTGGATTATTTTAAAGTACCAATAATACTGGGAGTAAATTAATTTGATTCTAAACACATAATTAAATATCATTTGAAGCAGAACATTGTTTTGTTAACTCGTTTGTTTTTTTTTCATTCGTTTTTATCGTTTTCATAATTATTTAATTTTCCGTCGATTCTGTGGGAAAAATTGCATACCTACATACTAAAAGGACCCGTGTCGGCAACATTGAATATGTTTGATAACAGACTTAACAACTTTAAGTACTGGCTTTTTACAACAACCATTACTATTTCTCGATCTTTTTGCTATACTCATTCTATTCTGAGTTAGTTATACCTTTTTTCTATATACCAGAATAATCAGTGCAACAGAATCGACGTCGAACCCTTTGTACATGTTTTTAAGTTTACTTTATGATCCGAAATCAATTGTAGTTAGTCTGAATTTTATTGACCCCGTCCGTACGCTTGACAAACAGACCAGCAACTCTACCAACTTCTTCTTCTTATCGAATGAGAGTGGCCAACTCTGGTGTCGAGAGTTTATCAAGCCGCCCTAAGGGCCTCTGACATGGCTTAACTCTACCAACAATAACGGGGGATTATATAATTTAAATAATGTCCCGTTTATTTATGTTTGTAAAGTCGGTTGTTGGACTTCATCATCATCATCGTGGACAAGATAAAAGACATCATGAAGAAAACTTAAAGTCTCCTACATAGGTATAATTGCTTGTGAATAACAACCCTTTAGATCGACCTAATCTAAATCTAAACCTAAAATTAAATGTCTTTATATATCTAAAATTAATTAATTACATTTAAGAGGGACAGTCCGTTACAAATATTAGAAATTAACTGATATAATATGCTTCATATTGCGGTAATTAATCTCAAACGAAAATTCAATAAAAACATTTGAATCCAGGTCATCATAAATGCATATTAATTGCAATTAAATTCAAATGCGCAAAAAAAAAGTATGTGATTTTTTTATTTTAGTTTTTTTTATTATTTTTACGCAATAAACAAAATATGTAATTTTAGACTTTATTTTCGACAAGAATTCACAAAATTGTTTAATTTATATTTGTAATGGATTGTCGCCAGAGTATTTTTTATAAATTTATAATTATAATTGATTTCTTATACCTAGTTTAGCATAACATTGTTTATATAACGACTAGTCTTTAGCAATTTTATCATTTTATGAAGGCAAGTATATTAAGCGGTTTACCTAATTTTAAGTTTCTCTTTTTTACGTAAGAAAGTAAACCTATTGCATAAGTAATCATAAAATAAGAATAATTGAATCAAAACTGTTGTATTTCTGAAGTAAGCCGGTAAACCGTTCAACATATGCTAAATTAAAAAAATATGACACTTCATTCTGCCATACATACAACTTCAAAGAAATATGTTTTGTTCTCTGAATGAAAATGTCTTTTTTTAAGATGACATCATAAATCCCTTCTTTCTTACCTATATTTTTTCTTGATTGCTTTTTTACTTATTTTTCTTTTATTACACAAAAATCTTTCGTTTAGTTCATAAATAAAATGAGAGATGAAAGTTTTTTGTTGTTTCTTGATTCCTTAAGGAGATTAAAGAAGCATTGTTAATTTCTGCTGACCATCACTGTAACGTTGATAGGTAGGTAGCATAAGGCAGGCCTATGTTCTGGTAATTTTTCGCAAGAAATCACAAACCGCAAATGCATGAATCAACATAGTTCCCCTAATCACCGCTAGGGGCCGCTGATCGATTGCTCCATACATTTTTACTGCACGAAATAACTAACGAGAGCCTCTATCACCTGTTTGTTTGCGTGCAACATATAGCATTGCCGTCTTTTTTCATCTCACGCGGGCATTAGTAAAGCCGCATTTCCTTCCAACACCTACACCTACAGCAGACTATTGGTCAAACTGTCTTCTTCTCCCTCTGTCACGTGCTTGTGCCTATAGCGGCGTCTCCTTCCTCCACTGGAAGGCGTTGGTCTTGACGGCGGGGTTGTTGGAGCTGGCGCTGGCTGCGAGCGCCACGCCCGTGCGCCGGATGTTGGCGGCTGCGTTGTCTAGGGAACAAACAATAAATATAAATAGTGATACCAAAACGAGTATAGTAGTCCAATAGTTAAACAAAACTTTATTATATACACTAGTATATAATAAAGTTTTGACGCTCGCGGCTTCGCTCACATTATTTCGGGATAATAAGTACCTCATACTATATATGCAGGTACCAAAACTGTCGATGATCCATTCAGCTGTTGCTCGTGCTGGGCGTTTAAATAAATATAAACATCTTCTAAAAGCTGCACGTGTTCTGTTATCAATGTAAAGTACACCAACACATATTTTTTTTAAATTTTCTATGCACAGATTTTTTACCCTATTCAGCTTTATTATATTATTCTATTTATTATAGATAGATTATTTTAAATTTTCGTGACCATAACGGTATAATCGTCAAAAAGGGTACTAAATAAGTACTACCAGTTCAGTTGCGCCTAATTATTATTAAATATTTGGTGGCACTATAATGTATGCCTGATACTACATATTTTCTTAACACAAAATAGGCTTAGGCTACAGCTGCCGGATGTTAACCTCAGCTAATTGTATGATGTAGGACGCTTGCCTAGCAGGAAACTATTTACTCTCGATACATATACCAACCTATCAGTGTTTTTGAATCAAAGATACACATTATTTATTAACTATACCGTTGCGAGTATTATACGATTTTGTGTTAATTAAAGTGTTCGTACTAAACATATCTGTGGAGAAGAGAATAAAACTCACCGAGTCCATTCCTGACGTTGGCCACAAGTCGCATGGCGGGGTTGGTGACGATACCGTTCCTCTTGTTCTTGCTGCAAACAAACAATACAAGTTATCATATGATTTTTTTAATTAATGGCCTTAATGTTGAAGAGGTCTGATGGCAGTCGCTTCTTGTAAAAACCGGTATTCTGCCAAATCCGTAAATTGAGAACATGGTAGGAAAAAGAACGACAGTCATTTATAACTAAATTAAATATATATTCCAGGACATTACACATAGCCCCACACTAAGCAAGGGCTTGTGTCGTGGGAGATAACGGATATAATCATCATCATCATGTCAGCCCGTATTCACCCACTGCTGAGTATAGGCCTACTCTCCAACGTCACATAATACGACCTCCAGCCTGTCTGATCAATCTCCTTCCTACAACATAATATAACGGATATAAAACATACATACATAGAAATAACCAGACTCAACACAAGCAATTACAAATTAAATTTAATATTCATAACTACTTGTGTCATGCGGGAATCGAACCCGCAACCCTAGATTAGAAGACAGAGCTACTACCTTCTACTAACAGGCCAGTTAACTGTTTTGAAAGGAGCTTATAAACACAATGAAACCTCATAACCCAAGCATATTTAATTTAGTAAATGTTAGAAAACTTCACTCGGCTTAAAGCTTTATGCATCGTTAGTTTTGTTATTGAGCTTTTATCATATATTTACTGCACTTTAATTAATTGCTTAGTGAATTAATTTTACTTTGAGATAATAAGACTTAAATGTTTTCTTGGTGAGGTACAATAATTAAAATGCCGTAAAAATATGTTAAAAGTTTACATTGCAAGTAAGTGGGCAATAGTTAGCAATGAATGAGCTGCGATGTTACAAACAGCACAGGTAAAAGCAAAATGAAATACATAGTTTATTATTTCTACTTTGGATAAGCAGATAAGACTTTATACTTTCGATTTTGATTATTAGTTAAATTTTAATAATAAAAATGTTCACTGTTCAGGGCAAGTTACCAATTACAATTTATAAACTTAAACTTCATTAAAATAATAAAACATACTTATTCATTTCTTATTTTCATGGTTCTTTCATATAAACCTTTAACAAAAACATACAATAAACCATGTAATACCACCACATACCACCCATCATTGAAACCGACTAAAATATATAAATGATGTTGAAATATGAAAATGCCAGCGCAGCCAAGCCGAGGTACAGCAGTAAGGCTGCTTTCACACCGCAAGACGAAAACTATTTTCTATTTTCCCTCCATCTGCTGGTTCCATTCTTGTACAAGTATACTCCACCTCGGGCCACGGCGTGCGGTTATCATTTCAGCACATTGTTTTACTAATTTAAAACGGTTTTTACACAATAATGTAACGCCTATCAAAGGCGCCTATTTAGACATACTTAACGAATGATAGGAATCCGCCAATCATACGAGTTTCAGGGGCCTTTGATTGGGTCTTCGATTTTGAGTTATAACTTTTCATTTAAACACAATAAACGCGCAAAACCCTGGTGGCCAAATGCCAAACTGATGTCCAGTTTTTGACTGGACATCAGTTTGACATCAGTCCAGCTGACATCATATTGTATTAGGCGTTACTCTGCTAAAATCTACTGCAGATGATAACATTGAAAAAATATATAGGTATTGTTTTTCCAAAGTTATCATCAGCTTTAGTGTTGTCGCGCGCGGTGTGACAGCAGCCACTCCCTAGCAATGCCCGCCACAGCCTGGTCAACTCACGTCCGTTTGAACACGCCCTTGGCCCGGGTGATGCTTCGCGCCAGGCTGCTGTAAGCGCGCCGCCCCGCACTACGTACGCACATTCAACAACTATTGTAAAGACTTGCATAGATTGATGCGGTCTAAAATGCAGCAACGGTCGTAGATGAACTGTTATTGCTAACTGGCGGTATTTAGACATATTAGAGGTCCTTAGTGCCTGAACAACGAAAAGTCGAAAACTTTTCGTTTCGTTGTTTGTAAAGAATATTTGCCATTTGACCTTACTTACTTGAAGGAATCTAATCGTTTTTAGTCTTGTTTTGTTAAAATGACTAACGACTGTTGTAATTACATTTGGAAAAAACAAGTCAGGATGCCAGTTCTCTTTTTACGTATGTACTATAAACAATTTATTTAAAATGTAGTTTATTGATATCGAATCTGAAGATATAATACACCGACCACGACTGCAAACCGCGAAGTGATCGTCATATCTGCACAAACCTTTACGTATACATATATATTTTACAAATAAAATAAATAATTAAGAAATTTAAGTTAAAATTAAAATACAGGTAAATAAACACCACATTGCTTAAACAACCAGAAATGCACCGGCATAAGGTTTATTGGGTTAAATTACAACAACGAAATACACTACAGTAAAACTAAATCATACTTTACATAGTAAATGATAACAAGTATTTAGCACTAAAGTTGCACAAACACAATGTTAACATCAAGTTAGACCTTAGATTATCTGTGGTAACATTTTGTCCGTTTGATTATTATGACAGTAAACAGACAAATTTCGAACAACAAGAACGGACTTGACGGTTTCAAAATTCTGGACTAATAGCTATTAGTATTCCTCTTCTTATCGAATGAGAGTGGCCAACTCTGGTGTCGAGAGTTTATCAAACCCAATGGGCCTCTGACATGGCTTAACGACTGCCGTACTTGACAAACAGTCGGGACCTACAATTTAAGAAATATTCCGATCTGTCTCCCCGGGGTGACAGATCGAACAAAAAAGTTCGAGCTGTTCCCCTGTTAGCGATAAGGGGACAGTTGTGGCACAGGCAGGAGATCCGAGCACCACTTCCATTGTTTTCTCTCTTCTGTGAGTAATGACTATAAGTAAATGTGGACATTTAGTAATACGAGCGTGTGTGTGTACGTACCTGTCCGCCCTCTCGTGCGGCTTGGTGTCGCGGCCGAGGATGATGCGCATGTGTGTGTCGCGGTTGAAGTGCGTGTCTGTCTGCACGTGGGACATCGACGCGGGCTGCGAGCCTGAGGGGGGAGGTATTATATTAACTATACAATTGAATTGAATCGAATGAGAGTGGCCAACTCTGGTTTCGAGAGTTATTTCAAGCCGCCATAAGGGCCTCTGACATGGCTTAACGACTGCTGTACTAGACAAACAGCCGGGACCTACAATCTAATCTACATCCGACCCACGGAAGCGTCCACTATGGAATGCCACTTTTCGGTCACCCATCCATAAGCCTGACCGCGTCGACCCTTGCTTGACATAGAGTAATAATATGGGCTGATAGCCCCGTCGTATAAATGTGTACTTGTATGTAAGTTGATATGAAGAATCATACCTCTTCGCTACGCTCAAACAGCGACCCAATTCGGATAAATTATGGTATGGAAGTAGATTACAATCTGGATTACCACAGAGTTTCTTAATCTGTTTGTACGCCGCTACAGAGCGACGAATTATCGTGACTTATTGCACGACAACAAGACGGGCTAAACATTATATGTATCTATCTTTGTTGTCTGGCAACGTGCCCACCACGAAGTATTAATGTTTGCCCAAGAAAAAAATCTGAATTATTTAATTCTATGAGGAGTCACGGCCATCAGTAACGAGAAATACAACTCAGGCAGGAGAAAGGTATAGTTCCTTACCAATAAAGTTGTCATGGTCGGGACTGCAGAGGTCGCTGGCGGGCGAGCGAGGGGGAGACGCATACAGCGGG
Source organism: Macaria notata (assembly GCA_927399415.1). NCBI lineage: Eukaryota > Metazoa > Arthropoda > Insecta > Lepidoptera > Geometridae > Macaria > Macaria notata. The sequence continues at coordinate 12,912,257 of OV656742.1, forward strand.
CTAGCGTTGTCTCGCTCGCACGCGTGCCGAGCCTCGCGCCGCCTGTCTCGCTCGCGCGCGTATCCACGCATGTCGCTGTCCCGCTCGTTGGCTACGTAACTGCGGTTCGATGCGCTGGAGAAAAATTAGTTTACATTTATTTGAGTGATTTTTTTAATAATTTATATACTTTATGTCTAGTAAGTGTACAAGTTTATATAGTGTTTTTTTATTCATGCTCACGTAATAAATATCTAACAATCATCGTTTTCATGGTAACAACGATTCACAGGACTAATATTTTGTATATACACACACCTATGGTCGACTTAAATAGCTTTCTTTTTCTATAATGGCCAAAATTGTATCTTTTAACACTATGATATGTGCACATATCATACATGTAAAAATGCTGTTGATACAACGTATATCTCACCACAGTTTAGTCTCCTCTACGACGTCGTGCTCAGGTATAGGCACATCTCTGTCCTTCTCCCTCCTGCCGCGGCCGCATCGAGCCACTTGTTGTGCGAAAGAGAGGGATAGATTCGCCCGGTTTGCCTGTCAAACAAAAGTAATCATAAGATATTTCAAATGATAAAGATTTAATTGAATCATGTAAGTCGTGATGCTGGTATGGCCCTGAAAGTGTCCAGGCTAGTTTTTTTCTTGAAACGCAAGCAATTCTTCTACGAATACGAGAATAACAGTCACAATTAATCTATGTCTATAATTACACGGTGCAATCCTATATTAATACAGGTAGACAAATATTCCCCGTGTATCGTAACCGTGTTTTACCTTATCGTGCGTATCGTGTTCGTGTTCCCGCGAGCCGGCGGTCAGGTTGGACGACGACTTGGTGGAGTTGGAGCTGTGGATGCTGCGCCGCTTGTAGTCTGGAGAGCCTGTGTATATAAATAAGTATTTTACCGACTGGGTAATAAGGAGCTGCAGTTACAAGTTTTTTTGTTAGTTACCAAACTTAGTGGTGTCACTAATTAGCTAAAAATAACAACGGAATGCTATTATTGAGTTCAACATAACGATATTTATTGCTTGGCAGTCATAAAGCTCTGTAACAAATCATTGCATGTCTTGTAGGGGGAGTGTAGTGGACTTTTTAAATTTCGTTTCATATTTAAGGTCATATAGTCATGTTCGTAAAGGAATAAATGAATTATGAATTATCTACACGAAATACATGGATTTAATGTTTAAAGTGATAATTGTAACATAACGATTATTTTAATTTGATTATAGACATTTTAAAATTATAAATTATTGGAATACAAATTAATAAATAAAAAGCTAATGTTAGAGTCGGCGAAGCGAAGGCGGAGCTGTCTCATTTTGGATATTACCTGGATTCAAATAAATAAATACAACTTTATATTTGTTTAACATGTAGCGAAATATCAAATAAGTATCAGATAAGGTTTTTATTTTTAATATATAGGACGATGCCATAAGGCTAATAAATCTTTTGAGCTACGGACACTAACTACAGTAAATGATGTAAAATTATGTACCAGCGCTCGGCGGTCGTTGCGCGGGCGGCGGGGCGGGCGGGGCAGGCGGCTCCAGGGCGGCAGGCGCGGAGGGCGCCGCCCAACGCTCCAGCAGGCGGCAGATGTTGGCGTGACCTGCGCGCCACGCCACCTTGGCGGGGGTGCGACCTGCGGGTACATAAATAATGATGTCAATATTTTATTTGGTACTTTATTTATCATAAGTCAGTTTTTACATAAAGAATACAAAGAGACAGAAGTTTACTTGAAGAATTACGGTGGTAATCGAACTTAAAAAGACAAAGATAAAAAGTAACTTCGAAAAAGTGTAACGAAATCTGATGTCGAGAGCCGTGACAACATTTAAATAATCTTTGGTAACCACACTTAATTCAATTAGAAATTGAAGAACACCGAGCCACACAAGCTTCAAGATCGACTGTAAAAAGAGAGAAGTGTATAAAACTGAGAGAGATAGAGAGAGATAAAACATATCTGGGGGCACGGCAGTGCCCCCGCCAAGTCGAGCGCGAAGCAAATCACTCACTCACTCATCATCAAAATAGAACTAGTACTTCCCATAGACCTAGAGAGCTGAAAATTGGTACAGAGGTAGATTTTAGCGCCCACATAAAAGAAAAACTATCAAAATAAGATTTATGGAAGATCTGGACTACCTGGTGACCCTGATGAGAAAACGTAAGAGTACAGCCAAACTATTAGCGTTTTTACGAGAAATATGACAACGCAGTACATGGGACGTCAAAGTGAGTGGGATGCGAGGCCGAAGGCCGAGTATCACCATCACTTTGGCCATCAGACCTTAGAGTACCATAAGGGATCTCGAAAACTATAAGAGATAAAACTATAAGAGATAGCGGGTTGGTGCTTGAACTAAATATGATGAGAACTGGTGGTATGTATCGGATCTTACAATATCATCATCATCCTCAGCCAACTTTCTACTGCATTCCATTTTATATATATAACTGTATTCTACTCAATAAATAAAAATATTAAATATATATATATTTATATATTAGTCCACGTCCTGTCAAAAAGAAGTGAAATCCCACCAAAAACATTCTGTAAAAAATTGCCAAGTCTCGATAGAGCTACTTCTTCTTCTGATGGTGCCTCTCCAACTAGTGAAGGCTGGCAGTCAGCTCTGCATACTTTATTTTGTTCATTGCCAAGCGAAACAATTCTGCGGCACTTCTGATCCCGGTCCATTCTCGAATGTTCCGCAACCAGGACTTCTTTCTGCGACCGACTCGTCTTCTCCCCGCAATTTTTCCCATCATTATAAGTTGCAAAAGTTCGTATCTATCGTGCCTGAGCACATGACCCAAGTACGCAACTTTGCGTTGTTTGACAGTCTGCAAAAGTTTGCGTTTTTGACCAACTCGCCGAGCTACTTGTTTATCTCTAAAAAGTAATGAGATCTCTAGAATTAGTTAAGCCAAGTCTAAGGTTCCTTACTGCGATTTATTTACTATTATAGTTAATTTTATGTGACTTGGCCGTTGACTTGTAAGTGGTAGATTATGATTAATTAAAGTTTAAGGGAAACATAGAAACAATAACCTGAGTTCTAACGAAAAATTTAGATAGATTAAAACCAGAAAAAATAGTTAAGTGGACTCTACATAATAGGCAAAAACTTTAGAAGATTTGAATAAATCTGCAAATAAATTAGTAAATAAACTTGTATCCACTAAACGTGTAAAGAATGTTCAACCGCAAAGTCACGTAAAATTAACTATAATAATAAATAAATCGCAGTAAGGAACCTTAGACTTGGCTTAACTAATTCTAGAGATCTCATTACTTTTTAGAGATAAACAAGCAGCTCTATCGAGACTTGGCAATTTTTTACAGAATGTTTGTGGTGGGATTATAATTACCGCAATGGTCGGCCTGCAAGGGGTCGGCGCCGTGCTGCAGCAGCCACAGCACGCACTCCTCGTGCCCCTCCTGCGCCGCTATACCTGCCACACAAACATACAATTAGTAGGAAACTGCAAGATAGTCTTATGTACAAGCTAGCGTGATTGTTATATCATTAAATGATCAGTATTGACTCACCTATGTACTAACCAAACTCCAAAATAAGAACTCACACACATTAAGACAGAAAAATGGAAAGAGGGGAATGGAGAGGGGGGTAGGCCTTCCTATCGAATGAGAGTGGCCAACTCTGGTGTCGAGAGTTTATCAAGCCTCCCTGAGAGCCTCCGACATGGCTTAACAACTGCCGCACTAGATGATCAACAGGGACCTACAGTTTAACGTGTCATCCTACCCACGGGGTAGGCATTATCTGGATATTGTTGAATGATAATTTGCTAAGAAAATAGCCAAATAGCAGTGCTTGCCTAGCGGGGTAGCTCCCTGCGTGCAGACCGCGGAGGGCAGTGCGCCGTGGTCCAGCAGCGAGCGCAGCACGCTGGTGCGGCCGCGCCACGCCGCCGCGTGCAGCGCTGTGCGCATGCAGCGGTCGCGCCCGTCCACGTCCGCGCCACCTGCGGGGAACACATGCTACTATAGTTAATATGTACAAAAAGACACAGATACTGTTCCGCAATCGGTTTCGATCTTTTGCACCGGGGAGGTTGGTGTTAACCGACGATAGGAGTGTTTCCGAACATCTTTCGACCATTTAGTCGACACAAGTTAATCAGAATCAAATATAGAAAAGCAAAGACTACCAATTAAAAGTCACAGTTTTTAGACAAGAAATAGATTGACAATTGAATAGAACAAATTGCAGATTTATTTAGAAAAGAGTAAACTAAACTTACCAACTTTAATGAGCAAGTTCACCATGTCTGTGTGTCCTTGCCACGCCGACACGTGCAGAGGAGTTCGGCCCTGGAGACAAACTAGTACGTTTAATAATTATGTAAGTACACTACACCTAAATGCATATCGAAATACATATATTACGACCTTATTATCTTTGGTGTCGACCTTAGACCTATACTAGATATATAGACCTAGACAATATTCATCACAAATCAAGCAAGGAGATCCACTATCACCCCTGCTTTTCAATATTAATGTTTACTTATGAACTACTTGTGTTGTATTTTTTGTTATTCTTGTGAATTTTTACCTGCTTTCAAGTTCCCTGGAGGTTAAATGTGCCACAATAATGCAGTTTAGGTTTCGCTGTATTAAAGATCAATGTAATTGACTTGGTATGTAGTTTATGTACCTCATTATCGGTGGTATCGACGCGGGCCCCGCACTCCGTGACGAGGTACCTCGCCATGGCCAGCCTGTTGTCGAGCGCCAGCACGTACAGCGTGGAGCGCCGGTCAGCGTCCGGCGCGTCGGGGTCAGCGCCGCGCTCGTACAGCGCACGCACGCACGCAAAGTGGCCTTCTAGGGCTGCTAGTCTGTGGAACAACGTCAGCGTTAACATTAGAAAACAATACTAGTAACTAAAGAAGGAAAGACTGTTGACGAAAATGGAGCGTGGCTGTATTAGAAAGTAAAATGGTTGACACACGGCTTGGAGATGGTACTCGAAACGCACTGAAATGTTCGTCGGTTATGACGTTTTTGCGAAGCAATTGAGACCGTTCTTGCTTGGAAAATATTAAAAAGACACTGTGGTGCTTGACAACAGATTAACATTTTGAGAATGCTTTAAACGGTAGATAGTTTTTCTGTTATCCTAGTTAAGTATACTATACTTCAGAACTATTTTGTATATTGTAACGGACTTAAACGGGTTCAAACAAACCAAACAATTAATGCAATATGTACCGTAGCGCAGTCTTCCCATCATGTGCCCGTTGGTCTAGCGGAGCACCCCAGGAGTCCACCAACAGCTCTGCAAGTCGTGTATGTCCTTCCTGTGCCGCCAACATGAGAGCACCCTTGCCCTCATTGTCTGCTTCATCCACCTTCGCCCCGGCTTCGAGTAAGGCTTCGCATACTTCTATGTGACCTGCAAAAACAGAGGCTTGTCAATCTATTAAAAGCACATATTTTACTTTGACACTTGTTGTTTTTCTTAGTCGTGTTTCGTATTTATGGAGTCAAGTCCTTATCGACCTGATTTAGCAGATTATTTTACACAGTTTTTTTATTTTGATATTGATCTACAAACAAACTAATAACTGCTTTTATAATATAATGGGAGATGATGGCTCACCTTCAAACGCAGCGTAATGCAGCGGCGTCCAACCAGAGTTGTCGCGGTGATGCTCGTCCAGACCACGGTCAAGTAGCTGCCTGACCACCTCCACATTGCCTAAGGACAGAAATATAATTATACGCTAAAAAGGCCACCCTATTCATTATTCAATATTTTAAGATCTTGACCAGCACTTAGTTTTACTAACGCCATCTTAACTTCCATTATAGAACCATATTGCCAAAAAAAGCCATCTATCGGTAATGTACTGTACCTTGTGCAGCAGCGGTACTGAGCACGGTGCGTCCCTCCGCGTCCATGTTGTCTACGCACGCGCCCCAGAACAGCAGCAGGCGCACGGTGCGCGCGTGCCCCGCCGCCGCCGCCGCCCACAGCGCGCTGCGCCCGCACGCGTCCATCGCTTCTATGTCGGACTCTGCTTCCAGGAGGAGCTCGCAGATCTCACTGAAGGCAAATATAGCAATAAATTGACTCGGTCTCCCCAGTATCAGTACAAAAAAAATCGCATCTCCATAAATTTCATCGCGGCTCAAAGACCATTTTGTATGGCACAGCCCATTTTATCCCGAAAAAGTCGCATATCTCACTGAAGGCAAACATAGCAATAAATACAAATGGTACAACTTTCTTGAATCTATATTAACTTTTACAGAAAAGAACGTGTGGGGTATAACAATGTACTATCTTGAGTCCTATCTTATTTTTACTAGACGTTAATGATTTTCTTGATTCAACCCATATTTAAGTTGTTATGGTTTATTGATGTCAATCATTTAAAAAAAGGATGATATCTACAACAACAGTAGATTACTCACGTGTGTCCTTCAAAAGCAGCGACAAGCAGAGGCGTGGCTTTGTCCCGATCTGCTTTAGTGACGTCAGCACCTTTCTCCAGCAGCAACGCCGCGCACGCCGCGCCTGACGCACATAGGGATGCCACTGAGAGAGCTGTGCGACCTGAAAAAAGAAAAATAACGACGATAAATAATGACGATCTCGAGTGGTCTAGTGTTCTTCACTACTTCATTACTAAATGTCTGGCATAAGGAGCTAGATGCAGCTCCATACTACTTTAGCTCCTTTTGCTAGACAGTGAATTTGGTGGTTGTGGAGTCGTAGGCTGTGGTTTGGAGTTTTCGGAGAGTTTCCTCGGATTTAGACCAGTATAGTATATATAGTAGAAATTATAGAAAATGCCATAAATTTCATCGCGGGTTAGTTTTTTATTAAACAGCACTTTTTCCGATATCCTTAAGCCATTAAAATTTGTGTTAGTTACTAATTACCCTGTATAGAAGTACGTCTGATATTCTCACCATCATCATCCGCATGGTCGACAGTGGCGCCACTAGCGAGCAGCGCACGCACTATGTCCGCGTGCCCCATGTACGCAGCTGCAATGAGCGGCGTCCGGCCTTCTGCGTCCGCCTTGTCAGGGTCCGCGCCTGCAGCTAGAAGCCGGGATACTACGGCCTCGTGACCGGACCATGCCGCCGCCCTGGGGAAAAAAGATCAGTTTGAGCTTTTCATGATCTCACAGTAAGAAAAATCTTGTCTTGAAAATCAAGATAACGTCTCTTTTAAAACATTTTCCAATCAAAATGTTGCCTGGAAGATGTGGCTCAAAGTACGAAGGCATTGACGAATCATACACAAGGATAAGATCGTCAAAACTTAAACATGACTGTCTTACCTCAAAGCAGTCCTGTTGTCACCATCGACGCAGTCCACGTCACAACCGAATTCCAGCAACACTTCCACCACCTGCGAATAATTAAATATTTTTTTAATGACAAATATAACATAATTGGTTTCATATTAGGTACGTGTAAAAGCAAAGTTTATTTATGTCGATCGTTATTAACTTTAGCGCCATCTCTCGTTCAGTCGTGATATTATTTCGTCACATATTATAAGAATCAATTCCATACCACATCATTTCTCTTTCCCTCTAACTCTCTTTTTCCATGCAAAATAATGGATATACGTTGCTTTTTTTTCTCTTGTGGGTAGAGCCAGCCGCGACACTTTACCTTTTTTTTAGAATATAAGATACATTTTGTACGCACCACCTTTTGTCTGTCATAAATGATTTTGATTTTTTATATTCTTAAAATTCACGTTACCTCAGTATGCCCCGCCCAGGCGGCGGCCCGCAGCGGCGACCACCCGTCCGCGTCGGCCGCGTCTGCGCGCGCGCCGGCCGCCAGCAGCACCTGCGCGCACTGCGCCCGCCCCGCGCGCGCCGCGCCGTGCAGGGCGGTGCCGCCTGACGCGTCCAGAGCGTCCACTAGGTGCGGGTAGCGCTGGGGAATATATGGAACTTGCTAGATTTCAAAAGATTACAACAAAAGAAAAATATAGTTTTTTTTAATCATCTAAATATATAAAACTCAAAGGTGACTCACAGACTGATATAGTGATCAATCAACGCACAGCCCAAACTACTGAACGGATTGGACTGAAATTTAGAACGAAGGTAGATGCTATGACGTAGGCATCCGCTAAGAAAGGGTTCTTGGAAATGCCAGTTTTAAAGGGGTGAAATAGGGGATGCAAGTTTTACTTGTTAATGCGAGCGAAGCTGCGAGCACCCACTAGTTATAAGTACATATATTTAAAAGTAAAAGTGAGTAACCTAAAGGCAAGCAAAGTCGCTACGGCGTTTTGGTTACTTCACATTGTATTAATCCCTTACCTAATATTTATTGAACTGTGTGTCGATTTTGTTATATAAATAAGTTGTTGACATTTTGTTGTTTAGTACTCTTCGATCCCAATCTTCACATATGTACATATTTGCATAGGTACCCTGTCAGGGTCATTGTATCTTTACAATTTGCAAATAAATGATATGACTATGAATCTTCGGCACCAAGTGTTGATGATGGTTGTGATTGGATGCGGTTAACGTTATTTTTTATCTTATCCTTATTTTTACAAGAAATGGGTTTGCTCTTACCTTATTATTATTAGCTGATTACCTTGAGCATGACTGCAAGCGTCTCATCATCTCCCTTGGAGACCAGCTCGTGCAGTGCGTTGGGGTCGAGCAGCGCTGGCTCCTCCAGGATCTCCGTCGCATCCGCCGCTACGTCTTCCAGGGGCTCTTCTATGTCCAACTGAAATATATAGAGTTGTTACTACTTGTACTTATCTATCTATTACTACGTTGTATTTTTGTACGAAGAGTAGAAGAACACAGATAAACAACACTCTCACAAACTTTAGTCTATTTAATATTATTAGTCTTGTAAGTACACGTTTTTTTACTTAAACATCTACGGTCAATTCGACACATTTTTTTACGTCCAAGTTGTCAGTGTTGTATGGGCCATTGAGGGAACTTGTTGACAGAAAAGACCGCACAAATTTACCGCAGCGCCACCGTTTAAGACATGTTTCCCTTCGGCGAAACTACAATGGCTTTAGGATCTTACGTAAAATAAGATCATTTTTCTTTTCACAGATTTAATTTGACACTTATTTACTAGTTAGCTAGTCACGTTACAATTTGGCAGTTTGTCCACGAGAAATCATGTCAAGCAGCTGCTACGCCGAGAGAAAAAAGTCTACATTCATAGGCAGCTGATTACTTTGAAATCACGGTATTTACTTAGGTTGTGCGAAAGCTATTAAAGTACAGGTATAACTATGTTATGGGACAAGTACCTTCAGAGGTGCATGTTGGTGCAAGCTAGGAGCCCGACTCAGTTCAAGCAGCGCCCGGAGCACCCGCCGGTCGCGCCACTGCACGGCTACCGGAGACATTATGGACTCCAGGGATGATGGTTGCACTCCTGGGGACAACAAATATGTTTCATTAACTAAGTGTTTTGGTAGTACTGCGATATGCCAATTGTTGTCGTCAGCTGTTTAGCAATGTTTGGCAGTCGTTAAGCGATATCAAAGGCCCTTAGGGCGGCTTAAGCTTCGACATGACGACATCAAGACAAGTCAGTTTGATCTGTTTGAGCGAGAAATTCATAAGACATTATGTGTGTGCGATAGAATTAACGATAAATGGGATAAAATGTAGTTAAAAGTAGAGCATGTTATTTTTTCTAAGGAATGGGTCTGCACTTGACCATAATGTCTGTATTAGAATGGAACGGGGTCTCAAATAAGTCTGCTGCAACAGAACGTTAGAGCTCGGCAACAGATTTTAAGTCATTATTATAAGCCTATGCACAAGTAGTGCCTAGTCAGTGGAAACCTGACTAATAGGGAAATTGGTAGAGAACAAATGCGTTTATTTTTAGTTACCGCCACTGAGACAATTTGCCGGGTAGTATTTTTAACTGGTTTTAATTAAAGGAGGTCGTTTTCAATTCGGTTCTAAGTCTCCTTTATTAAATACATAAGTACCTACTTTCAATTCTTTTTAACAGAAGAAAATATTTATATAAACCACTTACCACCAAAAATACTATTTCGAAAAAAACTACAATGCGGCACAAATGTCTTCTTTCAAATGATATTTGTTATCCAATTGACTACATTCAAGACCACGTTCATGTCGGAACAATTTTATCTTCAAAACAAATATTTACCAACAAGCAAAATCACTGCAGTTTTCCCTTATCAGCGAAACACAAATTATCACTAAACAACTACCACATTATCAATGGCAAACAATATTTAATATAATTATATTTGTAATACAATTTATATTACAATGACTTCCTTAAATGTCAGTTTACTTCTGTATCAAACTCAGTACTAAATAATGAACTTTCCTTACATTTTTCCTACACTCGGCCAAAACGTGAAACCGACTCTAATCGCTTTGTAATATGAGTCATTTTCGCTTGAAATATTTGCAGTCATACTTCGGCATTTTTCCTGAAACTATTTGACACGGGATTTGAACTCTTTTGTAATGCAAATAAGGGTTATATTTGAATCGGGTTTGTTTGTGCGTAGTTTGTGTGAAAGAGATAGAAGATACAAAGGAATTAAAGTTCTGTATAATTTTAGTATTGTTTGTGACGTTGACAGAGTGAGTTCTTGAGCAAAACATTGACCTTTTTTGGGCTGTTGGCTAAACGTGCAACCATGGGCAAATGTGTAGTAAAAGACTGTGATTCTAAGCCACATAAACATACTAAAGAAATCAAGTTTCATACGTAAGTAGAATTTTGTTTGCACATACTATAATATAAACTATTAGTTTTCCGCCGGCGGTTTACTCTACGTGGTGTTCAACTTGATGTTTGCAACGTAAAAGCAGTTTCGTACGAATTGCTAACCACTATTTTACCAATTGTTGTAAGGACTAGTAGATAATCGCGGCTACGTTCGCGTTGATACGGGAAAAAAGTAGCGCATGACCATATCCTATCACTATACCGAAAATCACGATGATCTGTCGTTTATTACGACGTCAAAGCAGAACAAACATATTCATACTATGAGTAAGATGATTTGTATCCCGAAAAAACAAGCAATGGAAATGAGTGTGGATTGTGCAGTTAGTAGACCGTAGCCAAGTTGGTTGAGGCCATCTAGGTAGCAGAAATACGCAGGTTCGAATCTTGACCTGACCTATCCAATATTTTTTTTAAGTTAAGCAATCCACTATTAGTCTACAAGAACAACGGCAGTTTTAAAACTTAATACTGGAGTTGTCCATTCTTACACGAACTTTCCACAGGGTACCGAAAGACGCGTCACGTCGTCAGAAATGGATCGAGATAGTCCGTATCCTGCGCAAGGAGGCGGACTGGTTGCCGACCAACACCGCCGTGGTCTGCTCCAAGCACTTCAAGAGCGAGGACGAGGTTATGAAGATCGTTGAAGAGAATGAGGGGAAATCGTAAAAGTAGACTAGATGTTGGAAAAACCAATGCATTTGATGTACCTATAGTAATTGTTTGTATACAAGGTTAGTAGTGATTTGATATACGTTAAAGGGCGCTTTTATACTTCAATCAACAAGGACAACAGCTTAATTTCGACGGTCTCGACTATCGACTATCTTGTAAGGAACATCACATACAAAATTAATCAAACTGCGTCAAATACAACCTGTGAAATGTCTTTTTGGGAGAATTTACAAAAGTCATAGGCCAAGTTTGTGGCCTAAACATGTGTTCTCAATAATCTTCTTATGTACATCTGTGCATCAATACCCATTGATGTACCAAGCCGTTCCTTAAGAAGTTTTCCGTAAATTACCATTGACCCTGTATATTTGTGAGTGGTTGAATTCTAAAGGTTGTATGCAGGTAGGATTTTATAAGTTCTCGTAATATGAGCGAAGTAATTGTAAATTTGTAGTTAAGAGAGAGAGAGAGAAGTTTTAGCTAAGAGTGTAAATGTGATTCTTATGAGTATTCAATAAAGTTTGTTTTTGGAATTTGCAGTTTGAGATAGTACTTGCTGCATCAACAATATAAAATGTTCAAATATGTACAATAACAAATAAAACCTCTATGTACTCTGAAATATATATAATAATGTATTTATACATGAATGTGTATATCTGTCCTACATAAGCAAGTGTGTAGCGGTATTTTCCTATCGCATCCTGTTGTTGGTCGTGTTATCCTTATTTCTGAGTAATTACATACAATGTTATTTAATTAATGGTTTGTTTACTGACATTTTATAATTGTCAACGTTTAATAAGCGAAACGGATGGCACGCACAAAGAAAGGCTTATGCCATGGTCAAAAAGCTTATCATAATAAATTAATGAGAAATATTTGCCTATATGCAAATGGCCGAGCACCCATCATAGCTTAACACCATTTATCCTCTAATTGTATACTAATGTTTGAATTTCAATTTATACACATTCCTATCTTGTTATTAATAAGCTGATGAACAACCATGGGTCTACAAATACGTTTTTTTAAGTATTTAATTGTGATCAGTAAATAAACGGTTCGCTAGTCAGAAAGCCTTTCTTTCTTTCGCGTTCCGTAATCGGACTATAAAAATAATTTATCATATTACTGTTTAATAAGTAAAGATTTACTAATGACCATTACCTGATGAAGATTCCTTGCCTTCAGACTCTGGGTCTCCGTCTTTTTCTTCGCCCTTCATTTCGAGCTGCAAGCAAAAAAAAACATCATCAGGATCAATTCGTTCATATTGTGCTTGGCTATATGGAAATACGAGAATATTACCTATGTGATAACTAATAACAAAAAAAACCTTTGGATTTGTAAGTAACCCATGCGTGTAAAATAAAAATAAATGTTACCTGAGGAACATGTATGTATGTTACCCATAGAATAACAGGTAATAAGTTACCTGTGGGATGGCAGCGTCGTGCTCCCGCCGCAGCGCCGACTCCACGTCGCAGCCGGAGTCCAGGATCCATAGTAACATGAGCGTGTGCAGGTCCACTGGCTCGCTGCTGTCTCTGAGACAATACAAACAATAACACTCAGCTGTTATGAATACATTTCACAGTTGCTATCCGAAAACTGTCGTCGGTCAAAAATAATCTAATGTCTAGTTATTCAATACCTATTTTATCATTCAATGGTCATCATTCTTTCTCAATGGCCAGTTGTGGCACTATTTTTTAAGTCTTGTGTGTTTCTGTTTGTCTTTTTTTTTCAATGTGTGTCACAGTAAAGAGTTGATCTATCTATCATTCTTAATCTGACAAAGTTTATGGATTTGTTTTGAGAAATGTGATGTTTAGAATTAAAGTTGTTGGTGAAATTGGTAGGTTTTGAGTAATGTAGTGGGTGCTCGCGGCTTCGCACGCATTAAGAAGTAAATCTTGCATTCCGCATTTCCTCTTTAAAAGTGGCATTTCCAAAAATCTTTTCTTAGCGGATGCCTACGTCATAGCATCTATCTACATGCCAAATTTCAGCCCGATCCGTCCAGTGGTTTGGGCTGTGCGTTGATAGATCACTATGTCAGTCAATCAGTCACCTTTGAGTTTTATATATTTAGATATTAGATAATCACTGAACTGAACGAATGATCTTTAACATTTCATTACCATAATATTGGTTTTCAATTTTGTTCACAAGAATTTCTCTAATCGTTAAAGTGATAATACTCACGCGTTCTTGCTTTTCTTCTGCGAGGCCATGTGCTGCTCCAAATATGTCATGTGATACACGTAGTTGTGGATCTCCAGCGCTGTCAGTCTGTAACAAAATGTACTCCGCATTAATAACCAAATGAGAAACAGAAATAAATACAAATAGATAGTTCTGATTATCTACTCTAAACTGCTGCCGTGAAATAGTAAGAACTTGTCGCGATACCAACATAAAACAACTGTTTTACACCTTGGTACAGTACCTTTTCTTTCTAGCTCTGTTCATTCTGACATACCTACACGTTTTAAATAAGTCACTTTATTCAGCTTTTTACTCTAAGTACGCTCTTTCGCTCCCCTACACTTCTTACAGCAATTGTAACGACATTTTTATCATTCCAGTCACTAAACGTTTTTTGCTCAACTCGCTTTTTTTGCTTACCTACAATTTTTACATCAACAGTGTCACACATCTATACCATTTCAATCAATACGCTTTTTCACTTATCTCGCTCACTCCACTCATCTCGCTCACTCCGCTCGCTCCGCTCACCTGTTGGCAGTGAGCGTGTAGTACATGGCAATGGCGGCGTGTCCGTCGGCCACGTTGCACAGGTATCTGCGCGTGCAGTGCTTCACGTCGCCCAGCCAGCTCGCGAACGAGCGGTGGAAGATGGACAGGTAGCCGGTGTGGCGCTCCATCACTAGGATCCTGGGGAAGGAACAAAACAGAATTCTAAATGTAGCAAGAAAATAATGTAAAAATAGGTAATGAAAAAAATATATTGAGTTTAGAACCTCCTGCTTTTTCTAAGTCGGGTTATGTACTGCTTTGATGATAAATGACCAAATTAGCAAAGCGTTTCGATTGAACTTTTTCATTGATCTAAAGTCAGTTGAACATAATGATAAGAAAACAAACTAACTAGTATTATAACTGACCAAATTGATCTCGATTAAAACTGATATGGTTGTATTCCGAAAAAACTGCATCTACAAGATCCCCAATTATTTTATTGAACATTAATTATTGTTCCGACTGAAACATATAAATTTAAAATCAAAGTGGAACAGCATGCTCAAACCTAATGCTATGTCGTATCTTTCACGGCTGCCATACTATTATATTATTCTGAGACTAACCTCCGCAACAAATGCAGCCGCCTATTAAAGTCCTCCCTGGTGACACTGTACTCCTTCGTGAGCAGACAGCGGTACAGCATCTCCTCGGTCACTCCGCACCGCGCCGCCAGCAGCACGTCCAGGAGCAGGCGGACCTGGAATGTGGACTTTATTGCTTAGACAGTAAGGTGCAATTTCAATTGTCAAAGTCAAGAGTTAAAGGTATGTTGATCTAGTGGGTCACGGATCTGAAATGTGGAATTTATTGCTTAGGGGGTAAGGTGCAATTTCAATTGTCAAAGTCAAGGTGGAGACAGAATTGGAGGTATGTTGATCTAGTAGGTCACGGACCTGGAATGTGGACTTTATTACTTAGACAGTAAGGTGCAATTTAGATTAAATTGATGAATCAATCAACATCAATCAATCAACAAAAGAAGTTGATCTAGCAGGTAACGGATCTGAAATTTAGACTTTATTGCTTAGAAAGTAAGGTGGAATTTCAAAAGAATATGGATTTTATTACTTAGGCGATAAGAAATGTATTGATATGGCTAGCTAGTATATTAGTGAGCAGACAACACGTCTAAGAGCAGGCGGACCTGGAAAGTGGACTTTATTGTTTAGGAAATAAAGTGGATTTTAGATTGAATTCGTGACATTTAGAATCTTTAGCAGCCAAAAGTAACATGATTCGATTATCTCCAACTTAATTATTTTTGCTACTTTTAAATTTTGCATAATGGCCACCTTAGTAAATCTCCGTCCATGGAAGAGGCGCTGCGCAAGCCACAGGTACAGTCCATTGAGAGTGCCGGGGATCTCTTTGATCTCTCGTAAAGCGATGAACCCGTCTGCCACGCCATCTAGCACCTGCAAAAAGTTAGTATGTTTAAAATAGCGCCATCTATCATAACAAAGTTTTATTATTTTCCATTTCAGCTTTCAGGTGGGAGAAAATGACTCTTAAAAATAGTATGCAAGTTCTGTAATAGTTTAGTATGAATTTAAACATTATATGTGATGTTATTAAGGCATTGGAACCTAAAAAAAAAAAAAAATAACATGCATGATGGTCTCGCGATAATGAGAAAAGTGCAGTAACACGGTGAGTTCTAGAATAATCTATACAGAATGTATTACAATCAAGTACACATTTTTGATAGGCAAAAGTGATACTGAAAATTGTTGTGAATGCTCAATTAAAGAAGACATATATCATATGATTGTGGAATGTGTTCGGAACGAAGCCGAAAGAGTTCAGTTTCAAATGGTTACGGGATTTAATGTAAAAGAACTTGGTGTGTGTAATAGCATTCTGGCTGAGCCCATATCGGACTCGGCCATATTGCTATATCAATTAGTATTAGTAGGTATTAAGCTTAGATTATAAGTAAGGCCCAATAGGGGTGACATGGTCATGTCTGACCAAACCCTTTATAAAATAAAGAATAAAAAAATAAAATAAAAAAAGTACACATTTTGCACATCTTGTCAAATATTTTGCTTGCTTATTATGAAATATGTTACCTTTTCTAAATACAAGAGACATCCGTCGCTCTTTATCCGGAGGTGGTCTAAGGCAGCCGCGGCGGCGGCGGCGGCCGCGCTGTCGCTCGACACTCGCGCCCTACACATATAAATGTCAAATTAATGAAGCATCAATATTTGAAGTTCGGATAGAGATTAAAAAAAATAAGCGTTTTTTTTCTTTCGTTTGCCAAAAATATAAAAAAGTTATAATTTGAAACAACTTCATAAAAGTATACGTAATTTTCAATACCAAGTTTTAAACAACATAATAATGTCGTACTTGTCATAAGAAGAGGATTTTAGCCATAAAACGCCACGCTGGCCAGTGCGTCTTGGCGAGTCTCCCGGACACGTTGATCTGCGCAGGACCGGAACAAGTGGCGAACAAGCAGAGAGGCCTATGCTCAGCAGCGGGCGATAGCGGGCTCATGATGATGATGAATAATGTGGCAAAAATGTTTACCGCAGCCGTGGCTCGGAGTCGAGTCGCGCGAGCACGTAGCGCTGCACGTCGGCCGCCACGTGTGCGCGCTGCAGCTCGTCCAGCGTGATCTTGCGGAACCCTGACAATATACACACAACCGTCATATAAGAGGAGGAACCGACATGTTTGAGGACCACAATATCCGAGGATATGTGTCTACCGTGGAAGGATCTGGGCGCCCACCACGATGTATCTGCCCAAGAGAACTCCCCTAACGAATTAATTCTGCAGAGGAGTCACGATTCTCAGTCGTGATGAAATACGAGTCACATAGAGTAAGTCTTATAAGACTCAATAACTCAAAATGACTCATGGCTCAAAAGTTATAAAAATCACTGACATCGCAAGTTATCGGGCGTCCTTCAGGGTTCATTTCTTGGACCTCTGATTATAAATTACTATCCAAGATACATACATTACAGATTGGGTAAAAAATATTTCAAAGACTTATACAGAAGTCAGTCAGTTTATTTGATGTTTAATCACAGTCATGTTTCACGCCGTAACGTAGCAACAGATCGCATATCATATACAAAGTAAGACAGAATACAGGCAAGGATATGAAGACGTACCAGTGAACATGTTAGACAGGGAGGTCCGCTTGGGTCGCGGGCGCGCCGTGCACACCAGCAGCAGCCACTGCGGCAGCAGGTGCTGGTGGCGGGACAGCAGGCTGGCTACTGATGTCGACACTCCCTCCACCTCTTCCACTGGAAAGTACAGAAATACATATTACTAGGCCACATTTTGCATACAAAATTATAAATTAACCTATGTTTCAACAGTTACAAATACCGAAACTTGTCTTTGTCGATGGCTCCACATTAAATTAGGCAGAAAAACGCTTTTATGTTAGATTATAAGCCCAACATTATAAAACTTGAAACTCAATTTACCTATTTATGCAGTTGAAATGGGATGGTGATCCATTCGATAAGGTCAACGACTTGTTAGCTCTGTCATTTATTATGAAAAACGACCAATATCAAAAGCAAGCATGCTCATATATGTCATTTAATCAACAAAGCGCTTCAAGGTTAAAGTAAAAAAAGACAATGAAAGTAGCTCACCGTTAGTAGCCCCTTCATCGATCCCGTCGACCAGTAAGAACAGACAATGCTTCGGAGGGTCTATTTCCAGTAGCGGAAAGAGTAGTGCTTTCTTGAAGCACTCGTCAGGGGCTGAGTCTAGGTTTTGTGGGAGCAACGCCTGAAAAAAAGTACAATTATAAACCCAAACATAGACATAAGCAAATGCGTCTTAGTTAGTCGTTTGTTCCTTTTTTACACTGCAAAGAAACAAAACTTCGAATTTTTTTGAATGGATATAGTATAGGGTCCAGAAAGTACCATTACTTAGTTTTTATTATAAAGCGACTGTATGGTAAATGGTGATGACATTAGAACAACCGCAGGGAGTACCTGGATTCGATCTGCGCAGGACCGGGACGAGTCGCGTACAAGAAGAGAGGCCTATGCTCAGCAGTAGGCGATAGCGGGCTGATGATGATGATGGTAAATGGCGGGTAACTTGTATGGAGTAGTGTTTAAGAACAGAGTTAAATAAAGGCATTTAAATAATATTTTCACGAGATTATCTTGTTCGTTTGGAAGTGACAATCTGTACCACTTGCCGTGGGTTCGATCCCCACCCACCACAATTATTTTTGCATTATTTCCCTTACCTGTTGTATCTCCGGTTCAGCCAGCAGCTTATCATAGTAAGCATCCGCTATCAGCGTCCTAGGACTTATAGGTAGACTAGGTATAGGAGGTGGCACATCCTCGCTATCTTCTATCCTCTTTTCTCCAGCGGGGTCCGCCGTATTGTTGTCCTTGTCTGCATCGGGCTTGTCCTGGCTCGGTGGGCTGACGATGTTCTGGTACTCTGGCGCTTCTATCTCTTCTTTGGGTGATTTTTCCACCTAGAATTGTAACACATGTAATGCCTATTTATAATTCTAAATCCTATCCATCCAAAGCTTGCCTGGAAGAAATCGCTTAAGGCGATAAGGCCGCCCAATGTGCATTGAATTAGTTTTTAAATTGCTTTCATTATGTAATTTTGCAACATTATAAATGCAACTGATACTAATTTATTTTTTAACGAAATAGGGCCCGATCCCATCTGAATTTAATCCCGAATCAAAACCATACTTTTTTCTAAAGTAAGGCACTCGCACACGGACCCACTATACACAAAGATATATTTTATACACTACATTTATTTTTGTAAGCGTTCCAAACCAAGACTAAACTATTCATCTACCACGTGATACAGTGGCTCGCTACTAGATGGCGCTGTTCGTACCTTTTTAGGCGAGTTATCAGCAGATTTGAGCTCCGGTTTGTTCGGGTAGCGGAAGTTGGCGACAGGTATACGAGACTTGGGAGGACTGTCTGTCTGACTGGACCGCTGGCGGTCTTCCCTCTCACTCTGCTCCGATGATAGACTCTTCTGGAAGGAAAGAGACAAAAAATAGTATTTAATATGTTTTTTTAAGAAACAGAGAACGTTTTATACGGAATAAACATTAAAAATGATTTACAATATTCTTCAGAGACAAAAAATGTTAAAACGATATTATTTTTAATTTAGATTTTGTTTAGATAAAAGTTTTAGTGAATCTCTCTGCTACCTCACTCGCCTACTGTCTAATGTCGCACTCGTTCACTATTGCTTCAATCGTACTAAGGTGTTTCATTCGTACACTACAGAACGTCTTCCTGCTGGCGCTAGGCTTGCTGGCCTGCTGCAAGCAGCAGCTTTCCCTTGCTGCCACGCTGAGACAATCACTAGTATCACTCTAATACTTCACTCGTACATTTGTATAAGCGCCATCTATACGCAACAGTCAATACTACGATGTCTAACTGGCACACTAATCACCTGCAGTACATGCGTCTTCCTGCTGGCGCTGGGCTCGCTGGCCTGCCGCAGCAGTCGCTCGCCCTTACTGCCGCGCTGAGACAGGTTGCGGAGGAACAGGTTCTCGTGGTTCTCATACACTGACTCCTGCCCGCCGCCGCTGGAGGAAGGGGGCGCCACTTGTGAACGAGGCAGGATCTCTGGTAGCTGGGAGAGAAGAAAAAAAGATGAAGATGGAGAAAGAATTGCGAAAAATTTGGATAAAGGTGGTTGGAAGTTTATACATACATAATTGGATAAGGTTCTTTTTTTGTAATAAATGATGGGACAAGGTATTTGTATAACTGATGGAAGGTATGGTCTTGACTTTCGAAATACAGGTATCAAACGTATTTTTTAACGAGACATGCACATAAAACATAAAAAAAACGTTTGAGCTTTCAAAAGGGTTGAACAGTAAGGTTGGCTACATGGCCCGGTTATTAGTCACCATTAACATTAGAAAATTTAAATAAAACTCATTCACAATGTATTTCCGCAAAGTAATGCCTGATTCAGTATCTTATTAGAAAATTTGCTCAAAAAGCAGCACAGACTGAATAATTTAATCTTAGAAAATTGGATTCTTGTTTAGATTTTTTATTTGATTATGTTTTTGACCTTGCTTTTAAATGCCTACTATCCAAGTGTAAGTGAGTACTCACATCGTCCCCCCGGCTGAGGTCCGCGTCCGGTACCATGGAGTCGAGGTAGGCCTCCCGCTCGTGGATGCGGTCTATAGTGCGCGCGCGCCGCCCGCCCGACGGCTCCTCGTCGTCCGTGCGCTCTGAACAAAGAGATTATTATTAACATAAACTTTTATTGCAAAATGAGCGAAAATAATCACGACCGACAAGATTCGAACCTGCGTCTTTCCGAGCACCGTCCAGAACGCCTTAACCAACTCGACTATGATCTACTAACTGCCAGGCGCGAAAATCCACAAACGTTTCCAAGCAGTTCGGACTAAGAAACTATTATTATTATTCATTAGTATAAGGATGTCTTTCTTTGGTATTTTTATAGGTTAGCAAAACAATAATAACAATTCAATGTACGTTATTATTTCTACGCTTGTTTTTTTTTTTCAAATAAGGTCCGCTTGAAAAGTAGAAATTAATAGAGAATAGTAACGTAGCATATTTTGTAACGATGAAAATTTGCTTAAAATAATGATTTCGAGATGCACATAAAAAAGGTACCTTCGCTATCACCGAGCAACGGTTTGGAACTCTCCTCTCCATCATCGGCCAGGTCATGGAAGCGCTCAACGAGCCGCTCTTCTTCAGAATCACGCCTGGAAAATAAACAAATGATACACCTTAAAACGTCTGAATGCCCTCATACTTTAAAAAAAATCCTGTCATCCTGTGGGCCGACATGTTCTATTCACTGGTTGGTTGGCAAGGACGCCACGAGATCTGCATTGCTAGCAACCACTGACTGGCTTGCTAGCTGGTACGTTGGCGGGACGCTGTCTACTGTATATTACCTGTCCTGTGGGCTGTGCTTCTGCTTGCTGGCTTGCTGGCGAGGCCGCGACGAGTGGCTCAGGATCTGCATCGCCAGCGAGCGGATGACTTCGCCGGGACGCTGTCTACTGTATATTACCTGTCCTGTGGGCTGTGCTTCTGCTCGCTGGCTTGCTGGCGAGGCCGCGACGAGTGGCTCAGGATCTGCATCGCCAGCGAGCGGATGACTTCGCCGGGACGCTGTCTACTGTATATTACCTGTCCTGTGGGCTGTGCTTCTGCTCGCTGGCTTGCTGGCGAGGCCGCGACGAGTGGCTCAGGATCTGCATCGCCAGCGAGCGGATGAACTCGCCGGGACGCTGTCTACTGTATATTACCTGTCCTGTGGGCTGTGCTTCTGCTCGCTGGCTTGCTGGCGAGGCCGCAACGAGTGGCTCAGGATCTGCATCGCCAGCGAGCGGATGAACTCGCCGGGACGCTGTCTACTGTATATTACCTGTCATCCTGTGGGCTGTGCTTCTGCTCGCTGGCTTGCTGGCGAGGCCGCGACGAGTGGCTCAGGATCTGCATCGCCAGCGAGCGGATGAACTCGCCGGGACGCTGGCTGTTCTCCGTGGTGTTCTGGAATAAAAGCAACGTTTTACAAAAGTGCTGAACAAACAGAGAAGGGAAGGCAAATTGTGGTCGAGAGAAAACTGAACTTAATTTAAAAAACGAGGGTTGAAAACGCCATAGTTATTAGTTTCTGAAAACTCTGGTATCGAGATTTTCTAACCAGTTGACATAGAAATATCTTTATTGAGACACACACAATACAAGCTAAGATTGTGATGATGTAATAATGTTGGTGGAACAGGGCCACTACACTACTAGCACACTACACTAGCTACGAGTTCTCGACAAAGCCTAAAGATTGCTTTAGTACATGTTAATGTTACTTTATCCCAGCTCTTGTCATATTGCTGTCTAAGACATTACCTGCAGGAAGTGCCTGGCCAGCAAGCGGCGGTTGAGCGCGCGCTGCTGCCGCGCCTGCGGGCCCGCGCCCGGCGAGCTCAGCTCCTGGCATAGTGCTGACTTGCCGCTGCCAGCATCCCCTGCAAAAACATATTTAGTTGGGTTATCATCATTGAAGATTTATTTATTATTTATTTATTTATTAATAGTCTGCAAAACAGGCACTAAGCTAAAACACACATAACAACTTAATGAATAGAAGAAAATTACTAGCACTTAATGCCTTCTTGATGTAGACCTAACTAACAAT
This sequence comes from Macaria notata, assembly GCA_927399415.1. Lineage (NCBI taxonomy): Eukaryota > Metazoa > Arthropoda > Insecta > Lepidoptera > Geometridae > Macaria > Macaria notata. The sequence goes on from OV656742.1 coordinate 12,934,723, forward strand.
TTTAAGATAATTAATTACTTACAAAATAAATACATATATTACATGCTACTTTAAACAATTAAGAAACAAAAAATACATAAATAAAGAGTACACAATACATATTATTATAACTACATATCTAAGCTTATAAAAAAATAATAATCATAATAAGATAACCAAAACATACACAAAAAATTAACAATGATTCTATAATAATAATCTCATTGACACTAACTTATACAAATAAAATAATAAATTTGGAAAATTATAATAAATAATATAATAATAAGATCGAAAGATACAAACATATAATTGACGTCACTTGCGCCGAAACTGTTTTATCCAACAGTTTAGCGCAAGATGCATTGAGCAATGTTATACGAAGGGCTCTCTTTTTTCCAAGGGCAATGTAGCCGGTTATCAAATGCTACCATAGCTGCATATAACCGGAAGATAATATGAACGTCTCTCAAAATTAGCTAAAGATGTAATGTATATGTATGTTTTTTTTTATTTTTTATTTATATACACGCATTCTCACCAATAATAAGCGCTCCGCAAGTTTTGCTAGCCGGCCGCTGCTCTAAGCAATGAGCGATCTTCTGGAACGCCCACTCGCGGCAGAAGAACCGCCGCTTGTCGGTCGATATGGTCGTCTCGCTCACTCGATGGGCGGACGACGACTTGCGAACGGGACGGGAAGAGTTCTCGTGACGCGGTGCTATTGGAGAGAGAGGAGTGCCTGAAACATCGTTTTATTTTTTGTAATCAGTGGGTAAACTAAAGCCCATTCAAAGGTGATGTAAGCTGATATATAAATCTACTTCAATCAACAGATATCGTCACTCACCATCGAAATCAAACTCCTTTTCTCTATCGCGCTCTCTATATCTCTCCCTATCCCGCTCCCTTTCACGGCGATGTTCCCTCGTGCTCTCTCGCTCTTCGCCCGGGAAGCCACGATGACGGTCAGTCGGCGTTCGATCGTGGCCGCGGGAAGAAGTCACCTCGTTTAGAGGAAGAGATCTGAAATAGTTGTTTATTTTTCTACTTTACGAAAACAAACATGACATAAAATGTAATATTTTTTTATAATACACTGTTTCAGTCACTACGTAAGTTTTTATAGATTTTCTAGTTTTTTTTAAACAATACAGAAAGGCACTTGACCAGGCCGTCAGAAGCTAAAATCGTACAAACTACATATGGTGATCGTAGTGGAATCAGTTGCAACGTACTGGAATAAAGTCTCACCTTAAGTTGACCCTGTGCTCAGCCTGCCTGACAGCAGAATGCCTGCTCTGATGCTGCCGCATGCTGACCTGGTACTGCCGCAGATACGCCTCCACCTTCCCCTCGCTCGCCTCCGTCTTCTGTCCCCTTCTCCCCTTCGTGTCATCCCGTCTTCTCTCTCGCTTCTCCTTTTCCTTCTCAGGCTTAGGTTCCATCTTGTCTATGGCGGGAGTGGGGAAGTTCCCCCCATTATTAAAGTTAAGAGGGTCGAACTCTCTCGTCGCCGGCCGGTTCTTACTGTTCTTCGCGCGATATTGGGATTTTGGCACCACTTGGCTGTAGATCGGGACTTGATTTGACATACTTAGGACTAGCTTTGGTTTTGCAGTTTTTCTCGCTTCTGTTTAGAGGTAGAGTACCTACGCTTTGGCTAATTGACTTCTAATTACTAGAGGAACGTGGAACTTTGACGCTAAAAATGTTGTCTTTCGAAAATATACTTATTCTATTACGTAAGAGAGTAGTATCACAATGTTTTGTGAGTTTGATTTAGGATGTATAGGTATTGGTGTCATGTTGTAAGAGTCTCTAGTTTGGTGTTTCGTTGACTTGTAGGCTTCATTCTTTTTGCTGGTCGGCTGGTTATCTGAAACAAAAAAGTAACACTTTATGATAAACGAGCTACCTTGTTTAAACTAATTAAATATATAAGTGACCGCCTAAAATACCTACACATAACACAAACTACGACATACTGCGAGAAAAATAGAAACGAAAAACTAAAGCTCAAATAAACTAGAACAAGCAAATGGGCAGAGAAGGGAACTGTACGAGTATAATCCCATCTAGAGAGAATCTGTAGTAAAAATGTATCGATTCAGCCTTGAACTCCGCCGTTCACGGAGTCAGCGTTTGTACTTCCAGCACTGATATAGTAAATAGGTAGGTGCTAGCGGACGCTCGCGACTTCGCTCGCATTATTTCAGGATAAAAAGTACTTTTTTATTTTTATTTGACGTGCTGCTGGTATTTTACCGGGTACTGAATATTATAATTATAACATACACTTAGTTTACGACTCTCGTCGAGCTGACAACGCACTTACAATGCTTTGAGTACTATTATTGTAACCCACCCGGCTAAGAAGGGCTACAAAACCTACCTAATATCAATTAAAAAGATTAGGTAGGAAATAAAAATCTAGTATTAAGTTATAAATATCACTCTATTCATAAAAGACCTTTTAAATTACAAAAAGTTCTGTTACTGGAGGAAATATGACTATAAGATGTTGAAATAAATTCCAATTTAACCCCGAGATATCCAATATTCCTAATCTTAGCAACAAAATGAAACTATCACATTAAGCTGTTCGACTAAGATTGTACCAAAGTTTAACTATTTGGTTTCTACAAAGAATTAGAATATGAATGTGTAATGAGGGTGATATTATTCCCTATTGAACCAGGAAGGATCAATATTCATAAACTTGATCACCAATCTAAACTGTAATATTACGAAGTTAAACTGCGGTACTGTTATGATTCAAATGTTCGGTTACAAAGAAATTATTATGATACTAACAAAATTAAGCCGTGAAACTTCTACACTTTAAAAACTTAATTAGAGAAGAAAATTTACAATATGAACACATTACCATGGAATATTACTACCTAGGAACAATTAAAGTTAAGAACCAGTTTCAGCAAGTTGGCTTTTGTTGGTAGTTATGGAATTACTCAGTACAATTCACAAGTTGATTTTTGTCGGTAGATATGTAATTACTCACTACAATTCACAAGTTGATTTTTGTCGGTAGATATGTAATTACTCAGCACTATTCACAAGATTCGCTTACACTTAAATTATGTTTAATACTCATTGGGTAGCTACTGTCTGAGTTATGTGCTAGAGAGTTCTCTCACTTATTTGCAAAATTAAATTCTACACGACATAATAAAGAATGAATAAAAAAAAGGTACAGAACTACCCTAAACTCGATGGGTTAAAACATTATAAGTACGGATCAATAAATGAATCCCAGGAAAAATCTTTCTTAACATTCAATTATGAAGTTACACATCTATTAATAGTGATATTTGACAATTTCAATACGAATTATTTAAGATGAAACGACCAGCACTTAACATTATACATTTAAAATAGTTAAGACGACTCTCATTCGATGGAATGTAGCTAAATTGATTTGACGAATGTTTCGGCCGAGATTACCCGCAATAGGCGAGACCCCGAGATAAAATTACGTTCAGTGGAAACAAAACCGACTCAAAGGTCACGATTTTTATCACTTTCACCAAACGAAAAGAGGGTAGCGTATGTAAAATATGGACAGATCTTACTTTGCAAGACAAGGCTTTGTCCTTTACCGCTCCCTGAAGTTTGCGCGAAGCTGCTCCCGAAGCGCGAGGGCAGTTCACGAGCTGATGAGCACCAGGCCTGGAATGCACCCTCCAAACGGCGACTGGACTCGTCCCTGATGTGTGAGCGGAGACGCGGCCCTCGACGACCCTGAAATTCGCCATACACCAATGCTAGGAACCGTTGTAGAAATGGGGAATAGATTTATAAAATCCACCCGCACCTACCTGATATTTAACCCTTTTTATATGTGCCGCTTCCTGCTGTGATTCTTCTGCTTCGCCGGTGAAAACCCGAAGACAGCAGGATTATCTCCGCCTGAAAATTGTGAATATGTAGAAAATCACTTCCAATAAATTATAACACGATAAATCTCACTGAAAAAATCCACGTACCCACACACCAAAGGTAAAATTGGCTCGAAGCTTGGACACTACCGTCCGCCGGCGACTCTGCAGAAAAATGACAGAACCAAGAACCCGGACGTTCTTCCCGCGGCGGTCTCGTTCGAAATCGAATTTTCTCGAAACCCATTACGTGTCTATTGATCCGCTTCCGCTCGATAACCTGTTTGATTCTCGCCTAACACATCGTCCGTGAGAATGGCAACCCTCAGGATTTAAGACAACAGATATCTATGGTGGGTGAACCACAAACAAAATTGTTTAGAACGCTTCCTACTCCCCCATAGGTGGCTCCACCATTCGGGTTCAGGAAGAAATGAACTTTTCCCTAGCCTCCTGGAAGGTGACGCCTGGAACCTCATAAAATCGGGAATTGATCTCCGAATTGAACCGATAGCCAACAACGTGCCTCAACTCGATTTTGGCTCGTAAAATCCGATTTAATCTAACATAATTTCTTAATTGCCATCTTGCGGCCGTGAGCGGAACTACCTTCTCCACTATTATGACGCCTCCTCTTTTTTACACCGACGGCGCTGCTTGTTGGGCGAGATACATTGACTTTCCTGGCTAATTCCGGAACTCCTCACAAGATGGAACTCAAAGTCCATAAATCCAAAAAATCACACGTTACATTATGCTTGCTAGAATGTGTTTTAAAAAAAAACACTGTTTACTTGAATTTACCCCACATTTATCTCATGTAAAGAAGCATCTACTACCTATGGCAGTACGGAGCAAGCCCCTACGTGCCAATATAAGTAGAGCCTTTGAATCCGGCGTGAATGCCTATTCAGCACCTTTCAGGGCTTAATCAAAACCTCAGGCTTCTTGCAGGTACGGGGGAGGCTGTGAACGGTATCTGTATCAGGGAATATAGTTGTATACTACTATATTATAAAAAAATCTATGTCAGTAGCAGTTACATTATAATAATACCCATATATACCGATATTAAATAAGCTATATCTAATCTAAACAGTTTTTTTAGTTACAATAGGGTTCAGTATTTATCAGTCGTTGTCAAAATTATCACTGAAAAAAAAATATACATAGTATGATATAGTTCACGTAAGCCACCCGTTAAACATTAAATTAGTTTTGTAACGTAAGTAAGGCGGTAAGCATGTACAGTATAAAGTAGTGAGCTCTGGTGTCGAGAGTTTTCTAACCGCCTTGGACACAATAAGCAGTTATACAATTCATTGCTGTTAAATTGTAGGCAGTTAAACCAAAAAGTTCAAGAGAAGTCGTTTAATCATCAGATACAGTTTGAAAACTTTGACATCAGAGTTCGCAACTCTCATACACATTTATTTAATTCGGTGTAGAATGTCCAACTAGTTGAGATATAATTCATACAACGTTCTGCCACAGTCACCTCACTCGCCCATATTTGGTCAAACAACTAAATGTTACATGACAAATGATCTTGTGTGTCACATTAGGTAGGTGACGTAGATAAAGTAACTGAGAGACAACTAATTAAGCACATAGGTACCTGCAAGCAGTCAGTAGGTATACCTGTTTCAGACAATCGGACAAGCTGCGCAGTGGAGACTGGACCCTGATTGGTACATTCGTATTGATAGGTCAGTAGAACCATTAACCTATCATATAATATTTTTGCATTGGAATCTAAGAAATACGAGTGGTGGCAAGTAGTGTATCAGGCTAAGCAAGTATAAAGTAAGCTAAGTATCAATCGCAAAGCTCGCCAAAGAACACGTCAATTTCTAGTTTTATTATATGTGTTTAACTCGCTTAGTTTTATTATATGTGTGTGATCCTACTCTATTGACTAATAAATTGTTTAATTTTATCTTTACTATACATGTTTTCAGAATTTCGCCTAAATTAGGCATCTAATTAGTACTATATCGTCGGCATACCTACACTCCGCCTGTGAAAGTGCAAGGTCCCGGCGGCCTTCAACCCACGCACCTATATTATTTACTGGGACCTCTTCCAAGCGGTATAAATGTTTGCCAAATTTAATGTAGGTCTTTATTAGTGCGTCAATGAAGTAAATCATCAATATTTCCGTGGAAGGACCTGAGCGCCCAACACGATGTATCTGCCCCTAATGAATTAATTCTGCGGGGGAGTCACGACCCTCAGTCATGAGTAAATATGACTCAAAGAGAGAGAGAGAAGTAAAACAAGTGTAAGTACTTTTATTGATGTCTTTACGAAAACATTACAATTGGTGGAATTACAGTTAGAGCATGTGTTACTATATTTTAGTTAAAATTTAGAGTCATTTTTGACAAAAAAAATACAAAATAAAACAACCTCACCATTAAGTAAGTACCTACTTACTAAGTAAATACAACAAAATAAAAATCTTATACACAGTCCAAATGCCGACTGTCAAGAAGCAAAACAATAGGTCCAATATGCTAATTTATAATAAACAAATAAAATAGCTTTAAAAAAAAAATAAAACAAAAATATTTTCTTCCCTTTAAAAAACTAGATATTTACAAGGTTTTCGATATGAAACTGTTTCAATTATTAATATACATTATGTGATTTATTATAATTGTGTTATAAGGGCACCCAAGTACGGATATAGGTCTCCTCCATTGCCTTCCAAGTAGTGCGGTCTCTAGCTAGTCGCAGCCAGGTTACGCCAGCAACTTATAATACAAAACATCCCTGGTTAGCGTCGCTACGAGAGCACGATAATAAGCGTCGCGTCCCAATGCTGGGAACCTGATAAATCTGTTGTCATTGACACCATTCGTCACCGCACTGACAGCCCAGCAACTATTGGTGAGATAGTATATTATGATTAGCTACTGTATAGTTCGCATCGATCTGGAGTTTGGACACCCAATAACGACTGATTTAAAGAAGAAAAATAGTTTTTGTAATACGGGATAGATATGTATACGTTAGACTACAGTCCGCCTGGAGACCGCTGTAGTCGTAGACGTAGCAAGCCTAGCAGAAACCTAACTAACTATTCACTGGACGACATCTGGGTTATATATTTAAAGAAACAAGGCCTCTTAAAATAACTTCTAACAATCACACTAACTAAACATAAAAAACACAACTGAGTCCGAACTCGACATAATGCTAGTTATGTCGAAGCAACCATCGCTGATCTTCTGTTGCTCATTTAGATCGCACTAGCGACCCGGCCGGCACCCACACACCCGGCCCGGCCCGGCACCCACACACCCGGCCCGGCCCGGCACCCACACACCCGGCCCGGCCCGGCTTCGCACAGTCTGTTGAGTCGCGTTGCAACAGCCGCTCCCTCCCGTGAGGGTGCGTGCGCCGTGCGTCGTGCTGCTGCTCCCGAGCGGGAGGTCGACGCGCCTGCACCACCTTCAGGAACCACCGCCTGTCGTCCCGGCGCTGTAGAACGGCTCCGCCATGGCAGACACATCACCATCAACATCGCCACTTCGAGCAACGCCGTCCGCGATGGAACGCCGCAGTACCGAGCGACTCGTCGTGACTTCCCCGGGGTCAGTGTGCCCCGGAGCCCAGCCCCTCTAAGAAGAGAAATCTCGATGCGGCCCTACCAGCTCTCCCTTGGGGACTGGCAGACGACCCAGTGATGATGACATTTGCATGATATATACCTACATAAAAACCTTCGTCTTAAAACACTATGAAAAAAAACAGCAATCCGTAGTTACTTAAAGATCTAAGTAATTATATAAGACAGCGGCAGTCTACTTTGTTTTACTGCGGGATCTAAGTTGTTCGTGAATAGTTGCCTACTTAAGTAAATACTCCTAAAATCGATTTAAAGCACCATATTATGTATCCATTAGAAGATTGTTTGTTTGTAAGACATTAATGTGTGTATGATACGAACGCAACCGTGTCAGAAACTAAAGTGATTTCTGACACCTTTGATCAACTTTCCACCTAAAATAAAGGATTTTTCTAGGATTTTGTGTACGTAGATGTCAATCAATAGTACGTTTTTAGGAGTATCCTGAAATAGAGTCCATACAATAGTTATGAAACCGTAATAGTAGTTTATGCAACTGTCATATAATTAATTATAAAATTAATTAACACTCGTTACTATTATGAAACTCGCTGCGCTCGTTTCATAAACTCACACTCGTGTTTTAATACCCGTGTTATATGCAGTTGTATACACTATTTTATCTTCACTAATGCAATTAATCAAACAACAAAAGTAAAAGCTGACAATAGTTATTTTTTCATATAATTTTCTAGATTTTTCTGGCAAAAAATTGTGAGTTACTTATGTTGCCAATTCTAGAATATCCGGAGGCGTACAAATATCATCGTCGCTATCCATTTTTAACTTTTAATTTGTATTTAAAAAACAAAACACATTGCGAAACATTAAATTCACGCGTACGTGTATTGTCACAGTGATTTTGCCGCCATGAAAATCTAACCAACGAGAGTGCAGCGCGACCAACCTGATTGGCCCTGCAATCAGGTTGGTCACGCTTTTCCGCTGTTATAATGAGCTATTACGATATCGATGTGGATATTATAACATCATGTGAAATTGCTTAAATTGAGTGTTTTGTTGTCTGTGCTATAACAGTAGTAATTATAAGTCAAGTATTGGAAACATAAGTAGAATGTTACAACATTAGTGTAGATAAAAGACATTACCTACAGTAACGCGAATGTAGCAATGTGAAGGCTCGGGGCGCCACCACGATGTTTCTTCCCAATAAAACTGCAATGAATTTATTCTACGAGGAGTGCGAACCAAGGAGTCATCAATTTATCTTCATCATACCTATGAGATAGGATATGAGGCTTATCTTCACCGTCTCCAAGTTAGGATGTGATGAACATAGTTCTTTTCCGACATATATACCTAGTCTACTTAGTTACTAAAAAGCACATTCCTATAATAATTTTGGCATCACAACTCTTCAACACTCATACGCAGCTTATAAAGCTGTTTCACACATTTGAAATCCAGGCAGGCTCTTAGGATTAGTGTAGTGAAACTCGCACATGTTATAAACATTAATTTAGGCTCAAGCATTATAAAATTTGAACGACATCTGACCAGATAAACGTCTAATTTTGATGGAAAAATATAGATAGACTTTAAGCTTCACCATAACATGCCACAAATTACTTTTAGTGATCTCCGATGTTCGTAGCTCATTTGCCTAGAAGAATCTAGTCTAATATCGCCTTGAGTAGTTGCTAGTAAATATATAGTCAATTCGAGGAGAACAAGAATTCCGGCTAATAGTTCCACAGCTGGGCTGTTTGCACTATAAATGAAATAGCGTGACACTTGGTGCCGATATTTCAATAATTGCCGTATCAAACACTCGTGATAAATCAGATAAGATTATCACGCGATATGTCTGTTTGATAATATAATCGGTCCGCGCTTAACACGATATAGTAATTGTTCAAGTAAGAATATATCAACTATTAGATACCTACCCGCGGTTTAGCCTGCGTTGCGTTGTGCTAGTACAAAAGTAACGTATTATGACTCATATTCTCACTTATATTATGTACTTATCCATATTCTTATATATGTTCTGAAGTCTGTTCATACATTTTATGACTTTTGACATTTTCATACATTAAAATGTAGGTATGGAGATGACAGCTGTCAAAATGAAATATGTGTCTCCAACTATTATGTCGGTGTAAAATGTGGACCACCGTATTAGACCATATGGGGCGTAATGGAATGGGATTTGGGACACGTTATATAGGAGCTGACACGCCGACGAAAAATGATGGCTTTTTATATTTTGTGCACATGTTTGACCAATATACTTACGTTCGATATAAATGAGACAAATCAATTCACTAAACATAGAGGCTTTTTGTAAAAAATTGACTAATTCGTAAATCTTACAAAAATCAACGAAGTAGTTACTAAGTGATAAGGAGTTTAGTAAAGCGATTAAAATGCAATCTAACCTTGCCCTTAAAGCGATTTAAAATTTCTCAACACTATAGTTGACCGCTCTTATTTAACTGCTCTGTTAGCTTAGTTGGTAGTGTCTCTGCCTTCTAATCTAGGGGTTGCGGGTTCGATTCCCGCATGAGACAAGTAATTATGAAAACTAAAATTTGTAATTACTTGTGTCGAGTCTGGCCGTTTTTATATATAATAAGTATGTATTTACAAAAGAAAAGTATATAAGTATTATATCTGTTATCTAGTACCCACGACACAAGCGTTTGCTTAGTGTGGGGCTAGATGGCGTTGTGTGCAGTGTCCCGGAATATTTATTTTATTTATTTTTATTTTATACAATTACACGAATACATTTTGTTTAAAATCAGTAAAGTCGTAATCGGGATTGGTAATGATATAACAATACAACAATATGTACCTACTTACTAATATTGGTGTTAGTTACATGTTATTTGATTACCATTCCTTATTATATCATGGCTGTTATAATAATAGACTAAACGAACCCACTGCATGCCTACACACAGGTCCATATAAGAACATACATATGTAGGTATGTACATATAAGCTGCAGGTAGGCCTGTGTCGGCGGATGGAAGCACAAATACGGGCGCAGGAAGACCAGCGATATCAATACTTGGCTAGGGTTGCCACTAGTGCATATAATTTGTATATTATTAAAGAAATTGTTAAAAAAACATGACGAGCTACATATATAACTAACATACCTACTACGTCTAAACTGTGGATAGATAGATAGATACATGCTTGCAATACTAGAGGTATCATTCAACTTAATCAGCAGCAGCTGATTTAAAACAAATATTTGATAATGCTATCGCTAAGTGTCGGTATATAGCTCGGGATGGCGGCGCTCCTAGCGTAAAATTAAACTAGCAAATTTTGAGATTATTTGATACATGTTGTACATTCTGTATTCTGTGCTACTTATATCGCTAACCTCTCGTTGTGCACTATTTAGAACTGATTTCACTGCGTTTGCCAACGTTGAACCAACGCCCACAACGGTTTGATATCCGATAAGCAAAGATAGCTTCTCTTAGAATATTTTTTTAACACAAAGTAGTTACAGATCAGCGTAAATAATACTATGTCTGATCTAACTATTCCATCGACACCCCTAGCTCCCTCCTTCGTAAAGCATCGGCTCCACACGTCACAGCTCAACATAAACAGCAGCTAAAATTACTACAAGCCGGGTCGATGACAGAACCACACATACATTTCATACAAATTACAAACGAGGCGGTTATGCAATCCTTACTTTACGGTCCTCTTAATCGTTTCGGGTTCCGTTGGCTTATTGTGATTAGAGATCCTAAAAAGGACTGTTTTCTATTTATAAATTACTTAGATCCAGCTTGCATTTGCATTTGTAAATTTTAATAGGTTTTGAACGTTGTGTTGAAGCTTTTTGTTTATGACCGTGTTTTACGGCAGGGAAGACTAGACTTTCGCATTGCGGCTTGCATTAACTCTACATAAAAATTTGCCTTTTGCTGTCCTCCTATTCAATACCCATACATTTTTTTCTCAAAATCACATAAGTAGTAGGTAAAGTTAAGTAATTTGCGAGAAAAATAATTAAATACATAACATTTTTTGTGTACTCATTGGTCAATTGCATAAATAACATGATATCAATTTATTCATAATCACTTTTGCACACGCACAAGTTTATAAAAATGGAGGCCAAAAATGCATAGGCTGCTCAAGGAAGTTGTAAAAAACACGGTAAAAACAATAAACAAAAAAGCAGTCCGAAAATTGTTCAATTGTTGCGCATTTCAAAGCAACGTCTAAAAGCACTGGTTTCCCAATACACCGACGCATCAGCTGAAATCACTCTGTCCTTATTTCTGAAACATGCAAAACTAGACCCTATTTCAATACAGTTAAAGTTGATATTCTCCGAGCACTCGTTTCAGTGAATATTTGAGTCTATAGAAGTATCGACTGTATTACAATAGTCACAAGAGCTAGTTCAAAGATGAGAATGCCATGCATTGTGCAAGTCACAACATAAATAAATAGGTGTACTTGCTGGGATTTTAGCAATGAACATTTAACATACGTTTATTCTATTCAAATATGCATTATCGCAGCAAGAAGTGAATAAAATTGAGACCCTTTAGATTGTACTCGAAACAAAGTTATTTTATAAAAAGCTTTTTGTAAGTGAATCTGTCTTTATCTGACTTATTCACGCTAAAGCAGCTACTCCGATGGATTTCCTATTTAACTCAAGTGATACCGCGAGGCGTAACGTAACCACGAATATAGGTAGGTACTGTGACCGATAGTAAAGTTTTTTTCCACAGGAAATTCGACTGTATTTTATGTGGCAATAAAAGTGTTTTCCTCTTGGCTTTCTGTTCAGTTTATTTTGGACGATATTGGTTTGCGAAGTAGGTGCCGATTTTGATTTATCGAAGTCTCGCCAGTTTCAAACTGAAAGGTTCCCTTTATATTTATTCTCGAGTTGAAATTCTTCGCATACTTTCGTTCGGAATATCGAGAACTTTGTAAAATGGGTTGCTCTCCGCCATTTTGCGTTTGGATTTGAGATTTTGAAAATTTATAGAGTAGAGATGAAAGTTTTATTGTAGCTGCCTCGTAAAATCAAATTTGAAATCTCTTGAATATTCTGACAATTGTTCATCCTAGAAACGTATTTGTAAATGAGAGAAATTAATCACGCCAGGCAGGATTCGAGGCAGAATCTTCTGGTCTCTGATTTATGAGGTCACCACACAATCCACACGCATTTCTAACTGTTTGTAGAATCAAAGAAAGAGATAAACTAATCGTCTTAAGTACATCTTTTAAACTCGAATCAAATATAATATATCGATTGATTGATAATGTTTGTTTTACCAGTTTTCAAAACTATTAAGTAATGTAAGATACAATCAACGAATCACTCGATTGAGGTTTATTCGTAAGACGCTCCGAGTGCCCTTCAAAAGTTAAAGAGCCTTGGCAAAAAGCTCGCAAGCCCTAATGTAGCAACTTAAAGTTAATTTAGAGACAATTAGCTGCAATGGCTGTTATCTGTCGTCCTGCGAGGCGAACACACAGATACCGTTGTGATTACAAGGGGCTACTGCTGGAACTTGAGCTAGATGTTCAGGCTTGCCATGAACTTTGTTTTCGTTTCGGAGTTGAGTATTCTCGTTTTTTTTTAGATTTAGTAAAGGTAATTTATTCATGTACTAGGTATGTACACAAAACAGAATATGTCCGTAAATTATCATAATATACATTTTAATTAAGAAGCAACACTTCTAAATTATTCTACTCTTATAAGAACTGTTTTATAAAGTTGTTCGATAATTTGGTATGTTATTTTAGAATACACATACATACAATACACGATACGACAATAGCTTTACTGGTAGATAATCTGAGATTTTAAGTAATCTTTGTTTCAGATTACTCTAAGTAAATATTTGTTATTGCTATCAAATCAAATGAAGCGTCAAGCGTTACAAGTGCAGCATGTCTAGTCTACACTGGTTCTACGTAACACAGTAATATATATATATATATATATATATATATATATATATATAAAACTCAAAGGTGACTGACTGACTGATTGACTGACTGATATAGTGATCTATCAACACACAGCCCAAACCACTGGACGGATTGGGCTGAAATTTGGAATGAAGGTAGATTTTGATATAAGAAGGATTTTTGGAAATGCCACTTTTAAAGGGGTGAAATAGGGGATGCAAGTTTAACTTCTTAATGCGAGCGAAGCCGCGAGCACCCACTAGTTAAGTAATAAATCACCTAGAGTAGCCCCTAAACTTGAAGTTAGACCCGACTCACGTGCCGCCGTTTACGTGAGTCTCCAGCGCTGATTGTACCATACTAACATTACTAACACACATACACACGACAAAATAATATACTACATGAACTAATGAGTTCATTGCCTTCAGACTATTGACATAGATCCAATTGACGGTAAAAGCGCGAATTGCTAATCTGTGGAACACTTTACCGGAATCTCTATTCCCCTCTAACTATGATTATTTGGTCTTCAACTCGATAGCGTATTGGTTTCTTCAAAGGCAAGCGCGCTACATCGTATAATTCAACGTTACTTAAACTACTTCAAAAAATTTTTTTGCATACTGAAGTTGTATGAAACAGTCCAGTCAGGCATTTTGATCACTACTTCACCTGAAGCGACACAGGCAACGTAAACCCCATACTACAAGAGAACTCCCCCAATGAATTAATTCTGCAGGAGAGTCACGACCTTTAGTCATGAGGAAATACGACTCAGAGAGAGAAATACTAAGTATTTATACCGTTTTTCCGCAAAAAAAGCACCAAAACGGCGCGTCCGAATCCTGATTTTATATTCAGGGCGTGTCCTGCCCCGAAACACGGTTCCCAGATGCCTCCGTGAATTATCTAGACCTAGTGTTATTGTGTCTGCCGCCAGACAGCCTGCAGCGGGGTGTTTTATAAATTATACTTCTTATAGAAGGAGAGTGGCCAACTCTGGTGTCGAGAGTTTATCAAGCCCTCTGATATGGCTTAACGACTTTCACAAATAAAAAAAACCCTCAAAAACAAAACTCCATTTTATTATAGAAAGATATCCTTGGAACTTCTTATAATAGTGGAACACTGTCATTGGTGAAAATATGTCAATTTAGATTAACTAGTCTTCGATTGGCGTTTCGTTTTCAAGTAAAAAAAAACGATTTCGTAGAATACCCTGCTGATTATGTCTCTCTCAAAAGCAGAAAGGGTGCTGTTTTACATGAAAATCCGGAAGTAATTACTTACAGCGGCGTTTAATGTGAAAAGCACAAACTGGCGAACCTGAAAGGTGGAAGTTACTTTTGAAGAATTAGCATAATTGGTGGGAGATCTAGCCAACCAAATACTTAGATTAATTGGCTGTGGTGCTAGAGTAATTATTTAAAATAACTGCAAACTGCTGAGCTAAGGTAAGTATGTCTATACTGCCTGGAAGATACCGCTGATTTCAAAAAGAAGACCATCGTGAGGCCCGCTTGCATAACGATTCTTAGACGCATTTTAGTCGCCAAGACCGTTAGAGAATGGTTGTACAAGCAAACCTTGCCTTTTGACTTTCTTTTACTTTTTAGAATCTAAATAAAGTCTTCAAACTAAAAAATTGTGTTGTTATCGCAGAAAAACGAAGCGATGACGAAGTACCTACTTAAGTAGATTTAGCTGGTTTTGTACATGTCAAAGAACATCATAATAGTTGCGTAGATACTATACATATACATACATATCTAGTTCGCAGGTGCATCGGTGACACTGATGATGTGAATCAAAGCCTATTTGTAGGTATTGCGACACAAAGGAGCGGAATTCATTGCCGTGAGTCAGAACTGATTCTATCAATAGTGGAACTACGTAGGAAACGTATTTATAAACGTACAGCATTGATAGGTTATGTTTGTAAACTTATGTGTTTACATTATGTATTATGATTTATGGCGTTTGAACGTTTGAACGGTCGAAGCTGATTTTGTGTAATAATAACACCATAATTTACCAAAAGGACTTAACTAGTTAGTTACTCGTAACGTAAGCTTTTTATGTTGATGATGTTTTGATCTTTTTATGTCAGAGGCCTTTGGACAGAATTGAATGGCTCTCAGAATTGGGAATTGGCAACTGTCATTTTATAATGAGAGTGGCCGAAGAAGAAAAAGAACCGAATGAAGCATCCACATCGAATGTATCTTGATCGAGTGGTTATATCAGCGTTGCAGATGGCAAACAGACATTGGAGTTTTCAGAGATCGTTTATGAATGTCGATAGAGGGACCGAATTAAACTATAAGCGATAGATAAATGAATTCTGTTTAGCGGGATTAAATTTGCGAAGTTTAGTTCAGAAGGCAGGCATACTAACGACTGGCTAAAAGATCATGTATCGACCATAACCGTCTTCTTATCGGTACGCGCTTTATATGCTAATCTGTGTGATACAACAAACCGTGACGAAAGAATTGGCCATCAGAGCAGTCACTGGTGTCCAGGTTGCGCCGGGAGTTCGCAGGATCAAAGGCGAACATCACACAAGGCCAATCCATAGCCTAGCCTACCTGAATCTCTAAAACGTACAACTATTAGATTGTATAGAGTAACAACTATGGAGCAATATCGTTTGTACATATATGTAGGTATGGACAGTACCCATGCATGCATAGTATCTTGCTACATACCGCTTGTTACGGGAGCAAGCACAATACAGCTGTTATGCGCGAGGTACCGATAAAACAAACCTGCAACTTTCGCAATAAACTGGGCGCGCCATAACAGTGGCGCCCAACACGGGACTCGTGTTTAACTAACGTACAAACGAAGGGTGTTATAAGTTTAGCGAACATAAGTATATGCCTGTTTTAGCAGTATGGCTCTCAAGAAGATCATCCGATTTGATGGACACATAGATTTTTAGCACAAAAGAAAAAAAATACTTAGTTATAAATGGATAGTTCTACCTTTACAGGGACAACGGTAATTAGGGGGTTGGGGTTAGTAATCAGAATTCATCTGTTTGCTACCCCTAAACAGAACAAATTAACAGAGATAACTCTTAGAGTTGACTACAGAGGTAGTACGATTATAATGATTTAATAATAAAGTCTTGAACTATTGATTCCAACCTGACACCATAGCCATAACCATGTATGGTATAATAACTATGTATGTGATAGGTTTATTTAACCTATCTGCAAAAAGTAGGTATTAATCGAGCCCCTTTTAATACAGACATAGCAGAAGCTCACACCTATGGCATATGGAGTAGATAAAACATACAACTTCAGCAACAAACTGGGTCGCTCTATAGCGTTGTGACGCCCAACAGGGGAGCAACTTTTCACGCGTTACTAAAACAAGTGTACCTACGCGTATTGTGTTTTATAGCCCTTTTTAATAATAACGGGCTTGCACTTGAACTTTTCATAAGCACTTTAGGTGCCTTACTTCTTTCTTCTTACTTTGGTTGCCTGGAAGAGATCGCTTTTAGCGATAAGGCCGCCCCTTGTGGCAGTAGTATAAGTTATGTTTAATATATTTCTTTGTATTTTATTTTTATTTCGTGTGTTACAATAAAGAATATTCTATTATTATTTACTTACTTATAATATCGAACTTTTTGGGACGTAGAGTTTAAAGAGTTCGATTTTACTTATTCCATCATTTTATTACAAACGCCGTAACATTAATGCTTTTGTACAATGAAAATTTAAAACTAGTCCAAACCGCAAGGCGATGATCCACACAAAAAAATAATATCAAATTTCTCTCAAACATCTGACCTTTAGTTAGTCCTTGTCGGACTCCAACTCAGGAGTTCATTAGTACCCCTCTCTCTGCACCAGGTCAACGTCTGTCTGCCTCTCTGTAAACCTGCGAGGGACCTCCTTTCGACCCAGACGGGTATTTACCCCGCCTGCTCGCTATGATTAAATACCCACCATTCTGTAGGAGAGGATTTGCGAGCTATTTTTAAAGTAGGTGAATAAACTGGTCCAAAAATTTGCAAACCGCGGGTAGTTTGAAAAGACATTGTAGGAGAGTGAATGCTGTCGTCTCTGCTTTTTAAGGCTGCCTTATGGGTTTTTGGCAATTTTATGTTTCATGCGAACCAAAGAAGCGGCTAAATGGAACACCGCTTGTTAGTCATCCAAAGACAAACCACATATACCTACCTACAGTTTTTTAATTGCATACTTAGATAGTTCTCTACTATTTGGATCCACTTGTTATTTTAGCCTACTGAAAACATCAAATACATAAAACTTTAGCATCTTGGGTAACTAATAACTTTTATCCGTTCGTGTGTTACGAGCTCCCAAACGGATTATCAAGCTTGTCGACTGTTTCTTTCATCGGAATCGGGAGTCTTTAGCGAGATCATTCTTCCTTTTTTGGTGGTTAAATACTCTAAATGAAAGTCATGAAAACCTATATCAAAATCTAGTAAAATATAACATAAGTCTGGTGGGTACGCGCCACAGAACTGCATAGAACAACGTTTAAATAACTGGTTAGTATTTTTAAACAGTATCGTACTCAAATACTTCACAGTGTTTACATTTTTACTTTTCCTATATTTTTACAGGCGCGGCTAAGTCGTGTTTGTAAGCATTTGTTTCTTTTTTACGCTTAATCAGTTAAAGAGATTTTAAGTGGTGGATTATACCTTGGATGAACATTAAATAGGTACTTAAATAGTTAACTTTTAGTCCGATTTAACGTGAGACACGCTATAAATCCATATTACGAGGAGTACGGTACAAAAAATACACAAATTCGATTTTCATACCTTTTTCATGTGCCAAAGCTCTCGAGACTGGGGGTGAACGGTCGCTAGAAATCTTTATATACTTAAGTTCTAAAGTACTCGATTTAGGGCTTCGTTTTTGATTGAAGGGTGTTTTCAGTTCGATGTCCACCCCTCTGTGAACCCTAGGGCATTAGCTATACCTAGCTGTAAGCACTAAGCTAGGTATAGACAGGTCGTCAGTAAAATATCAGCACTGACGCATGAATCGAATTAAGGTGTCCCTGAAACTAGTAATTGATGTATTTAATTTATCATCGTTGAGTCAATTTGCATTTCGCATTTGCATTTTTTAACAAGCAATGGGTTTTGCACTTGACCGTAATAGGCCTGATGGTAAGCAAACATTACGGTCTAGGATGGAGCGTGCTTACCCAGTAAGAACCGATTCACTCTCGCTTTGAAGATCGCAAGAGAACTACTATGACGTAGTTGTTCATCTACCTAGGCTGCAGCAATGCTTAACATCAGGCAGGCTGTAGTCAAAAGTAAACCTATCCCACGTAAAAAAAGGTTTGCAAAATGTTCCACCTTGACGAGGTATCTATTCGATTTACTAACTATGGTACTCTTATCAGAATTCGCCACTCACCTACTAATCGTGCGAATGTAATAGAAATGGAGTAAGCACATGGGTTATTTTTTATCCCGGATTAACGCGAGTAACACCGCGAACCTCCGCTAGTCATACACATGTCGAGCCTAACGCGCCTATATACCTACATAGTACATACACACATATATATATGCATCGTAATAATCGCAATTCCCGGAGATTGTTATCGATCGTTGACTCGCAGTTGCGTCACCGCGCTGACAACACAATGACATGATAACCGCCTCGGGAGATTATACCTCTTACTAACTCACCAATAGTGTGAGAAAGTTAGTTTTCTCAAAAGTGTTTTCAAGTATTGTCGAAGAAAAATCTGTGATCACTGAAAATGAATGTAGAGTTTCTAAATTAAACTAAATAATTACTAAAATTATCCAGTAACCCCTAGGCTGTAACAGTTATTGAGAATTCAAACTTTTTATTTTTCGGATACAATTTTTAAAAAGGGCGCTTAAGGTTTGTAAATAATTTCTTCGTGATTCGGACTGACGGCAGCCATTCTTAAAAATACAATACCTAATGATATAATGACGCAATGGCAGCTAAAAGTTGATTAATGAAACTCTATGCCCTATTAACATAACAATACGGCATAATTTAGCGACAAAGCTGAAGTATAATTATTTCATGATCCTTGCCAAGTGAAAAATTGAGCGGAAAATGCACTTTATTACAACCACATAAGGAAAATCAATACAAGTGATACAGCAATGAGTAATTTCGACACATTTGCCATGAGGCAGCGTGGCCGAGCGGTCTAAGGCGCTGGTTTTAGGCACCAGTCCGAAAGGGCGTGGGTTCGAATCCCACCGCTGTCAGATTATTTTTGTTTCAGTTTTTTTCAGGCTTTTTGGATTTATGAACATTCATAACTATTTGATAAGAAAAATGCAAAAATATGAAGTGAAACTATATCAAGGTCTTGCGAATTTTTTTAAATTAACTAATTGAAAAATTCATGATATATTACAGGAATTGGATGCTAGTTTTCAGATAAGCTATACACTACCAGGTGTTCAAATACATACCTGAGGTAGGTAGGTGAATGCAGTCTTGTCCAATCTGCTAAAGTTATGAACTAAATGAATACAAAGTTTTAATAGCAAAGTTGTTTTTGAGAGAAAGAAAAATTACTTACATTTAAAGAAAAGTATATAAGTATTATATCCGTTATCTAGTACCCACGACACAAGCGTTTGCTTAGTGTGGGGCTAGATGGCGCTGTGTGAGTGTGATATGTCCTGAAATATTTATTTATTTATTTAAGTAAGTCCCAACTTATGTAAAGTATAGCAATTAGCAATGCGGAAGTTAAGTGTCTTTAAAAACAGTAATGATACAAAGGTTATCAAAAACAAGTGATCCACAGCTATATGTCATGTATGTAATGATAAAAGATTGACACAGAGACATACACAAAAAATACCAGAGGCTCCTAAATTACACACAGACAGATTATTATGCAATTCTATTTGGACTGGGCCTAAGTATTATAAAGCAGTCTGAAAAATACGGATTGAGAAACTGCTTGGGTAGTAACTAGTAAGTAAACAAAGACACATCTAGAACAAATTAATAGGGAACTTCAAATTCAATTTTGAGTTTTTGTTTTTTTTTACATGAAATAGGCTTATGTTTGCCTGATTCAAAAAGCGATACTATTTAAAAGATTGGTCAGTCCAGCCTTAAAAACATATTTTTCTTGTCACTAATAAAGAGTCAATGGATTGTACAGTTGTAGCTACTGATACTCATATTATTTATAAACTGAGACAGGAACGCTCAAGGAACGTGGAATGGCATTGACCTCTTATCAATGCCACTGGTAACTCATACTATAGGACTTATTATAATCATGTGCACACCTAGCATATTTTAATGCTAATTAACATTACTGACAAATTAAAAGTTAGCTTTGAAACCTACATAAGTAACTAGTTACAGAATGTATACTGTGGCAGAAGCCCTTAAAGTGATTTGAAAACTCTTGACTTGAACTGCTCCTCTCAAATGAAAAGATGGAAGTAGGTAGGTAATAAGAATAAAGATAATGCTAAATGAGTGACTCAAAGTAATTATGACACTGAATCAGGCAGTGAAGTATTAGCTCTACATTATGTAATGAATTACACTCCAATAGACTGCCCTTAGTCATGTTAGTTAAAGCAATAATAGTTGTCAATTAAATTTAAATTGTGTTAAGTAACCCTGTTATCTTTTATAGTCATTCTTTTGTCAAAATAATGCAAAATTAAACATACTACCTTTAACTACACTTCAACTTAGTATAAAAAACATAAGAAATCTTTAAGAAATGCCAAATGATGGTCACTTAGACCAGCTTTAGACATTGGTTCTTATTATTGAATTAATATAATGAATCTAGCTCACTCCCAGAGGACAGTTTACCCAGTATAACCCTGTTAAACTATCAATAGATCAATCAACTTAATCTCTGTTCATTTATCACTAAGTACTAAATAAAAATAGGTAAATAGTTTTTCAAGGTGTCAGCAAGCTGGTTTCTTTAGTCCACTCATAGATCATACAACCACAACAGAACATGGCGGTCAAGTCTAATCCTATTTGCTTACATTGGTTATTTGAAGTCTGTCAAAATAGTATTTTACTTACTTTACTTCAGTAACATGGAGAAAAGCTATTTTTAACCAACTTCAAAAAAAAGGAGGAGGATCATAATCATAATCATAATCATAATCATTTTATTTCGTAAATTATTTACACGTCAATACAAAAATTATAAAAATTCTCAATCTCAATTAGTCTTAATGTTTTGTATAATACTTTTAACTTATACTATGCTACACTGGCACCTCTTGTGGTTGATTCACACATAGTACCAATAATGCTATCGCAATACATTGCATTATCTTACTATCTATTCAAGTATTACTATAACTAAACTAATAAAGTAATAGATATTTATGCTTATAAAGAGTAAATACTACGAAGGAAGAATACAACTTTTGTGTATCGAGACATACTTACTACATGCTAATGATATCATCATCAATAAATAAAATAACAATAAAATGAATAAGTCAGTGATTACTCCACAAACAGTGCAAGGTAGTTAGGTGATTAACCAGCTTATCTGTAGGAAACAATGCCCTTCTTATTTGTTCAGTCATTCCAAGCAGATAATGTGGGAACTTGTTTGTTTATAATTGTAGTTTATTAATTAGTGCTAATTAAACAATGAAGTAATATGGATATGAGCGTGAGAGTTGATTTCACAAGTTCACTTCTGCTTGCTTTCTTTGAGTTTAGGGTTCTGCAATAAATAGGACTCACAATTACCTACTAAGTTATAATGTTGTACAAAATATTCATGATGTTCTTTTACTACAAACTCTAGGATTCCATCAATTTGCATTCAGGCGTAATATTCTGTATTCACTAGCTTATATATATATATATATATATATATATAAATTGAAAGAGTTTAATTATAACCAGGCCTCCAAATAGAGAGTGATATTTCCTTAGAATAGGTAGGTACTGAACTTGTGTTGTTTTTATAACTGATATAGAATAGGGCTAACAACCCTTTTCATTCCCATGCCAAATTTAAAACTCCAATAATAGGATTTTTAGCACAGACAAGCATCAGCAAATGAGAATTGCGTTAATTGACGCTAATTGAAAGCGGCGAAAGCGCCGCTCAATTACATATCGAAATATAAACAAAAAATATAAAAACTCGACCATGCCGTGGGTGAGTCATTTTACTTTTCGCAATATTGTCAGGTCATTGTGCACGATACTTTTTGTTGTTAGACAAACTCAACTTACTGCGTGAAAACACTATAAAAAAGTAAACAATTCTTAATTTAAATAAAGCTTACCTTTTCTTTCTTCACGCTACACCCGAGTTATGTTTACAGCCAATACAAAACGAACATGAATCACTTGCACTCTGCAGATGCACGGAAATCCAAAGAAATGAAACCAAAAGGAGTCATATCACTTCACTCCCACTGTTAAAACCTTTCACGTCCATATTGTGAGATAATTTTAATTAATTATTTACATTCGTAATCACATGTTGGAGCACTTATTGAGTCCAGTGGCCGCTAGTTTAGGTCGAAACATTCAGGCTAAGAAGGAAAAGGAATAAAACATAACTCTCGGCGGTGTCTAGTAGCGGAGACAGGAAAGCTCTAATTGATGAAAATGGTGTAGGTATAAACAGATGCGATTAAACAGCTTATCAAAACCAACGCAAGGCGAAAAGCTTGAATAAAAATTTAGCTGAACTATATTGCCAGAATATTAACGATATATTCCCATATCTCGTATGCTATTATTCGAGCCAGACTGAATGAAGTACTTACCTATCTAGTTATACCCAAATTCTACTCTGATTTTCTTTTCAACCTTAACCTTACTATGTTACTTAGGGATGTGTACAGGAACATACTCAATACGAATTTTATAACATCCACTGGTAATACTGCACTCAGTCAGAATATGATTATAATATATTAAAATTTTGGGATAGATAGAATCCTACGTCTGTTATTTAAATATTGTTTAAAAGTGTGTAAAATAATAATCATGGGAGATTTTTTTACTATAGCCACATTGTTGAATGAACCCGAAGTGAAGAAGAACTTCTAGAATCCTGTGCACCAGAAGCTACTCAGTTATTATAAAATGAGGAAAAATCCGGTTTTTCCGAAACTAAGTTGGGGTGCGATTCCACCTCTAAATAATGACTTTGACATTATTTCATAATTGACAGTTACGACGCCATCAAAGCGCGAAGCGGTCGAAGTTTGCGGTTTCATCAACAAAAATAAATAAAAATGCTATTTTACTCCTTCTTCAAATCTTTAGTTGGTAAAGATGTAGTCGTAGAATTGAAGAACGACCTCAGTATATGCGGCACACTACACTCAGTCGACCAGTATTTGAACATAAAGTTGTCGGACATCAGCGTCATTGATCCTGAGAAGTACCCACACATGTTATCGGTGAAGAACTGCTTTATCCGTGGCTCAGTAGTTCGATACGTGCAGTTACCAGCAGACGAAGTAGACACACAGCTTCTACAAGATGCAGCAAGGAAAGAAGCCACAGTTTCCACCAGATAAACATAACCTCACTCCAGTGATAATGTTGGGAAAAGTGATCTTTTGGACCATGAAGTGTGTAAATAACTTATTTTAAGTCTAAGTACAGCATTAAATTTCAAATACATTCTTAAGTTATGTAGTTTTAGTCATAGTTCTAAGTTTTCTTCATGTTAGAGCCATGTATATGCAAAACCATATAATAGTTTGTAAAGGAAATTAGGCTAGGTAAGCGAAGTGTAGGAAGACCTGTGCAACGGTGGCTGGATGATATTAGAAAGTTAGAAGGTAACATCTAGGCAAGAACAGTGCAAGACAGGGACTTTTGGTGTAAGAGGGAGGAGGCCTATACCCTGCAGTGGGTCCCATTAGGCTGATGATGATGATGAAAGGAAATAAATAAAACAATACATTGTACAAATTCATAGTTCATTTAATCTTAGCATCATGTATTCAATTTCCTTATTCACAATATAACAATCATTTTAAATGTACAGTAGAACTCCAATTAATGGGGACCGGGGCCCATTCGGATAATCAAATATTCGGATAATCGAATTTTTTTAAAAAAAATTGCCATTGGAGAGAATAAAAGCTACGTTTTGATATTGCACTATTTCTTTATTGAATTAAATGAAAGAAACATGAAATTTTCACATGTTTTAAGTATAAATAAAAAGTACTTATGTACAAGTTTAGAAATAAAAATCATTGTTTTTTAAACATCTCTGTTAATGTAAGCTGTTTTGCGGTCTTCAACCGTTTTCGGGCAGCCAGGTCACGCATTCGCTTGACGGTGAGCAGTTGCAAGTGGTCACACTCGGGCTGACGCTGATTTTTTGTGATTCGGATAATCGGCGTTTCGGATAGTCGGAGTTCGGATAATTGGAGTTCTACTGTAGATTAAAACTTGCTGGAATAGATCCATAATTTAATTCTCATGGACCAAGACACCTTTTTCTATCATAGTTTCGTTTTTGAGTGAAACTTACTCAAAAACGAAACTACAGTTATGGTATCTTTGACAGGCAATTGCTTTCAAATGATAACTTACTGCTGTGAGAATAAAATTACTGGTAAGGTAAGTAAAAACTTGACTGTCACTCCTAGCTTGACAGGTTTTCTATAAAAATAGCAGATCAAACTGTCGCCATAAAAGCAGATGCACTTTCAATACAAATCAATGCTTAGTCTACTCCTACTGTTTTTTTTTTTTATTCATTGATTTAATTTCCTTATGTTTTAGTTACGAGTTTTCTTTCATTCTGTTGTCATGTCCTACTTGACCCTCTTCTGCTGGCGTTGTCTATAAATGTCATTGACTGGAGGAGCCACTCCCAGGTCATCATCGTCAGAGTCATCACCTGCCTTTCTTCTGCGACCCTGGGAAAAACAAATATAATTTAGTCCTATTGAAAGCTTAAAAATACCAGGCAAGTGTAAGTATAAAATTATGCATAACTTAAAAAGTTGCCCAACTTTTTCAGGAATCAGACAAAACATTGTAATCAGCAACATGCTCACTAAATTTCACATTTATTAGTCTGATCAAAGTATAGCTTCTGAAATATTTACAAAATATTTAAATTTGTTGTTGTAGACACTGCAACTAGAATAGGGATGCCTTTTTTAGATATAGATTTACAAAAAACATGAATAAATCAAGAAATATTTAGTTTACCTTGCTTGCAACAGTGGTGATGCCCTCATCATCTACGATCCAGTGCACGGAGCGAGCCAGATCAAACAGCTTCGTATCACATCCATTCTCTTGTGTGGGTGCAGGAGCTGGAAGTACAACATAATTGTAGTAATGTCTTGTTTAGATGTTTTGGGTACCTACACAATCTTTAAAATACATTTTAGTTAAGGGTTTTCTCCTGTATCAGGTATTTAGACTATCATTTGTCCAAAACTATTTCACTAAAATGTACCAGTGCAAGACAAAGTTATCAAACAGATATTCATTTCACCCAGTTATTTGAATAACATATATTATAAACTGGAGTTCCATATTCTCATAGAATAATACTTGAATACATGTATCTCATTAAGTCTTATTTTTCACTACTGAAGATTATGACTCTAATCCAGTAAATAAGTCATGGTAGGTGCTCCTATATATAGTGCTACATATCTTCCAAAATGTAGAATTCAATTGAACAATCTTAATAAAACAATGAGCAAAGCGATTCAATCTGCGCTGGACGTGGTTGAGTGGCGTTCAAGAAGAGAACCCTATGCTCAGTAGTTGGCGATAACAGGCTGATGATAATGATGAATAAAAGAGTATAGATATAAGATGCTCACGTTTGTCAGGCAGCGATATGCGGTTGAAGAGCGCGATGAGTGCGTCGACGGCGACGAAGGGGCCGCGCCAGCACGCGGGCGGGGGCATCAGCGTACACAGGTGCGCCGCCGCCGGGGGCAGCGGGAACGTGCCGCCTGGGGGTGGGAGGCACTTTTAGTAGGACATATTAAATCTATAAATAAATAATATAAATACATTTGTAAGGAACACAGCCATACATCTGACTGAAACTTCATACAAATACATTTTCTTTTTAATTCATCACACAAAATAATAACAATTTTACCAAAACATACTGTATGGCACTTTTTTCAAACAGACATTATAGAAACAACTATGTGTACATATTATAATAACTACCTATAGTTGGTAAATATCACAATCATATAGATTTGGTGTCTAGCTCTCCATCCAAAGTAAACTCTCATGAGGCACTTGTGCTCGGTACCTACGATATTATACCTATATTATCATACAAACAATAACAGATAATGTACTACTTGTTATAAATAACTATTGTAATACACTAAGATATTTAGATAGTTTACCTGATATAGGGTGCTCCCCAGGCAGCGGGTTGCATTTGGGTTTGTATGGTATCATCTGGTTGGTGTCGGGACGCGCGATGTCCTTCGTCGGGTCGTTGTCTCTGAGATACAGACAGGATAAAATGTTGCATATATTGCCATAGTAAGATTTGCATTACTTTTTTATTGAATAGAAACTACGACCAGTGCACTACGATACAGAAGATAACTACAGATAACAAGTCTTGGACTGAGTAAGTAAACAATTAGAAACGTAAAAACAATAATTTAGTCTTATAAAAAAAATGCCAATCATTGGTTGACATATGAAAGTTGATACTTGCAGACGGACATGAAAATACTAAGGCCCAAGGTGGACCATGCATGTACTGGATTGGAACTGGCTCTCAAATAAGGCTACCGGAACAAACTGATAAAACTGACTCACTTATGTCCCAATATGACGGCAGCTAGTTCGGGCGACACGTTAGCCAGCGGGCCGCCGAGCGCCCACGCCTTGTTGGACATGGATGCTACCTGCAAATTAAGGAAAATAATAAAATGCATATTAATTCATTGAATTGAAATTCAATGATAATTTTGGATACATACATACATTTATTTGTACGAAAAAACCGTTAAAGGAGCGCCATACGTACTAACAATATTTTAACAAATTACCAAATTCGGTAAAATATAGTTTTCAATATTCAGCTGTTGTTTGCTGCAAAAATTTGATACATTCGTTTCGTACAAATATAAATAAGGCATACCTCAGTGTATCCGATGGACTTGAGCTCAGCGATGGAGCAGGGGTACAGGTCGAGGAACTTGTACCGGTCCACCAGCTGGGCTGTCTCCTTGCCTTCGAACTCCTTGATCTGAGGATATAAAAATCAGTAGGTAAGCTTAGAATTACACTGGGAGACTCCGGTGTCAATATATTTCAAAAGAGAGTGATTAATGACTAGCTGCCAAAATATACTTCATATTTCAGTGTCTTTTAAACATTAGTCCGAACAAAATATGTAGATAGTAAGAATATTGGTGGCTCATCGAAGTTGCAGAGGTCTGTGTCGGGCAAGCTTTTAAATAAAACCGGTATTCTGTCAAAACAAGAGGATTGAGAGAAAAAGTAGAAAGTAGAAAAAAATAAGAAATAGTGGCTAAGTAAGAAGAAAAACTGTATATCAGGATTACATGTGAAAACACAGTACGTGCTATACAGATTACACGTCAAAAAGCATTACGTGTTATACATTAGGTGGGTATACCTTCTCCAGCACGGCCTGTCTCCGCTTCTCCACCTTGACGATGGAGACCAGGTCCCCGATGTTGGACTCGAACTCCAGGAAGCGGTTCCAGATGTCCACGGAGCTCTCGGGCCGCAAGCTGCCTGACGACAGCACGCGCTCGAACAACACGCGGGTGTTGTTGTCCTCTGGCAATGTAATACATACAGTTAGTAGACATTAGCAAGTCATTTATTGAAGAAAATAACAACACCAAATTTAAAATAAAATAAAGGATAAGTAGTTGACATTAAGGATTCAATCTAACGACACAAGCGTTTGCTTAGTGTGGGGCTAGATGGCGCTGTGTGAAATGTCCCGGAATATTTATTTATTATTTATTAATCATGGCATATCCGAGGACATGTGTCTTCCGTGGAAGGACCTGGGCGCCCACCACGATGTACATCTGCCCAAGAAAACTCCCCTAACGATTTAATTCTGCGGGGGAGTCACGACGATCAGTCATGAGGAATACGACTCAAGAGAGAGAATCATGGTATTGAGATCACTGTATTAAAGTTCCCGTAAGGCATGATGAAATTGATGGTATTGAGATTCAAAAAGTTATATTAAAAATCCTTATCCTAGAAAATGTTATCCTAGAAAGTCAGCAAAAATAAGTGAATCCTCTTTCACACTACAACAGAGTGATTTTTATAAACAACGTGATTATTAGGATGGAATGTATCAGTTAAAATCCGAAGTCTCTTTGGAATAGTCTGTACTATGGAAAGAGAAATTTAAAGATCGATAAAGTTATTTGCTGACACAAAACTAAAAGTACTGTGAACAAATGAGATAGAACTGAAACTTCAAACGAAGTTATCTTTTCTAGAAAGCAGGTTATATTATCTTCTAGTAGTTAATACGCTCACCGTTCAAATGACTCAGATAGTCGATATAACACAGCACATACTCGGGAATGTGCGAGAACTTCTTGAGTCCGAGCTCGAAGATGCGGAAGGCGATGTTCTTGTCCTTGGAGCAGTAGTACTCCATCAGGGCCGCCGCCACGAACACGTGGTAACGGGACCTGGGAGAACATACTATTATATAAAGGCAACTAGTGGGTGCTCGCGGCTTCGCTCGCATTAAGAAGTAAAACTTGCATCCCCTATTTCACCCCTTAAGTGGCATTATATTCCAAATTCCTATTCATTTAAAATTTCAGCCCAATCCGTCCAGTGGTTTGGGCTATGCGTTGATAGATCACTATCGTTGTTGTGCGTTGGTTTGGGTTGAGGTTGTTTTTGTTTTAGGTATATGTGTGTGTCAATAAAGAATTTATCTATCTATATATATCAATCAGTCAGTCAGTCAGTCAGTCAGTCACCTTTGAGTTTATATATTTAGATTGTGTTTGATGGTCTGTTTGTTCCATTTTCACGCCGTAACGGAGCGACGGATGACCATGATTTTTGGTTCAGCGATAGTGTACGGTCCTCTACATAACATAGGGAAAAATACATTCATGGTACAATTTGGTTTTAACTCAATATTTTTTTTGATGTTTATTGAAGTAAAGTAACTGACACTGACCTGCTTCTATGTGACCTGCTTCTATGGATCGAATAACGTTTGTTATCATAAATTCCAGGTGTTCGTCTTAGCAAGATAATAGATCAGGAAAGTAATGTATAAAAACACACTCAAAAAATTAACAAGCAGGTCTCATTAATTGAGACTGGCTTGTGACAAGAAGTTTTTGAGCTTGTGGTTACTGTAAGCAGTCAGCGCTCGTCTTCCACAATGAGACCAAAGTTTAAAAGGCCAAGATTCAAAATTCTAGATGTCATTCTACATCATAACTCACAACATATGCCGCTATAGCTGTGTACCGTCTGTTTCCACCACCGAGTCACCTACCGAGGGTCCTCCCGGGCTCGCTTGAACACGATCCTGGCCGACTTGATCCCCTCGGCGCGCCGCGCGAACTTCATGTACTGCACGTACGCCAGCGTCGGCTCGATGTCCTCCATGTCCAGGTAGCGGGTGTACACTTGATGCACCTGGAGGAGATTTTGAGTAAGCTAGAGTTCTTAAAGCAGAGAATGTAAGGTCTTTCTGGCTTTAGCAGGAGAGATCTAAACATAAGAAGCAATAAGGACAGTAGAGGTCGTTGCGAGTGGTGGCAACATTCATGATCAGAACATTACGCAGTTATGTCTATTCTATTTTGATTGGATTTTTCTGCCGATCATGTTGTTTTAATTAATTACACATGAATTCCATTGAATCGGTAATACAGAGTGAGGTCTGTGATATCAAATACCAATCATTTGTAACTACTTTCTCCTGTTAGCGTTCATAAACGTGTATCCTATCAATTATCATGTTATTTACATACCTTATTGTAATGCAGCCTGCTCTCCTCATAATCTGCGTGAGCAAAATGCAACAACGTAGACTTCTTGAGCGGTCCGCTGGTGGCTCGTTCATATACCGCCGCCGCCTCGTCGGAGAACAGACGCGCCGCGTTCGAGTCCTGGAGAGGATAAGAGTATTAGTAAAATAGTCTCATATGCCTTCGGTATATCTGTCACGTACCCTTGGCAGGCATTCTTATATGGTATGTATTTTAAAAAATTGGCGTTTGCTTTACTCGCGTTTATGTGTGCAAATTTGATTAGCAACGGTGTTTGAAATCATAAATTGCTGTTCGCTTCACTCGCACGCGTCTAAATGTGAGTATCTATCGCTATAGTGGCGCTCGCTTCACTTGCGTTAGTGTCTCGAGGTGGTTATCTATCGCTATAGTTGCGCTCGCTTCACTTGCGTTAGTGTCTCGAGGTGGTTATCTATCGCTATAGTGGCGCTCGCTTCACTTGCGTTAGTGTCTCGAGGTGGTTATCTATCGCTATAGTGGCGCTCGCTTCACTTGCGTTAGTGTCTCGAGGTGGTTATCTATCGCTATAGTGTCGCTCGCTTCACTTGCGTTAGTGTCTCGAGGTGGTTATCTATCGCTATAGTGGCGCTCGCTTCACTTGCGTTAGTGTCTCGAGGTGGTTATCTATCGCTATAGTGGCGCTCGCTTCACTTGCGTTAGTGTCTCGAGGTGGTTATCTATCGCTATAGTGGCGCTCGCTTCACTTGCGTTAGTGTCTCGAGGTGGTTATCTATCGCTGTAGTGGCGCTCGCTTCACTTGCGTTAGTGTCTCGAGGTGGTTATCTATCGCTATAGTGGCGCTCGCTTCACTTGCGTTAGTGTCTCGAGGTGGTTATCTATCGCTATAGTGGCGCTCGCTTCACTTGCGTTAGTGTCTCGAGGTGGTTATCTATCGCTATAGTGGCGCTCGCTTCACTTGCGTTAGTGTCTCCAGGTGGTTATCTATCGCTATAGTGGCGCTCGCTTCACTTGCGTTAGTGTCTCGAGGTGGTTATCTATCGCTATAGTGGCGCTCGCTTCACTTGCGTTAGTGTCTCGAGGTGGTTATCTATCGCTATAGTGGCGCTCGCTTCACTTGCGTTAGTGTCTCGAGGTGGTTATCTATCGCTATAGTGGCGCTCGCTTCACTTGCGTTAGTGTCTCGAGGTGGTTATCTATCGCTATAGTGGCGCTCGCTTCACTTGCGTTAGTGTCTCGAGGTGGTTATCTATCGCTATAGTGGCGCTCGCTTCACTTGCGTTAGTGTCTCGAGGTGGTTATCTATCGCTATAGTGGCGCTCGCTTCACTTGCGTTAGTGTCTCGAGGTGGTTATCTATCGCTATAGTGGCGCTCGCTTCACTTGCGTTAGTGTCTCGAGGTGGTTATCTATCGCTATAGTGGCGCTCGCTTCACTTGCGTTAGTGTCTCGAGGTGGTTATCTATCGCTATAGTGGCGCTCGCTTCACTTGCGTTAGTGTCTCGAGGTGGTTATCTATCGCTATAGTGGCGCTCGCTTCACTTGCGTTAGTGTCTCGAGGTGGTTATCTATCGCTATAGTGGCGCTCGCTTCACTTGCGTTAGTGTCTCGAGGTGGTTATCTATCGCTATAGTGGCGCTCGCTTCACTTGCGTTAGTGTCTCGAGGTGGTTATCTATCGCTATAGTGGCGCTCGCTTCACTTGCGTTAGTGTCTCGAGGTGGTTATCTATCGCTATAGTGGCGCTCGCTTCACTTGCGTTAGTGTCTCGAGGTGGTTATCTATCGCTATAGTGGCGCTCGCTTCACTTGCGTTAGTGTCTCGAGGTGGTTATCTATCGCTATAGTGGCGCTCGCTTCACTTGCGTTAGTGTCTCGAGGTGGTTATCTATCGCTATAGTGGCGCTCGCTTCACTTGCGTTAGTGTCTCGAGGTGGTTATCTATCGCTATAGTGGCGCTCGCTTCACTTGCGTTAGTGTCTCGAGGTGGTTATCTATCGCTATAGTGGCGCTCGCTTCACTTGCGTTAGTGTCTCGAGGTGATTAGCTACCTGAAAGTTGTTACAAATTAAACAATAGCCTTCGCTTCACTTGCGAACTTTTGTAGCGTCGTCAGCTATGTGTGTGAATTAAAATGGAAGTCTGGATCCGCCCTCGCCTCCTCTTCAAGAGACAAACCTAAGAACTAAACATACGTTAGCTTTAGTTATTCGCCCTTGGGGCGGCTTGATGAACTCTCGACACCAGAGTTGGCCACTCTCAATCGATAATAAGAAGAACATAAGTTGCTGTGTGTACAGTGTCTCCTGGTACCGACCCCCTTCTCCTGCAGCAGCTTGGCGGAGTGGTCCAGGAACATGGCGGCCTGGTGCCACACGTCCGCGTGGTTCGCCAGGCACAGCAGTCCCTGCTCGATGGTACTCACCCCCTTCTCCTGCAGCAGCTTGGCGGAGTGGTCCAGGAACATGGCGGCCTGGTGCCACACGTCCGCGTGGTTCGCCAGGCACAGCAGCCCCTGCTCGATGGTACTCACCCCCTTCTCCTGCAGCAGCTTGGCGGAGTGGTCCAGGAACATGGCGGCCTGGTGCCACACGTCCGCGTGGTTCGCCAGGCACAGCAGCCCCTGCTCGATGGTACTCACCCCCTTCTCCTGCAGCAGCTTGGCGGAGTGGTCCAGGAACATGGCGGCCTGGTGCCACACGTCCGCGTGGTTCGCCAGGCACAGCAGCCCGTGCTCGATGGTACTCACCCCCTTCTCCTGCAGCAGCTTGGCGGAGTGGTCCAGGAACATGGCGGCCTGGTGCCACACGTCCACGTGGTGCGCCAGGCACAGCAGCCCCTGCTCGATGGTACTCACCCCCTTCTCCTGCAGCAGCTTGGCGGAGTGGTCCAGGAACATGGCGGCCTGGTGGCACACGTCCGCGTGGTGCGCCAGGCACAGTAGCCCCTGCTTGATGGTACTCACCCCCTTCTCCTGCAGCAGCTTGGCGGAGTGGTCAAGGAACATGGCGGCCTGGTGCCACACGTCCGCGTGGTGCGCCAGGCACAGCAGCCCCTGCTCGATGGCGAACATCACGCGGCGGCAGACCAGCGCCGTGTCCTCGCTCCGCAGCGGGTTGGAGCGCTCCCACGCGATGTACTTCTTCCACAGCTCCACCTGGATACAAGACGTTGCTATTAATGTTTTTTTTTACTATGAATGGGTTTGCACTTGACCGTAATTCGCCTGATGGTAAGCAATCATTACGGTCTAGGATGGAATGTGCTTACCCAGTAAGAACCTACGTATGTCATTAAGTAGTACTATTAGTACCAGTCTATCGGTCTTTCGTCCAATGTATTTCAAAAAGCATGTTTTTATTGAATATGTTTTTTCTTCTCCGTGCCATAATTAATCTCCGATAAAATCCGAGAAGTAATTAGCATATATGATACAAGAGAAAATGGCTTAGTACGGCTCCCTGAGTAACACCGATATCTGAGTAACGATTTTTCATTTGCCATTAAATGGTAAATAATAAAAAGACAATCATAAAATTTATAATGAGTAAGATATAGCGGAGTACAATTAAGGTATAAGTATAACTACAAATAAGGTATGGACTAGCACGACTTATGAAAGGAAGAGTAACACGTAGACGTAGATGGAAGGATCAAGGTACGGAGAAGTAAGAAAAAGTAGAGGGGAACGACTAACGTTACGAGGAGCACGAATAAGGCTAGACTATACATTTCTATACATAGATAGGTACAACTCTTTATAGCAACACACGTCAGAAAAAAGACAAACAGAAACACAAGACTTCTGATTTAAAAAATAATGCCACAGCTGGCACTATTTTTCTAATGTTAAAACAATTATGACAAGAAATCATAGTTAATCATAGTTAATGTTTATGATTTCAATAAAAATTACTTTCTTTCTTATATTTTGGTCGCGTGTATAGTACCTGTTTGATCTCGTCCCGGTCGACAGTGGGCGGCGTGGCGGGCATGTTGCGGTTGAGTCCGCGCGTCACGCCCTCCAGCTCCTTGGCCACGCGGCGCGCGTTCATGTAGTCACGGGAGCGCTCCATCGCCATGCGCTCCGCTAAAATACAAATATATTATGTATCAATAGTAAGGTCCATTAAAATATGAGGCTCACTTCACTTTTCTATCGTAAGGCCAAAGAAATCAGTCAAGTTCAAACGGAAAATATTCTCGACATTTTACATTCGACATTATCACTATATCAAATTGTGATTCACAGCTCATAAGAACAAAAATAAGATTTCTGGAACCATTGTCCAAGCAGTTTAAAGCTATGTTAACAAACTCAGCTGTTTGAGATAAAACATCGGATAAAATGTACTCGTACCAAACAAATTAAAATTAAATAAAACAAATATAAAATTATCAATTACTATTAAATTTTTTAACCCTTTTTACAAGCTTACGACTTAACTCACCAATAATATTGTTTATGCTTTGTTCGAACGCGATATAATCCTTCCACAGCGTCTCGATGCCTATTATCGGCGTGATGACTGCTCGCTGGTACACCTGCAGACAGACCATTGACATTAACAATAGTTAAGCTACATCTGAACGAGCCAATTTTAGGTATTATTTAGGTGAAACTTTTGCAATACAATTATACTTACTATTAATTAGAAAATTATACTTACTTGAAACAGTTTCATGTCTTAAACTTGTAAATATCTAGTTTTTTTAAGGGAATAAAGGGTATTTTATTTAATTTTTTTATTTAAAATCTTATTTTCGATTTTTGGAAATTCGCTTTCTTATACCTACATGTGACGCATGGTACGTATAGTACGACAATAGGTACTTAGAATTAAGTTAAAATAAAATTATCTAATAAAATGCTAATCTTCATGTGTCCCATACCTTCCTAACAGCAGATATCTTCTGGTTCTCAGCGTACGACCCCACCGCGTCCACGCTCTTCAAGAAGGTGATATAGTCGTTCCAGAGAGGGTACGCGTGGATGTCCAGACCGATCTTGTCTAACGCAAAGTCGTAGGCCTGCGCCATCTTCTCTCTATGGACAGAGATAAGAAATAAAAAAGGCACATAAAATCGTACTACATACTACAAACTGGCCTGTTAGCTTAGTTGGTAGTGGCTCTGCCTTCTAATCTAGAGGTCGCGGGTTCGATTCCCGCATGACACAAGTATTTATGCACTTTAAAAATGTATAATTACTTGTGTTGAGTCTGGTCGTTTGTATGTATAATAAGTATGTATTTACAAAAGAAAAGTATATAAGTATTATATCCGTTAGCTAGTACCCACGACACAAGCGTTTGCTTAGTGTGGGGCTAGATGGCGCTGTGTGCAATGTCCCAGGATATTTATTATTATTATTATTATTATATTATACTATTGTATAAATGCTAGAGTGTATGTTTGGTCTGTTTGTTCCGCTTTCATGCTGTAACAGAGCGACGGATCATGGTAATTTACGGTAGTGATAGTATACG
Organism: Macaria notata; assembly: GCA_927399415.1. Taxonomy (NCBI): domain Eukaryota; kingdom Metazoa; phylum Arthropoda; class Insecta; order Lepidoptera; family Geometridae; genus Macaria; species Macaria notata. The sequence continues at coordinate 12,970,705 of OV656742.1, forward strand.
GTCCTGGGCGTAACATAGGCTACTTTTTATAGTGTAACAACGCGAGCGAAGTTAATAATATTATACCTACATATAATATAAATAAATAATAATTACATATACGATAATAACACCTTCTGGGAACTACAATTTAACGTGTTATCCGATAGGTACATGGAAACACCGGAACGTAAATGCCATTTATTAAACGATCAAGAGAGTAGGTATTAAAATTAGTTTTAACATCCATAGATACAAAAAAAATCTATGAAATTTGAAAATTTCATAGAAATCGATGCAGCCGTTTTCATCTCCAGATACGTACTTATAAGTAGGCAGCATGCACTTGGTCTCCTTGACATAGTTGAGGTACAGCCTCCACAGCTCGATGTTCAGGATTTTCATCAGACACCTCTGGAACAACTGTACCGGCAGACACACATTACATTAAAGCTTTAGTTACATTTAGCTTACATGTAATGTCCCATACATAAATGGTATACATTTTTCAGTCAATACTCAAGTATACTATTGACTAGCAAACTCAGTCAATAATATTTTAAACTAAAATAACTGTTGAAAGTACTTTTTCCCGATGGAGCTGGTTACAAGTAGTTTTGGCATTATTTGAATGACAGCTTGTGAGCCATCTGCAGTCCTTGTTTTCGAACTTCAACTTGTTTATTTATCAAACCACAATTGGTTACAGGAACATAACAGAAAATTTACCAACCCAGTGGACCTAGAAAATGTTATATAGATAAACAAGCATGCTGGCCAATAGATGGTAAGTGATACCAACACCTCTAATATTATATACATATACCTCTTAAAAACTCTAATAATGTTAGAGATAAATAGGAGGAGTTAAAGAATATATATTTTCAGGGATTTTTGGTGTATTTTCCCATTCTTGGTTCTTCTCCAAAAGTAGCTGAGATTCTGGTGATAGGACTATCTATAGTTAGAATTGAGTCACTTCAATTGGAAATATGATATTTCAGGTGTATAATATTCTAAACTAAGGTTAAATTTTGTACCAATAAACCCTGAATAGAAATCAGACTTAATATGTAATCAAATAAAACTTTGATTTAATATATCAAAGGCCAAAAAATACATCACAGTAAGTTAGTATTATCTAAGGACTTACCAGCATATCCTTTGTGCTGCTTCATTGTTTTGCCATTCTATGTTAGGACTATTCATTTCAAGGAATTTTGTGAAATAAATGTAAAAAGAATAGATCTCAGTGTGAAGGTAAAACCATAAAAACATAAAGTAATGGATTTTACTAATTCAATAAAATTTTGCCAGATGAGCTTATTTTATGTATGCAATGCCCCTAATTCGGTTTAATAGGTTCAGGATACATTACATAATGCATATCTACATATTTGTGGTTTGAGTATTTCAGGATAGAGTATATAGGGAATATTACATGTCAAAAGTGAGATTCTATGGCCATGGAATTTTTAATTAAATTCATTAGAATAAGTCTTCTTACAATCTTGCTTAAATATATTTATATTATTAAGTTTATTTGGCCAAAGAATGTCGCCTCCATCATGTCTGAACACAGCAACCTAGCCAAAAATAAAAAGATTCAAATACTATTTACTTTGATGTTTTATTTCCACTTATATCTATTTAAAATATTCTCCTTCAACTGCTTGTAGTTCTTCACGGCCCAATTTCAATATCTCTGATATAAAATAACACTTATACTATGTCTTTTTTATTTTATATTATCATTTTTTGTATCCTTTGGATATTTCTTGATATCTTTTGTATACCTATAGTACTAGATTTATTATCACAGATTTTATAAGATTGTTTTGTATAAATACAACTTACACTGCTATAATACTGACCTTTTCAACTTTTTCAAAGTTTCTCGCTTTCATCTGTGAATTAAAAAAAAGAAGCATTAGACATTTGAGTTTACCTCATGTACAATAACAATCCATGAAAATGTGATGACATTCCCAATCCTACACTATTACAGAAAGGTGAAAATGAGTTTCTTGCTCTTCAATGCTGCAACATATCAGACATTAAACTACACATGTATTCTGTTTTGGGCATACCTACATACCTAGTTCCATTGTGTATGAGGTATTTAAAACATGTTCATTGTCACAAAATTTTTTCAATGCCTTCTGAGTTGCCAACGGCTCGCCATATGAGAAGGCACCACAGGAGTGTTAAAAATCACTATATCTAACACATGAGACAGATGAAGAACCAACTCTGAGATAGACAAAGCTATAGATTATAATAAATAGAACTCAAAAATGTACCTAACATGACAAATAAAATATCTATACCTCTTGTTCAATATAAATCTTCCAATAGCGGCCTGTGGTGGGGAAGGCATTGATGAGCTTCTCATACACTGTCCGGACATCATTGATAGGCCTTGTCTGCGCCTCGCGGATGAGCAGCGACCAAGAGTCCACGTCGTAAATATTGGCCTCCACGGCGCGCTGAGCCCGCATGAGGCGCTCATTGCCCCAGTCCTGGAAATGTACAGGGAATTGGGTAAATCAATTGAAGCTTTATGTAATTTCAGGCTATCTCAGCCAAATCGAAATAGGTAACAAAACATGGAATCAGTTGTGGATGAGAACGCACAAAGCGGAAACTGGTTTGAATGGTTATCAAAAGATGGTCCTAGAAGTAAAATGTAGTTAAATTAACTTACGATCTCAACATTTTCCTGAGGTTCTTCTGTAGTCGACATTATTTCCTGCTACGTAACTTTTTGTCGGCTTTTGTTTGAGGTTAGGTTACAAAACCAATCACAACAAGACCCGGAATATATGCTGTGGTTAAATAATATTACTGCAGAAACACAATTATTAGACTCTCTAACCCTTCTTATCGTTCATCAAAGCAATACCTAATACATATTAAAGAAAACAAACACAAAACGTAATCAACACAGAAAAGTCAAAAGACGCCAGCCATTATTAAATATTATAACAGATTAAAAAAAATTACAACGAACGAACATAATCTTGAAACAAATAGGTACCTAACCTATTAGAGATGAGGACTAATGGATGAGGATCTTTGATATATTTTTGTATGCTGGCTACGTATTTAATTTGTATTTGCCGTGTTGTCAGGTAAACTGTCACTGTCAGATCAAACTTTCGGTTCGGTTTTGCTTTCGATGTCAACATCTGTGTGAAATTGCTGAAATATAAATTTTTGATGAAATTTCCAAGTTTACAAAAGAATTTAATCGTGCGAAGCATGAAACGTGGACGTACAAAATCAAAGTAAATCGCCCTTTCTTTCCTCACAGCACAGTGCTGCTCCATTTCTTTTAAATTTAATAAAAAAGTATCAGGATGGAGGACGGAGCATGGGTCCTTATTTTGTTGGTTTTGGTGATGTTAGTGGGCTCCTACATAGCTGGGAGCATCCCCTTGAATGTCAGCATGTCTGAGGTACGTTCTTGTTTAATAATACATACAAAAAATATCTAAAACAAGTAGAAAATCTAATTGAAAGTAACTTCGTCCATTTCCTTCCGAAATGCTGATTTAGCAACGATTTCGAAAGTATTTCGTGATTTATGGCAATTATATGCAGTTTGAATAAGTTTGTTAAAATTCTGGGTCAACATATAGGATTTCTCTTACATAACAATTTGAGGTTCTCTCATAATAACATAGCGATTATTTAATTTAGATTATTATCATAACAGAAAAAACTTTGTAGTGCCACTTTTTTATTCCATGTATTTTAAAGTAAACTGTATAAATGAATTCATAGCTTACTTTCAGCTGTGGTTTAATTAAGGTCACAAATTGATTAATTTGGTCTGAAATAGCATAGTTATAGTAATTTGATTAATAAATATTTAATTCATAGTATGCATACTTTTTACTCTTAGTCAGACCATATGGAAATATACTTCTCAATAAGATGTATTACAATTTATTTTATACATTGTTGTTCACATAATCTATGTAACATAATGTTTGTTATTTTTAATGTGAAAGTTCCCTCTGGATGAATTGGCTGAAATGGCTGATTAAATTGAGATTAATATAATAAAGGGAAAACATTACATTTATATACACTGCATAAGGGGAAAATAAAAATAAGAAATCTTGTAGGTACTCAATTACATACCTACTAAAGTACTTTACTTTAACATAAATAAGTACAATGTCTTAACTTATTACTTCTTATTTTGATAATGTTTTGAGAAGAAGTTTTCAATTATTGTTTTTTCCTCAAGGCATAACAATTACAAATATCACAGTACATTTTATTAAAATTTATGTGATAAAAGTCGTCAATCATATTTCTATTCCCAGGACAAGTTACAAAAGGTGACAGTGTTTGGAGCTGGTCTGCTGGTGGGCACAGCCCTGGCTGTGATCATCCCGGAAGGAGTCAGGGCTCTGTTCAGTGAGCACTCCAAGCCTACCACCATCACCAAGGACATCACGGCCAGCCCGGTGGACCATGGCGAGGATTTACACTCAGTTATTGGTATCACATTGGTTTTAGGTGAGTTTGTTATCTATGGCTGAATATTTTTTATGAGTATTGAGTATTGACTTAAAAAATATTATAAATCTATGAAGCAAATTCAGGTTTTCTAGATAAATAAATACATTTTCTAATGTCCTTTTTCTTTAGCATTGTGTATTAGGAGAAATCTTTTGTGCTTAGTACATTTTACTGCTGGTGGTGGAAACATAACAAGCAACTGTAACAATGTTACCCCCTCCTTCCAGGGTTTGTGTTCATGCTGCTAGTGGAGCAGATCTCATCTCGCTACAACGACCCCGGCAGCCCGAGCGAGAGGAACTTCACCGCCACCATCGGCCTGGTTGTACATGCTGCAGGTAACTCCAGTACATCTATGCTTCCTGGGACCACAGTGTTGCTTGTGTGTATGTTGTTTGAAATGACTTGGCTTATGTCATTCCTTGCCAGAGTGACCGAGTTATCGCTGTGCGCCTATCGCAGGGTGATCATAGCCTTTTGATTTTCTGCGTTTACATGCCTACTGACGACCTGGATAACCTACCAGAATTTACGAACTGTTTGGCGCAAGTTAGTGTGGTGATAGAATGCGCAGATGTAGAGTGTGTCCTAGTGTTAGGTGATTTTAATGCACATCCGAATACTCTTTTTGGCAAAGAGCTAACGGACTACTGCCGTGAGCAATCACTAGTGTGCGTAGACCTAGACAGACTTGACCCGGACACGTTTACGTACGTGAGTGGGGCGCGCGGCTTGACCACTGCCTCGCCACCGACGCCGCGGCCCGCCTCGTGACGTCAGTGCGTGTTCGACTCGACATTACGGGTTCTGACCACTTTCCTCTAGTCATAGACTGTAATTTTAATTCGATTAGCCGTAAGACAACTAGCTATGATAATAATATTAAGAATTTGAAAAAATATGTTTGGGGTACAAGGGATCGGAAAGAAATTTTAATGTCTTCGGAATTATGTGATGATAAGTTTTTTATGTTAATGGACAATTTTGACAAAATTCTATATGAAATGGACTGTAAAGACACGGATTTGGTATGTAACAATGAATGTCATTATAAGAGTATAGATGTTTTTTATAGTGGTATTGTTGGTACGTTGCAGTCATCTGCTGAACATACGTGTATGGCTGATAATAGCTCGAAGTCTCGGAAGTCAGCTAGAGTAATTGGTTGGAACTATCATGTCAGGCGCCATCATGCTAAAGCCAGAGAAATGTTTTCAGTTTGGGTATCGTATGGTAGACCTCGCTCGGGATATCACTTTGATAACATGACTGCTTCTCGTAGGGAGTTTAAGGCCGCGCATAAATATGTACTAAAAAATCAAGACAGGATAAAAATGGAAGTACTGGCCAGACATCGTGCTAATAATAATTTCGTTGAATTTTGGAGAGAAACAAAAAAATTAGATAATAGAAGTAGTATACCAATTAACGTAGAAGGAGAAAGTGATAAACAGTGTATTGCTAATATTTTTCGTAAACATTTTAATGTAGTTAATAATAGTACAAACAATAATACTGCTTCTTCTAAGATCTGTCGAGACTCGGAGCCTCTCGGCGTTGACATATCGCCGAAAAATATTGAAGATATTTTGAGGAGTATGAAGCGCGGGAAGTCTCCGGGCCATGACGATCTTAGCATAGAACACTTACTTTTTGCGGGTAGGTACATATGTCACGTTTTGGCGCGGCTTTTTTAAATCTCTGCGTGAAGCATTGTTACTTACCTACGGATTTGATGCGTACTCTAGTAGTACCTATTCCAAAAAATAAAACGGGTGATATCTCGAGCGTGTCTAACTACAGGCCTATCTCTCTGGCAACAATAGTGGCCAAGGTGCTGGAACGGGTTCTTCAAACCCACATATTAACCTTACCAATCGACGATGGCCAATTTGGATTCCGGCCACAACTTGCAACTGACATGGCGGTATTCTCTTTAAAGGAGGTAGTCAAGTATTATACTGAAAACGAAACTACTGTGTACGCATGCTTTCTTGACTTGAGCCGGGCTTTTGACACAATAAAACACGACCTCCTTTGGACAAAAATGCACTGCTCGAATGTCCCCCCTGAAGTTGTTGGCCTGATGGAGTACTAATACAACAATCAGACCAACAGCGTCAGATGGGATACGGAAGTTTCAGACAGCTACAGACTGTCTTGTGGTGTGAGGCAAGGTGGGATCACCTCGCCAGACCTCTTTAACTATTATGTGAATAACCTGATTGTGGAACTGAGCAGCACGCCTGTCGGGCTCAGATTGGATGGCAGATATGTCAACAATCTGAGTTACGCTGATGATATGGTGCTGCTGAGTCCCACAATCAAAGGTCTGCAGAATCTTCTCGGTGTCTGTGAGCAGTATGCTCGAGAGCATAATCTCACATATAACGAAAAGAAGACTGAAATGGTAGTCTTCCGGGCGGGTAGTGGTCCTCTAAATATACCACCACTGAAGTTAAATGGGCAGCCTGTCAAAATCGTCAAGAGCTTCAAGTACCTTGGCCACATTGTGACGTCTGATATGAAAGATAATGATGACATTGAGAGACAAAGACGAGCTTTATGTGTGGTCGGAAACATGATAGCCAGAAAATTTTATAATGCTGCGCTTGACGTGAAAGTTACCCTATTTAAGTCATTTTGCCAAACGTTTTACACATGTCAACTCTGGACTAATTACACGAAAAAATCGCACAACTCCATCAGAGTTGCATACAACAACATCTACAGGCAGCTCATGGGCCTGTCGCGGAGCTGCAGTGCATCCGGTATGTTTTTTGACGCACGCATTGACAGCTTTAATGCTATACAGCGCAAGAGGATTGCTTCTTTTATGTCCAGAGTTGACATTTGTAAAAACAGTATTATTTAAGAGTCTGTCTGACCGCATGCACATGACTGCAACATACCGGCAATGGTTGGATATTGTCACGTAATCTGTATGCCTTTATATTGTACTTTTGTGTGTGAACCTTTCTATGGACCCTGCTGTCTGAAATAAAGACCTATTATTATTATTATTATCTTTAATTCCTTCACAGACTAAAGGATAATAATAATAATAATAGGTCTTTATTTCAGACAGCAGGGTCCATAGAAATTAAATTTATTATTCTTTATTTCTCTTCACAGACTCTCGGGCCTTACGCCCGGTATTTTTAAGGCATCAGTGGGGCCGTAGCCAACACTGAGAGGCCTTTTACAATGTTATACTTAAAATTAAGTAAAAAATACAGATAGAGGATGTTAGGTATATAAAGTAACTATTGCAGACATGGTATTAATGTTACAGGCTATTGTGTTGAGTTGTTCATTGACTTAATTAAACTGGTCTATTGTACGAGGAACGGCACCCGCCAGTTATGCCTCATTCATAAAAAATATAGCGGGTGATGACTTGCCACTCACTAAATGGGCCCTCCACAGAAGGCAGCCTAAGATGACGCCGGAAGGGCAACATTGGTGTGAGTGGCTTAGGGTGTCGAGAGGTGTGCTGCGCGTTCTCTGAGCGGTACTAGTGGCGTTATGCCCTTTAACACTTCCACCCTGGAGCTTAGGTACTTAGCTCTTGCGTCTTCCACTCCCGGACGGCCAATCAAGGCAAGCCGGGAGGCAGGGGGTCTCATTTAGCCCCCAGGGAATCGGGGCCACTCACCGACGACTCGCCATAAAGTCGCCCCTGCGGTTTTATTATTATTATTATTATGGTCAAATGCCTGTTTGTCTAGAATAAAATACTATAAAAAAAACTTTCAGAAAACTTGATAACCTCCTTTTTTGGAAGTCGGTTAATAAAGCATTGGACCAGTAGGTTTTTCAAAGTCACTTCTATATAAGTTACACTTGTTGAAGAAGGTGGAGAATGGGCTAAATTTTTGCAAAACTGAGCAATGTTATTATAATGCAATTTTCTAAAAAAATATCTTAAATAGTAAATTTCCAATGAAAAGTTTGAGTGTAACTTTCACCAGACAAAGCCAGGTGAAGGGTTGGTATTATACAAAAACTTTCACAAAGAATCAAATCTAATCATGTACTTCCAATGTAATTCTTATCAATGAAATGTTGAAACTAATTGGTACATGTTTTTTTGTTGTATGGAAATTACATTACATTAAAATAACACGTTTTCATTTTATTACTTTTCGTAATTATTATGTTATCAAATAAAATACTGATAAGTAGATAACATTTAATATGAGTTTTAGCACGCATTTGTACATAGAAGTTATATACAATTTATTTCTAATGATAGTCGTAATGTTTGTAATGTACCAATTTCTCTGTCCATTATTCGCGACTTTTTAGGCATTTGTATGTTTTTTTTTACATAATAGGCTCGATTCAAATTAATATAACTGAAAAATATAATGTACTTACTTACTATATAATGTACTTAGTTAGTGTAAACATTCCGAAATAAGAGAAACTTTGCTATATATTGTACTCGTATGATTTGTATGTCGTAAAAATTGAGCTCGAGCTTGTTACTTTTAAACAACTCTATGACACTTTTGTTCTGTAAATAAATGATCATTAATTTATAGGTATACAAATCAATTTGAAAAATTTAAAGCAATTTCAAGGGTAAACCTGTATGTAAAATAAAGTACACCATTTTAAATGTTGTAAGTTGCTCTACCATTGTTTACCATTTTAGAAGTTCTGCTTCGCTGCGTGTCTTTAAACACTGCTGGTTGTAAAATAACCAGTGTTTTGCAAAACTTTACATAACAGCCTCATATACTTGTACTATGGGATTCCCTAGATAAAGATGTTTAAATTATTGATTGATATATGTGTGAATCGATATGTTTTTGATTTGGCATGTCATGGGCTTGGGCAGCTATATGTTTTTTGTCGTTTGTTATATCAAACCTTAGGATCCACTAGCGTTTCTAGCGGCAAATTTGAGATGTTTATTTTTTTATTTGAGGTCTAATTATGGACCTTCTTCTGGTCGAATGAGATTCGCCAAATCTGGTGTCGAGAGATTATCAAGCCGCCCTAAAGGCCTCTGACATGGCTTAATGACTGTCGTACTAGACAAACAGCCGGGACATACAATGTAACGTGTCACCCCACGGAAGCGCCCACTTTTCGGTCGCCCATCCAAGAAACGACTGCGTCGACCTTTACTTAAATTGGTAATCACATGCGATTGCCTCCGCTAGCTGAGCTACGGGCGCTTCGTTATTATGGACCACATAGAACACTATCCCCTTTCTGTTTTTGATATATAATGTTGTTAATACACACAGCATTGCCTTCCTTTAATATATATTTACACACAGTAGCCCCCATTGGCTGACTTTAATACCTATATATTTCTTACATTCCAGCGGACGGCATAGCGCTGGGCGCGGCGGCCACCACCTCCCACTTCAACGTGGAGATGATCGTGTTCCTCGCCATCATGCTGCACAAGGCGCCCGCCGCCTTCGGCCTCGTCACCTTCCTCATGCACAGCGGGATGGACCGGTGAGGAACTAACTCGTTTAGAATCTATGTGGCCGACTGTATTTCAGCACCCTAATTTGAGAACTAGTTCCATTCAAGAACAAGTACTACGTTCCACCTTGGTCTGCAGTTTCGCTAGTGCGGTTGTTGCTTTAGAAGACCTGGAGGTTAAATGCCTGAATGTACAGTGAAAGAGAAAAATCACAATCATGTAAGTTTTCTTTCCAAGGAGACCATTTTTCTATCCTAAATAAGAGACACCGTGTATAATGAGCGCCGCCGAGAAAAGAACCGCTCCGATGTAAAGCTATACAACCGGTTCAGTAGTTCTAGTTATGCCGTATTGTACGGCTACCAGTCTGAGGGCTGACTGCGGCGGCAGCGGCTTAACTAATATTTATGTTCTCTATCGCTATAACACCGTGTCTGTCTGTCGTGCAGGACCCGCATCCGCAAGCACCTGCTCACGTTCTCAGTGTCGGCGCCGCTCGCCGCCCTGATCACGTACTTCGGCATCGGCAGCGACAGCCGCGAGACGCTCAGCGACTCCAACGCCACCGGTCAGTATGCTCCTCATTAATGAGAGTTTTGATTTCTCGACACACTTATGGGAGTTTTCTTGAAATAAACGTATAAAAAACGCGCCTAGCTCGTCCTCAAACTTGTCGATTACATCTTGTTTACATTTATTTTTAGGCTTAATCTAGCATTTCAACTTTAAACCTTAACTTACTTACTTTAAATCTTACTTAAACCATACTTCATGTTAAGGAAGTAAGAGCCTTTGAGTATTCATAATAAATTTGACTTAACTATATGAAGAGAACAGCCGGGTCCTATAATGTACACTTTTCTATTTACTCAAAACATCACCACTATCCAGTTGAAAGTATGACACAACTATGACTTTATGAATGAGTTAACATTAGAAACAGATGTTTTATATGAAAAATCAATATACTAACGATCACAATAATTTCCTATTTAATTAGTAATTTCAGAACAGTATGTAAAAGGATAAGATTTCTTGAAACGCAAGGCATTTTTTCTTATCACAGCATACTATGTATATTTCAACGCATGACAATTAAAAATAGTTGTTAATAATTATGAATATCTCTTTCATTTATCAGAACAATAATTTCGACGCTCGAAGCAGCGGCGCCGTGGCTTAGTTGGTTAAAGCGCCTGTCTAGTAAACAGGAGATCACGAGTTCGAATCTCGTCGGGGCCTGCCAGTGGTTGATTCTTTTTGCACTTTTTTTTGTTATGAGAGCGTTGAGTAATGATTTCTTATCATACTGTTAAATGTTCTTGTATGTTTGATAAAGTGTTTATAAGAACAGAATTATACATATTTCGTTGATGCATTTTGTAAATTAAATTTAGGACTAAACATTAAGATTGTTTATTTTAAAATAATGAATGCCCGCGGCTTTGCTTGCATTATATCAAAGCAAATACATAGTAGTACCTATTTGTTTCTCTTTGGAAGCTATACTATCATCATCCTATCTGAAATCACGACGAGCTATCACTTCATCACAGCGTACGTACAGTACCTACAGTTTAATTTTTATAGTTTGTTAAGTATTTCTTTTTTATATAGATAGCGCTGTGTAATATGTTTGAAATATGTATCTATTTGCAGTACCTATCATTAAAGAACCTTTACTTACTGTCTTTGACCTTGGTACATAAGACATGAAATCAACTAAACTGACAACCTTTTTGAGTGATGTTTTTGTTTTTAAAGTTTGTTATTTATGTTGGTAAATAAATGATGTCACCTGTACCTCGCAGGCATGGCGATGTTATTCTCAGCGGGCACGTTCCTGTACGTGGCCACAGTGCACGTCCTGCCCGAGCTGACGCACGGCGTCACCTCCCACTCGCCGCTCCCCCTCTCCGACGGCGGTGCCAAGCGCCCCAGGGGCGGCTTGCTGCTAGGCGAAGTGTTCCTGCTGACCGTTGGAGCTTTGTTACCCGTGCTGTTGACGCTAGGACATCATCATTAGATATATCAGGTGATTAGAGTAATTTACATATTCGAAAACTTTTGACTCGATAGACAAATCATAGAAAGCCTCACTTATATGATTGGCAGATGGCTCCGCTGTCATTGGTCAAAATTATGTTGGTTTAGACGCCTTTGATTGGTGTTTCGTTTCCGAGTGAAAACTTTCCGAAATTGTGTGATGATTTGATGTTTGGTCAAATATACCAATGATGGGTTATATTTGAGGTGAAAGTTACAGGCATAGCGACTCCACAGAGGCGTTTTAATTTATACTTTGTACTGATAATAAGCAGGGTTTTTGTTTAAATACATATTTTTAATAAAATAATAAATTCCCCAAATATTAGTACTTATCAAATTTTAACGAGCAATAAGATTTACAATATCAAAAATAAAACCCCAAATGTAGCGCATAAAAAATGCTTCCTATTGTAAATTATACATATGTATTGTGTAAAATTTATAAACATAAATAATATTTATAAATACTATGTAAGTATAATAATGTAGTGTCAGTCTGACGCAGTGAAATGTTCTAAAGTCCGATTGCTCGGCAGTAATAATGTTGTACTTGATGACATGGTTTCAGTGCATGAGTGAAAGAGGCGCATACATTATGGAAACATTAGGGTGATCCGTGTTGACTGGGTAAGATGTCCCCTTTATAAAAAAACAAGCTAAATTATTTTTGGACTAACGTGACTGAACTTGCCGCTCGTCCAAATGTTACTATTAAAATCCTATAAATTGCCAAAATAAAGTAATTAACATGGTAATTAATATAAATGTATGTACACAATTCGCGTAAAACTTAATAAGCTCTCGGAAATTCGCGTAAGACGCTAAGCAAAACATCAAAATTCGAAATTGGCAACTCGAAAAAATTGGTCGACTTTTTGGGTCGAGTTGACAGTTTAGTCAATTTGACAATATGTTCGACTATTAATACCGCAGAGGCCATAACCAAGATTAGAATGGAAGTTCCATCTCGCGCCTAATTTCCAAGAGCTTATAAAGATTGGCCACTATTGGAAGTAGTTATGTACCTACTCACTATTTTTTACATATTTGCCTACACTTTATTTTTTATAGATAACATATTTTTGATTGCTTTGTACGAGATGAATAATCGACAGATTCTTATTGTATTCCTTTTAACTATGAGAAAATGCCTCAGACATGATTACTGAAACGAAGAGGTATTTAAAAAAAAATGAACAAATGTTGGTTAGCCAGTTACCACTGGTAGCATAATAGTAACTTAGCTGCAACTCTTTACGTACCTACATATTGTTACTGCGTTTCGAAAAGACATTAATATAATAAAAAATGAGACGATTTATTAACTGCACTTTTTTCATAATAATACGTTAGTTAGCATGCGTTTCTCGTTAGTTATGTTCATTCTAATCAAAACATATGGAGCAGTCTACCAGCGCCCCTGGCGGCGAGTAGCAGAACTATGTTGCTAATGGTTGCCCATTTTGTTTTGATTGTAATTAGGTAGGTACTTCACAAATTGGATTGTATGTATGCATGTGAATACTTTGTTTCTTTTTTTCTGACGAAAGGTTTAGCTTACCACGCCGGTAGTATTCTTAACAGTGATTGACTTATTAATGTTTTTAAACCTTTTTAGTAGCTCAAAAATAGGATAAATTTATAAAATGAACACACATCTGAGAAAAAGGAGTAACATTACATTTATTTTATTAACGGTTTAGTAAAAACTAATATACATAATAGCATTTTGCTTTATTTTACGCTAGAGATAGTAGTTTTCGATTATATTTTTATTCTTTTAAATAAAATATTAATTGTCTTCATGAATGAAGTATGGAAATAAAATACATATAGTTTTATAGTGAGATACATAGTATAAAATAAATTAATTTGTGTAGCAATAACGAGACACAATACATTTGTTAGAAAAAAATCAATTTTTATATATTTAGTACTTATTATTGGAAGCACTTTTAGGTGAAAATACAGGAATACCCAGATGTTGTAAGTTGTGTAACACACTGAGTTTTGAATTCCAAAACCTCATGTGTCATTGCTTTAGTAGCTGCGATAAAAAAACGTAATTTTTAACGTGATGCGTATAACTTTATGCTATGCATAGGCCTCTCAATTGTTCCGTAGTATTTCACCTAAGAAGTAATTGTGAGCTAAATTCCTATTGTAGACTTATTATTTTGTAAGTTGGTACACTTTGTACATAAGAGAGTAATATAATATTGTATATTTGTTTATCTGTGGTGTTGTTGACATTTGTATGTGTACATATTGAAATAAATACTTGTACGATATCTGTTTGTTTTATTTAAGTACCTACTGTTATTTTAGTTCGAAGAGCCCCAAAGTCTTGTGCCTAATATGGCTTAGCGACTATTGACCTATTATAATTGTTAGAACCTACAACGAACAGCGCACGTTAGGTTGTAGGTTCTAACAATAATTACCTGTTCCAGACGCGTTTAAAAGACACATCCAACGACTGGGCTTCCTGATATAAGAAACCTTTAGGTAGTTTAAAAACTCTACACTAGAGTTCGCCACTCTTGTACATATCTGATAGTGTATATCATTTTATGTGTTAAGGGTTATAAATAAAATAACATGTAATCAGTACCTACGGATTTTATTTTAACTTAAAACCATCACTTTATTTACATAATATTTTACAATTAAAATAAAAATAAAATGTTTATCACAAAATGGAATGTTTAAGATTTTCACTAGAAACCTCGACAAAAATGTACAGTAATATCTATTTAGTGTTAACGAAGTGCTTTGTTAATTAAGCTAATTGAAAGACATATAAAATCCCCTATTTATCTATCTTTTTTAAATATATTTCCTCTTCAAAGTATTGTTTTGTTCATCAATTATATATTGGAATGTATCCTTTGTAAAAAAACAATAAAGTATGTAAATCTCAAATTAATTTCATATAAAATGTGGCACATAATACAATTTGCAAATTTACAATAACGAATATCTATATCGTAATATACCCAGAACTTATACCTATTTTACTTTACCAACAAATCTATTTAGTTAAGCGCCATCTGTTGAGCAACTAGACACACTACAAAGCGTCGATATAAATACAAACCCGTAAATTCAACATCACATTCTAGACGGCGCTAGCAAGTCTTATAATTTATTTTACACCTAAATATTTTAAGACAGTAATATTAGTTATAAAAAAATAATGCAAATACAGGTCTAAGTACTAAATATAAGATGTTGGCTACAAGCACTATTGTCACGAGCTTCACCAGCTGGTGCAAGTAGAATAGTCTGGAAATAAAAATGAAATGTTAGTAAATATGTTAATCATTATTTTATTAGACGTATATATCACTGACCTAATAATTTATTTTTGAAATGACAGTATTTTAAGTAGGTACAATGTAATGTGTGCACCTTTTTTATGAGTGCTCTACTCGAAATCTACAAGTAAATTAAAGTAATTTATAAATTACCTGTTCCACTTCTTTCTCGCTTCAGGCAACGTCGAGAGGTCGTCTTTGATGAGATATACTCGAAGACCTGAAATAGAAATGCCATTATTTATGCGTTATTGGGGCTTCACCCGCGTTAATCCAGGATATGTGTAAATCCAGAGTCTGACTACTTTCATACTATATTTTCATCCCCGGTTGAGCGTTCATCCAGTACGAGCGACTCGTACTGGATGAACCACGCACGTATACGTTACAAACAAGTCATAACATGCAAGGCACATAGTATCTCCACTCACCAACGAGGAATATCTCGCACAGATACTCCCAGTCCATGTCCCTGATGCTGAAGGGGAACACCGCCCTGTCCTCCGGTGTCAGCGAGCCCCACACTCCCCGCACGTTGGCGTCAGAGAACTGCCAGTCTTGTGTCGAGAAGTAGAACAGGATCTTGGCTACCTTCATTACTCGGCCGTATAGCTTTAGCGTTCTGGGGTAGGGGAGACATTTTATTGGTTAGTTTTTGTTATAATTATTACGTAAATCATTTTTCTGCTTAGCATGAGGTGAATTGTAGGTACCTAAGTGCGAACATGTTTTAGTTAACAAAAAAACTGAACTTATCTTCTACTAATATTGTTCACGTTTGATACAGCACACCTTATCCCGTTAATGATTAACTAATTTATTTATATTTTTATATTTCAAAGAGATTATGGTAATAACCAAACGGAAAGCTGGTTTATTAAATTATTATTTTTCCATATCAGTAGCCGAATATCAGTACCAAAGCGCCATCTATGAACAAGTGTGACGAACTAACCTTCGTCGTTTCCCGGCGAGCATGAGGTAGAGGTCGACGAACAGCGCCGGCAGGTAGTGCAGGAAGAAGTTGTAGAACAAGAACATGTAGTAGCAGTTCGTGGGGTTCAGACCGTAGTACCTGGAAGAAAAGCCGTCTAAGCATTCTAGGCAATCTCGCATAGCGTTCGCAGGATAACTAATATACTAAACCAATATTTTATACTTTTGAAAAAGGAACCGACTGTTTTGAGTTTGAAAGTACCAACATTTTTATAGCGTAAGTCTTATTCCAATTATATTTAGGTACTTTGGGATTTAGTACAATAAATTATTTAAAAAACTGTATCAAAATATCGAATCTTACCAGACTGCTTTAGTAGTAGGCTTGTCAATGCCGTATTTCCTGTTCATCTCTATGAATCTGCCCCATGTGATGGGGTTCGAAGCACCAGACACGTAGTTGTAGATCGGGATGTCAGACGTTTGGCTGAAAAGTTTACAGATATTGGATAATAGATGGCGCACACAATCAAATTATAAAAATGTACTAAAAATATTTTGTCTATTTTTTTGTTTGATTTAACAAATCTACTCACTTTTCTTTGAAGTTTTTAGCAGTATACCACGTAGAAGCGAGTATGTTGTTTACGACGAGGTCTACTGGGACCATATCTGCTACTTTGTTGGAATCCATGTACATTGTTCGTAGTACCTGGAAATTAAAGAATTAAGTTAAGCTTAAGGTACGTTGTATTGCTCCAAGTTATCTATTTATAAACACATTTTGAAATGTCGAATGAAAGAGAAATTTATTTGTAGGTGGCGCTTAGATTAAGTTTAATGCAAAATCTTTATTTACTAGTTTTGGTCAATAGATGGCGCTTACCCCAGTTCCGATGCCGATGACTAGCCCGGTGGGTCCGTACACGCTGTCTGTCCACCCTCGCACCGGCTCTTCGTATGTAGAGACCACTGTACAAGTTAATAGAATATGTAGTTAATTAAATTTAACTAATATATAAATGTCTCTGAGTACCTACATCCATTAAATTGCACGAGTCAAGTATATGAAGAGACCTTATATATGATTATGTCACCTATTTAAATATTTATTTCGATTCGATACCACGTATCGTTTTATTATTTTTGCAGTAGCAAACAGACTGAAATGAATATATTCTCCGTGTTCTGCAATAATTTGATGTGCTGATTTTTATAAAAGTAGATAGTGTCTTACCGATGGAAGGTCGGACGATACATATGGGCATTCCCTCGCCGTATATTCTGACTGCTTCCTCCGCTATCGCCTTTGTGAAACAGTATGTGTTGGGTCGCGAGCCTAGCAATCTGAAACGTGTAGGTACGAAATATTTTAGAGCAGCTCATTTACATATCATTCTATGCATATCCCATTACTATTTAAATTAAGAACGATTGTGAATAAGCATGTATGTATGCCTGCTCTTCACTCTCGTCTGGTTAAACCAATTTTGATAATATTTGATTAAAAATTTGGAATGACGATAAATTCGATTCTTGATTAATTACTAAATTACCTTTTTACCCAGATTTATGTTTATATTTCATAATCGGCGCCATTTGTAAAATACATTAATTTGTTCGTGTAAAATGTGTAGGCTATGCAACTTACGTTGGCAGAAGATCTTCTACTAGCTTCTCATCTAGCGCAGACACTGCTTCAAGTGCCTCCACTGACATCGGGGGCTCATAAAACCTGAAAGCAGAAAATATCATCGTACAGTTTTTTTTATTAAGTATATTTAGCGTTTTTTTTGTGAGAGTTTTTTTTTACTTTATATAGGCTTACGTTTGACTACAACTTAAAAAAATACTAGAAAGGATCCAGTTCTTCCAGTGGGAGGTGGCTTCGAAACAAAAAATAGCACAGATAGGCCACACAAGGTCGAATGCAGGTGGGAGATTATAAAAAAAAGTATATTTAGCTAAATTATTATATGACAGTATGACCATAAAAATAAAAATGAATCGGCTATGATGCTTTAAATAAAAGTTTATAAGTAAGTCCGTTTAAAAGTGGCCAACTCTGGTGTCGCAAGTTTTCAAACCGTCTGAAGCCTCTGACAATATGATTTAACGACCGCCGTACTATGCTACTGTAATAAGTAACCGGGGCATTCAATTTAACATGTCATCCGACCCACGGATGCGCCCAAATTTGTTGAAGTTACGAGCCTAGTAAAAAAACGTTTGTAAAAACTATCAAACTCACTTCTCCTCAATATTGTTCACGTGTGTGTTAGAGAATGCCGTAGACACGTGTGTGAGTGCTTTTAAGTTTCTGCATTCCTTTGCTAATTTCAACACTTCCTTGGTTCCTTTCACATTGATGGCGGTCGACACAGACAGTTTCTCGTCAAATTTGACAGTTGCAGCTGCGTTGATGATTATTGAGACCTGAAAGCGACATCTATTGGTCAAAACTGAAATGTATAGTGAGTTATTTTATTTTCTTGGTTCACATGTATATATAATTATTCCATGCTCATTAAAAAAATACTAACGTAGCGGTGTCTAATCAATTACTGCAACACAAACAAATTGGTAGCTTTATCTAATTAGATACAAATGTATAGTCTGTGCTTATATTTAAAGTGTTTTATGATCATTATTTTGTATTAATGGTTTGCACGTGTATAATTGTTTCATGTTAATTTATTTTGTAAACACACAATGTTGGTGTCTGATTAGGTACGTATCTGACTGTAATTTATTTAAGTTAATTCCGGTAAAAAGGTATTTTCAGCTACAAAGTAGGTAAGTACCTAACATTTACTTTGAATATATGTATATAGTGTATATGCTACAATAGGCACACTTAGTACCAGATGTAACAAAGCAAGTGATATTAATACATTGAACGTAATGTTATATAATGTATTTCCTTATTGTTTTACACCACATTCTTCTTTTTCCTTCATGCTTATCTCTCTAGCCAAAGGTTGCCAGGAAGAGATCGCTTTCAGCGATTATGCCGCCGCTTGTGGCACTAGCTTAGGTATAATTTGTTTTATGTATTGTTTTTTTAGTTTGTGTCAACAATAATGGATCTTATTACAAAACGTGGTTTAAATATAAGTCTAGACCGAGTCCGTTTTAGTTGTTCGAAAATTGACTGTCTACTGTCAAAATTATCAAACCGGCAAAATGTACCAATGTTAAATCAAAGTTCCATTTTAAAGTTGACATTTTCATTGCTTGTATGTGATGTCTGAACGACAAGAACCAACTTTTTAAGTCCTGGACTAATATTTAAACCGCGTTTTGTAATAAGACGGGAGTTTATCTATCTATGTGTTGTCTACCTTGCTTGTAAGAGTTTTTCTATCTTCATCGCTTATCCCGAGTCCAGGTAACTCCATGTCTCCAATGATGGGGACCACTTTGTGAACGCCCTTGGGATTCTCTTCATGAGCTCTGTGGAATAACTGAACACATTTGGATGTTAGAAAAAATCTTTCAGAAGACTTGATAACGTGGCAAGCCTGCTACATTTTAGACTACAGTGGTGCTTAACATCAGGCAGGCTGTAGTCAAACGTAAGCTCCTTTTTTGAAGTTGGTTAAAAACAGTTTCACCAGCGGACTAGTCTATATAATAAAAGGTACATGTTTGAGAGGAGGTACATATGTATGTCTATTAACATCTTCACGCTTTAATGACTGAACCTATTGGGATAAAAACGTAAACGGAGATAGATTAGATCCTGAATGAACAAAGAACCTCCTTTAATAATATGAGTAATTATATCCGTTATCTAGTACCCACGAGACTAGCGTTTGTTTAGTGTGGGACTAGATGACGCTGTGTACAACGTCCCGGAATATTTATTTATTTAAGCTTGCATTACTTATATATAATTAACACACAGTGTTAAGAAATAAATTATTTTTATTTTGACCTCGAGTGACACCGTATGTCAACGCTAGTGATTGATTAGTTTGGAAGTACCTCAGTAAGTACATAAATATCTTTATAGTCTGAGTTCACTGTCACAAACTGTTGGATTGTTTAGTTGTTACATTTACTATCTTATTTCTTAGTTTAATAATTTCAACTAATTGTGCTTATCGAGTGTAGGTAAAATAAAATGAACTCACAATTAAAAAGATACATTGTATAACAGTCGAGTAGGTAACTAATTTGAAAATAACTCGCAATTTGAGAGTTAACATTGTTTATATTTAACAACTTACAAAGTCGTCCAGCAGCTCGTGTATTCTCGCCCGGGGGTCCTTGCCCTTCTTGTTCCGCACGAGCACGTAGACAGTGTCGACATCTCCGCACGACCGAAGCAACTTCTCGATCAGCACTGAAAGTTGCCGGAGTTGGGTCATAGATGGCGCTTTTCACATTTTTAATTAGCTTAGTTGCTTTTATTTATATTCGTATTTTACATTGTATTTTCGTAATTTAATCAAATGTATTAAATTCAATCAGACGAGATATTGTTATTTGTGCAGCTTATTTTATATTTTAATGTTATATGTAGGTACATATGTGTTGCAACTTTACAGCATCAATAAAGATTATTTATCTATTATACGATACTACGCTTGTTTATATTAACTTTAATTAGTACCTTCCTAAGATCATACTTTCTGTTGTATTTTCAAATCAAAGTCAAAACTTAGGCCGAGAGTAAGCAAATGAAATATGAGTAAGGTAATTAAGAACCTCTGCCTCCCTTACCAAAAATATATATTTTTACATGAATGTTTTTTTAAAATATGGAACTCTCTGCCTGGAGCCTTGTTCTCAGAAAATTATAACCCAGGGGTCTTCAAATACAGAGTTAATATGTATGTTTCTTCCAGGGCAAGCGTGCTACATCTTAGACTACAGTGGAGCTTAACATCAGGCAGGCTGTAGTTAAACGCAAACCTATTCCATGTTAAAAAATAAAAATAATTATGTTTCCGTTGTTAAGAACTTGCAATATTGACATCAAACACCTAACGTTGTGCTTCGAAAGCCTATCTTGATTCACAATTATGTATATTCCGAACTCACTTCTCCTAACCGACTAGAGTCACTTGTGCATGCATCCATTAAATAATATGATATACTAGTGGACACCCGCGGCTGCGCTCATTTCGGGATAAAAAGTAGCCCATGACACTTGCCGGTCCTCATACTACCTACAAACTGGAAATCGTTTGCGTGATGAGCGTTTAAATAAACTGCCAAACGTAGACTCAGAGAAACAGATTATACAGACAGTCTATACATTGTTAAAACGTGTTCCTGTTATCAATTCTATATCCATTTTTTTAAATCTTCAATGTACCGGATGATCAAATTCCTGGCAGTCTTGTTATAAAACAAGTATATGAATCTTAATAATCTAATATTACATAATATTATCACCATATCTAAATCAATACCGAGTTTATTTTTTATACTTAACACTACACAAAAAAGGTAATTTAAAATGTTTTTTTGTCTGCCGTAAAGTAGACTATGAATATTACCGATCACATTAAGCCTTCTACTGTTATATAATAATTGTAGGTAAATGATAAAATGATTTTAATTGAAAAAGTACACACTACAGGCATTATTTAATTAAAATGATATCTTCTCACTTAAACTTCATAAAATGATTTATTGCTCAAATTAAAAGTACTTTTTCGAAATTACTGTTTTAAGTTGAAGTGCAAAAAGAAGTGATTCCGGCCAGGATCGAACTGGCGGCCTTCTGCGTGTAAAGCAGATGTGATAACCACTACACCACGGAACCGGTTGTATAATGCTGTCTTTGAGGCCGAACCGTTTATTCCAGTTTATTATGTCTAGAATGTGTGATCAAGAATACAGTTCTGTTAAAAGACACTCTAAATCCCTTTTTTATAAGGGTAATAGTATTCTTTGCTCTAAATTAAATAAAACATCCTTTATTTCTCTGCTACAAATTATATATTACCACATATTACTTATTATAATTTAGTTCAATTTTATCAGCAGAAGGTGTTTGTATCGCATAGGCCCAAATAGTTTTCAGCTCTTCTCTCTCTCTCTCTGGTCATCCTCAACCAATTAGTAATAGACAATATGGCTACCTACACATGTATGTATTAATGTTATTTACTTCATATATAAATCCCAAAATCAACTCATAATCTTTTATTGTTAGTGAAAACAACTGTAGGCTTATGTGTGTCATGATAAAATAATGCCCTGTTTTAGTTTAATTACTGTTTTCACTTTTTTAAATATCCTGTACCTAAGTAAGAGTTACATAGACCCATTTTTTATTAAATTAAAACCAACGTAGGTACATACATTATCGTGCTAATTACCGTATATCTACCTACACTTAATCCAGCATGTACATAAGTCATTATCAAATCATCAACAAGTTATATGAGACGCATTCATAATTCCAAAGGATTCATGGAGGTGAGGTTTGGGTAAAATAAAGCACACGTTGTATCACTAACTGTGTTATTTCATAAAAAAGCATCCCTCTAACATTCGTCGCGCACTGAAATAAATAACTTCCAATATTTGTTTCATCTTGCTTAAAGCAGAAAATAAAGTATTGCCTACATATGAATTATAAAAGCCACCAAATAATTTAGTTTGTGATCTTTTTAGAGTTTGTTGCCTGTCTGAAAGCACTTGGTTGGTCTTCTATTTAATTCAAGAAGTATTAGGTACCCACACTACTGACAATATACATAGCGGTAGCTTTACATACAGTGTTAGGTTTATCTCATCACTTGTAATATAGGTAGATTATTGTTTAATCCGCAAAGATTTATTTTTATTTGATTTTTATTTCTAACACATGCAAGGTTTCATACTTTTTGCCTGTCTGCTCAAAATAAATAGCGAAAATAGTTTTTGTTAACAATAAGTATATTTTTTGTAAGTACATAATTGTGTGTGTTGTGTGTTCACAGGATAACCTTCTCGACCACTCGGCTGGCTTTCAGACTGATTCTGCCATCTGAAATATTGTACAAATACATATTAGAACAGATAATTAGAGTTTAAGCCTTAAGTACCTAAGTATGTAATTGTGTGCACTATCAATCATATAGAGTACTACAAAAGTATGTTTGAAAATATAAAAATACCGAGGAGCGTATTTATGAATGATATTATACATTTTACAATATGCTAGATTATTTAGAAGGACAATCGACAGAGGCGATTGAAATATGGTCTAGTCTGAGATACGAGATTAAAACTTGGCGTAGACGTAAGAAAGTTTTGTCACGGATTATATTAATTTGGTTTTCTGTAAATGAATCTGATTTTCTTGCCAAGGAAAAGAAAGAATTAAGGAAAATTCATATTACGACTTTACAAATATCTCCAGATAAACGAAATTAAGGAAATAATTGAATTATTATAAAATCTGCTAAATATTATAAAAATAACAAAAACTGACTTACCTCGTCCACTAAATTACGCGCCGATTTTTTCCCAAAATATCAAGCGCACACTTAACACGCAAAAAATAACTCGGAACACACACAATAAACACCATGCATTTAGAAGACAGGCTAAATTACACTCTGATTGTTTGCACTTACGAAAACACAGGTCTTAAATCATAATTAGGTACAATACCTACGTAAATCACGGACACCTCCATTAGCCTTAAAAAAAACCGCATGCATATTTCTATGTTCATTTATAATAACCTACTATTTTTTGGGACCAAAAAAGTTTTTTAAAGCTTAAAATATATTCTTAATATATAAATAAAAGCTTCTGAAAAACACACCATGCAATGCACTCGAAAGACAAACACTCACCGCTCTATATACGATAAAAATATTACAGCTATGTGTTTATAAACCAAATGAAATAAGCTCATGATGACTCCTTATTTGCGTAATATACCTCCTAGCACAATATTATTGGGTGTTTCTTATTCCCCTAGAATTTTCTCAATGCCGCTTTAGTGCAATTTAATGAGACTCTGTATAATATGTACTTGTATGAACGATGTAAATTTGTACATACATATTGACATGTACTATGTACGTACAAAACATACGTGGGTATTATCTACACATCTGCGATGATTCTATTGTTCGTACAGGTATAGGTGCGTAAGTAAACAGGTGACAAAGTGATTTTAAAAACAAAGTTCAACGGTAGTAAACAAGGAAGTAGATTTGACGAGTTTTATTTATAGCCTTTACGCAGCACAGTAAGGTGATATTGCATATCAATTAGATTACTACTAGTTTTTTTGTCTGTGATAACATTTTAATTGAAGTTTAATATCATAGTTAATACAAGTTGGCTTAGCATAGGACTAGCTGGCGCTGTGTGATATTTCACGGAATATTTATAATAACACATCTATTTGGCCAACAATAATTACGTGGCCACCTCTGGTGTCGAGAGTTTATCAAGTAAAAAAACTAACAGTAGTTTGCGTTTACTTATGTACGTTTCAGATGGAATGTTAATATACATATATAATGATTCAATTTTCAACACGGACAATTTAAGCATTACGTTATAATATGAAAGAAAAAAGTAAAAATCAAAGCTAGATTTGATTATTGAGTAGGTAGTTAAAAGGTTATTGCCTCCAGATATAATAGCGGACTGGTTTTAATAAACGACTTTAGTGATTTGATGACGCAGGTACAGTTGGGTTTATATTGGGAGTAGGTAGTTTATAAGTACATAATATGTATGTATACCTATGTATATTACGGATAATGGTCGGTATTACAATAAATGTAGGTTCACCCGGGTGTACCAATGCCAGATACAACACTGCCAAGCGCTTTGGATAAAGTATGAATTGAATAATAAAAATAATAATAATATTTAAACTTTAAATTCAGGCTCAAATTTTTTAACGCATTTTTTGCATCTTCACTAATTCGTGAAATTTGGAAAAAGCCTCAAAGTTTTTGTATTATAAGTACTGATGGATATTGTGTATACGTACACGAAACACAGTAATAACTATTTATTCATCAGAATGTTAATTTAATGCACTTTATAAATCAATCACATTTTATGACAAATAAAATTGGCATGCATCGTGATATAAAAAGCGAACCACACAAAAACATAGGTACCTGAAGTTAATTTGGATTTCGCTAAATAAAACTATAAATAAATAATAATCACACGTGTGAATATATCTTAATAAACGGAGTTTGCGTCATTCATTTACTTAATCAATTTAAGAAATAAAAGGACATGCAGCAGGATGCCTTTTACGAGTACAAAAAATGTAAACAAAGATATATTTTAGGTATGTGTTGGGTGCATTTAAGTGTTGTTGCCTTGACTTTATACGATATATAAAACTTTATGAAAAATATTGCATCTAAAAATATTGGAAAGGTAGAGCTATTTTAGTAAGGCTTTTTGTATGTTTAGTGGCATTTAATTTTGGGCGCTTCCGTGGGTCGGATGACACGTTAAGTTGTAGGTCCGGATGTTTGTCTAGTACGGCAGTCGTTAAGCCATGTCAGAGGCCTTTAGGGCAGCTTGATGAACTCTCGACACCAGAGTTGGCCACTCCCATTAGATAAGAAGAAGATTATGTTAGGTAGATAAAGCAACAGATGTCATGTGCGTTGATTATGCGGTATTTATTCAAGTTCAACTAACCTACACATTTAGGTGTAAAACAGATTCCACGTGTGTTTACATATTTAGTGTTTTGTTTCTAGGGCCAAATTGAAAGTTCTTAGAATGGACCACTTAAAAACATTATTTAAATAAAACTAGTTTAGATTCTGGATTTATCGTCAAAGCGTGCAATGGATTTTTTATGACTTTCGATGTCATTTAAGTCAGCAAAAAGTTATGATAGACTTCGATTGCACTTTCACAATAAAGTCCCGTCTAGTGCCACTGTTTACAGCTGATTTAATGAATTTAAAGGGGGTCACAATAATCTCACCGATGATTGGCGTGAAGGAAGACTTTCTTCAGCGATGACTGAAGATAACATCAGCGTTGTAAGACTCTGACAAAAGACTAACCTATCAGCAGATTCAGACAAGCTTAAGCATGCGTATGACACATGCACAAAATCTTTCATAAACATTCAGCGGCCAGGAAGCTGTGTGCCCGCTGGATACCTCAGCGGCCAGGAAGCTGTGTGCCCGCTGGATACCTCAGCGGCCAGGAAGCTGTGTGCCCGCTGGATACCTCAGCGGCCAGGAAGCTGTGTGCCCGCTGGATACCTCAGTGGCCAGGAAGCTGCGTGCCCGCTGGATACCTCATAATTTGACCGAAGCCAAAAACTCCGCAGAGTTGACTGATGCCTAGAAATGATCCAAAATTTTAACGGAGGTGACTCAAATGTTGTGGTTGACATACCTACTAACAGATGACAAAAGCTGGATTTATTGTCACGATCTGGAAATCAAAAGGCAGTCAGCTCAGTGGGTGTTTCCTTCCGAGGAGTTGCCAACAAAAGTAAAGGGTGGTCCAAGAGTTGGAAAAAAGATGGTGGCATTTTTCTTTGAAAGGACTCGATATTACGTGTCAATTGAAATAGAAAATCTTAGAACGGTTAATGCAGAGTGGTATAATAATAATTGTTTGCCACTTGTCTTGGAAATAAATGTAGAGAAGCGACCTCGCAGCAGGGTCCTCCTTCATCACGACAAAGTCTCGTCGCGCACTGCCAGGACAACGATCGACTATTTGGTGACCTCAGACGTGGATTACTGGGTCATCTACTATGAAGCTATGACCTCGCACCTTGTTGTTTTTATTTATTCCTAAAGATAAAAGAATAACTTCGAGAAAAACGTTTTATGGACACCGAGGAAGCAGTGACTGCGTTTCAAAAGGCCGTCAAAGAACCCCTAAGTCCGAATGGGCAAAGTGCTTCTCCAGTGGTTCCATCGGATGCAGCGGCGTATTGATGAGAATGGACACTACATTGAAAAGTTATAATAAAACAAAAACTTACTAGGTTGCTTAGTTTTTGATTTTCTAAAAACTTTCAGTTTGACCCTCGTAACACACATTTTCAAAACTATCAATGTGCGCAAACGACAAAACAACTACTAGGCTAACCTACTAAGATATTCATTCAAATTTATAAAATTTTAATAAAACATCTAATAGAACTGTATATTAACGAAACATTCGTCACATTGTTGGTCTTATTTTGATCTGAATATGAGAAACACTCAATTAGATGAGCTTCCTCTGCGTTTCTTCATATGCAGGTTGCTAGAATCTTTATAGGCTCTTAAGATGTTTAGAAAAGTACATGTCTAATACTCTAGACACAATAATACGAGCTTTTTCGAAGTTGTAAAAAATAAGTTGTAGTCAAGCGTGAGCCTATCTCATGTAAAAAAGTGTATCTGTGTGCAATGCCCCTAACAACCAAGGCAGCCTTGACAATAGACTTCCACTTTGAAACGCCTTATAGCGCAAGTTCAACCAATTAAGCCATACATTTTCATTAAACAACAATCGAGTGACCTACATCATTCTATTGCGCACTAAATGCCTTAAATCAACAATGTGATTAATTGTATGCGTAGGTTCCGAGGTTTTTCATAACTTTTTGGTAATTTCAAGGTATTTTATAAGCAGGTAATATTAAGTACGTAGTTTAAAGGAATAGGTACCCATAGAAGTAGGTCTAAAACAAACTGTAGGTAGATGAACCTAATGTTTTATAACCGATGTTGCGGTAAAACACAAATATAAAAAAAACTAGACTGATCGTGAATAATATACTAAATTATTAACTTTTTAGAATACTTTTGTGATATTGATACGAGTATTTTAATACATATTATGTACGCGAAATATGTGTGTTTATGTGTGTGTAATTTACGCGATTTACACGTGAGTGAAAACCGTTTTAGTTAATCTTTTGACATATTATGTCAAGAAATATTACGCAAGTCTTCTTTACTTTCATAAACTTTCTTATAAAATCGGATTCAAAACATCAAATTATATTTGCATATAAACGGCCTAAGTAGGTATAGATACTAAAGGTGGGATCCCATCACTGTACTGAACTGTGCGACAAAACACTTAGGTTTAAAAAACTTGACCGCGCAAACAAAATAAAATGAAGCTTGGTTAGAAACTGTCGACTCCCGAGCTGGGTGGTTCACTCTCATGGTAGCTATGAAGCTTGGTTAGAAACTGTCGACTCCCGAGCTGGGTGGTTCACTCTCATGGTAGCTATGAAGCTTGGTTAGAAACTGTCGACTCCAGAGCTGGGTGGTTCACTCTCATGGTAGCTATGAAGCTTGGTTAGAAACTGTCGACTCCCGAGCTGGGTGGTTCACTCTCATGGTAGCTTGCATTAAAGCAATCATTTCCATACTTTGTTGTAATAGCACGAATCATTTTCTATCACAGGCATCATTACAGGATATCATTCTTGTCTAAATATTCTCCAATATGTTTTGACTAAGTCCGTAACCTATCGCACAATTCACCACTAGGTACTGAAATCCCACCTACCATCTAAACCACCAACACATGCGACTCACCTTTCCCCAAGAAGCCAGTTCCGCCAGTAAGCAACACACACTGGCCCTTATAAAAGTTCTGGATCTCAGTCCTGGATCCTTTACCCTTGGTGAGGCGACGTTTCTCCTCCTCCTTGGCGTCGAGTTTGTCCTCATCTCCGTAGCAGTTCTCCAGATCGTTGGCGGAAACAAACTCGTGGTCTTCCGAGAAGTCTAGAATCGGCGCTGTGGGGTTCATGGCTTGGTTCTCCACGTCAGCAATGCGGACTGAGTTCTCCAGCTCCTAAAAAAATAAGTAAGCTTGTATCAGAATGGCCAATTTTACCAAAGAAAGTGCACAACCAACCAACAATCTCAGACATGACTTAACAAAATATCATTTACTATCATATATTTGTATTACCTTCCAGCTAGTATAATTAATATGTATTTCTTTTGGAAAATTGTATGTGTGCAAGTATGAATAAATAAATAAATAAATAGCCTATGAAGGGATCTGTGGATTTTGTTTACTTAGCAACAATATAAAAAATGCGTATGTGGGACTTCCTTTAAACTAGTTTTGATATACTATGCATACATCACCTGCATATGTCTACCTATTATTCAATTCAATTCAATTCAAAATATATATTGCGGAATATAGGTTACACAGTTGTTAAAATATTACATAATGGACCTCTATACTCCCACCCATAGGGCACGCAATTTACAGACAACAAAATAAAAATATAAAAAATACAAAAGAAATCTTTCATTTAGAACATTAAGATTGTTTTTAAATTTTATTACAATTTCACAATCGCAAATTTCAGCTGGTAATTTATTCAGAGCATTCAGTCAATTATATGTTACAATCATTAAAGTCTTATATCAATACCTAAATCTTTGTCCGAGATAAATTCATCTACCGTATAATATGCTTTGCCTACAAGAAAGTCGTTGAGTTGTCTTTTAAATATATTAACATTGGTTAGTGATCTAATGTCAATGGGTATTTTGTTGTATATTAGAGGAGCAATACCAAACACACTTCTATTATAGGAGGCTGTTCTTCTATTGTGGGCATATATCATTCCCTCACGTCTACTACCCGTTTCAGTCATTTTGAAAAGGTCAGGGTTTGTTTTTATGAACATGGCAACTTCACTTATATATATTCCGGGGACGGTGAGTAATTTAAATCTACTAAAATTATTTTTACATGACTGTGTTTTTTTCAGGCCGCATATAGCGCGAATACAACGTTTCTGCGCCAGTAGCGCTTTTGAGTTTAATTCTTTTGTCGAGTAGCCACAAAAAATAATGCCATATCGTAGGATTGAGGCAGCATGACCATGGTATGCAGTTAACATCGTGTTTTCGCTCACTACCTTACGCATCTGATACAAAGCATACGCTGCTTGGTGCAGCCGATTGCATACAACTTCAATATGATACTTCCAACCCAATTTGTTGTCAATATTGATGCCTAAGAATCGTGTCATATTGGTTTCTTCTACTTTCTGTCCGTTATAGTCTATGTCCAGATTAGCCGTATCATTGTGTTTAAGTCTAAAATACATAAATTTGGTTTTGTCAATATTTATCTCTAAATAATTGTTATTGAGCCAGGTTACTACTGTTGTCAATGTATCGTTGATGTCAGATTGTATGTCATTTAAATTTGAATTTGTAAACAGAATTGTACTGTCATCGGCGAACAATGTGAATCGGTTCTTATCGGGTAAGCACGCTCCATCTTAGGCCATAGCCTTACTTGCTATCAGGTAAACTATGGTCAAGTGCAAACCCGTTCAAGTTAAAAAAAAAAAATGTCAAATGGTGATTCGTTACATTTGGTAAGTCGTTTATGTATATGAGGAACAAGAGCGGACCCAGCACACTTCCTTGCGGAACACCATATTTCACCTCGCGTATATTTGAATTGAATTTCAATATTTTCATTGATTTATTACAAAGTCTACTTATTTCTGTAACTTGTAGCCGATTGCATAGGTATGATTTTATAAGGATAGTATATCAAAACTACATTACTATAATATAAATTTTATATTATAGGTGTTTGCACAATATAGTGCGTGAAACACGAATTTCTACCAATGCATGTTTTTGCGCCTAATTTATTTATTTATACACATTATTTTGATATAAAAAGCACCTATAACCAGCCTTTAACTCTTCTAAGACCTCATAATACTTAGATACCAAAAATAATGATGATTCGTTCAGCCGTTCGTGCGTATTGAGTTTAAATAAACAGACATACAGATAAACAAAAATAATGATGATTCGTTCAGCCGTTCGTGCGTATTGAGTTTAAATAAACAGACATACAGATAAACAAAAATAATCTAAAAACTGCTGAAACGTGTTCTGTTCTGGATTTAAAGTATCTAAACCCAATTTTTTTCTAATATCTTCTACGTTCTGATTGTTGACTCTCATTAGCTTTATTTGTATGTATAGATGCTACCTACACATTCAAACCAAGTCACATATATTAATTGCCTATAGCTTTCTAGTACATATTGGTACATCATCATCATCATCCACAGCCCTTGGGATCCCACTGCTGGGTATAGGCCTCCCTTTGCATGTGCCATCTGCGTCGATCTTGTACATACATGCAGGTTATCCTGCAGCTCCTTGCTGAGGTTGCGCACGTTTTCCAGGTCCTTCAGCTGCTTCTCGGAGGGGGCTCCGTACACATCCAGATCTAGCTTCTCCCCGCGCCGCTGGGCTTCCAACCACCTGCAATAATACATTAAATTAACATACGGTAAGGTACGGTAAGGTACATTATGTTATATATAATGTTTATCTTAATGGCAACATGCAATTTCTTTTAAATATCATCATCATCAGCCTAATGGAACCCTCTGCAGGATATAGGCCTCCTCCCTCTTACGCCAATACTCTCTGTCTTGCGCTGTTGTTGCATTTAAATATAGGTATATATATATAATGTATAATTATAAGCATGTCGTAGTTTACGTTAGGCTTCCTTCAAGTGATTTTGACAAGTGAATTATACCTTTGGAAATGTTATAATGTAAAGAAGCCAGTTTACCAAAATATCTTTCAAAATGAGTATTGCATATAACTATAATGTCTTCAGCCTAGTCTACGTGGTTTGCGTCAAACTTTGTATTAGGTGTGTATGTATGTATATGCTTATAAAACTTGCTTATTTTGTAAGCCCGTTTGACTGGTATCATATTAAACCAAAAGTTGTATAGAACAATATTTAATTTTTTTATTACTTCGCTGTAGTTGATCCTAGACTACAACAATGCTTAACATCAGATCATACTGCCTTCAATTCTACCGTCACTTTACTGAACAAATCTAAGCCTATCAAAGAAAATTGCATCAAAATCGGCCTAGTTATCTATACTAATCTATACTAATATTATAAAGCTGAAGAGTTTGTTTGTTTATTTGTTTGTTTGAACGCGCTAATCTCAGGAACTACTGGTGCGAATTGAAAAAATCTTTTTGTGTTGGATAGACCATTTATCGAGAAAGGCTTTAGGCTATATAACATCACGCTGCAACTAATAGGAACGAAGAAACAATGGAAAATGTGGAAAAAACGGGGAAAATTATTCATCTTTGAGGGCTTCTGTTGCGTGAGCTGCATAAACGGTTCAAGTCGTGGGTAACAGCTATAATTTATAAAGCTGAAGAGATAGTTTGCAAAAATAAATACGATGCCCAAAATAACCATTCCACGCGGACGAAGTCGCGCGCACAGCTAGTTTAGAAGATATAATGTATACAACAGCGCCCCCTGGTGAGTTGTCAAAAAAACGGTACGTTACCTGCTCATGTTTTCTTTTGTGATGCTGGAAGTGTTATTCAATGGAGACGCTTCCAGGGATTGGCTCATGATCTGTAGACAAGACGAATAAATATTTTGATATATTATGATATGATATATTATGAGGAGAAGTTGAACATAACATGATATTTTTACATTATGTTTTTTATAGCGTAATAAAGAAACATAATTGAGTACCGAAAATACCCAATAGAAAAGACATCAACGCGTGCCTCATTATCCTGTCCCCAAGATTTCTTTTATTACAAAGCCAAATTGGAATCCTAATTCTTTTATTATTTTATTGGTATATATCAGTATCGACATATAAAAGTAACAGCCTCAACCGCTTGTCTGGTTAAATTTGGCGGTTTAACACACTTCAAAAGTCACGAAATATGAATATATTGATGACAATGATATTGAAATCCAACGATTTAATTGCGGACTAGTCAGGGCACCAATATATTAAAAATCCAAAGATTTAATTATGAATTTCATTGCTTGTCGCGTTATTACCAAGTGGGGGAAAAAATATAATTGCGAAATTTCTAGTCCGGGCACAAATATATAGGTACATACAAGCCAACGAATTGATTGTAAAATTCCTTGCTCAAAGCCTTGTTTTCAAGAGGCAAAAAATAATAATAAAAAACACTCTTTAAGCACAGCACGATCACTCACCAGATGGCCAACTAAACCAGCAACGAAGCTCCTACTAAATGAATTAAATACAACCAAATCAATCCAACTAATTTTAAATTCCCGTTGGTCCCATTGTATGGTAAAGAGTAACTACGTATGAATATGCGGGAGGTCAAATGTCACATAACGTTCGGGCTGTGGACTATAGTGGAGCATGTGGTCTTCAGGTGGTATTAATGACGTTTTAGTTTCGTAGGTAGGCGGTGGGGTCAACTGAAGTAACCCTATTATTTTGTATAGGTATAGGAATGTAGTGGTTTAAAATTTAAGTCTACTTTTTTCCAGCCTTGGAAAAGTCTGCTTTTTATTATTTTTAATTTATTATTTTCTAATATACCTACTTAGGAATATAACTCTGAAATTATTTTACGCCTAAATAAAATAGTTAACAACTAGCGCCAATTAACTTTATTTACAATAATATAATATAAAAACAAGTGAAGGAAAACTAAACATACTACTTCTAACTACTTGTAACTACTACAAAAAGGGGCACTTAGAAAATAAGAAGAAAAGCCTAAAGATAATCTAAGTTAACAACTACATTTGAGTTACTAAAAGAAAGTCCTATCCCACCAAAAACATCCTGAAAAAAATTGCCAAGTCTCGATAGAGCTGCTTGTTTATCTCTAATAAGTAATGAGATCTCTAGAATTAGTTAAGCCAAGTCTAAGGTTCCTTACTGCGATTTATTTATTATTATAGTTAATTTTACGTGACTTTGCCGTTGAACATTCTTTACATGTTTAGTGGATACAAGTTTATTAACTAATTTATTTGCAGATTTATTCAAATCTTCTAAAATTTTGCCTATTATGTAGAGTCCACTTAACTATTTTTTCTGATTCTAATCTATCTTAATTTTTCGTTAGAACTCTGGTTATTGTTTCTATGTTTCCCTTAAACTTTAATTAATCATAACCTACTACTTACAAGTCAACGACCAAGTCACATAAAATTAACTATAATAATAAATAAATCGCAGTAAGAAACTTTAGACTTGGCTTAACTAATTCTAGAGATTTCATTACTTTTTAGAGATAAACAAGCAGCTCTATCGAGACTTGGCAATTTTTTTACAGAATGTTTTTGGTAGGATTTCACTCCTTTTTGACAGGACGTGGACTAATATGTATATATACATCCATGTTTATCCAGAGGTTCTCAAAAAGGGGGCTGAAAATGCGGCGAAACGGTTCGAGAAAAGGATGGTACGACAGTGTTTGCTTCGCGCTCGACTTGGCGGGGGCACTACCGTGCCCCCAGATATCAAAACAATACATACAATACCTACAAATGTCCTAAAAATTGTCTAGTTTACCAATCTACTGCTTCTATTATTTTGAGCCAACTTAGTAAATACATTGTTGTACTATCTAATCTTCAAATAAAAATGATGTATAGACTTAAAACATCATCCCTTTATCTATAAAAAGTGCTGGGCATAAGCCCCTAATCTTTACACATCAAAACCAAACGTGTCTTGCATAAGTCGTGGCCTCAGTTTTATTGCCCTTGTTGTCGTTCAAATGCATATCACAAGTAAATATTACATAAATATGTATGTATGATAATGTATATGCACCTATGTTTGCATGGTTAATAGTAAGAACCCATAACTTTTGAAGGGTGGCTTTAGCATGTATAAAGGAACAAATTGAATACGATTTTTTTTCAGGAAAACGCTATTAAATATCAGCCGGTCCATAGATCGTCTTACAAATAGTATGCCGAACCTACTATTTACACGAGCTTTCAATGATTGTAAAGCAAACGTTGCTTCCCAACTACACTTGCTGAGAACTAGTACGTGCCCAGACTGGTCGCTCGGCACCTTTAAGGGCTTTAGTTGATATTTAAAGCAATTACTTTTGATTTCTTTAGTACTTAAAAAAAGGCTTCAACATATTTGTACTCCGATTTTTATTAAATACCTACTTACACGAAAAAAAATTTGGTTCTCCATATATTTTGTCAAGGAGCGAAGAACTTTAGTAAATAAATAAATATTTCAGGATATATCACATAGCGCCATCTAGCCCCAAACTAAGCTTACGCTTGTATTATGGGTACTAGATAACGGATATAATACATATATATTTTTTTCGTAAATACATACTTATTATACAAAGAAACGACTAGATACAAGTAATGACAAATTTATAAAAATTTAACTACTTGTGTTATGCGGGAATCGAACCCGCACCCGCACCAACAAGAAGACAGAGCCACTAGCAACTAAGCTAACAGGGCAGTCAGTATGGATCAGCTGTTTTTGACCGGTTGAAGGTTGTGTGTTAATTACCAGTAACTCCGTATAAACATGTACCTGCATACTGTACATAGGTACGCGTGTGTCGCGCGTGCGTGGAATACGTCCGTGATGGTGGAAACACGAGTTTGCATTTAATTCATACGAATGTCATTTTTATAAAGGACTTTATTTTATCGCCAAGACTAAGGAATGAAAATATATAACTAAGGATTTAATATTAAGCACTCATAAAATAACATATAATTGATTAGGTTCTATGAAGATTTACTTATGAAGACAAGAAAAATATGAATATACCCATATTACCTATACAAGAGTATTTTATAGCTGTCTCTTATTTATTTCCATGTTTAAACCGTATTAGAATTCAGGAAAAACTTCACCCTAAAATAAATCCTAGACCTTAGGTCATTACTTATAAAGTGAATCTTTAGTCACAAAAGATACCTAAAAAAAAAACAAAATAGATGGGACTCGTATGTACCGTAGGTTATCCAAAGATGTTTGTGAGATAACCTATGGCTGTGCAGTTCCCTTCCTTATTACAATTAAGATAATTGCTACCGAGTTGTAGTTTAATGTTGCGATTTTTCAAGGATTTGTTTCGCGGTTAGTAAGGGTTTATAGGTTAAGTATAGGAATTGTGTATTGACTGTAAAGTTAATCATAGCTATGATTGACATTGAATCGAACAACAGAAGACAACGTGATTCAAATTGAATTGTTATTGTTTGGTTTTTTTCTTGTTTATTTGTTTAGTTTTGTTTGTTTGGTGGCTTCTAGCCAATCGAATAGACTATATTTAATTAAATATATTTATAGAAATTCCGCGAATTGATGTCATTTTCGTGTAAAGGAGGAAGAAAATTTCTATTAAAAATAATTTAGTAAAATCTGTTCAATAAACATTGCTCTCTCTGACTTTATTATTTGTTAATGAATCCATATCGAAGTCCACCGACATGTTTGAGGACCACAAAACCCACAGACATGTGTCCTCCGTGGAAGGACCTGGGCGACCACCACGATGTATCTGCCCAAGAGAACTCCCCTGAAGAATTTACTCTGCGGGGGAGTCACGACCCTCAGCCGTGAGGAATAAGTCTAAGGAGGAGGATGAATCCATAGTAAATAAGTATTTTCAACACAAGTAACCTGAGTTACAAACAAGTATGTCTCACGGACTCTCTCGTTTCCTCAAGCACCTCAATAAGGCATTCAACCGCGAGATCTAGTTTATAATTGGACCACTCACGTCATAGCTAAATTATCCTACCAGATACTTGCGGCGCAGAATATCTGTTATCTGTACACAATAAAGGTAACGAGGGTCATATCTATACGTGAGTATGGAAGATATTCGGAAAATAATTGTCTGCGGGGATACTTTAAATCGAGGCCAGAATACGCTTCAGCAGTGTTTACAATAATTGACTGTTCATCTGTTTACTTAAACGTGCACCGCGCCATGATTGTAGGTGTGTGTGCAGTGTGAGCTCCTGGACATACATATACATAAAAACCGATGAGATGACGGACAGTTTATTTTTTAGTTTTTTTGTTTATCTATCATATTTATGAGATGTTTGTTTACAAGTATGCTTTTGATATAAATCTGAAGTAAGAACAGGCTTTTTTCCTAAGACGGATAAACTGAATTGATAAAAATCAAAAAATCTGTTCAAGAAGAAAGGTTGATGAAACTATTCATAGCTATATTTAAAAAAAAAAGTCAGCATGGAAAAATAGTATGTAGACATGAGCTATCGTAACTTAGATGTATTTAACCATACACTTGCAATAAAGCACTTTATTACATTTCTTATGATGAAATAAATAAATAAATTCTTTTAAAACTATTTTTTAAATTTACTTAAACGTCGCCCTTATGTGAAAAGTAGGTATATATATACCTATAAAAATCAATATGTATAACAATTAAAAAAATTTGCTTAACTCAGCAACAATACTTACTACAAACAATACTAATTAATATTAATTAGTAATTTCACAAACATCGCGTCCATCGCGTGCTGAATAAGCCTTCTACATTCATCGACGTACAATAATAATGGACTGGCTTTAGTGCACCAATTTGCACGCGCACGGAGCCAACTCAGCTTAAAACTAACTCAAGTAACACCTATGTGATTATTATTTACCGAGTAGAAGAAGGTTAGTGACGCGCGGCTCTAGATCCCACTGGCAAACTTGGCGTTAGCAAATATTGACTGATACCTTACCAAAGTCTTTGACTACTTAAAAATAACTCAAGTAACACCTATGTGATTATTATTTACCGAGTAGAAGAAGGTTAGTGACGCGCGGCTCTAGATCCCACTGGCAAACTTGGCGTTAGCAAATATTGACTGATACCTTACCAAAGTCTTTGACTACTTAAAAATAACTCAAGTAACACCTATGTGATTATTATTTACCGAGTAGAAGAAGGTTAGTGACGCGCGGCTCTAGATCCCACTGGCAAACTTGGCGTTAGCAAATATTGACTGATACCTTACCAAAGTCTTTGACTACTTAAAAATAACTCAAGTAACACCTATGTGATTATTATTTACCGAGTAGAAGAAGGTTAGTGACGCGCGGCTCTAGATCCCACTGGCAAACTTGGCGTTAGCAAATATTGACTGATACCTTACCAAAGTCTTTGACTACTTAAAAATAACTCAAGTAACACCTATGTGATTATTATTTACCGAGTAGAAGAAGGTTAGTGACGCGCGGCTCTAGATCCCACTGGCAAACTTGGCGTTAGCAAATATTGACTGATACCTTACCAAAGTCTTTGACTACTTAAAAATAACTCAAGTAACACCTATGTGATTATTATTTACCGAGTAGAAGAAGGTTAGTGACGCGCGGCTCTAGATCCCACTGGCAAACTTGGCGTTAGCAAATATTGACTGATACCTTACCAAAGTCTTTGACTACTTAAAAATAACTCAAGTAACACCTATGTGATTATTATTTACCGAGTAGAAGAAGGTTAGTGACGCGCGGCTCTAGATCCCACTGGCAAACTTGGCGTTAGCAAATATTGACTGATACCTTACCAAAGTCTTTGACTACTTAAAAATAACTCAAGTAACACCTATGTGATTATTATTTACCGAGTAGAAGAAGGTTAGTGACGCGCGGCTCTAGATCCCACTGGCAAACTTGGCGTTAGCAAATATTGACTGATACCTTACCAAAGTCTTTGACTACTTAAAAATAACTCAAGTAACACCTATGTGATTATTATTTACCGAGTAGAAGAAGGTTAGTGACGCGCGGCTCTAGATCCCACTGGCAAACTTGGCGTTAGCAAATATTGACTGATACCTTACCAAAGTCTTTGACTACTTAAAAATAACTCAAGTAACACCTATGTGATTATTATTTACCGAGTAGAAGAAGGTTAGTGACGCGCGGCTCTAGATCCCACTGGCAAACTTGGCGTTAGCAAATATTGACTGATACCTTACCAAAGTCTTTGACTACTTAAAAATAACTCAAGTAACACCTATGTGATTATTATTTACCGAGTAGAAGAAGGTTAGTGACGCGCGGCTCTAGATCCCACTGGCAAACTTGGCGTTAGCAAATATTGACTGATACCTTACCAAAGTCTTTGACTACTTAAAAATAACTCAAGTAACACCTATGTGATTATTATTTACCGAGTAGAAGAAGGTTAGTGACGCGCGGCTCTAGATCCCACTGGCAAACTTGGCGTTAGCAAATATTGACTGATACCTTACCAAAGTCTTTGACTACTTAAAAATAACTCAAGTAACACCTATGTGATTATTATTTACCGAGTAGAAGAAGGTTAGTGACGCGCGGCTCTAGATCCCACTGGCAAACTTGGCGTTAGCAAATATTGACTGATACCTTACCAAAGTCTTTGACTACTTAAAAATAACTCAAGTAACACCTATGTGATTATTATTTACCGAGTAGAAGAAGGTTAGTGACGCGCGGCTCTAGATCCCACTGGCAAACTTGGCGTTAGCAAATATTGACTGATACCTTACCAAAGTCTTTGACTACTTAAAAATAACTCAAGTAACACCTATGTGATTATTATTTACCGAGTAGAAGAAGGTTAGTGACGCGCGGCTCTAGATCCCACTGGCAAACTTGGCGTTAGCAAATATTGACTGATACCTTACCAAAGTCTTTGACTACTTAAAAATAACTCAAGTAACACCTATGTGATTATTATTTACCGAGTAGAAGAAGGTTAGTGACGCGCGGCTCTAGATCCCACTGGCAAACTTGGCGTTAGCAAATATTGACTGATACCTTACCAAAGTCTTTGACTACTTAAAAATAACTCAAGTAACACCTATGTGATTATTATTTACCGAGTAGAAGAAGGTTAGTGACGCGCGGCTCTAGATCCCACTGGCAAACTTGGCGTTAGCAAATATTGACTGATACCTTACCAAAGTCTTTGACTACTTAAAAATAACTCAAGTAACACCTATGTGATTATTATTTACCGAGTAGAAGAAGGTTAGTGACGCGCGGCTCTAGATCCCACTGGCAAACTTGGCGTTAGCAAATATTGACTGATACCTTACCAAAGTCTTTGACTACTTAAAAATAACTCAAGTAACACCTATGTGATTATTATTTACCGAGTAGAAGAAGGTTAGTGACGCGCGGCTCTAGATCCCACTGGCAAACTTGGCGTTAGCAAATATTGACTGATACCTTACCAAAGTCTTTGACTACTTTTTGCATAAAAATATTTGAACCAAACATCTAGCACAACCGTTATGATATTAAAGTTAATTTCCAGCTGAATGAAGTGCTCATCAAACCATCATATTTCATTAGCTACACGCGTAGAGAGTAAATACGCTTTCTTCTAGGTAAGCGTGCAAGACTGTAGATTACAACGTTGCTTAACATCAGGCAAGTTGTAGTCAAGCGTGAGCCTATATCATGTAAAATAATAAAAAAACGGGTTCATGCAATACAAAACAAACTAAACGATTTAATTTATTTTTTAAGAGATATGTATTGGCATGCCCTGTCCATTAATATACTAAGTCTATATAAATACCTATAGCCAGTACCACCTAACCTTGCTGAACCATTTGCCGTGATCTTGGCAGCGGCCGACAGCCATGTTTAAGTGTTTACTTGATTGCGTTGACTTGAAAGTACTTAGTTAGTACTTATTGCTTGGAGCTGAGAAGTTGGTGCATTACAGAGCGTTGAAATAGATAGTTAATTATGGTTTAGATGTCCTTGGATTTATAACATAGGATTTAATTAGAGCAACATAACTTTTTACCTAATAAACGAATTTTGATCATACTTGTTTTATTGAAAAGAGTATTATCAATCTGCTTCCAAGTTTTACTCTTCGAATCGTATTCCGCATTACTGGATATCTTGACTCCCCGCAGGATTGAAGGTAGTTCATATATATTAAAAAAGCTTCACAACTTTACTGTTTTAGCTGGTGTCTGGGCACGTGCGTTTAAAACTATTGATTTCAATTTCTGTGTGAGCTACGGTATCAGCTCTATGTGGTGTGCTCAGCTCCGATAGTTTATTTGTCAAAATGAGTTTCAGACTCGTAGTTAGAACACAGAAGAAGAAGTAGTTGTTGAAGAGTTGCTTTAGTAGTTAAAGTCAGATTATGACGTATACAGTATGTACAGTATCGATGTGTTTGTACGTAGCTTGTGAAGGTGTGAGATCGCACCGGACAATCGAGTGAGCGATGGATTTTATTTATTATTATGATATTAATATGTAGCTAAAACCAATATAACGCTACACCAAAATTACAAACAATTCTGTAACTTCATCTAGCTATGAGTACCTACTTCAGGCTGTTGATAATAATGATGTGCTATTCGTTGTCCATACGTGTCACACCACATTGAAGCGAGCCGCTCGTAGTAAACAACAATAAGTATATTTATGTATAACAATGC
The DNA here is from genome assembly GCA_927399415.1 of Macaria notata. Lineage (NCBI taxonomy): Eukaryota > Metazoa > Arthropoda > Insecta > Lepidoptera > Geometridae > Macaria > Macaria notata. Next base: position 13,012,252 of record OV656742.1, read on the forward strand.
TAAGGTCGCGCTATATTCAGCTCTAGTGCCAGCGCGATATAGCGCACCTAGCTCTCGTTTGCTTTGTACGGGCTTTGTCTAACACATAATGAGATCCGATTAAAATCAACTAGGAATAATACTGTTGGAAGGAATAATACGGCGAGTTGGTCAAAAACGCAAACTTTTGCAGACCGTCAAACAACGCAAAGTTGCGTACTTGGGTCATGTGCTCAGGCACGATAGGTACGAACTTTTGCAACTTATAATGATGGGAAAAATTGCGGGGAGAAGACGAGTCGGTCGCAGAAAGAAGTCCTGGTTGCGGAACATTCGAGAATGGACCGGGACCAGAAGTGCCGCAGAATTGTTTCGTTTGGCAATGAACAAAATAAAGTATGCAGAGCTGACTGCCAGCCTTCACTAGTTGGAGAGGCACCATAAGAAGAAGAAGAAGGAATAATACACAATTATTAATAAATTATGACACAAGTCAGACGTTCATTCAATATAAAGATATTTATTTGACAAACCACTGTAGTTGGCGTGTCACAATAACATACCTTATTAGGTACCTACCTACTAGATTAATGTATACAATGGTGTGTTTCATGTGAACCCCGAACAAGACTGGGCCTGTAGCCTGTAGCTCGGTAGTTCGACACTGAGAGTAACCGAAATGTAAGTGATTCGCGGAACAAAATTCAAATGTAGGTATTTTTGAATAAGATAAAAACTTTTGTCTATATCACTATAATAACAAACTGCATTTTAATAAGATGAAGAAATGATTATTGAATTAATGAAGAAATTATGAATGCAAAGTTGCAACATACTTAACAGAAATGTAATTTACATATGTATGCTACACAATGTTTTGTCAATTTATGTTTACAAATATAGCTTCGCATTCAAATTATTGCATGTATGCAGAATATTTTAATTTAACAAGGTCTCAGTCATATATCAAAGAGTTTAGATTTCTAACAGTCTAGACTTTCACTTTGAGACATACAAACAGTCTTTCATAAAAATGTGATAACACTTTCACTGGTGACATGCCCGGGTGTCCTTGACGTAAAAAAACTTTCAAAAGACATGATAACCTTCTTTTTTTAAGTTGGTCATAAATAGGTTAGCTTGTATATTTTTCAGTGAATTAGGAATAATATAAGACACAACAACAACAAAATTTCAATAAAAAAACAAACTCTGGTGTCATTAGAAGTACATATATATTTTGTAAGACTCTAAATGCTAGTAAAACTCTATATCTTTGCTATCTGTATAATGTCCCGAGTAGAATGTTTGTATGTATAGCACACAGGACGAGCGGCTACAAATCGATCATTTATTCTAATACAGGCAGCAATGAGCCACAGCGTCGTCTTGAATTCATCTCTTAGTACCTACACCGATCTCTTTGTTTGAAAGTCTAGACACCAGAGTTTATTACTCTCATTCGAAGCAGGGTGCAGCAAGTTTCGTCTGATCGGTGAACAAAATTTGCTGAATGTTATTTTACTTAATCAAAGGTCTGTGGTTCGGCGGCTAATAGTACTGCTTTCACTTTGCGTCTTTTTTGGCTTAAACATCTTCAGATACTTGTTCCACTGTGACTTCTACAATGTTTGGTAGGAAGTGTGTACAAGTGTCTATGGCCACCAATGCGGTGGGTTGAAGACATTACAATAACCGCGGGGAGCACCTGGATTCAATCTGCGCAGGACTGGGACAACCAGAAGAGGTGCCTATGCACAGCAGTGGGCAATAACAGGCTGATGATGATGAGATGTTGAAGTGTGTGTTCTGCCAGCGTCAATGATAATTATAATCAAACAAAACCTACGAGTATGAACACACATGGGTGGACGTGGTTGTGAAAACACACATAAACTGTGCGTACTCGGTTTATTGCGTGGTTTTTACATACAAGCATACACATAGGTACATACATGCCCTTTACATGCTTTATTAATTGTCAGCTACTGTTCATTATCTCGAAAGTAATCATGAAGATTTCAACTTTAGGCTGCGAACACATCGTAATATGTTCTTGGGGAGTTCTTTCATACTATTTACAACAATCATGGAACATCGAATGGTGGACAATATAAACTGGGTGACAATGTAAGTAACTCTATTGACTCTTAATTTGTCAAGTTGGTCTTGTCTGGTAAAAGGAAACTGAGTTTAGATTCTTCTCACTTTTGGAGGCCATTTTATTATGTTTTGTTGTACAATTATTTCACGCACGCACGTGTATTATTTTTTGTCAATATATCATTAATACTGGCCACACCGCCGAGTGCCAAGGTTCCTGTTTGAATGCGGACTGGGTGCGCCGGCGCAGAGTTCCATCATTTCGGACACGGCCGCGGAGTGGGCGCGCCGGCGCAGAGTTCCATCATTTCGGACACGGCCGCGGAGTGGGCGCGCCGGCGCAGAGTTCCATCATTTCGGACACGGCCGCGGAGTGGGCGCGCCGGCGCAGAGTTCCATCATTTCGGACACGGCCGCGGAGTGGGTGCGCCGGCGCAGAGTTCCATCATTTCGGACACGGCCGCGGAGTGGGCGCGCCGGGAATATGATCTACTAAACGCATGTGTACAATATTTTTATTTAGTCTTATAGTGAACAATAATCAGTCAGAATGAAAGCAATGATCACCATCATCAAATATTAAGTGTGAGCTCAGTATGTTTTTTGCCTTAATTAATCAATTCATTGCTTTGCTAGATTTTCAAACACCAAAGCCATGAAATTGCATGCGCCATGCAGTATGCTAGATGCATCTAGCATACTCAAAAATGGCTTTAACTCAGTTTAGGTAAGTACTGCGATTCCGGACAAAGATAATAAGGCAGATACTTACTTGCAAGTCGAATCTATCTACGCGGAAAATCTCTACGTGTCACATTCCCAGGGCCTGTATGTACTCGTAATTTTAAAGTCCTTATATTTTAAGTTATATTAATAAATGTTGGTCAGCGAGACAATCAGAGTAGAAGTGAACATGCGCGTACCTCAAAACATTGCCTCGCTCTTTTAAACCAGATAATATTATTCAAAACTACTTACAGAACATATATGTACATTGGTAAATACGCGTATATAATTAAAAACTAAAACTTATAATAAATCTAAAGACCTTTTCCTGATCCATAAAATCGGAGATGTTTGGAATTGGCTCCCGATCTATATATAAATCATAATATTAGTGTAATGTATTTTGACTCCTGAAATGAATTCATTTTGAGTGTCATATTTCTATCGATCTATTTTTGGGCACTTAATGCAGATATCTTCAACACAACTGTTTAAAGAAGTTGTCATGGCGGCAAGTTTGTACATCAAGGACCTTTTATGTATGCTTCATTGTATTTATTATTATTCTATATTTCACCCATCTCTTTTGGTACTACTTCCTTGAAGTACGCACTCATGAAGTTGACGGAGCATTTATATTTTACACAATGTATTTTTGGCGACAAGTCCAAAATGGCTGCTAGCTCAAGCCGTGTTCGTCAAATTCAAATTTAGTGGAAAAACCGGAAACTATAACAGGTATTAAACCAAACTAGTTAGTTGCGACCATCCTTGAATAACAGCTAAATTATTTTATATATCCGTAGACTTTGCATATGTGACGCGACTATGACCCATGTTTTTTGTATATGCTGATTTGATGTTAAAGAATACTGAGATTTTGAGTTTAATACGTGATGTAAAAATGTATTGTAGTATGCAATAAATGCAAATTTATATATGTTACTTTATAACATGTAACATGAAAAGCTAGGAATGTTTCTTTAATCGATCAACAATTATATGCTTACATTAAAGATTGTATAGTGTTGTGTATGAAGGTACATATGTGTATGTGGGGTATAACTTAATTCCGATCCGATTTGTTTAAATTTCCTTTAGCTTAGACAGAGTTCATTAATAAATAGTTTTGTTTCTTTTAATGATATAGTACTACTAAATACTAAGACAATTTATTTAAATTATTATATATTCGTATACTTTGTGTATAAAATATTGTAATAGGATAAATATCTCATCGTCAACAAAACTGGCTTTAAAACCAGATTGTTTAAAAATTATTTGATAGTTAAATCTAGTGGATAACTTGATTTGAGAACAAAACGAATCTTCAGCATAATAATAATTTATTTAAGTATAAACCTACACTTGGAAAAAATGAATATACAAAGATCACATATAATATGAATTTAATAGTAACGTATAGGCTTAGGTGGCGTATTTAGGTTTATGTAATTTTTCAAATACCTTACCAATACATGTGAGGATTGTGTTTCATAAAGATATCACGCCACATCAATATATCATGGCATTACAAACTTACAAAATGATTACAAAACTCATTACACCTCAAAAATATTGTTTGATCAGATGAATCTTTGTTTATTTAAGTACATGTCTTGTTTAACAAGTATAATTATAACTCTATTTTTTGTTCACAAGTTTACTTACTTAAGTGTCATTTTATCATGCTCAATGGAAGAATTTTCACCCAAAACATCTACGAGTAGTTATTTTTGGCGTAAATACATGTGTTCTCAGGCAAAATCGTCAAACGTAAAGTAAACTTAGAATTTTAATTACTTAAGTACTAAGTAAAATCATATAAAAATTGGATTGTTAAATCTGGAGTTATAAAAATGTCCGAGAAGGCTCCATGTAACGAGTTATTAGACCCATACATGTATATTACTGCTACTTTGATTAGTTTGTCTGACAAAATAGTAAAATAGTTACCATGTAGGAAACCGCAATACCTATTACGTGTAATTAATGTATAATATAGTTCACAACCTCCAAAGTAAAGCAAAAATTTGCATTAAAAATAGGTAATTAATAGTTAATTACTCGAGTACGTGTCTAGTAAACATTTGTTGAATTTAATTGTGCGATTAAATCAGCAACTATTGCACTGGAGTTGTGCAAGCAGAGTTCCGTACGTATCAAGAAAATGACGTTCGTATTAAAGTGGTTCACTCTGTTGTCGAGAGTTTTCAAACCGCGTTAATGGCTTCTGACATGACAAGATATAGATATTTCTATAAAAATGTAAAAGTAAAAGAGTGATAAAACCAAGTGTCTATTTCAAAGACATTTATGCATTGCTTGATGCTGTAACTGCAGAAACGACGTGTTTGAACTTGCATTGTTTTTATTGGAATGGAACTGATTCTGGCTGATTAGAACATATACCTTCATTACAAGGTATATATATATATATTATATATGTATATTATATAGCAGTTTAATTATTTTTATGCCTGGATACTTTTTGTATACATAATGATTGCTAACCATTAGTCGAATCATGGTCAAGTGAACTCATTCCATGTAAAAAACTGTGTTTGATTTCGTAGTTAATCACACTATTCTTCGTTTAAAAAAGTATACCTACTCGTATAGAGATTTTTTGGTAAATCAAGTTCAGATTTCAAGCCCATACAGGCACGATACCCTAAAATGTAAACTAAAACATTCAAATTAAACCTGCTTAGTCTCAACTAATCCGGATACGAAACATTTTCAAAATGGCGTCAATTTTCCCAGTTCGAGTTCAGTTTTTGCAGTTGTTAGCATTTTTTTGCAAGTCGGAGTAAATTATAAGGTTGAGAGTATTTTCGCATGTACTTGAAATTTATTTGATCGGGTTTTGCAGCGTCATACAGTTTTTTATGATTCAATCGAACTATGTAGGTACCTACACACATACGTAGTATGTACAAGACGTATATACGCACTATACTATGAAGTAAACTGTATCTAATAATAGACGGGAAATCCCTCGCTATGTACGTCTCGGAAAAGGTTTTCACTTTTTTTGCACTGATGCATATACAATGTACATAAACACTTACTTGTGGTCACAAAGGGAAATAAAAGGATATGGAGGAAATATCAGTTAGTATTGTAAAAGGATAAAAACGGATAAAGGTACTATGTAATTTTTTTTTTCGGAAAATTGACTAGTTGAGTAGTTTTTTTTCTAATCTAAACTTTGACAAGACAAGCGTTTGCTTAGTATGGGGTGGTATGAGGATAGATGGCGCTGTGTAATATTCCGGCATATCTAATTATGCCATAATGATGAGCATGATATATATTTAGGTAAGTTATATAATACTCATATACCGAATACAAACGTCAGCACTAGCAATATATACAGTCACTCGAAACATAGAAACGCCTACACTTGAAATCAGAGCCTCTAGTGAAACTTGAATGTTAGGGAAAAGATGTCGGTCACCCATCCATATGAAGTTTTTGACCAGAGTTTCGATCGCACAAGGTATATACAGTCAAGGTACGCGTTTCTAGATGATATTGATTTTTAATTATAAAAATCACGTTTTCTTGGAACTAGCTGGTTGACATTTTTGTAGTAAACATGTATAAACAGACTTCCGTATTTATATTCTGCATTTGTATTTTTTCTACACAAAACTATGTGTAGAAAAAAACTATTTTTATTATCCTTTTTTATTTTTACTATTTTCCAAAACCTCTCGGAGCGCTTGGTTGACGCGACGCATGACCAAAATGCTGGCCTTTTTCTGGCTCAACGTATCAGCATTGCCATCCAGCGTGGTAATGCGGCCAGCATGCTGGGCACGCTGCCCTCTGGTAGTGGGCTGGAGCACTTAGATTATCTTTAGGCTTTTCTTCTTATTTTCTAAGTGCCCCTTTTTGTAGTAGTTAGAAGTAGTATGTTTAGTTTTCCTTCACTTGATTTTATATTTTATTATTGTAAATAAAGTATTATTTTTTAAACTATGTGTAGAAAAGGAAAAATAGATGTAAGCTATAGTGTTAATCGTGGTGTATATAAACGGCAACCTTCCTATTTATTTATTTGTCCGATCAATATATTATAATAAGTACACTTTGACTTCTTTCCTTTTTTCTCTCGGAGAGAAAACTATTGTTCTCTCACTATAGATGCAGCAACTTTGTAAATAAGTGTTAAATGTTCGCCGAACAGTTATCATATAATAGGTAGTGTGAATTAATCCTTTAAGTGTGATACTTTTAACAAAAATATGATTGAATGAGAGCTACCTATACAGGGTTATAGCAAACGATGATACTCAAAAGAAATAGATCAATTGATGAGCAGAAGCTTACGCGGACGTTTTTTTAATTATACATGGTTACGCAAATCCTTGAGAGCTGTTTTGTACTAAGAGCTTTAGTTTCTTGAAGCTTTAAACTTTGTAAATGGCGTAAAAAGCCTAGATTACATTTTTCAGTAATCGATTTTTATATAGAAAACAAGGGTTTTTGCTTATTTACATATGTCATGTACACATACTGTCAATAATGGCATACTACAAACCGTCACAGGTTTTACGAAAACTTATTAGAAACCCTGTATGAAAAAGTAAAATTCGCGAAAGTGTCAGATTTTTACTTACCCTTTTTCAAATTCCGGCGCACTAGAGTCAGTCGAGAGAAGTCACTTTTATATTTGACTTTTATAATGTCCTTCTAATTCACTGCGAGTCTTGGTGGCGTGTTGTTGTCTCGGAGGATACTACAATACTGACCCAACTCTGCGATATACCCGAGCTCCTTACTAGCCAGGGATCACCAACTGTTTTATGCCTACCAATATTTATTATACATGGAATTAGGACACCAAATTCTATTGTTGTTTCGTGACCTTTGAAACAATCTAAAATTTTAAATTCCCCATCAACAATGGAATAGACGAGTCGACATTTTAATTAAACATGGAAAACATCTCTCGAAGAGAGTAAACGTATTCTAAATGATAAATAATATAAATTGAATTGAAATGTAAATGAGTTTGTATGATGTACATGCGTTGATTGAAATGTAAATGAGTTTGTATGATGTACATGCGTTGATTGAAATGTAAATGAGTTTGTATGATGTACATGCGTTGATTGAAATGTAAATGAGTTTGTATGATGTACATGCGTTGATTGCAGTATATTAAGCATTGTTTGCTTGTGGAAAATTTGCGACGGTTCTACACATTTTCCCTTGAACTTGTTGGTACAATATTAACTAGTAAATGGAGGTATACAATAAAGATTACTATTCAAGTAAATAATATCTCTTTATTTTCAGGCACTGAATCCATAAATAAAAGATTTTTTAAATATATGTAGGTACAACAATTAAACAAAAGATGATGCATTCATGCATATACAATATACGAGTATGTTAGAACTTGATAAGAGACACCCAACTTTTGCATACTTTTGTTCAGAAAGTAGCGAACGCTGTGCAGCTTAGCGTTTTATAAAAATCATATGGAATTCTGTACTTATACATATATTTTTTCTCTATTCACATTATTTGTGTGAATATCTGAATCCTACAATGTAAGTGTCATCGTGCGCACAGTGTGTGTATGTTTGCACCGCTTTTTATCTATCATTAAATGAATGATTTTTATAACTTAGTTATCTCATACAACTTCTGCCTGAAGAGATCGTTTATGACTAGTGCACGCCAGCGGCTTCGCTCGCATTAATTTGAGATAAAAAGCCTATAACACTTTTCACGATCTCATACTACCTACATACCAAATCATGATGATCCGTTCAATAATTTTTGGGTTTAAATAAACATACAAACAGAAAAAAAACTTAAAACTGTTGAAACCTGTTCTGTTATGAATTTAAAGTATACTCAAACATTGTTTTTTCTTTTATCTTCTATTTGATTTTTACCTTCTTCAGCTTTATTATAATGGATAGAAGATTGATTTTGTAATATTTCCAATCTGCATAGACTACAAACAGTTGCGCACCCCTGGCGGGTGACAGTAGTAGCGTTAGAGGCCAAATCACTAACAATCAAAGGATCAGTATATCTTATACTTTTTTATGGAATGACGAAGCGTGCCTTAAGTAAAACTTTTGTTCTCAAATACTTACTCATAGTTTAGCTTAAGTAGGTATGACGACCTAGCCCTTTTAAAAATAAATATCAACTTAAGTAGTCGGCAGTCGTTAAGCCAAGTCAGAGGCCCTTAGGGCGACTTTATAAACTTTCGACACCAGAGTTGGCCACATTATTCGATAAGAGGAAGAAGATGACTATCAACTTGTTTCAAATCCATCTCATACACTCTAGTAAGTGACTACTACGCCGGATGTAAAATATTCACGGATTTATTTACTCATGATTTTTGATATATATTGCAGGATTTCATAATAAATAAGAAGACGATATCGATTGTGCACCATTTATTTTTGCGGACTGGAATTGTTAACTACCCTTATTATGCTGTAGTCACTGAATAAGTATGACGCAATCTGTCATTACACATTACACCTCCACCCTTAATACACACATCATACTAATAAATAACTAACTAGAAAAAGTATACAAAATAGACACTCTTAAGTCTTATAATATATTATCTTATAATGAATAGGTAGCATTTATATAATAAAAGTAGCTATAAATGACTTAACGGTACAGGACAGAATTAATTGTTACCTACTTATTTATAGTTCAAATCTAGGAACTGGTTTACGGAGGCGCCTGGAACGGGTCACCGGCGATTTAGAAGGTGCCAGTGTGGGCGTGCTCGGTACGTGCGGCTCGGGCCGCGGCGCGCCCGCCGGCGTGCTATATAGCTCCCCGTCTGCGCGCTCACCCGCCGCGCGCTCTTGTTCCCAATAAACTTTGCGTAGTACATAACCATACCCAGGAACGAGCGAAGTTCCGAGACGTTAGAGGGAGCTGGCGTCTCCGTTATAGCTTTCACTTTATCCGGGCACGTGTGCACCCCTTCCTTTGAAATAACGTATCCTAAATACGTCACCGATTCTGCAAAAAACGTACATTTATCTTTGCGTTCTTTTGCAAAATGTCGAACACTTTATGCAAATTATCCAAGTGTTCAGCGTTAGTTTTCCCGCTTATTATGATGTCATCTAGGAATACCCCTACTTGCGGCAAATGCGCGAATAGTTGCTCTAATATCTTTTGAAAAATACCCGGACTCGACGCGAGGCCGTCAACAAGCCTATTATATCGGAACATACCCTTGTGCGTGTTGATAACCGTATAGTCTCTCGTATCATCGAGTTCTAACTGAGCGTACGCTTGAGAGAGATCAATTTTTGATAAACGTTCCCCGGCATGCAACCTAGCTAGCAGATCCTCAGACCGCGGCAGAGGGTAACGGTCGACGTCCAGCATCTTGTTCGAGGTGACCTTATAGTCAGCGCAAATTCTAATGTTACCGTCCTTCTTGGGCACGACGACGATCGGAGTGGCCCAGTCAGAGCGCTGCACGGGAGTGAGCACGCCGTCACGCACGAGCTGGTCGAGCGTGCGCTCCACGGGCTCGCGGTGCGCGTACGCCAGCGGACGCGCGCGCATGTACACGGGCCGCGCGTCCGGACGCAGGTGGATGCTCACTTTACCGCCGGTGAACCGCCCCAGGCCCTCGGACACCTCCGCCGCAAATGACCCGGCCGGCCGCACCCGTGACACCGGTACCGCCGATATTTACATGCAGCACCGTCGTGGGCCCCGCCGCAGACCCGGCACTCCGGCCGCGGGCCGGCGGGCTCTGTGCGGCGCGCCGGCGTCGGTGCCGCGCCTCTCGCACCGGTGACTCCCTCCATCCATCGTCTGACAATTCTTGGAAATGCTCCTATCGCTAAATTTCACCAATGCCGCATCCTTTTCAGCCGCTTCCATACTCAGTGCCAGCGCACACGCTTTCTGGATATCAATTTTCTCCTCCGCAAACAATCTTTGTCGTATCGTCTCGCTTGTAAGGCCACACACGAGCTGATCCCGCTGGCCTTCATTCAGCCACTGCCCGAATTCACATGTTTTTGACATTTTCCTAAGCTCCGCGACGTAATCTGCTATCTTTTCACCATTATTCTGTTTCCTGTGGTGAAACTTGAACCGCTCGGCGAGCACGCTAGGCCGCGGTTGCAGATGTCTCGCGAGAATATCCACTAATTCCTTGAACGATTTATTCACTGGCTTCTCGGGCGTACACAAATTCACGAGTAATTCATAACACGTCGTTCCCATCAACGTTATCAGCGTTGGCACATGTAATTCGGGCTTGATATTGTTCACAATGAAATACTGCTCCATCCTTTCGGCGTACAACCGCCAGTTGTCGGTCGACACGTTAAATTCCGAAATCTTGCTGATTGACATTTTCTTGATTTTACAACACTTTGTTTTTCAACTGCACACATGAATTGATCCCATCCTCGTCGCCAAATGATATATATTGCAGGATTTCATAATAAATAAGAAGACGACATCGATTGTGCACCATTTATTTTTGCGGACTGGACTTGTTAACTACCCTTATTATGCTGTAGTCACTGAATAAGTATGACGCAATCTGTCAATACATTACACTTTTGTATTTTTTTTAATAAGAGATCTGTGGGCCTAGCAGGAATATTACCATCGCAGGATCCGACAATTTGTCGAACCATATTTCATACAAAATTCGTACAGCGAACCTGGTGGCGCGTAACTGAACTATTTTACTTTCGAATACGTTAGCTCCGTAGGATTCGAAATATGATTATGTATGGACGTTTACGTAGTTTGTGTGATAGAAATTGTTTTTGACAGATGATCCGTGAATACCAGACCCAGCCTTCGACAAATAATCGGAAGTTTTCTCACCCAAATTTTTTCAGTGAGAATCATTGTCGACAATTTTGCCATGGATTTTTAATGGATTATTTATTAATATATTTTGATAAAAATAATTTAGTACGGACAAATGTTACTTTATTAATTTATGTTTAGCGAAATGTCATTGTAAATATAGTCTGTGACACTAGTAATAATAATAATAACACAATACAATTGTTGTTGAAATTGTTTTGCTGTTGTTGTCCGTTTTTGTTGTTTTGCTATTATTATATTTTTTTTTGCTTTGTGTTGTTTATGGATGTTTTCTGTTGTTTATTGTTGATTATGGTTGTTTCTTGTGGTTTTTTGTTGCTTTTATTGTTTTTTGTTGTTTCTTGTTGTATTTTATTTTTTCTTGTTGTTTCTTGTTGTTTTTTGTTATTTTTTGTTGTATTTTGTTTTTCTTGTTGTTTATTGTTGTTTTTGTTGTTTTTTGTTGTTTCTTGTTGTATTTTGTTTTTTCTTGTTGTTTTTGTTGTTTTTTGTGGTTTCTAGTTGTTTCTTGTTGTATTTTGTTTTTTCTTGTTGTTTATTGTTGTTTTTTGTTGTTTCTTGTTGTTTTTTGTTGTTTCTTGTTGTATTTTGTTTTTTCTTGTTGTTTTTGTTGTTTCTTGTTGTTTTGTTGTTTCTTGTTGTATTTTGTTTTTTCTTGTTGTTTATTGTTGTTTCTTGTTGTTTTTTGTTGTATTTTCTTGTTGTTTATTGTTGTTTTTTGTGGTTTCTTGTTGTTTTTTGTTGTTTCTTGTTGTTTTTGTGGTTTCTTGTTGTTTTTGTTGTTTTTTGTGGTTTCTTGTTGTTTCTTGTTGTTTTTTGTTGTTTCTTGTTGTATTTTGTTTTTTCTTGTTGTATTTTGTTGTTTTTGATGTTTCTTGTTGTTTCTTGTTGTATTTTGTTTTTTCTTGTTGTTTTTGTTGTTTTTTGTTGTTTCTTGTTGTTTTTTGTTGTTTCTTGTTGTATTTTGTTTTTTCTTGTTGTTTTTGTTGTTTCATGTTGTATTTTGTTTTTTTCTTGTTGTTTATTGTTGTTTCTTGTTGTTTTTTGTTGTTTCTTGTTGTATTTTGTTTTTTCTTGTTGTTTTTTGTGGTTTCTTGTTGTTTTTTGTTGTTTCTTGTTGTATTTTGTTTTTTCTTGTTGTTTTTGTTGTTTCTTGTTGTTATTGTAGTTTATTGTTGTTTTATGCTGTTTCTTGTAGTTTTTTGTTGTTTCTTGTTGTTTTTGTTGTTTATTGATGTTTTTGTTGTATCTTGTAGGTTTTTGTTGTTAACAACAATAAACAAGAAAAAACAACAAAAAAACAACAAAAAACAACATAAACAACAAAAAACCTTAAAAAAACAACAAGAAACAACAAGAAAAAACAAAATACAACAAGAAACAACAAAAAACAACAAGAAACAACAAAAACAACAATAAAAAACAAAATACAACAAGAAACAACAAAAAACAACAAGAAAACAAAAAAAACAACAATAAACAACAAGAAAAAACAAAATACAACAAGAAACAACAAAAAACAACAAGAAACAACAATAAACAACAAGAAAAAACAAAATACAACATGAAACAACAAAAACAACAAGAAAAAACAAGATACAACAAGAAACAACAAAAAACAACAAGAAACAACAAAAAACAACAAAAACAACAATAAACAACAAGAAAAAACAAAATACAACAAGAAACAACAAGAAACATCAAAAACAACAAGAAACAACAAAATACAACAAGAAAAAACAAAATACAACAAGAAACAACAAAAAACAACAAAAAACAACAAGAAACCACAAAAAACAACAATAAACAACAAGAAAATACAACAAAAAACAACAAGAAACAACAAGAAAAAACAAAATACAACAAGAAACAACAAGAAAAAACAAAATACAACAAGAAACAACAAAAAACAACAAGAAACAACAAAAACAACAAGAAAAAACAAAATACAACAAGAAACAACAAGAAACATCAAAAACAACAATAAACAACAAGAAACAACAAAAAACAAAGCAACACCAACAAAACTAAAAAACAGCACATCAACAAAAAAATAATATACCTACCTACACCAATCTACTTAATTGAACAGAAGAAGGAAACAAATACGTAACCGGAAGTAAATATAAAATTAATCAAAAAAGGAAAGAGAAATATGAAATAGTTCTTCCGGGTATGATGACTTTCCATTATTTACTATCGAATTCTGACTCCAGCTACCAATGCATTCAACTCGTTAGTAATACTTTCGACTTTACGCACGGAAACTTGAGCTAGGGGTACTGAATGCCTTTATTCAGCACACTAAGCCATGGGCTCGTTTCATAAACTCACACTCGTGTTTTAATACCCTTCATTATATGACAGTTGCATAAACTATAAGTAGTGAATAATAGTAGTTTATGCAACTGTCATATAATTAAGGGTATTAAAACACGAGTGTGAGTTTATGAAACGAGCGCAGCGAGTTTCATAATAGTAACGAGAGGAAAACGGTCGCCATTAATTCAAATTCCTTGTATAAAATACCATTAAAATTATCTTGGAGCAGGCTACTATTTTACTCAACAGCAACTCTACCGACAACACAAGAGAGGACACTAATCACAAGTGGCGCCACCAGCTGCTTAATCTGAAAGCTTGGAAATGAGGATCTGAGGAAATGAGGATGAGATCGCATAAATGATATCTGAATCAGATAGTAGCCTAATTGGTGCGGCATCGTGTGCAAATTTCACAAGACGCGTGTTCAAATCTAGGCAAGATTAGAACACGCGTCTTGTGAAATTCGTTGAAATCTTGATTACTATCCCTCATTACCAAAATACGTTTCGTGGTATTAAATGCCATTTAAATAATGACCCAAGCAGCCTCTACCGGTGGATATGGGTAACTGGTAGACGTGTGCATAAGAATCCAGTCATTCCGTCGCTTGGCAGTAGTATGCCAGCAAAGGTTTACAGCACGGAAGCAGATCTACGTGAGCTGAGAGTTTGTGGCTCAAGAAGACAAAAACGGCGAAGATGACATTCTCTTGTTTCGGAGGCCAAAACTCTCTTCGAGTCGCTGCGCTAAAGGACTAAGCAAGAAGTAGAAGAAGTAATACTTCCGGTGAAACTACTATTATGTTAGTGTTTTACGTTATCGATGGATTCTCGATTTCCATTGAGAATCCATCGATACCTAACTATAGGTATATAAATGCCCTATTTAGTGTAGTGAACGTTAAATTCCTATTTTCAGTGGTAGTGACATTAACATTGAATACCGAATACTAATTATTGTGATGCCACATTTACGTACGGGTTCAAACAACGACATCATTCCCTATAAACAACACATTATTGAAAAATGTTACTCTCATAATAAGTCATACAAATTCCTGTGATACGAGAAAGTGAATATTTCAGTGTTCAGGCTCATACTGAAGGCAAACTAAGAGTTATAGATACATTTCAGCAAAGCTACGCCCCTTACGTCGGTACGAACGAGACACTATATATTTATATTACAAATATATTTTGTATGCCGAGTACAAACGACTACAGTTAGGTAAATTTATATACAAATATATCACTATATTACAATTACAAACAAAAGTAGAGACATATTAGATATATACAATGTATAAAACTACATGGCTCAAGATGACTAGATCATCATCATAATCCACAGCCCTTGGCATCCCACTGCTGGGCATAGGCCTCCTTTTGTATGTGCCATTTGTGTCTTGCCACGAATGTGATCTTGTGCAATAATAATACAATACAACATAGACGGGAGACACCCGCTCTGGATCATTTTTGATGCAAAGGTTAGCCATCGCGATTCAACGTGGCAACGCGGCGAGCGTAATGGGAACCTTTGCGCCGGGAGCGATCCGGGGTGGGCTCTTTGATTAATTTTTGTTTGTTTTATTTTACTTCATATTTTATTTTAGGTATACAATACAATACAATATATCTATTTTGCACACCACAAATAAATAACAATAATAAAAAGGACTTAAACTATAAATAAATGTACAAGTGGGCGGCCTTATCACCTTGAGTGATCTCTTCCAGACAACCTTAGCAATAGTTATAAATAGATAATCTATAATTACTCGATTTTTCATAATTCCAAGTCTCATAATTAGTTAGTCTGTGGTCCTAATGTCGGTAGCGTAGCGTGCGCAGGAGTAGAATTATGCATGGGATCGCCTGACCAGCGACCACTGACGTACATAATAATATATACTCGTACTGCATACGTTACTTACATCAATTAGCATAGTCCAGCTAACTGATAATTGGCATTTTCAGCTATTTAAATTGTCAATTATTGCATTTTTGGTTGAAATTCATAATAAATTATGATGTCGAAAAAAAAACAGTCTAAATTAAATATTATTAAATATTATTTAAAGTCTAAATTAAATATTGTTTATTATTATTAAAACTTTATTATTATATATATTCACAGACTCTCGGGCCTTACGCCCGGTATTTTTAAGGCATCAGTGGGGACGTAACCAACACTGAGAGGCCTTTTACAATGCTATACTTAAAATTAAGTACAAAATTACAGAAAGAGGATGTTAGGTATATAAATAACTATTGCAGAAATGGTATTAATGTTACAGGCTATTGTGTTGAGTTGTTCATTGACTTAATTAAACTGGTCTATTGTACGAGGAACGGCACCCGCCAGTTATGCCTCATTCATAAAAATTATAGCGGGTGATGACTTGCCACTCACTTAATGGGCCCTCCACAGAAGGCAGCCTAAGATGACGCCGGAAGGGCAACATTGGTGTGAGTGGCTTAGGGTGTCGAGAGGTGTGCTGCGCGTTCTCTGAGCGGTACTAGCGGCGTTATGCCCTTTAACACTTCCACCCTGGAGCTTAGGTACTTAGCTCTTGCGTCTTCCACTCCCGGACGGCCAATCAAGGCAAGCCGGGAGGCAGGGGGTCTCATTTAGCCCCCAGGGAATCGGGGTCCGCGGTGACGCCACTCACCGACGACTCGCCATAAAGTCGCCCCTGCGGTTTTTATATATATATTATTTTTTATATATATTATTATTATTATATTAAATATTATTATTACTATTTATTTATTTAAATTTAGTTTAGATGTAAATACTCTTTTTTAGTTCTATTAGTGTTAATATGTGTAAATATTGTTTCTTATTATTTTAATATAAATAAGAGAAATATAATAATTTAACAGTCTTAGTATTGTATACTAGTAGGCGTTAACAGCTTTATTATGGATACAAACTGTGGCCATGACACTACTAGGGCCATGACACTACCAGGGCACACACTATCGCCATACAATTTAGGATAAACTGTCGCTTCGTTGCGATGTGAATGCAGAACATATAAATAAAAAAACGCACTTCACTATATGCTTTTATTTACAAGTAGAGGGTGCTCGCGGCTTCACTTGCATTAAGAAGTAAGACTTGCATCCCCTATTTCACCCCTTCAAAAGTGGCATTTCACAAAAAACCTTTATTAGCGGATGCATACGATACGATCCGATACGTCCAGTGGTTTGTGCTGTGCGTTGATTTATATATTAAGATGGTTCCAAGTGTAGGGTAGCAGTATACAGACAAAGGCTGACAAAGGCAGCCGCTGCCCTCGGCAGCCTCCTGCCGAACTTGGGTGGGCCTAGCGTCGCGTGCCGCCGCCTCTATACAGCGGTGGTACGCTCGATGGCGCTGTACGGGTCACCCATATGGGCGGAGGCCCTGAAAGCCGAAAATATTCGGCTTCTTCGGCGGCCACAGCGGCTCATGGCCATCAGGGCGGCAAGAGCCTACAGGACCGTCTCCTACGAGGCGGCCTGCGCGTTGGCAGGCTCTGTCCCATGGGACATAGACGCCGAAATGATGGCCCGGATATACCGGGTGCTAGCGGCAGCCAAGCAGCGAGGTGAGTACCCCCTGCCTGTGGAGGTGCGGCGCTTACGGCAACAAGCCCGGGACGATGCCATCGAAAGGTGGCAGCGGCGGCTCGAAGAGCCTACCGCGGGTGTGCGGACGGTGGAGGCAATCCGCCCTGTCCTCGTGCAGTGGTTGACGAGGCAGCACGGGTCTCTCTCCTTCCGTGTCACGCAGCTCCTGACAGGCCATGGCTGTTTTGGCCGATTCCTGTTCGGGGTTGTGCAGAGGGAGGAGACACCAGCCTGTCACCATTGCGGGGACCCGGAGGACACGGCGGAGCACACCCTCGCGGAGTGCTCGGCGTGGGAGGAACAGAGGGCGCGGCTTGTGGCTGCCATAGACCGGAGGCTGTCGCTCCCGGCCGTTGCGAAAGCGATGGTCGAGAGCGACGTTGGTTGGGACGCGGTGCGAGACTTCTGCGAAGAAGTTCTTGCACTGAAGGAGGAGGCGGAGCGCGCGCGGGAGAGGCTTGCGGAGCCAAACTCCCTGCGCAGGAGGCGCGTTGGAGGACGGCGCTTGGCGCACGACCGCCGACCTCCGTAAAGGGGACTCCGGGCGGCAGGTCGGGGAACCTGTTGCCCTTAGGACTGTGTCCCCACAGGATGCACGACGTGTCCCGTGTTCCGACACGTCGTCCATTAGAGGGTCGAGCAAAAGCTCCCCGAGACGGGGCCTGATTCCGGGCCAGCATCGCCAGGGCTGCGGACGCATGCATCGCACTCTCGGAACCCTGATCGCGATGCAGAGGTGGAACACCCCAGGTTTTTAGTGGGTGTGCCGGCCTTCTGGCGGAGACTCCCACATAACCACTCGCCCTCCCCGGGGTCGAGTGGTACTTTTAAAAGGTTTTCCTAGGTCAAAAAAAAAAAAAAAAAAAAGGTTAGGTTAGGTTAGGTTAGGTTTTTTTTTTTTTTTTTTTTTTTTTTTACTGGAACACCATAGACTCCGTGGTCCATGCTTTTTGTCATTATTTACATACAATTTTGATTTTACAAAGTGTTTACAATTTAACGTTAACAATACAGGAGTAGCATTAAACTAGCTTATATGGAGTTGGGGGGGGGGGGGGGGGGGGATGGTTTTTCAGCACAATTTCTCAACAATTTCAGTTATGGCTTCTACCACAGCCGCATTGCGATCCTTGATGGCCATTTCGAGGTTGTACTTTGACACTATCACAGGCGACGCAGGCGCAGCTATACGCACAAAGCGACCGATTGCATCATCTGCATCGTCTGTGTAATAAGTGAAGTTCTTCGTGTGCCTGGAGACTGCCACAACGGCGTGGGACACGCTGTCGTGAAGTTCTATTTTTGACTTTGTTCTAATGACGATGACCGACTCGCATTTCAGTCCCTGGGCTTCATGGATGGTTAGAACTCGTGACCCTGATCCGGCTCCGTAACCCTGGTTGATTAGGGTTGCCTTTTCTATTTGTGTGTGTACCAAGAAAAGGGTGTTGGGAGCATTTTTGGGAATTTCTGAGTCCGTGAACCTTCTCCGCTCTAGGGACTTGATGCGCGGCACTGAGGAATATATACCCGAGTATATTTCCCTCAGCGCGTATGCCACATCCATAGGGCTCCTATGCGTGCATAACAATTCCTGAGTGATGTTCGTGATCAGGTTCGGGCGATAGTACCTTAATTCGAAGAGATTTTCTCTGTCGATATAAGGGACCTGGTTGATATCTCCGATGAGGACAATTTCACTTGCACCGGACAGCCGCGAAGCCATTATTATGGCCCCGAAATGGTTCATGAGAGCTTCGTCTATAAGAAGTCGGGCGAAACTCTTGTTTTTGAATCCATTTACGAGTACAGAAGCCATGGTGCGCACTCTGGTTTTAACCAGGTTTCCTACTCTGTGCGCTAGCTTCTCCCTCAGGTCTTTGGCTGCCTCCGTTGTTGTGGTGATTATGATGTCCGTGTCCACGTCGAAGTCTTCTATTACCCGTGTTGTTTTACCACATCCTGGGACCCCGTTGACCCATCGTATCTTAGGTACCATCCAGTCGTTCCATGATTGTCTTTCGACTAGGCTCCCCCCAATGGTTTCCGCCATTTGAAGGATCCTGTCGTCCAACATAATCTTGGTATACTTGGTGGTGACAACGATTGGATCGTCCGATGGTATCATATACTTGGGCCTGCCAGTGCGCGCCGTCTCCTCGCTGTCCAGAAACACGAAACCACTTTTTGCACTGAATGCCGCCATATGGTGTTCCGACATACATCCCTTGATGACACGGGATGTGTTATTGTCAAATATGGCTCCTTCTGCTTCTTTGATCTTGATCGACAACGAGTTCTCCAAGTCCAGTCTATAAGCCTGCAGGATGTTTTCGCAGGTATTTGCGTGGACTTGTCTTGTTGCTCTGGTGACGGCCAAAAATTCAAGGAATGCGTTCATAGCGTGGTCTTTCGGTCCCGAGACAGCGACGTAGCGGGGTGGACTGACTTGGCCCTTGTCGGCTCTCGTCCGTAGAATTGGTGGATCTGCTGATGTTTGTGGAATGGGCTCTGGTGGTGTCTGTGGTGGGCGAAACGGGCTTCGCATAGCTGCACTTAAGGTGTTGACGAGTGCAAGTACTCTACTACTGGTCGGTGGAATTTCTTCGCTTGTCTGTTTCGCAGCTTCTTCCTCGGCCACTCGCATCTGTACTCTTTCAGAACCAGTCATCAAACTCGAGTTTGGGAACGGTCGTCCCCAGCTATCGGTTGCAGGCATGCCGTCTCGTCTGGGGGCTCTGAGATAACTCAGGTTTTCACCCCGGTTTTCGTACACGACGATTTCGTGATGTTTTGCGGCTTCAATGCAACCGAGCCGGTGCGTGGTTTCTCCTTTCTCGTATTCGATGGCCATGGCGTCAACACTTATCACCCGGGCTGTGCCGTCTGCGGGTTCACCAAGCGACGTAAGAAACTCGTTCACCTGTTCGAAAGGCGATTTGGCCGCCCACTCGAAGAGTGCAACCGTTTTGTTTTTCGATTGCACTAGTCGACATTGATGGCCAAATACCCCTAACACTGGGAGAGAGTCATACGTTTTGCGCTTCATGGTGACTTTTGATGTTTTCCCATTAAGCAAACATGCAAGCCCCGGTGACATGCGAACACGCTTTTTCTGGTTCCATGCTACGCAGAAGCTCATTCCGAACCTTTCGTTTTCACTATCCATGAAGAGAGCTACGCCTCGGATTCTGATTCCAGGGCTTCCTGTAACTGCGCAAGCTAGTAGGTGGTTTATACTTACGCTCTTGGGAGCTGGAGGCCTAGATTCAGAACTCAAGGCAAGGGGGAGAGTGGTGGTGCTGATTGATGGGGGCTGTGTATTGGTTGGAAGGAGGGTGGCGTTTCGTCTCGCCGCTATGCGGAATTACCTGTCAATGAAGGACAGTAGGTGCTTTCGAGTTGCTGGATCCTCTAGGATGTTCCGAAGTTCCAACTCAGTGATCTTTCTGTCGATCTGCATTTCTAGGTCATGCCGAGCGGCTGTGAAGCGGGGACATTCTATGAGCACGTGCGTTACAGTTTCCGGAATGTTTGGGTCGCATTCGCAACCTGGACTTTCTTTTAGCTTAAACTTGTACAGATAATCGGCTATGCCTCCGTGTCCCGTCAGAGCTTGCACTTGAAACGGCGTCAGTTTAGTTGCCCGCGTTAGGCGGTACGCTTTCGTAACATCCGGCAGGAACATCTTTGTTGACCCGACCCAGTGCTGGAGGTTTCATATCGGTCTTGCCATTTCTAGACCGATTCCTCGCGGATCTTTCTTCTGACGTAAGACAGGGAGATCCGTTCATAGTCTCGGGGAGAGCAAGCGAGGGCCGCTGATTTCGCGAGCTCATCGGCTCTTTCGTTTCCAGCGGTTCCCACATGCGCCCTTAACCAAAACAAACGAACGGACCCTCCCCTTGCCCGGATTTTTCCAATGTTTTCCTTTATTGTCCTTACCAAGGGGTGACTCGTTTTCGGGTTTCGCAGCAGTTCGAGTGATGATCTTGAGTCACTCAGAATGTTGACTTCTTGGTCACTGCTGTTTTTCACCAATTGAGCCGCCTCACTTAGGGCATAAAGTTCCGACTGGAAAACCGTGCAATCGGGGTGTAGCTTGAAAGTAGAAAAGCTCTTTTCCTTGCCTTCTTCCCACCAGGTTAGGGCGGCGCCTACTTTTCCCTCTATTTTACTACCGTCGGTATAGATTGCGGGTCCGACTAAGTGTTCTGGAAGGGTTTCGATAAGCTCAAAATCCAAGGAAATTTGTTTGGACGGATGGGGCTGGTCCAGGTATCCGATGGGCTTTTCGAGCTCAACTTTTGGCGGAAGATAATCAATCGAGTGATTCCTTTTCATTCTGTACAACGATTGGGCCTCTTGGATTCGTAGGTCCAGGGGGAGTAGACCTGAGAGGGTGAGCGCTGATGTTAGGGAGACGGTGCGGTAGGCCCGGCAAATCTTTTGGGCGAAGCCTCTCTGAAGTGAATTCAACTGTGATTTGTTCACTTCGAGGTCTGTCGCTTCTGCCCAAACATTTGCGGCGTACGTCATGATGGGTTCAACCACTGAGATGTATATCGTCCTCCGTATTTCGTTATTTAGGCCCCACGTCACTTTTGCTGCGCACGCTAGTTGTTTGTATATGTCCGCTACCTTTTTACACTGAGCGGTCACGTGTGCTTTGAAAGTGAGATTTCGATCAATCACCAGCCCGAGGAGTTTCATTTCCTGCACGAGGCCCAGGCTGACTCCGGACATGGTGAGGTTCGGGGTATCGTATTTCAACTTCTTTGTGAAGAGCATTGCGTTGGTCTTGTGCGCTGCGAAGTTGAGTTCCTTGTTCGAGATGTCTTGGAGCATTTTCGAAATTTCTTGTAAGTGGTCGTTGTACTGTGGCGGTGGGGGAAGGCTTTTCACTTGTGAAAGAATCTCGGCGCTGTTTTTATGGATCTTCTCTGTTTTATGGTTGGCATCTCTACGAAGCTCGTCAATTTGTTTTTGTAGAGAGTCGATTCCGGCTCTAAGGCCTATAAACTCCCTTTTGATGGGCTCCAAATCAACGCTTACCGTGTCAGAGCCTTTTACCAAATGTTCTAATTGGCCTTGTAGATCTTTTAGTTTAGCCGATATTTCCTTTATCTGCTGGTGAGGTTCTCTCGTTTCGTAGCCTTGCCAGTCACGGATTGCCTTTGTTTCCACTAGGGTTGCGGAAATGTCGTTCCTGGCTTGCTGACCTCACTGATGAGCTGCGTGTTGAGCCTTAGCAATTCTTTTTGGTGAGCTCTCTCCACGGACAACAGTTCTCTCGCGTGTCGTGCTCGCTCGCGCTCTAATGTTGCAATGTGGCGCTGTCTCGAGTCCGAGAGCGAAAGAACCGTATCGTAGAGGGTCTGCATGGACTCAATGGAGACCCTCTTTATGTCCGTCCTCAGGTTGCCCGAAGACTCGATCGCCTCCTTACCCTTCTGGAACCATTCATTGGCTACTTTCGTGGCCAAACGTTCGATCGAGTGGGGGCCCTCGCCTATACCTCCCCTTCGAGAGGGCTGGTTGTAGGGCCCGAGGCGAAGAGCTCGCCGCACCTCGCGGTGTAGGTGGAGCTGGGTGCTCTTTAAGAGCACCCGAGGTGGTCGCCGAGAGGCGAGAGGAGTTCGGTGTACCGGCCGAGTAGCGGCGACACGGGAACCGAACTCCGTGCGCAGAGGGCGCATTGGAGAAGGGCGGTCGCTTTGGCGTGCGACTGCCTGACTCCTGGGGGCTCTGGGTGGCAGGTCGGGGAACCTGTTGCCCTGGAATGAGTCCCCACAGGATGCATGACGTGTCCCGTGTTCTGACACGTCGTCCATTGAGGGTTGAGCTGAAGCTCCCCGAGGCGGGGCCCGTTACCGGGCCAGCATCACTAGGGCTGCGGATGTATGCATCGCGCTCTCGTGGCCCTGGACCAACGATGCGGAGATGGAACACCCCAGGTTTTTAGTGGGTATGCCGCCCTTATAGAGTGGGGCGGAGACTCCCACATAACCACCCGCCCTCCCCGGGGTTTTTTGGGTGGTACCTCTAATAGGTTTTCCTGGGAAAAAAAAAAAAAAAAAAAAAAAAAAAAAAAAAAAAAGGTTAGACGCTAGACTTCCCCGGCTACATGGGCTCTGGCCGGGGTGACGTGTTATTTCCCTACTACTCGTGGGATTTATTATGGAATCTTTTAATAAATCAGAAAAAACCTTGCGGGATGCCTCCGGGCGTTTCATAAAAGGCCCTTCTCAGGGCCAATCCAAAGCCCCTTCTGGGGGCCAACCTGAAGGTCCTTCTCAGGACCAACCAAAGGGTCCTCCTCAGGGCCACCTCGACGGAGGAGCGTCGACGTCGGAGGTCAGCCGCGCGACATCTGCGGTTGGCCTGTACAGTAGGGCGGACGAGCTGTCGGACGCCGACAGCGAGTTGTCGTCAGTCTGTTCGACGAGGTCTGCCATCGGACAGTCGCGGAAGCGGGCCTTCGTGAAGGAGGCTGGATCCGGGTCCTCGGACACGGCCATGAGCAGGCCCAAGAGAAAGCCGAAGGCTAGGAAGCGACCTCCAGCCATCGCGGGAACTCACAACGTGGGGCTGGAAGACGCACAGCGCCAGCTGAACCTGGCTCAGCGGGCGCAGCTGCAACAGGACCTGGAGGAGCAGGTCGCCGCTAAGGAGCAGCAGGCGCGCGTCTCGCGGGCCAAGTCCGGGTACGGCGCTTCCCGCGTCATATACTCGGACTACTCCCTGGGTGAGCTCGAGCGCATGGCGCAGGAGGACGCGGAGGAGATAGCGGAGCTCGCCTCGAAGTCCTCCAACCTAAAGGGGACTTTCCAGAAGTCCCTGAAGTGCAGGGCCGCGAGCATGCGCGGCATCATCCAGGAGCTGGTGCAGCGCACAGCAACTGACGAGACGCGGCAACTGCAGGCGAAGCTCGACCACCTGCAGTCGGAGGTCAGCCAGCTGCACAAGAAGCTGGCTGAAGTCACGGCCCGGCCTTCTCAGGCCGACCAGAGACCGGCGGCTGAAGCCGCGGCTCGGCCTTCCCAGGCCGACCCTAGACCGGCGCCTGGAACTTCGGCTCGACCTTCCCAGGCCGAAACCAAATCGGCGGCTGAGGGCCCCTCCTCCAACCTTGAGGATATCATCCGCAAGGTTATCATGGAGGAAAGGGCCTTCACGAGAGCCTGCTTCGAAGGCATCGAAGACAGGCTCCTACCGGAGAAGCGCCTGCGACCGCCACTAGCGGCGGACAAGAGGCCAGACAAGCCGGGGCCATCCTCCCAGAGGGAGGACGCCCAACTCCCCGCGACCACTCCGTCCAACCAGTCGTGGACGGAAGTGGTCAGGAAGGGAAAGGGCAAGGCCAAGAAGAAGGCGAGGACGGCCGCCGCCTCTGTCGCCCCCGACGCGCCCTCCTCTGTCCCGTCCCAAGGGACCGGCAGGGGAAAGGGGAAGGGGAAAGGGAAGAGGTCGGCCGCTGCTGCCCCCGCAGCCAAAAGGGCCCCCGCCGGTGGGAAGAAGCCTTTGGCTCCTCCCAAGACTGCGGCCGTCGTTGTCACGCTCACCGCGGAGGCTGCGGAGCGAGGTGAGACGTACGGGTCCGTCCTCACACGGGCTCGTACCAACGCCGATCCCACCCAACTTGGGATCGGAGCGGTCACGTGCCGCCGGACCCAAACCGGGGCTCGAATCTTCGAGTTCCCGGGGGCCCAGGGTGGTGCCAACGCAGACCTCTTCGCAAACAAATTGCGAGAGGTCATCGCGGACGCGGCCAAGGTCGTCAGGCCCGTCAGGTCTGCGACTTTGGAGGTGACCGACCTTGACGACACGGTCACCAAAGAGGAGGTGGTGGCGGCGATAGCAGCGATTGGGGGCTGCGACGTGACAGCGGTGCAGGGTCGGGACATCAGGCCCGGCCGCGGTGGCATGGGCGCTATCCGCCTCGAGTGCCCAGTCGCTGCGGCCAGAGCCGTCCTCACTAAGGGACGGCTTACGGTAGGCTTCAGCTCCTGCCGAGTCCGAGCACTTGAAGATCAGCCTCTGCGCTGCTTCAAGTGTTTTGGAATTGGGCACACGCGGGCCCTCTGTCCGTCCAAGGTGGATAGGGCGGACACTTGCTACCGTTGCGGCAAGGACAGGTCTGCCTCCTGCAAGGCCCCCACGCCGCGTTGCGCAGTGTGCGCAGCCAGCGGTATCCCAGCGGGGCACGTCATGAAGGGGAGGAACTGCAATCCTCCCCTTAAGAAGGGCAAAGCGCAGGCGCCGACCCCGCCTGCCACCGCGGCCGCCGCTCCTGAAGCTGGAACCTCGGCGGCCGATGAGGGGGGAGCGATGGACGATTGATGGATAGGGTCGAACATCGCATCCTCCAGGCGAACACCAACCACTGCAAAGCAGCCCAGGACCTGTTCATGCAGGCCATGGCTGAGCGGTTGGTGGACGTGGCGGTGGTCTCAGAGCCGTACTCAGTCCCCGGCCGTTGGCTGGGCGATCGGGACGGCTTGGTGGCATTGGTGTCGCGGTCTTCCACGGACTCCCCTCCCCTCTCGCTCTTAGAGAGGGGACCGGGTTACGTGGCGGCCGCGTGGGGGGAAATAGCCCTGGTGGGCGTCTATTTTTCCCCGAATCGCCCTCTCCAGGATTTTGAGAATTTTCTCAAAGTCCTGACCGGAGTGATCGGAAGGGCGGCACCGCGTCAGGTCGCTGTTTTAGGCGACTTGAATGCGAAGTCGGTAGCTTGGGGCAACCCAGCCGCCTCCTGCAACCGAAGAGGGCCGGTCCAGACGTGTGTGCGGCGATGGGGAGGGTCAGTGGTCGACGTCTCGTTCGCCACCCCCATCTTGGCCGCCCGCGTCGTGAACTGGCGGGTGGAGATGGTGGAGACAATGTCGGACCACCGATATGTGCGGTTCGACATCTCCACCCAGAGCCCCCGGAGGACGGCCCCCTCGGGCCAGTCTCCTTTTCCGCGGTGGGCCCTTACCCGCCTCGACTGTGAGGCGGCTAAGGAGGCGGCGTTCGTGCAGGACTGGCTCACGCCTCCTGTCGAAGTCCTGGACGTGGACGCCGCAGCGGCCCAACTGAGGAGATCCCTGACTGAGGTGTGCAACTCCAGCATGCCTCGGTCTAGCCGCCCGCCTCCCCTTCGCGCCGTCTATTGGTGGTCGGAGAGGTTAGCGGAGCTTAGGGCCGCCTGCGTGGCGGCAAGGCGTGAGTACACGCGGAGCCGACGGCGCAGCCAGCGAGACCCCGAAGCCGAGGACCAGCTCTACGCCTCTTACATAGAGGCAAAGCGGGTCCTCAAGTCGGAAATGGGCGCCGCCGAGGACGCGGCGCGAGCCGAGATGCTAGAGGGTCTCGACAGGGATCCGTACGGGAGACCATACAAGGCGGCGCGGAACAAACTGCGCCCCTTCTGTCCCCCGCTGACGGAGTCCCTTGAGCCGGCATTGCTGGATGGGGTAGTCCGGTCCCTGTTTCCATCCGGGACCAACTTCACCCCACCAGTGATGGATCCACCGGAGGGGGCGGCTCCGCCGGAGGAGGAGGAGATACCTCCGGTCACGGCGGGGGAGCTCGCCGCGGAGACTCTCCATCTCCGCGCCAAGAAGACGGCTCCAGGGCCGGACGGCGTTCCCGCGCGGGTGGTGGCCATCGCCGCCACCCAGATGGAGGGAAGGTTTCGGGACCTCTTCAGCGCGTGTCTCGCGTCGGGGAGGTTTCCGAAACCCTGGAAGGAGGGGCAGCTGTGCCTCCTTCGTAAGGAGGGACGTCCGGCGGACTCCCCTTCGGCATACCGGCCCGTCGTTCTGCTCGATGAGGTCGGAAAGTTCGAGGGGATCGTCGCTGGTCGGCTTAATGGCCACCTCCTGGAGGTGGGGCCGAACCTGTCGGACGCCCAATTCGGTTTCCGAAGGGGGCGTTCGACAATCGACGCGCTGGCCCGGCTCAAGGGCCAAGTGAGGGAGGCCGTGGAGGCAGGGGATGGAGTGTTGGCTGTGTCATTCGATATAGCCAACGCCTTCAACTCCATCCCCCACTCGACAATACTGGAGGCGCTCCGCTTCCACGGAGTGCCTCAGTACCTGCGGAGGCTCCTGGCCAGCTACTTGGAGGACCGAGCGGTCCTCCTGGTAGACAAAGCGGGCCAGCTCCGGCGGTATGGCGCGGAATCCGGTGTTCCGCAGGGGTCCGTCTTAGGACCACTCCTGTGGAACATCGGCTTCGATTGGCTCCTGCGGGGAGCTCTCCTCCGTGGCACGAGTGTCATCTGCTACGCGGACGACACCCTCCTCACTGCCCGGGGGAGGACCTTCAGGGAGGCGGCGACCCTGGCCTCTGCTGGCGGATCCTTGGTCGCGGGAAGGATTCGCCGGCTTGGTTTGGGGGTGGCGCTGCACAAGACCGAGGCCGTGTTCTTCCACGGGCCTCGGCAGCGCATCCCCACCGACGCCCACATCGTCGTGGAGGGCGTCAGGGTCGAGGTCAAGACCCAGATGAAATATCTGGGCCTAGTGCTCGACAGCAGGTGGCGCTTCGGCCCGCACTTCAGCGGGCTGTCGAAGCGCCTGCTGAAGGTCGCGGGCGCGCTGTCGTGGCTCATCCCCAACCTGGGGGGGCCCAAAGCGCGATGCCGGCGGTTGTATGCCGGCATCCTCAAGAGCATGGCCCTCTACGGGGCTCCCATCTGGGCGGACTCCCTCCAAAGGAGAGAGAACGCCGCCGCGATCCGCAGGCCTCAAATGGCAATCGCGCAGCGGGTGGCGAGGGCCTACCGCTCGGTAAGCTTCGCGGCGGCCTGTGCTCTGGCGGGCACCCCTCCTTGGGAGCTAGAGGCGTGGGTGCTCGCCAGAGTATACGAGTGGACAGCGGGGCAAAGGGCACTCGGGGAGCGCCCCGCCCCGGAAGAGCTGGAGGCCGTCCGACAGCAGGTGGGGGACGCGATCGTCCAACACTGGACGACGGACCTCGCCTCTGCCGTTTTCGGCCGGCGGACGCTGGACGCGCTCGGGCCAGTCCTGCGAGATTGGCTCGAGCGACCCCACGGCTTCCTCTCGTTCCGTCTGGTGCAGGTATTGTCCGGGCATGGATGCTTCGGATCGTACCTGCACCGAATCGGGAGGGAAGAGGACCCGTCGTGCCACGACTGTGGTGCGGCGGAGGACACGGCGCAGCACACCCTTGAGCTGTGCCCGTCGTGGTCCGAGCCGCGCCGCGGCTTGGTAGCGGTGGTCGGACCGGACCTCTCGCTTCCCAGCTTGGTCAACTCCATGCTGGGAAGTGAGGAGGCATGGGCAGCGGTCGCCTCCTTCTGTGAGGACGTGATGTCCCAAAAGGAGGCGGCGGAGCGCGCGCGGGAGGAAGACCCTCTTGCGGCGCCGCTGCGCAGACGGAGAAGGGGCAGGAGACGACGGCGATTATAGTCGTCTGCCCCGTGGTGGTGAATAGCGGGTGACAGGCGCGGGGGCGCCTTCTCCCGTATTGCACATATTCACCACCCCGCCGGGCGGAAATGGCCGAGCACTCCCGGTCTTACCCGGCCACCCCCCCCTGCAGGGAGGGGCGTGCAGGCCCCGCTGTAAAGGCGGGCGGTCGTCGGCGGGGGGCTGGACGTTAAGGCTTTGCCGGTCTCCCAGTCCCCTTCCACATAGGCGATGCCGGAGTGCCGCTGGGTTGTTTAGTGGGTATACCCACTTTTGACTGCTCTGTTAGCTTAGTTGGTAGTGGCTCTGCCTTCTAATCTAGGGGTGCGGGTTCGATTCCCACATGACACAAATAATTACGAACATTTAAATTTGTAATTATTTGTGTTGAGTCTGGTCGTTTCTATGTATAATAAGTATGTATTTACAAAAGAAAAGTATATATGTATTATATCCGTTATCTAGTATCCATGATACAAGCGTAAGCTTAGTATGGGGCTAGATGGCGCTGTGTGATATGTCCTGAAATATTTATTTATTTATTTATTTTATACCGGTCCTCTCCGGGCCGGGGAGTCCCACATACCCCCCCAATCCCCCAAGGGGGGGATGCGTAACGCATTTTTCCCAGCGACAAAAAAAAAAAAAAAAAAAGGGTAAGTTTAGGTTAGGTTAGGTTGGGGTGCGATGGGGTGCGATGATCGGACTGGGGTGCGATGATCGGACTACCTTCACGTTGGGTAAGCCCAACTAATTTCATCTCTCCATTTGGGGATTTGGGATTAGTTGGGGAAACCTGGTGCACCCCGTCCACAGGTTAGTAACTTCCACCTTCCGGTGGATCTTGCTAGCCTGTGTCCAAAAGTCCGATCGAGTGGGGGCCCTCGCCTATACCTCCCCTTCGTGAGGGCTGGATGTAGGGCCGAGGCGTGGAGCTCGCCGCACCTCGCGGTGTAGGTGGAGCTGGGTGACCGCGGGTTGCTTCTTGAGGGAGCATTTAGAGTTGGGCGCAGTGTGCACTAACACTGCCATTGCACAGGTGAGGTAGTTCATCTTCCTTACCACCGCTCGAAACTCGTAATCCTGCAACAATGAGCCTCCGGGTTCTAGTGGGACCGAGGGCCTTGGCTTGACCGCCCGGGCCGCGAGGAAGAAAACCTCTATAAAAATTACCCGAAGTTAGTGCGGTGAACGCAGCGCGAGAGCTTAGGTCCTTGCCGTCGATTGCGATGGGAGGGCCTGGTTGGACGGAATTCCAGCCGCTACTGCGTTCCTCGCCAGGGTACCGGTCGACCCCCTGTGCGAGTTACGCTAGACTTCCCCGGCTACATGGGCTCTGGTCGGGGTGACGAGTTATTTCCCTACTACTCGTGGGATTTGTTATGGAATCTTTAAATACATTAGAAAAACCCTTGCGGGACGCCTCCGGGCGTTTCATAAAAGGCCCTTCTCAGGGCCAATCCAAAGCCCCCTCTGGGGGCCAACCCGAAGGCCCTTCTCAGGGCCACCCAAAAGGTCCTTCTCAGGACCAACCAAAGGGTCCTTCTCAGGGCCACCTCGACGGAGGAGCGTCGACTTCAGAGGTCAGCCGCGCGACATCTGCGGTTGGCCTATACAGCAGGGCAGACGGGATGTCGGACGCTGACAGCGAGATGTCGCTCGCGTCATCAGTCTGTTCGACGAGGTCTGCCATCGGACAGTCGCGGAAGCGGGCCTTCCTGAAGGAGGCTGGATCCGGGTCCTCGGACGCGGCCAAAAGTAGGCCCAAGAGGAAGCCGAAGGCCAGGAAGCGACCTCCCGCCATCGCGGGTACCCACAACGTGGGGTTGGAGGACGCGCAGCGCCAGCTGAACCTGGCTCAGCGGGCGCAGCTGCAGCAGGACCTGGAGGAGCAGGTCGCCGCTAAGGAGCAGCGGGCGCGCGTTTCGCGGGCCAAGTCCGAGTACGGCGCATCGCGCGTCATATACTCGGACTACTCCCTGGGCGAGCTCGAGCGCATGGCGCAGGAGGACGCGGAGGAGATAGCGGAGCTCACCTCGAAGTCCTCCAACCTGAAGGGGACTTTTCAGAAGTCCCTGAAGTGCAGGGCCGCGAGCATGCGCGGTATCATCGGAGAGCTGGTGCAGCGCACCGCAACAGATGAAACGCGGCAACTGCAGGCGAAGCTCGACCACCTGCAGTCGGAGGTCAGCCAGCTGCACAAGAAGCTGGCTGAAGTCACGGCCCGGCCTTCTCAGACCGACCAGAGACCGGCGGCTGAAACCGCGGCTCGGCCTTCCCAGGCCGACCCTAGACCGGCGGCTGGAACCTCGGCTCGGCCTTCCCAGGCCAAAACCAGATCGGCGGCTGAGGGCCCCTCCTCCAACCTTGAGGATATCATCCGCAAGGTTATCATGGAGGAAAGGGCCTTCACGAGAGCCTGCTTCGAAGGCATCGAAGACAGGCTCCTACCGGAGAAGCGCCTGCGGCCGCCACTAGCGGCGGACAAGAGGCCAAACAAGCCGGGGCCATCCTCCCAGAGGGAGGACGCCCAACTCCCCGCGACCACTCCGTCCAACCAGTCGTGGACGGAAGTGGTCAGGAAGGGAAAGGGCAAGGCCAAGAAAAAGGCGAGAACGGCTGCCGCCTCTGTCGCCCCCGACGCTACCTCTTCTGGCCCGTCCCAAGGGACCGGCAGGGGAAAGGGGAAGGGGAAAGGGAAAAAGTCGGCCCCTGCACCCGCCGCCGCTGCCCCCGCAGCCAAAAGGGCCCCCGCTGGTGGGAGGAAGCCTCTGGTTCCTCCCAAGACCGCGGCCGTCGTTGTGACGCTCACCGCGGAGGCTGCTGAACGAGGTGAGACGTACGGGTCCGTCCTCACACGGGCTCGTACCAACGCCGATCCCAGCCAACTTGGGATCGGAGCGGTCACGTGCCGCCGGACCTCCCATACATTTTTTTTTTTTTTTTGGGGTTTTTTTTTAATTTTCTCGCCTTTTAATTCCTTTATGAACTCCGTATATGCCTCACCTAAAATTTTCGTTCAATACCCGTCGTTTGACACCAATTTTATCCCTCTAGGATAATAAATGTAGATTTTAAGGCCGGGTTAGATTTTTCAAGTTTACAATATTTCCATACAAATGTATGGGATATGAGCGTTTTTCATAATAAAATAGACAAAATCGTAATTGTTGTAATTTATCTTCAACTCAATAACTTAAACCCAAAAAGTTGAGCCCAAAAAGTTGAGCCCAAAAAGTTGAGCCCAAAAAGTGGGTTGAGCCCAAAAAGTAGGTTGAGCCCAAAAAGTGGGTTGAGCCCAAAAAGTGGGTTGAACCCAAAAAGTTGAGCCCAAAAAGTTGAGCCCAAAAAGTTGAGCCCAAAAAGTGGAACCCAAAAAGTGGGTTGAGCCCAAAAAGTGGGTTGAGCCCAAAAAGTTGAGCCCAAAAAGTTGAGCCCAAAAAGTTGAGCCCAAAAAGTTGAGCCCAAAAAGTTGAGCCCAAAAAGTTGAGCCCAAAAAGTTGAACCCAAAAAGTGGGTTGAGCCCAAAAAGTGGAACCCAAAAAGTGGGTTGAGCCCAAAAAGTGGGTTGAGCCCAAAAAGTTGAGCCCAAAAAGTTGAGCCCAAAAAGTGGAACCCAAAAAGTGGAACCCAAAAAGTAGAACCCAAAAAGGTGAAATACCTCCTAATACTCATATATATTTAACAATAAAAATAATCAACTAGGTAGATTAAGCAACATCATACATAGCGGTAGGCAAAAACTTTAAAAATTGGAATAGGTTAAGGGTACTCGCGTCGGGAGATCGGTTTCAAACTCGGTATCGGGGGGTAATTTGACCTGGTCTTTCTTCCTATACCCCCTTTTGGGGTTCTATCGGCACCCCTTGGGGTACCTCCCATACATTTTTTTTTTTTTTTGGGGTTTTTTTTTATTTTCTCGCCTTTTAATTCCTTTATGAACTCCGTATATGCCTCACCTAAAATTTTCGTTCAATACCCGTCGTTTGACACCAATTTTATCCCTCTAGGATAATAAATGTAGATTTTAAGGCCGGGTTAGATTTTTCAAGTTTACAATATTTCCATACAAATGTATGGGATATGAGCGTTTTTCATAATAAAATAGACAAAATCGTAATTGTTGTAATTTATCTTCAACTCAATAACTTAAACCCAAAAAGTTGAGCCCAAAAAGTTGAGCCCAAAAAGTGGGTTGAGCCCAAAAAGTGGGTTGAGCCCAAAAAGTGGGTTGAACCCAAAAAGTTGAGCCCAAAAAGTTGAGCCCAAAAAGTTGAGCCCAAAAAGTGGAACCCAAAAAGTGGGTTGAGCCCAAAAAGTGGGTTGAGCCCAAAAAGTTGAGCCCAAAAAGTTGAGCCCAAAAAGTGGGTTGAGCCCAAAAAGTGGGTTGAGCCCAAAAAGTGGGTTGAGCCCATAAAGTTGAGCCCAAAAAGTTGAGCCCAAAAAGTTGAGCCCAAAAAGTGGAACCCAAAAAGTGGAACCCAAAAAGTAGAACCCAAAAAGGTGAAATACCTCCTAATACTCATATATATTTAACAATAAAAATAATCAACTAGGTAGATTAAGCAACATCATACATAGCGGTAGGCAAAAACTTTAAAAATTGGAATAGGTTAAGGGTACTCGCGTCGGGAGATCGGTTTCAAACTCGGTATCTGGGGGTTATTTGACCTGGTCTTTCTTTCTATACCCCCTTTTGGGGTTCTATCGGCACCCCTTGGGGTACCTCCCATACATTTTTTGGGGTTTTTTTTAATTTTCTCGCCTATTAATTCTTTTATGAACTCAATATATGCCACACCTAAAATTTTCGTTCAATACCCGTCGTTTGACACCAATTTAATCCCTCTAGGATAATAAATGTAGATTTTAAGGCCGGGTTTAGGTTAGGTTAGGTTAGGTTAGGTTAGGTTAGGTTAGGTTAGGTTGGGGTGGCGATGATCGGACTACCTTCACGTTGGGTAAGCCCAACTAATTTCATCTCTCCATTTGGGGATTTGGGATTAGTTGGGGAAACCTGGTGCACCCCGTCCACAGGTTAGTAACTTCCACCTTCCGGTGGATCTTGCTAGCCTGTGTCCAAAAGTCCGATCGAGTGGGGGCCCTCGCCTATACCTCCCCTTCGTGAGGGCAGGATGTAGGGCCGAGGCGTGGAGCTCGCCGCACCTCGCGGTGTAGGTGGAGCTGGGTGACCGCGGGTTGCTCCTTGAGGGAGCATTTAGAGTTGGGCGCAGTGTGCACTAACACTGCCATTGCGCAGGTGAGGTAGTTCATCTTCCTTACCACCGCTCGAAACTCGTAATCCTGCAACAATGAGCCTCCGGGTTCTAGTGGGACCGAGGGCCTTGGCTTGACCGCCCGGGCCGCGAGGAAGAAAACCTCTATAAAAAATTACCCGAAGTTAGTGCGGTGAACGCAGCGCGAGAGCTTAGGTCCTTGCCGTCGATTGCGATGGGAGGGCCTGGTTGGACGGAATTCCAGCCGCTACTGCGTTCCTCGCCAGGGTACCGGTCGACCCCCTGTGCGAGTTACGCTAGACTTCCCCGGCTACATGGGCTCTGGTCGGGGTGACGAGTTATTTCCCTACTACTCGTGGGATTTGTTATGGAATCTTTAAATACATTAGAAAAACCCTTGCGGGACGCCTCCGGGCGTTTCATAAAAGGCCCTTC
The DNA here is from genome assembly GCA_927399415.1 of Macaria notata. Lineage (NCBI taxonomy): Eukaryota > Metazoa > Arthropoda > Insecta > Lepidoptera > Geometridae > Macaria > Macaria notata. The sequence continues at coordinate 13,046,986 of OV656742.1, forward strand.
TCAGGGCCAATCCAAAGCCCCCTCTGGGGGCCAACCCGAAGGCCCTTCTCAGGGCCACCCAAAGGGCCCTTCTCAGGGCCACCTCGACGGAGGAAGAGGAGGAGCGTCGACTTCAGAGGTCAGCCGCGCGACATCTGCGGTTGGCCTATACAGCAGGGCAGACGGGATGTCGGATGCCGACAGCGAGATGTCGTTCGCGTCATCAGTCTGTTCGACGAGGTCTGCCATCGGACAGTCGCGGAAGCGGGCCTTCCTGAAGGAGGCTGGATCCGGGTCCTCGGACGCGGCCAAAAGTAGGCCGAAGAGAAAGCCGAAGGCCAGGAAGCGACCTCCCGCCATCGCGGGCACCCACAACGTGGGGTTGGAGGACGCGCAGCGCCAGCTGAACCTGGCTCAGCGGGCGCAGCTGCAGCAGGACCTGGAGGAGCAGGTCGCCGCTAAGGAGCAGCGGGCGCGCGTTTCGCGGGCCAAGTCCGGGTACGGCGCATCGCGCGTCATATACTCGGACTACTCCCTGGCCGAGCTCGAGCGCATGGCGCAGGAGGACGCGGAGGAGATAGCGGAGATCACCTCGAAGTCCTCCAACCTGAAGGGGACTTTTCAGAAGTCCCTGAAGTGCAGGGCCGCGAGCATGCGCGGCATCATCCAGGAGCTAGTGCAGCGCACAGCAACGGATGAGACGCGGCAACTGCAGGCGAAGCTCGACCACCTGCAGTCGGAGGTCAGCCAGCTGCACAAGAAGCTGGCTGAAGTCGCGGCCCGGCCTTCTCAGGCCGACCAGAGACCGGCGGCTGTAGCCGCGGCTCGGCCTTCCCAGGCCGACCCTAGACCGGCGGCAGGAACCTCGGCTCGGCCTCCCCAGGCCGAAACCAAATCGGCGGCCGAGGGCCCCCCCTCCAACCTTGAGGATATCATCCGCAAGGTTATCATGGAGGAAAGGGCCTTCACGAGAGCCTGCTTCGAAGGTATCGAAGACAGGCTCCTACCGGAGAAGCGCCTGCGGCCGCCACTAGCGGCGGACAAGAGGCCAAACAAGCCGGGGCCATCCTCCCAGAGGGAGGACGCCCAACTCCCCGCGACCACTCCGTCCAACCAGTCGTGGACGGAGGTGGTCAGGAAGGGAAAGGGCAAGGCCAAGAAAAAGGCGAGAACGGCCGCCGCCTCTGTCGCCCCCGACGCTACCTCTTCTGGCCCGTCCCAAGGGACCGGCAGGGGAAAAGGGAAGGGGAAAGGGAAAAAGTCGGCCCCTGCACCCGCCGCCGCTGCCCCCGCAGCCAAAAGGGCCCCCGCTGGTGGGAGGAAGCCTCTGGTTCCTCCCAAGACCGCGGCCGTCGTTGTGACGCTCACCGCGGAGGCTGCTGAACGAGGTGAGACGTACGGGTCCGTCCTCACACGGGCTCGTCCCAACGCCGATCCCAGCCAACTTGGGATCGGAGCGGTCACGTGCCGCCGGACCCAAACCGGGGCTCGAATCTTCGAGTTCCCGGGGGCCCAGGGTGGTGCCAACGCGGACCTCTTTGCAATCAAATTGCGAGAGGTCATCGCGGACGCGGCCAAGGTCGTCAGGCCCGTCAGGTCTGCGGCCTTGGAGGTGACCGACCTCGACGACTCGGTCACCAAAGAGGAGGTGGTGGCGGCGATCGCAGCGATTGGGGGTTGCGACGCGACAGCGGTGCAGGGTCGGGACATCAGGCCCGGCCGCGGCGGCATGGGCGCTATCCGCCTCGAGTGCCCAGTCGCTGCGGCCAAAGCCGTCCTCGCTAAGGGACGGCTTCCGGTAGGCTTCAGTTCCTGCCGAGTCCGAGCACTTGAAGATCAGCCTCTGCGCTGCTTCAAGTGTTTTGGAATTGGGCACACGCGGGCCCTCTGTCCGTCCAAGGTGGATAGGGCGGACAGCTGCTACCGCTGCGGCAAGGAGGGGCACAAGTCTGCCTCCTGCAAGGTCCCCACGCCTCGTTGCGCAGTGTGCGCAGCCAGCGGCCTCCCAGCGGGGCACGTCATGAAGGGGAGGAACTGTAACCCTCCCCTTAAGAAGGGCAAAGCGCAGGCGCCGACCCCGCCTGCCGCTGCGGCCGCCGCTCCTGAAGCGGGAACCTCGGCGGCTGATGAGGAGGGAGCGATGGACGTTTGATGGATAGGGTCGAACATCGCATCCTCCAGGCGAACACCAACCACTGCAAAGCAGCCCAGGACCTGTTCATGCAGGCTATGGCTGAGCGGTTGGTGGACGTGGCGGTGGTCACAGAGCCGTACTCGGTCCCCGGCCGTTGGCTGGGCGATCGGGACGGCTTGGTGGCATTGGTGTCGCGGTCTTCCACAGACTCCCCTCCCCTCTCGCTCTTAGAGAGGGGACCGGGATACGTGGCGGCCGCGTGGGGAGAAATAGCCCTGGTGGGCGTCTATTTTTCCCCAAATCGCCCTCTCCAGGATTTTGAGAATTTTCTCGAAATCCTGACCGCAGTGATCGGTAGGGCGGCACCGCGTCAGGTCGCTGTTTTAGGCGACTTGAATGCCAAGTCGGTGGCTTGGGGCAACCCAGCCGCCTCCTGCAACCGAAGAGGACGTGTGGTCGAACTCTGGGCGGCCACGTCCGGTGTGTCCCTCTTGAACAGAGGGACGGTCAAGACGTGTGTGCGGCGATGGGGAGGGTCAGTGGTCGACGTTTCGTTCGCCACCCCCATCTTGGCCGCCCGCGTCGTGAACTGGCGGGTGGAGATGGTGGAGACAATGTCGGACCACCGATATGTGCGGTTCGACATCTCCACCCAGAGCCCCCGGAGGACGGCCTCCTCGGGCCAGTCTCCTTTTCCGCGGTGGGCCCTTACCCGCCTCGACTGTGAGGCGGCTAAGGAGGCGGCGTTCGTCCAGGACTGGCTCACGCCTCCTGTCGAAGTCCTGGACGTGGACGCCGCAGCGGCCCAACTGAGGAGGTCCCTGACTGAGGTGTGCAACTCCAGCATGCCTCGGTCTTGCCGCCCGCCTCCCCTTCGCGCCGTCTATTGGTGGTCGGAGAGGTTAGCGGAGCTTCGGGCCGCCTGCGTGGCGGCAAGGCGGGAGTACACGCGGAGCCGACGGCGCAGCCAGCGAGACCCCGAAGCCGAGGACCAGCTCTACGCCTCTTACGTAGAGGCAAAGCGGGTCCTCAAGTCGGAAATGGGCGCCGCCGAGGACGCGGCGCGAGACGAGATGCTAGAGGGTCTCGACAGGGATCCGTACGGGAGACCATACAAGGCGGCGCGGAACAAACTGCGCCCCTTCGGTCCCCCGCTGACGGAGTCCCTTGAGCCGGCACTGCTGGATGGGGTGGTCCGGTCCCTGTTTCCATCCGGGACCAACTTCACCCCACCAGTGATGGATCCACCGGAGGGGGCGGCTCCGCCGGAGGAGGAGGAGATACCTCCGGTCACGGCGGGGGAGCTCGCCGCGGAGACTCTCCATCTCCGTGCCAAGAAGACGGCCCCAGGGCCGGACGGCGTTCCCGCGCGGGTGGTGGCCATCGCCGCCACCCAGATGGAGGGAAGGTTTCGGGACCTCTTCAGCGCGTGTCTCGCGTCGGGGAGGTTTCCGAAACCCTGGAAGGAGGGGCAGCTGTGCCTCCTCCGTAAGGAGGGACGCCCGGCGGACTCCCCCTCGGCATACCGGCCCATCGTTCTGCTCGATGAGGTCGGAAAGTTGTTCGAGGGGATCGTCGCTGGTCGGCTTAATGGCCACCTCCTGGAGGTGGGGCCGAACCTGTCGGACGCCCAATTCGGTTTCCGAAGGGGGCGTTCGACAATCGACGCGCTGGCCCGGCTCAAGGGCCAAGTGAGGGAGGCCGTGGAGGCAGGGGATGGAGTGTTGGCTGTGTCATTCGATATAGCCAACGCCTTCAACTCCATCCCCCACTCGACAATACTGGAGGCGCTCCGCTTCCACGGAGTGCCTCAGTACCTGCGGAGGCTCCTGGCCAGCTACTTGGAGGACCGAGCGGTCCTCCTGGTAGACAAAACGGGCCAGCTCCGGCGGTATGGCGCGGAATCCGGTGTTCCGCAGGGGTCTGTCTTAGGACCACTCCTGTGGAACATCGGCTTCGATTGGCTCCTGCGGGGAGCTCTCCTCCGTGGCACGAGTGTCATCTGCTACGCGGACGACACTCTCCTCACTGCCCGGGGGAGGACCTTCAGGGAGGCGGCGACCCTGGCCTCTGCTGGCGGATCCTTGGTCGCGGGAAGGATTCGCCGGCTTGGTTTGGGGGTGGCGCTGCACAAGACCGAGGCCGTGTTCTTCCACGGGCCTCGGCAGCGCATCCCCACCGACGCCCACATCGTCGTGGAGGGCGTCAGGGTCGAGCTCAAGACCCAGATGAAATATCTGGGCCTAGTGCTCGACAGCAGGTGGCGCTTCGGCCCGCACTTCAGCGAGCTGTCGAAGCGCCTGCTGAAGGTCGCGGGCGCGCTGTCGTGGCTCCTCCCCAACCTGGGGGGGCCCAAAGCGCGATGCCGGCGGTTGTATGCCGGCATCCTCAAGAGCATGGCCCTCTACGGGGCTCCCATCTGGGCGGACTCCCTCCAAAGGAGGGAGAACGCCGCCGCGATCCGCAGGCCCCAAAGGGCCATCGCGCAGCGGGTGGCGAGGGCCTACCGCTCGGTAAGCTTCGCGGCGGCCTGTGCTCTGGCGGGCACCCCTCCTTGGGAGCTAGAGGCGTGGGTGCTCGCCAGAGTATACGAGTGGACAGCGGGGCAAAGGGCACTCGGGGAGCGCCCCGCCCCGGAAGAGCGGGAGGCCGTCCGACAGCAGGTGAGGGACGCGATCGTCCAACACTGGACGGAGGACCTCGCCTCTGCCGTTTTCGGCCGGCGGACGCTGGACGCGCTCGGGCCAGTCCTGCGAGATTGGCTCGAGCGGCCCCACGGCTTCCTCTCGTTCCGTCTGGTGCAGGTATTGTCCGGGCATGGATGCTTCGGATCGTACCTGCACCGAATCGGGAGGGAAGAGGACCCGTCGTGCCACGACTGTGGTGCGGCGGAGGACACGGCGCAGCACACCCTCGAGCTGTGCCCGTCGTGGTCCGAGCCGCGCCGCGGCTTGGTAGCGGTGGTCGGACCGGACCTCTCGCTTCCCAGCTTGGTCAACTCCATGCTGGGAAGCGAGGGGGCATGGGCAGCGGTCGCCTCCTTCTGTGAGGACGTGATGTCCCAAAAGGAGGCGGCGGAGCGCGCGCGGGAGGAAGACCCTCTTGCGGCGCCGCTGCGCAGGCGGAGAAGGGGCAGGAGACGACGGCGATTATAGTCGTCTGCCCCGTGGTGGTGAATAGCGGGTGACAGGCGCGGGGGCGCCTTCTCCCGCATTGCACATATTCACCACCCCGCCGGGCGGAAATGGCCGAGCACTCCCGGTCTTACCCGGCCACCCCCCCCTGCAGGGGGGGGCGTGCAGGCCCCGCTGTAAAGGCGGGCGGTCGTCGGCGGGGGGCTGGACGTTAAGGCTTCGCTGGTCTCCCAGTCCCCTTCCACATAGGCGATGCCGGAGTGCCGCTGGGTTGTTTAGTGGGTATACCGGTCCTCTCCGGGCCGGGGAGTCCCACATACCCCCCCAATCCCCCAAGGGGGGGATGCGTAACGCATTTTTCCCAGCGACAAAAAAAAAAAAAAAAAAAAAAAAAAAAAAAAAAAAAAAAAAAGGTTAGGTTAGGTTAGGTTAGGTTAGGTTAGGTTCCGCCGGAGGAGGAGGAGATACCTCCGGTCACGGCGGGGGAGCTCGCCGCGGAGACTCTCCATCTCCGCGCCAAGAAGACGGCCCCAGGGCCGGACGGCGTTCCCGCGCGGGTGGTGGCCATCGCCGCCACCCAGATGGAGGGAAGGTTTCGGGACCTCTTCAGCGCGTGTCTCGCGTCGGGGAGGTTTCCGAAACCCTGGAAGGAGGGGCAGCTGTGCCTCCTCCGTAAGGAGGGACGTCCGGCGGACTCCCCTTCGGCATACCGGCCCATCGTTCTGCTCGATGAGGTCGGAAAGTTGTTCGAGGGGATCGTCGCTGGTCGGCTTAATGGCCACCTCCTGGAGGTGGGGCCGAACCTGTCGGACGCCCAATTCGGTTTCCGAAGGGGGCGTTCGACAATCGACGCGCTGGCCCGGCTCAAGGGCCAAGTGAGGGAGGCCGTGGAGGCAGGGGATGGAGTGTTGGCTGTGTCATTCGATATAGCCAACGCCTTCAACTCCATCCCCCACTCGACAATACTGGAGGCGCTCCGCTTCCACGGAGTGCCCCAGTACCTGCGGAGGCTCCTGGCCAGCTACTTGGAGGACCGAGCGGTCCTCCTGGTAGACAAAGCGGGCCAGCTCCGGCGGTATGGCGCGGAATCCGGTGTTCCACAGGGGTCCGTCTTAGGACCACTCCTGTGGAACATCGGCTTCGATTGGCTCCTGCGGGGAGCTCTCCTCCGTGGCACGAGTGTCATCTGCTACGCGGACGACACCCTCCTCACTGCCCGGGGGAGGACCTTCAGGGAGGCGGCGACCCTGGCCTCTGCTGGCGGATCCTTGGTCGCGGGAAGGATTCGCCGGCTTGGTCTGGGGGTGGCGCTGCACAAGACCGAGGCCGTGTTCTTTCACGGGCCTCGGCAGCGCATCCCCACCGACGCCCACATCGTCGTGGAGGGCGTCAGGGTCGAGCTCAAGACCCAGATGAAATATCTGGGCCTAGTGCTCGACAGCAGGTGGCGCTTCGGCCCGCACTTCAGCGAGCTGTCGAAGCGCCTGCTGAAGGTCGCGGGCGCGCTGTCGTGGCTCATCCCCAACCTGGGGGGGCCCAAAGCGCGATGCCGGCGGTTGTATGCCGGCATCCTCAAGAGCATGGCCCTCTACGGGGCTCCCATCTGGGCGGACTCCCTCCAAAGGAGAGAGAACGCCGCCGCGATCCGCAGGCCCCAAAGGGCAATCGCGCAGCGGGTGGCGAGGGCCTACCGCTCGGTAAGCTTCGCGGCGGCCTGTGCTCTGGCGTGCACCCCTCCTTGGGAGCTAGAGGCGTGGGTGCTCGCCAGAGTATACGAGTGGACAGCGGGGCAAAGGGCACTCGGGGAGCGCCCCGCCCCGGAAGAGCGGGAGGCCGTCCGACAGCAGGTGAGGGACGCGATCGTCCAACACTGGACGGCGGACCTCGCCTCTGCCGTTTTCGGCCGGCGGACGCTGGACGCGCTCGGGCCAGTCCTGCGGGATTGGCTCGAGCGACCCCACGGCTTCCTCTCGTTCCGTCTGGTGCAGGTATTGTCCGGGCATGGATGCTTCGGATCGTACCTGCACCGAATCGGGAGGGAAGAGGACCCGTCGTGCCACGACTGTGGTGCGGCGGAGGACACGGCGCAGCACACCCTTGAGCTGTGCCCGTCGTGGTCCGAGCCGCGCCGCGGCTTGGTAGCGGTGGTCGGACCGGACCTCTCGCTTCCCAGCTTGGTCAACTCCATGCTGGGAAGTGAGGAGGCATGGGCAGCGGTCGCCTCCTTCTGTGAGGACGTGATGTCCCAAAAGGAGGCGGCGGAGCGCGCGCGGGAGGAAGACCCTCTTGCGGCGCCGCTGCGCAGACGGAGAAGGGGCAGGAGACGACGGCGATTATAGTCGTCTGCCCCGTGGTGGTGAATAGCGGGTGACAGGCGCGGGGGCGCCTTCTCCCGTATTGCACATATTCACCACCCCGCCGGGCGGAAATGGCCGAGCACTCCCGGTCTTACCCGGCCACCCCCCCCTGCAGGGAGGGGCGTGCAGGCCCCGCTGTAAAGGCGGGCGGTCGTCGGCGGGGGGCTGGACGTTAAGGCTTTGCCGGTCTCCCAGTCCCCTTCCACATAGGCGATGCCGGAGTGCCGCTGGGTTGTTTAGTGGGTATACCCACTTTTGACTGCTCTGTTAGCTTAGTTGGTAGTGGCTCTGCCTTCTAATCTAGGGGTGCGGGTTCGATTCCCACATGACACAAATAATTACGAACATTTAAATTTGTAATTATTTGTGTTGAGTCTGGTCGTTTCTATGTATAATAAGTATGTATTTACAAAAGAAAAGTATATATGTATTATATCCGTTATCTAGTATCCATGATACAAGCGTAAGCTTAGTATGGGGCTAGATGGCGCTGTGTGATATGTCCTGAAATATTTATTTATTTATTTATTTTATACCGGTCCTCTCCGGGCCGGGGAGTCCCACATACCCCCCCAATCCCCCAAGGGGGGGATGCGTAACGCATTTTTCCCAGCGACAAAAAAAAAAAAAAAAAAAGGGTAAGTTTAGGTTAGGTTAGGTTGGGGTGCGATGGGGTGCGATGATCGGACTGGGGTGCGATGATCGGACTACCTTCACGTTGGGTAAGCCCAACTAATTTCATCTCTCCATTTGGGGATTTGGGATTAGTTGGGGAAACCTGGTGCACCCCGTCCACAGGTTAGTAACTTCCACCTTCCGGTGGATCTTGCTAGCCTGTGTCCAAAAGTCCGATCGAGTGGGGGCCCTCGCCTATACCTCCCCTTCGTGAGGGCTGGATGTAGGGCCGAGGCGTGGAGCTCGCCGCACCTCGCGGTGTAGGTGGAGCTGGGTGACCGCGGGTTGCTTCTTGAGGGAGCATTTAGAGTTGGGCGCAGTGTGCACTAACACTGCCATTGCACAGGTGAGGTAGTTCATCTTCCTTACCACCGCTCGAAACTCGTAATCCTGCAACAATGAGCCTCCGGGTTCTAGTGGGACCGAGGGCCTTGGCTTGACCGCCCGGGCCGCGAGGAAGAAAACCTCTATAAAAATTACCCGAAGTTAGTGCGGTGAACGCAGCGCGAGAGCTTAGGTCCTTGCCGTCGATTGCGATGGGAGGGCCTGGTTGGACGGAATTCCAGCCGCTACTGCGTTCCTCGCCAGGGTACCGGTCGACCCCCTGTGCGAGTTACGCTAGACTTCCCCGGCTACATGGGCTCTGGTCGGGGTGACGAGTTATTTCCCTACTACTCGTGGGATTTGTTATGGAATCTTTAAATACATTAGAAAAACCCTTGCGGGACGCCTCCGGGCGTTTCATAAAAGGCCCTTCTCAGGGCCAATCCAAAGCCCCCTCTGGGGGCCAACCCGAAGGCCCTTCTCAGGGCCACCCAAAAGGTCCTTCTCAGGACCAACCAAAGGGTCCTTCTCAGGGCCACCTCGACGGAGGAGCGTCGACTTCAGAGGTCAGCCGCGCGACATCTGCGGTTGGCCTATACAGCAGGGCAGACGGGATGTCGGACGCTGACAGCGAGATGTCGCTCGCGTCATCAGTCTGTTCGACGAGGTCTGCCATCGGACAGTCGCGGAAGCGGGCCTTCCTGAAGGAGGCTGGATCCGGGTCCTCGGACGCGGCCAAAAGTAGGCCCAAGAGGAAGCCGAAGGCCAGGAAGCGACCTCCCGCCATCGCGGGTACCCACAACGTGGGGTTGGAGGACGCGCAGCGCCAGCTGAACCTGGCTCAGCGGGCGCAGCTGCAGCAGGACCTGGAGGAGCAGGTCGCCGCTAAGGAGCAGCGGGCGCGCGTTTCGCGGGCCAAGTCCGAGTACGGCGCATCGCGCGTCATATACTCGGACTACTCCCTGGGCGAGCTCGAGCGCATGGCGCAGGAGGACGCGGAGGAGATAGCGGAGCTCACCTCGAAGTCCTCCAACCTGAAGGGGACTTTTCAGAAGTCCCTGAAGTGCAGGGCCGCGAGCATGCGCGGTATCATCGGAGAGCTGGTGCAGCGCACCGCAACAGATGAAACGCGGCAACTGCAGGCGAAGCTCGACCACCTGCAGTCGGAGGTCAGCCAGCTGCACAAGAAGCTGGCTGAAGTCACGGCCCGGCCTTCTCAGACCGACCAGAGACCGGCGGCTGAAACCGCGGCTCGGCCTTCCCAGGCCGACCCTAGACCGGCGGCTGGAACCTCGGCTCGGCCTTCCCAGGCCAAAACCAGATCGGCGGCTGAGGGCCCCTCCTCCAACCTTGAGGATATCATCCGCAAGGTTATCATGGAGGAAAGGGCCTTCACGAGAGCCTGCTTCGAAGGCATCGAAGACAGGCTCCTACCGGAGAAGCGCCTGCGGCCGCCACTAGCGGCGGACAAGAGGCCAAACAAGCCGGGGCCATCCTCCCAGAGGGAGGACGCCCAACTCCCCGCGACCACTCCGTCCAACCAGTCGTGGACGGAAGTGGTCAGGAAGGGAAAGGGCAAGGCCAAGAAAAAGGCGAGAACGGCTGCCGCCTCTGTCGCCCCCGACGCTACCTCTTCTGGCCCGTCCCAAGGGACCGGCAGGGGAAAGGGGAAGGGGAAAGGGAAAAAGTCGGCCCCTGCACCCGCCGCCGCTGCCCCCGCAGCCAAAAGGGCCCCCGCTGGTGGGAGGAAGCCTCTGGTTCCTCCCAAGACCGCGGCCGTCGTTGTGACGCTCACCGCGGAGGCTGCTGAACGAGGTGAGACGTACGGGTCCGTCCTCACACGGGCTCGTACCAACGCCGATCCCAGCCAACTTGGGATCGGAGCGGTCACGTGCCGCCGGACCTCCCATACATTTTTTTTTTTTTTTTGGGGTTTTTTTTTAATTTTCTCGCCTTTTAATTCCTTTATGAACTCCGTATATGCCTCACCTAAAATTTTCGTTCAATACCCGTCGTTTGACACCAATTTTATCCCTCTAGGATAATAAATGTAGATTTTAAGGCCGGGTTAGATTTTTCAAGTTTACAATATTTCCATACAAATGTATGGGATATGAGCGTTTTTCATAATAAAATAGACAAAATCGTAATTGTTGTAATTTATCTTCAACTCAATAACTTAAACCCAAAAAGTTGAGCCCAAAAAGTTGAGCCCAAAAAGTTGAGCCCAAAAAGTGGGTTGAGCCCAAAAAGTAGGTTGAGCCCAAAAAGTGGGTTGAGCCCAAAAAGTGGGTTGAACCCAAAAAGTTGAGCCCAAAAAGTTGAGCCCAAAAAGTTGAGCCCAAAAAGTGGAACCCAAAAAGTGGGTTGAGCCCAAAAAGTGGGTTGAGCCCAAAAAGTTGAGCCCAAAAAGTTGAGCCCAAAAAGTTGAGCCCAAAAAGTTGAGCCCAAAAAGTTGAGCCCAAAAAGTTGAGCCCAAAAAGTTGAGCCCAAAAAGTTGAACCCAAAAAGTGGGTTGAGCCCAAAAAGTGGAACCCAAAAAGTGGGTTGAGCCCAAAAAGTGGGTTGAGCCCAAAAAGTTGAGCCCAAAAAGTTGAGCCCAAAAAGTGGAACCCAAAAAGTGGAACCCAAAAAGTAGAACCCAAAAAGGTGAAATACCTCCTAATACTCATATATATTTAACAATAAAAATAATCAACTAGGTAGATTAAGCAACATCATACATAGCGGTAGGCAAAAACTTTAAAAATTGGAATAGGTTAAGGGTACTCGCGTCGGGAGATCGGTTTCAAACTCGGTATCGGGGGGTAATTTGACCTGGTCTTTCTTCCTATACCCCCTTTTGGGGTTCTATCGGCACCCCTTGGGGTACCTCCCATACATTTTTTTTTTTTTTGGGGTTTTTTTTTATTTTCTCGCCTTTTAATTCCTTTATGAACTCCGTATATGCCTCACCTAAAATTTTCGTTCAATACCCGTCGTTTGACACCAATTTTATCCCTCTAGGATAATAAATGTAGATTTTAAGGCCGGGTTAGATTTTTCAAGTTTACAATATTTCCATACAAATGTATGGGATATGAGCGTTTTTCATAATAAAATAGACAAAATCGTAATTGTTGTAATTTATCTTCAACTCAATAACTTAAACCCAAAAAGTTGAGCCCAAAAAGTTGAGCCCAAAAAGTGGGTTGAGCCCAAAAAGTGGGTTGAGCCCAAAAAGTGGGTTGAACCCAAAAAGTTGAGCCCAAAAAGTTGAGCCCAAAAAGTTGAGCCCAAAAAGTGGAACCCAAAAAGTGGGTTGAGCCCAAAAAGTGGGTTGAGCCCAAAAAGTTGAGCCCAAAAAGTTGAGCCCAAAAAGTTGAGCCCAAAAAGTTGAGCCCAAAAAGTTGAGCCCAAAAAGTTGAGCCCAAAAAGTTGAGCCCAAAAAGTTGAGCCCAAAAAGTTGAGCCCAAAAAGTTGAACCCAAAAAGTGGGTTGAGCCCAAAAAGTGGAACCCAAAAAGTGGGTTGAGCCCAAAAAGTGGGTTGAGCCCAAAAAGTTGAGCCCAAAAAGTTGAGCCCAAAAAGTGGAACCCAAAAAGTGGAACCCAAAAAGTAGAACCCAAAAAGGTGAAATACCTCCTAATACTCATATATATTTAACAATAAAAATAATCAACTAGGTAGATTAAGCAACATCATACATAGCGGTAGGCAAAAACTTTAAAAATTGGAATAGGTTAAGGGTACTCGCGTCGGGAGATCGGTTTCAAACTCGGTATCGGGGGGTAATTTGACCTGGTCTTTCTTCCTATACCCCCTTTTGGGGTTCTATCGGCACCCCTTGGGGTACCTCCCATACATTTTTTTTTTTTTTTGGGGTTTTTTTTTATTTTCTCGCCTTTTAATTCCTTTATGAACTCCGTATATGCCTCACCTAAAATTTTCGTTCAATACCCGTCGTTTGACACCAATTTTATCCCTCTAGGATAATAAATGTAGATTTTAAGGCCGGGTTAGATTTTTCAAGTTTACAATATTTCCATACAAATGTATGGGATATGAGCGTTTTTCATAATAAAATAGACAAAATCGTAATTGTTGTAATTTATCTTCAACTCAATAACTTAAACCCAAAAAGTTGAGCCCAAAAAGTTGAGCCCAAAAAGTGGGTTGAGCCCAAAAAGTGGGTTGAGCCCAAAAAGTGGGTTGAACCCAAAAAGTTGAGCCCAAAAAGTTGAGCCCAAAAAGTTGAGCCCAAAAAGTGGAACCCAAAAAGTGGGTTGAGCCCAAAAAGTGGGTTGAGCCCAAAAAGTTGAGCCCAAAAAGTTGAGCCCAAAAAGTGGGTTGAGCCCAAAAAGTGGGTTGAGCCCAAAAAGTGGGTTGAGCCCATAAAGTTGAGCCCAAAAAGTTGAGCCCAAAAAGTTGAGCCCAAAAAGTGGAACCCAAAAAGTGGAACCCAAAAAGTAGAACCCAAAAAGGTGAAATACCTCCTAATACTCATATATATTTAACAATAAAAATAATCAACTAGGTAGATTAAGCAACATCATACATAGCGGTAGGCAAAAACTTTAAAAATTGGAATAGGTTAAGGGTACTCGCGTCGGGAGATCGGTTTCAAACTCGGTATCTGGGGGTTATTTGACCTGGTCTTTCTTTCTATACCCCCTTTTGGGGTTCTATCGGCACCCCTTGGGGTACCTCCCATACATTTTTTGGGGTTTTTTTTAATTTTCTCGCCTATTAATTCTTTTATGAACTCAATATATGCCACACCTAAAATTTTCGTTCAATACCCGTCGTTTGACACCAATTTAATCCCTCTAGGATAATAAATGTAGATTTTAAGGCCGGGTTTAGGTTAGGTTAGGTTAGGTTAGGTTAGGTTAGGTTAGGTTAGGTTAGGTTAGGTTAGGTTAGGTTCCGCCGGAGGAGGAGGAGATACCTCCGGTCACGGCGGGGGAGCTCGCCGCGGAGACTCTCCATCTCCGCGCCAAGAAGACGGCCCCAGGGCCGGACGGCGTTCCCGCGCGGGTGGTGGCCATCGCCGCCACCCAGATGGAGGGAAGGTTTCGGGACCTCTTCAGCGCGTGTCTCGCGTCGGGGAGGTTTCCGAAACCCTGGAAGGAGGGGCAGCTGTGCCTCCTCCGTAAGGAGGGACGTCCGGCGGACTCCCCTTCGGCATACCGGCCCATCGTTCTGCTCGATGAGGTCGGAAAGTTGTTCGAGGGGATCGTCGCTGGTCGGCTTAATGGCCACCTCCTGGAGGTGGGGCCGAACCTGTCGGACGCCCAATTCGGTTTCCGAAGGGGGCGTTCGACAATCGACGCGCTGGCCCGGCTCAAGGGCCAAGTGAGGGAGGCCGTGGAGGCAGGGGATGGAGTGTTGGCTGTGTCATTCGATATAGCCAACGCCTTCAACTCCATCCCCCACTCGACAATACTGGAGGCGCTCCGCTTCCACGGAGTGCCCCAGTACCTGCGGAGGCTCCTGGCCAGCTACTTGGAGGACCGAGCGGTCCTCCTGGTAGACAAAGCGGGCCAGCTCCGGCGGTATGGCGCGGAATCCGGTGTTCCACAGGGGTCCGTCTTAGGACCACTCCTGTGGAACATCGGCTTCGATTGGCTCCTGCGGGGAGCTCTCCTCCGTGGCACGAGTGTCATCTGCTACGCGGACGACACCCTCCTCACTGCCCGGGGGAGGACCTTCAGGGAGGCGGCGACCCTGGCCTCTGCTGGCGGATCCTTGGTCGCGGGAAGGATTCGCCGGCTTGGTCTGGGGGTGGCGCTGCACAAGACCGAGGCCGTGTTCTTTCACGGGCCTCGGCAGCGCATCCCCACCGACGCCCACATCGTCGTGGAGGGCGTCAGGGTCGAGCTCAAGACCCAGATGAAATATCTGGGCCTAGTGCTCGACAGCAGGTGGCGCTTCGGCCCGCACTTCAGCGAGCTGTCGAAGCGCCTGCTGAAGGTCGCGGGCGCGCTGTCGTGGCTCATCCCCAACCTGGGGGGGCCCAAAGCGCGATGCCGGCGGTTGTATGCCGGCATCCTCAAGAGCATGGCCCTCTACGGGGCTCCCATCTGGGCGGACTCCCTCCAAAGGAGAGAGAACGCCGCCGCGATCCGCAGGCCCCAAAGGGCAATCGCGCAGCGGGTGGCGAGGGCCTACCGCTCGGTAAGCTTCGCGGCGGCCTGTGCTCTGGCGTGCACCCCTCCTTGGGAGCTAGAGGCGTGGGTGCTCGCCAGAGTATACGAGTGGACAGCGGGGCAAAGGGCACTCGGGGAGCGCCCCGCCCCGGAAGAGCGGGAGGCCGTCCGACAGCAGGTGAGGGACGCGATCGTCCAACACTGGACGGCGGACCTCGCCTCTGCCGTTTTCGGCCGGCGGACGCTGGACGCGCTCGGGCCAGTCCTGCGGGATTGGCTCGAGCGACCCCACGGCTTCCTCTCGTTCCGTCTGGTGCAGGTATTGTCCGGGCATGGATGCTTCGGATCGTACCTGCACCGAATCGGGAGGGAAGAGGACCCGTCGTGCCACGACTGTGGTGCGGCGGAGGACACGGCGCAGCACACCCTTGAGCTGTGCCCGTCGTGGTCCGAGCCGCGCCGCGGCTTGGTAGCGGTGGTCGGACCGGACCTCTCGCTTCCCAGCTTGGTCAACTCCATGCTGGGAAGCGAGGAGGCATGGGCAGCGGTCGCCTCCTTCTGTGAGGACGTGATGTCCCAAAAGGAGGCGGCGGAGCGCGCGCGGGAGGAAGACCCTCTTGCGGCGCCGCTGCGCAGGCGGAGAAGGGGCAGGAGACGACGGCGATTATAGTCGTCTGCCCCGTGGTGGTGAATAGCGGGTGACAGGCGCGGGGGCGCCTTCTCCCGCATTGCACATATTCACCACCCCGCCGGGCGGAATTGGCCGAGCACTCCCGGTCTTACCCGGCCACCCCCCCCTGCAGGGAGGGGCGTGCAGGCCCCGCTGTAAAGGCGGGCGGTCGTCGGCGGGGGGCTGGACGTCAAGGCTTTGCCGGTTTCCCAGTCCCCTTCCACATGGGCGATGCTGGAGTGCCGCTGGGTTGTTTAGTGGGTATACCGGTCCTCTCCGGGCCGGGGAGTCCCACATACCCCCCAATCCCCCAAGGGGGGGATGCGTAACGCATTTTTCCCAGCGACAAAAAAAAAA
The DNA here is from genome assembly GCA_927399415.1 of Macaria notata. NCBI lineage: Eukaryota > Metazoa > Arthropoda > Insecta > Lepidoptera > Geometridae > Macaria > Macaria notata. The sequence continues at coordinate 13,062,746 of OV656742.1, forward strand.
AAAAAAAAAAGGTTAGGTTAGGTTAGGTTAGGTTAGGTTAGGTTAGGTTAGGTTAGGTTAGGTTAGGTTAGGTTAGGTTAGGTTAGGTTAGGTTAGGTTAGGTTAGGTTAGGTTAGGTTAGGTTAGGTTTTTTTTTTTTTTTTTTTTTTTTTTTTTTTCCTACCACGCCGTCTATCTCCGATGTCCAAGTTTTTCGGAGGTGTGTTATCTTATTTTCTCTGTCATACTGTCTATCTTTCATGCCTCATTCTATATCTTTCTGTCGCTAACCTTCTTTCGCTTCATGTTGGTGGGAGCCAACCTAAATTCTAACCATGTTTTAAATGCAATATTTTATTATTTATTCAATCTTAACATAAAGGAAGAGGGTTTAACACTATGTTATTTACATTTTTCTTATCAATACATATTATTACGTAGGTCCACTTACTGCGTCAAATTGAATTGACCGTAGTGGTCCTATATTTTTACATCCATTTTGTTTCGCTACTCTACTTATTACATATTTACAAAATTCCATGAAATTATTTCTAGTGTTCTTATTTGCTAAAATTTTACAAATATTTTGGGCCGTTATGTTAACATTTATTATATTTTCGGTTTCAAACCGCTGTCGACTGTATATAGGGCACTCAGTTAAAACATGGGAAACACTTTCATTTTTACTAGGTTCGCAGTGGCACGCCGGACTTTCCTTACACTTAAAGCGATGCAAGTATGAAGAGAATCCGCCATGCCCTGTGAACATTTGTACTAGTACACTGTCCAGTTCTATCCGTCTCACTATCGGGTAAGCCATGAGCGCATCCGGGAAAAACAATTTTGTTGTTGCAGCCTGTGTTTCTGTCTTGTACCTTTGGTTCCATTCGTCAAGCGACGCGTAACGAATCTGTCGCTTGACGAATGATGCCGGGCAACCACTGTAGTTAGCCTTGGTTTTGATGTGCAACGCTGCCTCTTTTGCAAGTTGGTCCGCCCTCTCATTCCCCTCTAACCCTGCGTGAGCCTTTATCCAAAATAATTTCACTATTTTGTGCTCGTCATTCAGCTTCTGAACATTGGCTCTGGTTTGTACGGCTATTGGGTGAGGGGAACTTAAGTTTGTGACTGTCTCCAGCGCTGATCTTGAGTCACAGTAAATGTTGCACCTCGTTTTTTCACTCTTTGCCGCTTTTGCTGTTGCTTCCATTAGCGCGAGCAGCTCGGCCTGATAGACGGAGCAGCAGTCCTCCAGTTTCAGTTTTCGGGTACTCGTTTCTTCGGCACCGTCCCGAATGGACAGTGCCGCTCCCACTTTCCCCTCTATTTTGCTCCCATCTGTGTAAATATTGAGGCAATCCTCGTTGCTGTACTGGGCGAGTGCTGCTTCGTCTGGCAGGCATATAAAGCTGAGCTCTCTTTTCTTCGCAGGGTGCGGCATTGAGGCGTACGGCACTGGTTTCTCCATCTCCCGGTCTCCTATTACTTGCCAGTTATAACCCTTCTTAACTTCATAAAGCTGGGCTGCTTCCCTGACTCTAATGTCCAGAGGAAGCAACCCGGCAAGTAATAGCACCGAGTTCAGGGACGCGGTTTTGTATGCCTTCACCATCTTTTGGGCAAAGCCGCGTTGAATCGAGGCGAACTCCCTTCTAATTGACAGTTTTTGAGCTGCCGGTGCCCATGCGCTAGCAGCGTACAGTATTGTTGGCTCTACCACCGCTGTGTACATTGTTCGTACGATCTCTGGCTTTAGCCCCCAATGTATTTTCGCTGTTCTGGCCAATTGTTTGTAGAAGACTGCCGCTTTTCTGCAGGCATTCGCAGCATGTTCGTTGAAGGTCAGCTTTTCGTCGATTGTGAGTCCCAGCAGCTTGATTTTCTTTGACATCGCTATGTCGATCCCTCCCATGCTCAGTCGCGGGGTGTCGTATTTTAGCTTCTTGGTGATCACCATTGCCACGGTTTTTTCTGGGGCAAACTTCAGCTTATACTTGACACCCCACGCCCTAACATGTTCGAGTGCGGCATTAGCTTTCCTCTCGATCTCCAGCGCGGTCTCACCTTCGACAGCCAGCGTGACGTCATCGGCGAATGCCTGCACGTAGTTGCCCCCCCTCTCCAGCTCGTGCAGGAGGGGATCCAACAGCAGGTTCCAAAAAGTTGGACCTCCTATGGACCCTTGCACACATCCCATTTCAGTCTCCCTATCGCACTCGTTTCCGGCATATCTTAATTTTACTCTCCTGTCTTGAAGGTAGCTATCTACCACCCTCCTCAAGTTTACTGGACAGTTTTCCTCAGCCAATCGGACCCGAATAGCTGGCCACCAAGCTCCGTTGAAAGCGCCCTCTATATCTAGTGACACGAGTGTAACGATCTTTTTCTGTTTTAACTTCTCGCGTATGTGTCTCATTAGGATATAAAGGGCATCTTCCGTACTTTTCTGGGGCATGAATCCGAATTGGCGAGTACTGAGTCTTGGTATGAGGTAAAACTTGATTCGGGTGATCAACATTTTCTCGAAGATTTTGCCAAGTACGGGAAGGAGACCGATTGGTCTGTATGATTTGGGTGTCATATAATCCCGCTTTCCTGGCTTCCGGAGGACAACTACAGTCGCCATCTTCCACAACTTGGGGAAGTGCCCCTTATCCAGGCATCTATTCAGCAGACTTA